>CM070629.1:50191016-50791016 GCA_036346255.1 Ampelocalamus luodianensis | reverse complement strand
CAACAACCTTGTAACACCCTGGCTATTTGGAAGCCAGAATGCTACCTAAGGATCTAGCATGCAACCTTATATTGGAATAATTTTCAACAATAAATCATCACCAAAGCTAAACAGTTCAACATCAAACGAAACATGAACGGAAACGTAATAATGGATCCATTTAGATAATTCTATCAACAGATAATCAATGAGCGTAAAGCATTATTTAAGCGAACTCAACGATAGAGAAGGAGTCATCCCAAACTGAATTTATTTATTACAGTCCATCAATTAATGAAAGAAGAATAGTGATAGTTACATTATTGAAACTAAAGCAAGTGAAGTGTGTTGAGTAGTGCTTGTCTACTCCCTCCCAAGAGAAACTTCATCAACGATCACCTAAAATAAATAAATAAACAAGGCAAGGGTGAGTCCATGACTCAGCAAGTACAATGGCTAATAGAATAGGCAATCAATATGAATAAGACAATCTCGTCACCATTTCGGAACATACAACAAGTGATTATTTATGTTGATATGAGATGAATGCTCAAAATCAAGGAATTTGGACTGCACACATGCATATACGGTATAGCGGTGATACACCGTCGGTGTTCACTCAAGCCCGCATCTTAACAAAAATACGGGATCCACTTCCGTATGAAGAATGTTTCATACGGGTGTCCAACACTGCCCATCCTGGAATTAATGGGACTTGCGCACCCATCCTGGAATTGATGGGCTCTCATGCGCACCCATCCTGGAATTGATGGGCTCACTCATCCACTCCCGTGGATGGTAAATGACAATGAATGCATGAAATGACTTATCGAATGAATAATGACATCATCTCCAATCATGGATTCAACACATAAGAAATATCATAGACAATTCATCATCTCTTGTGTCATAAGACATCACAACACAATCACATAAACATTCATCAAGCATAAGCAATAAGATAGCAATGCACTTGCCTTCCGTGATGCGACGCGTTAACCGAAAAAGGTGATACTCCTAAACTCGAGGCTTCACCGCCTAAACAAGTAAAATAATTTCAATAAGAACAAAATGTACCCAGCACTACTAATCAACGTTCTACAACGCTTCCACGGTGACTCAAGACTTAACTACAAAGCCTAATCTGAAATATCGACAAATCAGTCACAACCGATACTGGACAGCAGCACGGTGAAAATCATATCTAATGATCTGGAACTCGAAATGAGGTGAATCCAATTTCTGTGGATTCATAACTAACATATCTAAAATTCTCAAGTTGACAAGATAGACCAATTCGGCCAAATTAATATGCTATTGAACAGATGAACTTTCAGAACAGAAATCTGCCCTAAAGAACAAATAGTAATTACTAAACCAATCAAAACTTTTAATCTACAACTCCGAATTAAGTGTTCTTTACCAATCTAGAAAGGTTACAAAAAATTCAACAATAACCTAGTTGGGTGGAATCTCTGATTTTTCCTTTAAGTTAATCTTATTATTAGAGACAAGTTGACAGTTCATTATTATCAGAGTTCTGGACAGCAGAGGTAAAACGACCATAACTTTTGATCCGTAAATCGGATTCAGGTGTTCTTTGCGTTCACTGAAAACTAAGAACATTATCTACAACTTTCTAGGAGATGGAAACCCCCAATTCGGAATCTAGCAATCCCTTAAATAATAAACAAGACGACTGCAGAATCTCGTCAGGATTTCGGGACAGCAGCACTAAAATCAACATAACTTTTTAACCGTAACTCGGAATTGAGTGATCTTTAGGGATACTGAAAGATAACGACGGATCCCACATAACTCTAGGAGATGGGATCCTCAAATTCTGCATCTAAATACACGAAATTACCCACGCAACAATCTGGACAGATTCAAAATTAATGCTGACAGACTTTGATTCAAACGATTCTAATCGGAAACACTTTTATGATTAAACAAACAACAACAACCGACGTTCGTTACCCTTGGAGAACCGCTAGAGATCACTGATCAAAACCCACGAAGAAGATCTCCTCTTCTCCTTTCCCTTTCCTCCTCCTTGTGGCCGGCTAGTGCAGGAGAACTCGAGAGATGGTAGCAATGGAGTTTGAGGGGAGGGAAAGGATCTTGTAGCGCGTCTTGTAGCAGCGGCCCTACTGTAGCTCTGTACCCCAAGCTAGGGTTTCCTCTTCTTTTATAGGTGGCGGCCCTTCTTGGGCCTCCGGCCAAGGCCCGAGGCCCAGTTGGCGAAACTGCATAATCCCCTTTCACGATGTCTAAATCTCTGTTGGATACTTCCTTTGCAAGAATAAATCGAGGTATTACATTCTACCCCCTTAACATGATTCGACCCGAATCTACACACCGATCTACCCAAAAGAAAATTGGCGATTGGAATTTTGACAACGATAAACATGTATCCGCCGTTAACAAATCTGATATCTTGCTCTTGAAGGCGAGGCTCCAACTCCCAAGTGGCCTCTCTCTAGACTAATGAGACCAAAACGACTTGATGTAAACCAAGCGTCCGCCTTAACACTCGTCCTTACATTTCGGTACACTCATCGAGCGAGACTCAAAGGTAAGATCCGACTCAATGATTAACGTCTTTAACGAAACCCCAAGCTTTGAATTGCTTAGCTACACTCTTAGCATCGAACATAACGAGGCGTTGCGTCGTCGCGTATGGACCCAAGGCGGTCAAAGCGATATAACAACTTCCTAATTTCTACAACTATCAAACGAACCAACACACTTGGATCAAACTCCTTTCGTACAAGAACACAAAACAAAAGTCCAGAACCACCCCTCGGTACACGTCCGTGCGTCCAGTGCCAGCACATATGCCATGTCGTATGTCCACTTCAGGACCACACGTGCCATGCGCCATATGCCCATGCCCCTGTCCCACACGCGCTCATGCAGCGAAGGTGGATGATAAAAAAAACAAACTCTTCATCTTACGAGGGTCGCCTCCTTTAAACAAGAATGCACAACATAAATGGTTCTTAAACCACTCATTCACAAAGAGAATCCAACTAGAAATAGAGAGTTCTCATCGTAACCACACAATACTAATTCTCGATAAAAGGCGGTTCACGATTGAATACCACGAAAGCCAAAGGAGAAACCACTCGAATAACCAAACCAAATACCTCATTTGGTTTGCCCGAATGGAAAGACTCAAACATGCCGAGAAAGTACCAACCCAAAGTGCGGAAGATACCGATCGATGACTCAAAACTCAAACAAGAAACAAGAAAATGCTTCACCCCGAGGAAACGTTTTTTTGCGATCTGTCTTTAGAAAATAAATCTCTCTCGAATCTTGGAATTGAATTCATCGCTACCACACGAGCTTAAACCTCATAATTAAATATCCTCAAATTATACTCAATCAAATACATCATCCACACCATAGTGGGAAGACTCTATCAAATCCACCGAATACTCTAGGCAACTCATTCTCTTGATGAAATTAATTTGATAGAAGGCACACAAAGCACCACAAAAAATAGATTCCATGCAATCATATTACCTCCAACTTCCAAGAACAACAACTCAAAATCCCGGTGCACACGCTTATGTACTACAGGAAGGGTTCTATCAATGATCATTCTACTTCTCAGAACAACCATTATCTAATTTGTATATTTCTTTACACATAAACATTGGGTGACCAGAGGTCTAGCACAAAAATGTAAAGCCCAAATTTAACCTCCAAGACCTCTACAATGAATTTCTCTTATATCGATAGTGAAATCATCGGATTAAATCTCTAATATCCCCACAAACCTAACATACTCACTCATTGGCATCATCGGGAATCATCCACATTATCGTAATACCTTCCAATTCGTTACTCAATAAAATTGATCAAGGTTTCCATACCTTGATAATCCCCAACCTTTCAACATGAATTGAAGTTCTAGAATTTCGTTATACTATAGGTTCTACTCGATAATGTATTGTTGATTTACTTGAAGCCAAACATTCCATTTGAATCAACTTTCCTCCAAGAGGTATAAGTCAAAACCAATTCATCTTCTACTACTCCTCCAATAGCTTGGTAGCAAAATATCACCACTACCCTTATTTAACCACCACCAAACGATTGCCAAAATACGCTTTGTAAAACTTTGCAATACAAATCGGTTGATCCTTCCTCAAAAGAAAGAGACGAACAAGGTCGGGTTTTGTTACACAAGAAAAATGTTGCTCCTCACAATGAGAAGCGAAACCAAAAGAATTAATCGATAACAAAGATCTTAGAGAAATGAAAGTGAGTTCACAGTTGAGGCACACACCACTCAAAAGGAAATAGCAAATAACAACCATTAAGAAAAGACATTGCGATTGAAACTCAACATCTCTTGAGAGGAAAGAGCGAGAAAGTTTAGGAACGATTCCAATACCCACAAGTTACAAAACTTGAATCAAATTTTCAAATACTCCTACTGCACTCTTTACTTTAACACTAAAATTAATCCTTTGACTAGCAACACTTTGCCACAACGAACAAGATAGGTCTTTAGTCCAAACCTCAAGAACTAACTAAGAACCAAATATAATTCTTCAACACGTCATAATTGCTCTGACAGTTCAACTACACAAGAAACATGAGATCCAAGCGATCTCACCACCAAACTCAAACATTTTCATTTACGGAATTTCACGAAAAGTAAGCAGACTATTCTCCTCTTAAAGGAACTAACATAATTCTCTTTGATTGCAACCTTACATTGCTAACTCAGACCAAAGAGCCTTTAAGATTAAATCACACGAATCTCTTAAGAAGCAACAGGACAATTCAATACCTCAATTTATTTAAAACAATTTCAGCTACCAGATGAATCATGAGCTCTAAAATATCACGAAAGCTAAACTTGAAATATTCTCATCGAACGATATCACCAAAGGCGATCAAATTACTACCAATATTAACATCAATTTTCACAACAACATTTAGAAAACACATCGAAGACCCACGTGAAAAAAATGAGTTGATTCTTTCTCAAAAGGAGAGGCAAATGGAAACAATTTTTTTTTCACTAACTAGAAGATCATTTATCACTCGCAATGAACACAAGACCAAGGAAAATAATCAATTAGACAAAGAACTCGGAAAATATAAGACGATACCACATTTGAGGACATAGACCTCACAGGAAGAGATTATCAAACCTTAATAGATAATAACAAACGGACAATTAAGATCAAATCGTGTGAATCACCTAAGAACCAATAGAACTTTGCGACCCGTCGCTTTACTCGACAAACTCCCAATTACCACATAAATCTAGAACACCAAAAGATTATGAAAGCAAAACTTGAATTTCTCTCTTTTACGCAATATCACCATAGTAAATCAAATTACTATGAAAACTAACATCAATCCCACATTCTGACGATTTTATAACAACGACAACATACCCTAGTACCAAGAATCCTCAAACTTTATTACTCCATCCTAAAACTTCCTAAAGGAAACACAAACCACATGGTTGAAACAAGTTTATTATATCAAGATTATGCTAAGCAATAACAATATCACAAGGCACACTATCAAAGACTACTTACGAAAATTCGTCTACTCAACTGATGGTGTTGCTCAACACCTCCATCAGCACTCATTTAACAAATGATGATTGTACTAATCATGGGTGTACATACGGTACTAATTCCATTTGCAATCACATAATCATCTATAAACATAGATTCAACAATTCACCTTTGTTCAGAAATCATTTCAAAACAGGGTTAACGATTCACTAATATAATTTTCTATCAACAAGGTTTCATGAATCGATACACGGCACCCATCCGGTTCTTTGTACGAGTTTGACAATTTTAGCATATCAGAAATAGGTAAATCTAACACCTATGAAAGATCCATAGGTTTTGAGCGGATATGGACAATCTTTTATTTAAGATACACCATGTATCAAATACAAGGACATCACAAATTCATCAATTTCACTTTCATGGATGGTAGTTAAAGAATAATTGATTTTCACTATGCTAACAACCCAACTTGGTAACTCATACAGTAACAATTTATTCGTTTAGTTATAACATCTCATTTTAAGCATGATAAGACATCACAAAAGGATTCTAACACCTTCCTTGAGAAAAGAAAGACTTTAAACCTCAACGCTCAAGTAATCCAAAAGAAACACATAAAGCCAAAGCTTTCACATGTTAACGAATCGCAATAGAAAACTTTCATTATTCAAACTATCAAGCGAATAAATGAGTCATTCTTTTCCAATGAGAAAGAAGGAGCAACCATGAAATCAACAATCTTGCCAATTGACAATGGTCACAAGTAGTAATGACAACTCAACGATAAAAGCACTATTTGTTTGAGAGAACCAATAAGGATCTATTGAAAACCATAAACTTTCATGAACCACGAACCCGGGAGAAATTCATCACCACCACGGGGCAAGAATCGCCAAATTCGAAATCAAGGAAGAGAACAACTCTCTAAAGCACTTCACGCTTAACACCTGAAACTATGGTACTCGGGGTCACTACTCCTCTAACCACGTACTATGAACAGTAGTGTAACCTGGTGAATCCCAGAGTAACAAACACGACCTCCACTTCTTATCATCCGTTATTGACACGCATAATCAATTATGAGTATACATATGATCATCTCATTACAATCATAGAATAAATTCACAGATATAATACATCACATCATATCATAGATTAACAGCAAGAAGGATAATATAGAAGCAATTCAACAATTGCTCAACAGATGAAACATAACAATAGAGATGCGGAAGCAATGGATTTCCCAACCCCACCTATTGTGCACAGTATGTCATTTTAATAACTTAATTACCACGGACCTGAAGCCCGCTCTGATACCAACTGTAACACCCTGGCTATTTGGAAGCCAGAATGCTACCTAAGGATCTAGCATGCAACCTTATATTGGAATAATTTTCAACAATAAATCATCACCAAAGCTAAACAGTTCAACATCAAACGAAACATGAACGGAAACGTAATAATGGATCCATTTAGATAATTCTATCAACAGATAATCAATGAGCGTAAATGATTATTTAAAGCGAACTCAACGATAGAGAAGGAGTCATCCCAAACTGAATTTATTTATTACGGTCCATCAATTAATGAAAGAAGAATAGTGATAGTTACATTATTGAAACTAAAGCAAGTGAAGTGTGTTGAGTAGTGCTTGTCTACTCCTCCCAAGAGAAACTTCATCAACGATCACCTAAAATAAATAAATAAACAAGGCAAGGGTGAGTCCATGACTCGGCAAGTACAATGGCTAATAGAATAGGCAATCAATATGAATAAGACAATCTCGTCACCATTTCGGAACATACAACAAGTGATTATTTATGTTGATATGAGATGAATGCTCAAAATCAAGGAATTTGGACTGCACACATGCATATACCGGTATAGCCAGTGATACACCCGTCGGTGTTCACTCAAGCCCGCATCTTAACAAAAATACGGGGATCCACTTCCCGTATGAAGAATGTTTCATACGGGTGTCCAACACTGCCCATCCTGGAATTAATGGGACTTGCGCACCCATCCTGGAATTGATGGGCTCTCATGCGCACCCATCCTGGAATTGATGGGCTCACTCATCCACTCCCGTGGATGGTAAATGACAATGAATGCATGAAATGACTTATCGAATGAATAATGACATCATCTCCAATCATGGATTCAACACATAAGAAATATCATAGACAATTCATCATCTCTTGTGTCATAAGACATCAAAACACAATCACATAAACATTCATCAATCACAAGCAATAAGATAGCAATGCACTTGCCTTCCGCGATGCGACGCGTTAACGAAAAGGTGATACTCCTAAACTCGATGCTTCACCACCTAAACAAGTAAAATAATTTCAATAAGAACAAAATGTACCCAGCACTACTAATCAACGTTCTACAACGCTTCCACGGTGACTCAAGACTTAACTACAAAGCCTAATCTGAAATATCGACAAATCAGTCACAACCGATACTGGACAGCAGCACGGTGAAAATCATATCTAATGATCTGGAACTCGAAATGAGGTGAATCCAATTTCTGTGGATTCATAACTAACATATCTAAAATTCTCAAGTTGACAAGATAGACCAATTCGCCAAATTAATATGCTATTGAACAGATGAACTTTCAGAACAGAAATCTGCCCTAAAGAACAAATAGTAATTACTAAACCGATCAAAACTTTTAATCTACAACTCCGAATTAAGTGTTCTTTACCAATCTAGAAAGGTTACGAAAAAATTCAACAATAACCTAGTTGGGTGGAATCTCTGATTTTTCCTTTAAGTTAATCTTATTCTTAGAGACAAGTTGACAGTTCATTATTATCAGAGTTCTGGACAGCAGAGGTAAAACGACCATAACTTTTGATCCGTAAATCGGATTCAGGTGTTCTTTGCGTTCACTGAAAACTAAGAACATTATCTACAACTTTCTAGGAGATGGAAACCCCAATTCGGAATCTAACAATCCTTAAATAATAAACAAGACGACTGCAGAATCTCGTCAGGATTTCGGGACAGCAGCACTAAAATCAACATAACTTTTTAACCGTAACTCGGAATTGAGTGATCTTTACGGCTACTGAAAGATAACGACGGATCCCACATAACTCTAGGAGATAGGATCCTCAAATTCTGCATCTAAATACACGAAATTACCCACGCAACAATCTGGACAGATTCAAAATTAATGCTGACAGACTTTGATTCAAACGATTCTAATCGGAAACACTTTTACGATTAAACAAACAACAACAACTGACGTTCGTTACCCTTGGAGAACCGCTAGAGATCACTGATCAAAACCCTGAAGAAGATCTCCTCTTCTCCTTTCCCTTTCCTCCTCCTTGTGGCGGCTAGCTGCAGGAGAACTCGAAGAGATGGTAGCAATGGAGTTTGAGGGGGGGGAAAGGATCTTGTAGCGCGCATCTTGTAGCAGCGGCCCTACTGTAGCTACAGTACCCCAAGCTAGGGTTTCCTCTTCTTTTATAGGTGGCCGGCCCTTCTTGGGCCTCCTGGGCCAAGGCCCGAGGCCCAGGTTGGCGAAAAACTGCATAATCCCCCTTTTCCTGATGTCTAAATCTCTGTTGGATACTTCCTTTGCAAGAATAAATCTGAGTTATTACAAACCTAGTTGGTGGAAATCCCGGATTCTGTATGTATCTCACTCCAAAAGACCACTGAACACTTTCTTTCAGAACTACCCGACAAATCTGGGCAGCAGCACGATAATAGCCATAATTTCCAATTGGCTAAACCAAAGTTAGTGTTCTTTATCAATATAGAAAGGTTATAAAAATTGCTACAATAACATAGTTGGGTGAAAACCCTGAATCTTCCATTAACATAATCAAATTTTAAAAGACAACTTGACAATTCATTCTCGTCAGGATTCTGGGCAGCAGGGATGAAAACTGTCATAACTTTTGATCCGCAATTCTTTAGTGTTCTTGGCGGATACTGAAAGCTAAGAACAATACCTATATAACTCTAGGAAATGGACATCTCAAATTCGGCCTCTAAGAACCCGAAATGGGCCACGCAACAATCTGGATAGATCTGAAATTCTAACAGCAGCCATTCAATCCGATCCAACTAATCTAATTTCACATCTAAACATCAACAAACAGCAGGAAAACGATTTTACTCTCGAAGATCAGTGAAGTGCTGGACCTTGTGCGGATCTCCAAAGGATGACGGCAACCCGACCCTTCCTCCCAAGATTTGGCCAGCAGCACCAATGAAGAAGGGAGGGAGGTGGCTGCCCAAGAAACAATGGAGGCGCAGGGAGTAGGAGAGGGAGGGGTGGCAACCAGGAGGGAGGAGGCACAAGGAGTGGGAGGGGGAGGGGCGGCAGCTAGGAGGGAGGAGGCGCAGGGAGTGGGAGGGGCTAGGGTTAGAGCCCCCCTTTTTGCCAAAAGGTTGCCCCCCCTTTGGGCCCATTCGGCTGCCCCCTAGGGCTAGATGGCCGACTCCCCTCTTGGGCCTGCTGGCCAAAGGCCCAGGCCCAAGACCTAGAAGAACAACTGAAAAACCTGTTCTTCTTTTGAATTCAAATTCGAACATGTTTCTATTCTAAACAAAATCGGGGTATTACACCCGTCCCATACTAGGCATATGGTCATACAATAAGGCTCAGTTCAATGGAACATAAATTTAAGTCCTTAATTGACGAAGGCAAGACTTCCAATTTCTAACTATGCCACACAGATTATCATTCCCAATCACACAGTTCCACCATGTCACACAGTATCTGTCACTTGCCTTAGTCTAAATATTTTACCACCCAGTTGGTTAAGTGCAACACATGCCATCAACGAGTAATAGCACACAACACATAGTTTTATCACAAAGTTCCATATTTACTTAGTTAAATTTATATTGGTGACTCACATGAAATGATGACTCGTTGCATGGCTAAACAAACTACTCGTATCTAACCCCCCCATGTTGGTGCTATGATAATACCAACTAATATTTAACCAATCTAGGGTGACGAAAGATGAATGTAATATAATAGACAAGGAGGATATAATCAAATTGGCATAGTTAATCCCAAAGCATTTAAATAAATACTTAAAGTAAATGCAATAATTTGAATCAAAGTATTTTGAAGACTGGGTTCAATATGATCAAAGGTATAACTTGCCTTTCTATATCAATAATGTTCTCATTTTATCTTCAATCCTCTACCTTCTTGATCTTCAGCTCCTTCGAACGATTCCGGGACTTCGACGTCTAACGAGAAAGAACGCGCAAAACAAACAAAATTCAAAAAGACAAATCAAATAAACTACAAATTAAAATTAAATGTTAGTGGAAGGTAGATATTGAATTTAGATGAATTGAGAAACTTGAATGGGTTCAATCGGAGTTCGTATGAGAAAGAACGAGCTCTTAGAAACTTGAAATTCACATAAAATGATGAAAAAGAAAAGGGAGAGAGAAAGCTGACAATTGGGGTCTATGGAATATTCTTAGAATATTATATTTTTAAGAATTAAATTAATTCCCAAAAATAGGATTAAGGGTTGACATGTGGGCCACTAGTCTATAGACTAGGTCCACGATGGACCAAGCCCATGAACTAGGGTTCACCAAAGGTTTGATTGACATGCAGGACCCGCATGTAAGTGAGAGAAATAATTAGGGTTTTGAGTTGGGTAGATGACAGGTGGGGTCTACATGTAAGTGAAAGGAGATATTTATTCCCTTGTATAACATATGAGGCTAAGTAGTCATAGAGACAAAAGGGAGAGATAGAAAGAAAACAACCGAATACAACACAACAGAGATTGAGACTTAGCACGTGGTAAAAGAGATTAGAAATAACACTTCAAAGAACAGAGAACAGGGGGTTCGGCATGCTTCTGGGGCATAGGGCAAGAAGTTGCAAAGCAAGGATTAAAGAAAAAGAGCTCAGGGTAGAGATGCTTGGTTGGCCACACATTAGTGAAGGCACAACAGAGCAATCCACGTAGGAAGCAGCAGAGAAGATATAAACGAACAGAGGCAACAAACAGGAAGCAAGCTGATTGGTGCATGGCATTAACGGCGAAAGAAAGCGAACCAACGTCGGCGAAGGGGCAAAATAGAAAGGCAATGACGAGGCAGACAAGATGATGCAATCAAAACGATGAGAAACTGCACCATGCGTCGGCGGCAAGGCGAGACAAGGTAGTGGCAGCGGCCTCATGGGCGCATACCACTTCGGGCGATGCTCTACAAAAAGGGAGGTGAGCACGGCGTAGAATGCGGCGATGTGAACCCAACGGTGGTGTAGTTGAAGGCAGTGGATCAACGGTTGTGTAGTAATTGGCCAGAGAAGGGAGACGGCCAAGAGGAGAGAGAATGCTCGATTCTCAACGCACGGTGAATGAAACTTAAATCTAAAAGATGGGAAAAATAGGTACTGACAAGGGGAAGGAAGAATGACGTAGAACACGACGATGCAAACTCAACGTCGCAGACAGTTCGACTAGGGGATGTTGGATGGAGGCGCAACTCATCGAAGAAGACCGTTTGTTGGAGCTCGGTGTTTTGCAGATTACGATGAAAATAGATTGATTTGGAGGAAACCGATTTGGGGGATTGGAAAAGGAGATCAAGACGGACGTTTGGACGAAAACAATTTGCTTTTATATGCACCGTAGAGGGAGATATTAATTTTGGAAGCTTTGGTTGCCACACGCACAGAATAGGGACTCTTTGGACTTCTGTTCGGTTCAAGAGGATGATGAAGAATAGTAACCGCGTATGGTACTATAACAGCCAAGATGAAAGAGAAAAGGAAGGATTTTCGGAATTAAATAAAAGGCTGAAAATCAAGGAGACCAAATAAATATCAAATAAATACAGAAAAATCTCAGGAAATACCCAAAAATTCTTTGAAACACAAGGAAGCCAAATAACATAGGTTTTTATTTGATGGATGTTTAGATTAGTCAAATTAAATATTTTAAATTTAGGAAATTTTTAATTAAGCTTTATTAATTCAAATAAAATTGGTGAAATTTTCTAGGGACCTAAACTACTCGAAAGATTTTTGAAAAACCAAATTTTGGGACGTTACACTTGTGCATTATACACAGAGGGTTCAGATTTGCATATTTGGGTCCCGACGGAGGTGGTATCAGAGCCAGGTTGACTATAGGTCTTGACCTTAGTTAGATCGGCCGTCCTTAGAGTGTCAAAAACTATTTTCTTAAGCAAAAATTAACTTACAAGATTAATGAATTACTTAACTTCTCTTATCTCTCCCTTGACTTATCTAATGCTGATAATCTCCTCTCCACTGTTTTTAAGTTGGTTTTTATCTTTTTGCCTATCTTTGATAGATGACATGACTTCAGACTTATAGAGAGCATACCGAAGGTCTCGCTGCTGTGTTGCGGAAAATTGTACAAGTACTTGGAGGATTTGACAAACCACTCTACTAGGGCACCAACTGGATGGTGAATGTTCGAAATCGTGGAGTGCTATGCCGGTTGACCATCTACGCTCGAAGGGATACCAGGGCTAGTC
Source organism: Ampelocalamus luodianensis (assembly GCA_036346255.1). NCBI lineage: Eukaryota > Viridiplantae > Streptophyta > Magnoliopsida > Poales > Poaceae > Ampelocalamus > Ampelocalamus luodianensis. The sequence continues at coordinate 50,777,952 of CM070629.1, read as the reverse complement.
GCCCCATGAACATCACCGTTCGGAGGATCGTCTTTGCTGAATGGATCTAGGAGTCTTCACGTCTCACCATCCTACGAGTGTGCAACATCTATGCCAATGAGCTGAAGGATTCAGTCTTTCGCCTTCATCCCCGCGCCGCCGCTGTGGATCTTCCAGCCTGCTACCCGTCCATCGATGGAGAGGAAGACGCCACTGTGGCTCACCCTGCCCACTTCGTTGCCACCCAAGAGGAAGCCTTGGAGACTACTACCACAGAACTGCAAGGAGCCTATGAGATGTTGCAACTTCCAGAAGAGAGGATTGAAGAGCTGGAGGAAGCTTTGTATGTTCTAGAGGAGCATGAGGAGCCCAAAGATCCCGAGAAACCTGAGGAGCTAGAGCCGGTTGTGTCTGCACTCGAGCTACCTGTTCCTGTTGTGCTAGTTTTAAGACATTAGGATTAGTTCACGAGGATGCCTACACATCTACCAGTTTACGGCAGGGAAGAGCGCCATCGTAGTTGTGGAGTTTACCTCAACGATTGAGTCAGCCTAGGTTTAGGCTTAGTCAGTTGAGGCTCAATGTGTAAGAGTTGTGTCAGCTTAAGATTAGGAGTGTCGTCCTTTAGACGGTAGATTTTTGTGATAGGTTCGCTTTAGTTTTCTTATGTGCAGTATGAGCTGCAAAAGCCCTTAGCCATTTGTTGTAGCCATGCTAAGACACTTATTAATATATAGTGATTTTAGTTGAGTTCTTTGTGCAGTGTTTTTTGGGTTTAACCTACTCCTACTTAGTTCTTAACTTATCTTGTGCTTGCTACCTTATCTAATCCTTCAAGCTTTCGCTAGATGGTTCAGACTCGCAACACCGCTGCCAATGGATCTAGAACCAATGGAGTAGAAGGAAGTGAACAAACCCCTATGGGAGTAGTTCCACCTCAAGCACCACCGATAGATCTGCAGAACATTAGAGCATTCATGGTCGCCCAGACTCAGATGATGTATACGGTGATGAATCAGATGCAGAACATGAACAACAACCAAGCCAACAACAACAATGTAGCACCAGCTACTCATGGTCACCATGGACCATCTAAGTTAGCAGAGTTCATGAGGACTCGTCCGTCAACTTTTTCTAGAAGTGTTTCGCTAGTGGAAGCTGATGATTGGCTACGTGTGATTGAAAGGAAGTTGTTGATCACAAAGTGTAACGATCACGAGCAGAACATTACATGGGAAGAGTTCTTTACAGCTTTTCATCTGTACCATGTGCTGGAGGGAATCACAGACCTGAAAAAGGATGAGTTCCGTGCACTTAAGTAGGGAGGTATGGTAGTGTTTGAATACCTTAACAAGTTCTCTCAGCTTGCACGCTATGCTGAAGAAGATGTTGCTACTGACAAGGTCGGATAGAATTGTTTTTTGAAAGGATTGTACACCAGACTGCAAGTCAATCTGATTGCTCAAACTTTTTCGGACTTTCAAGAGTTGGTAAATAAGGCATCGATCCTTGAGGACAAACCGCAAGCGCAGAATGGCTCGGCAAGGAAGTCATCAATCTTAGTAGAGAGTGAGGATAGTTCCTCAGCAGTTTACTCGCTTTCCACCACAGAATTCATTAAAAATTCTTGCGCCTATTTTAGCACCTCGTCCAACTTGTAAGAATTTTTGTAATTCTGCTTTAGTTAACCCCAACCCAGGATGCAACCATCAGAGTGGAGCTAGACTTTGCTACAATTGCAGGGAGCCAGGACACTTTTCTAACAACTGCCCTCAAAAGGGAACGATGACTCTAGTTCATTTCAACCATTGGAGTTACCCCAGCCAAGACGCCAGCGCCAAGCAATAACCGAGGAGCACCTCAAGTGGCTAGTCAAGCCGGAGGAGCACCGCAGTCTGTTGTTAGAGGCCGTGTCAACCACATCACCTTGGAAGGAGCTTAGGAAGCACCCGACGTCGTACTGGGTAAGTTTTTGGTTAACTCAGTATTTGCATCAGTTTTATTTTATTCTAGATCTTCGCATTCGTTTGTTTCTCAAGTTTTTGCGAACAAGAATAGTTTGGAAGTTATGCGTCTTACACATACCTTGTTAGTCCAATCAGAGCGGAGTTAGGCTCTAAAGTGGGATGTTGAGGAGCTAAGTTACTTATTGCTGGAGTTGAGTTTCTAGCCAACCTCATTGTCTTAGACACCCCTACTTTAGATGTCATACTTGGTATGGATTGCTTATCAAAGCACAAAGGAGTGTTAGATTATGGCCGAAGAGCTGTAACGATCGAAGGTACCGCTGGAAAGAAAGTAGAGTTTCTAGCCACTACAGTGCGTGATGGACAACCAGTAATCAATAGTCTGAATACCATTTCTTTGGAGGATGTACCTGTTGTTAGAGACTATCCGTATGTTTTTTCAGAAGATTTGTCGAAAATGCCACCAGATCGTGATATTGAGTTCGTTATTGATTTAGTGCCGAGAAATCGGATGCTAGCCGATGAGTTGTGAAAATGAAGAAACAGATTGGAGAACTTCTTGAGAAAGGTTTCACGAGACCTAGATGTTGCCTTGGGGAGCGCCAGTCTTGTTTGTCAAAAAGAAAGATGGAAGTATGAGAATGTGTATCGATTATCGTGCCCTTAACAAGGTTACTATCAAGAATAAGTATCCACTTCCCCAAATGGATGATTTGTTTGATCAGATGAAAGGAGTCGGAGTGTTCTCAAAAATCGATCTGTGATCAGGTTATCATCAATTGAAAATTTGTTCAAAGGATGTACCGAAGACTACTTTCTCTACGTAGTATGGACATTATGAGTTCTTCATCATGTCTTTTGGTCTGACTAATGCCTCTGCATATTTCATGAATATGATGAACAAGGTATTCATAGAATATTTGGACAACTTTGTGGTAGTGTTCATCGATGACATACTGGTCTATTCCAACACAGAAGAAGAACATGCGGAGCACTTGAGAACAATACTAGAGAAATTTAGAGAGCATCAGTTATATGCTAAGTTCAACAAGTGTGATTTTTGGAAACAAAGAGTTGATTTTCTTGGTCATGTGATGACAGCCCACGGAGTAACAGTTGTCCGAGTAAGGTTAAAGCAGTGTTACATTGGGAGCCGCCCAAGACAGTTACTCTAATTTGCAGTTTCTTAGGAATGGCAAGATATTACCGCCGTTTCATTGAAAGATTTTCGACGATTGCTAAGCCTCTTACGCAATTGTTGAAGAAGGAGAAAAAGTTTGCATGGACTCCAGCTTGTGTGGAAAGTTTTCAGGAGTTGAAGAAATGTTTGACATTCGCCCCAGTGCTAGTTCTACCAGATATTCGGACAGATTTTGATATCTATAGTGATGCTTCTCGTCAAGGATTAGGTTGCGTTCAGATACAAGAAGGAAGACTTGTTGCCTATGCATCGATACAATTGAGACCTAATGAAGAGAACTACCCTACTCATTATTTGGAATTAGTTGTCGTTGTGCATGCTTTAAAATTTTGGTGTTAATATTTCATGACCCCACCAGGGGCCACCCGAGAGGACCTCCTAGATCTCCTGAAAAGTCCACCAGGACCTCACAGGAGATCCAGCAGGACCTCTCGGAAGCACCTCCAGGACCACCCAGGAGGTCCAGCAGGACTGTAATACCCCGAATGTTTCTACAGAAGGAGAGTAAACGAAAAAGGGGTTTTTCTGTAATACTCCAACTTATTGTAATGAAGGAAGCAGTGAAAAGAGAAATTAAACTTTAGACGAGGGAAAATCTACAATTCTTTGACAACCTGGGCTTCGGGCTTTGGCCTAGGAGGCCCATGAGGGGCCGGCCACTAATAAAAGGAGGGGGAAACCCTAGTCCACCACTGTAGCACGCATTGCTACAGTGTTCTGATGCCGCTACAGTGCCGCTACAGTGCGCACCCTCCTTGCACTCCGTTGCTCTCTCTTGGTGGTGCTCTCCCATTGCTGTCGGCCAAGGAGAAAGGTGGAGGGAGAGAGGAGAAGAAGAGGAGATGAGCATCTAGCGGGGGTATTTCAGCGGGCACGCGTGTCTCCAAGGGTAACGATTGCCGGTTGTTGTTGTTTGATTAGTCGTAGAAGTGAAACCGATTAAATTTTATTAGATCAAAGTCTGTCTGTTGGAAATTCAATTCTGTCCAGTAGTTTGAGCGGCTGTTTTCGCAATCTTAGAAGCCGAATTAGAGGATCCCATCTCCTAGAGTATTGTAGGTTTTGTTCTTAGCTTTCGGTGGCCGCCAAGAACACTAAATTCCGACTTTCCAGTCAAAAGTTATGATAGATTTATTATCTGCTGTCCAGAATCCTGACGAGAATTAGCAGTCTCTGTATAGGTTGATATATGGCCTAGTTAGAGGGTGATTCAGAGGTCTTGCCCATAACAAATTTTGAAGGTGATATCACTAGCTTTCAGGATTGATAAAGAACACCTCATTTGGATTTATAGATCAAAAGTTATGCACTTTTCATTGTGACTGTCCAGATTGTAGGTCAGTCTGTCCAGATTGTATGTCAGTTTCTATCTTTAGTTTTGACCCGTGTGCCACTTTTTGTTAAAGGCAAAATATGAATGTCGTGCCAACCAGGTTATTGTAGGTAATTTCATAACCTTTTCAGATTGTTAAAGAACACTCAATTCGGAGTTGTAGTTTAAAAGTTATGGACGTTTTAGTTCTGCTGTTCTAATTGCTCAGTCAGATTCTGTTCTGCTGTTTCGTTTGACAGTTAGCAATTTAGTTTGGCCGAATTGGGTTATCTCGTCAACTACAAAGTTGTAGATATATTTGTTGAGCTCGTGTAGGATCTGGGCTCATCTATTTTGGAGTCCCAGATCATTAGTTTTGGTCTTTACCGTGCTGCTGTCCTGATGGGATTCCATGTTGCTGCTGGAATTTCAGATTCGGGTTATGACTATGTTTTGGGTGTGCAAGAGGGTAGTGTAGAATATTAATTCATGATGGGCTCCATGTTGTTCTTATTTCGGTTATTTAATTGTTTAGGCCGCGAGTCTACGGGTTTGGGAGCGCCATCGTTGCCTGCTAACGCGCCGCAACGCGAAGGCAAGTACTTTGTTGGTTTTAAGTCTTGTGATTGTGAATGTTTACATGAATATGATGTGACATCTTGTGATACCGAAATGCTGAATTGGTTATGTTCTATCAATATGTGGAGTAAATGCCGAAAGATGATATTAGCATTGTTCATGTTCATATCATGCATCCTTTTATTCATGCTATGTCCACGGGAGTGGGCTGTAAGTCCACCATTCCAATGTGGGAAGGTTTGGACATTGTCATGTCCGTCCACGGAGTGGATTGAAAGACCCATCAATTCCGGTATGGGCACGTAAGACCCATCAATTCCGGTATGGGCAGCTTTGGACACCTATATGAAACGTTCTTCATATAGGACTTGGATCCCGCACTTTTGTTAAGGTGCGGGCTTAAGTGAACACCGACGGGTGTGTCACTCGCTATCTGCAGTATAAGCATGTGTGCAGTCCATCCTTGAGTACATTCATTCATGCCATGCATTCCTAAGTTTTCATTCGATGTATGCTCATATTCTCTTATGATGATGACTTGTTCATATGTGTGTTATGTCCCTTTATCTGTACTTCTTTGAGTCGTGGACCCACTCTTGCGTTGTTTGTTTATTTTAGGTAACCCCGATGTTGGCTCACTTGGGAGGGAGTAGACACGCACTACTTGTTCACATCATCCAATTCATGTTCAAGATTAAATTTAGTTCTATCTTACATTCGTAAATGATGAACTGTAATAATAAATTTATAATTGGTGAAGGAAGGATACCTTCTCCACATTGATGTTGAATTATTACTGCATGTGAGCTTTCATTATCAATGAACTGAAATAAATAGATTAGATGGTGAAGGAAGGATACCTTCATCATGTCTTGGTTGTTTTGATACTATCATTAGTTGATTTTATTCAAATTCTTCCGCATTATGGATGTATGTTAGATGTTTTAGGTGACATCTTGGCTTCCGAATAGCCAGGGTGTTACAATTGGTATCAGAGCGGGCTTTAGGTCCGTGGTAATTAAGATATTAAAATGACACACTGTGCACAGTAGGTGGGGTTTGGGTAATCCAGCATATCCGTATTTCTAGTGATGTGATTCATCATGTTGAACTGTTCTTGAATTGCTTCCGTACTATCATTCTTGTGGTTAATATATGATCTTTGTGATATTCAATATCTATGAACTAATTCTATGATTGTCATGAGATGATCCTGTATATTCATAATGGAGTATTTTGGTGAAGCGTGTTGTTAATAGATGATAAGAAGTGGGGTCGTGGTTGTTACTCGATTCACGAGTTACACCATCGTTCGCGAACGTGGTTAGAGGAGTAGTTACCCAGTACCATAGTTTGGTGTTAAGCGTGAGTTGCTTTAGAAAGTTGTTCTCTTTCTTGATTTCTGAATTTGGCAATTCTTGTCCTATGGTGGTTGATGAATTTCTCCTGGGTTTGTGGTTCATGATAGTTTATGGTTTTCAATAGATCCCTTTTGGTTCTCTGAAACAAATATTGCTTTTCAACTGTTGAGTTGCTTTTACCACTTGTGGTCGTTGTCAATTGACAAGATTGATGTTTTTCATGGTTGCTCCTTCTTTCTCATTGAAAAAGAATGACTAATTTACTCGTTTGATAGCTTGGTTAGTGAGAGTTTTCCGCTGTAAGTTCGTTTGCATGGGAAAGCTTTGGCTTTATGCGTTTCTTTTGGATTACTTCGAGCGTTGAGGTTTGAAGTCTCTCTTTTGCTATAGTAAGGTGTTAGAATCCTTTTGTGATGTCTTGCCATGCTTAAAATGAGAAGTTATAACTAAACGAATAAATTGTTACGATATGAGTTACCAAGTTGGGTTATTAGCATGGTGCAAATCAATTATTCTTAACTACCATCCATGAAAGTGAAATTGATTAATTTGAAATGTCCTTGTATTTGATACATGGTGTAGGTTAAATAAAGACTGTCCATATCCGTTCAGAACCTATAGATCTTACGTAAGAGCTAGATTTGTCTATTTCCTGGTATGCTAAAATTGTTGAAACTTGCATAAAAGACCAGATGGGTCTTTGGTGTATCGATTCGTGAAACCTTGTTTATAGAAAATTATGTTAATGAATATTTAATCATGTTTTGAAATGATTTCTGAACAAAGGTGAAATGTGAATCTATGTTTACATATAGTTATGTGATTACAAATGGAATTAGTACTGTATGTACACACATGATTAATACCATCATCGATTGTTAATGGTATTGAAGAAGGTGTTAAGCAACACCAATAGTTGAGTAGATTAATTTCGTAAGTAGTCTTTGCTATCGTGCCTTGTGATATTGATATTGCTTAGCATAATCTTGTTATAATAAATTTGTTTCAACCTTGTGGTTTGTATTCCCTTTGGGAAGTTTTAGGATGGAGTAATAAAGTTTGATGATTCTCAGTACTAGTGTATGTTGTCGATGTTATTAAATCGTCAAAATTGTGAGAATGAGGTTAATTCTCGTAGTAATTTGATCACCTATGGTGATATTCTCTAAATGATCAAATTTCAAGTTTTATGTTCATGATCTTTTAAGGGTTCAGGCTTTTATGTGGTAAATGAAGTTTATCGAGTAACGATATGTTACAAAGTTATAATGGTTCTTCAGTGATGCAAGTGCTTCGATTTTGAATACTTATTTGTTCTTATCTGTTAAGATTTGATATTCTCTTCTTGTGAGGCTTATGCTTTCAACTGTGGACTTCACTTATGTTCTATAAGTTCATTGCTTAATTGGTTTCTTCCTTGGTCCGTGTTGGTCACGAGTGGTAGATGAGTTTTCTAGTTGGTGAAAGTCGTTTCCATTTGTCTCTTCTTTTGAGAAAGAATCAATCCATTCTTTTCACGTGGGTCTTTCAAGTGTTTTCTAATTGTTGTTGTGAAATTGATGTTAATACCCATAGTAATTTGATCGCCTTTGGTGATATCGTTCGAATGAGAATCTTTCAAGTTTAGCTTTCGTGATATTTTCTTTGAGCTATTGAATCATTGGTAGCTGAAATTATTTTAAATAAATTGAGGTATTGAATTGTCTTGTTGCTTCTTAAGAGATTCATGTGATTAAATCTTATGATTTCAGTTTGAGTTGGCAAGCGTGAAGCTGCAATTAAAGAAAATTATGTTGGTTCCCTTAAAAGGAGATTAATCGCTTGCTTTTCATGAAATCCCGTAATTGGAAAAGTTTTGAGTTTGGTGATTGAGATTATTTGGATCTCATGTTTCTTGTGTAGTTGAGCAGTTACGAACAAATATGACGTATTGAAGAATTTCATTGGTTCTTAATTAGTCCTTGTGGTTTGGACTAAAGATCTTATCTTATGCGTTGTGGCAAGCGATGTTAGTGAAAGAATTAATTTGGTGTTAAAGGAAAGAGTGCAGTAGGAATATTTGAGAATTTGAGTCCAGTTTGTAACTTGTAGTTATTCGAATTGTTCATAAACTTTTTGCTCTTTTCACTCAAGAGTTGTCGAGTTTCAATCGCAATGTCATTTCTCTCTCTTATTGGTGGTTATTTGCTATTCCCTTTTGAGGATGCGTGCCCTCAGTGTGAACTCAACTTTCGTTTTCCATATCTTCATTATCAGTTATTTCTTTTGGTTTCGTGCTCACTTTGTGAGCAAGCAACATTTTCTGTGTGGTGAAACTTGCCCTTGTTCGCCTCTTTCTTTTGAGAAAGGATCAACAATTTTGTGTTGCAAAGTTTTACAAAGCGTAAGTTGTCAATTGTTTGGTGGTGGTTAAGTGATTGTAGGGTGAGATTTTTGCTACCAAGCTATTGGAGGAGTAATAGAAGATGAGTTGGTTTTGACTGAACCTCTTGGAGGAAGTTGATTGATTGAATGTATGGCTTCCAGTAAAGCGTATAGTGTTCGACTAAGTAGGACCTATGGTATAGTGTAGTTCCAGAACTTTGGTTCATGTTGAAATGTTGGGGATTATCAAATGTATGGAAACCTTAATTAATTTTATAGAGTAACACAATTGGAAAGTATTGCGATGTTGTGTGAGTGATTCCTGATGATGTTAATGAGTGATTATGTCGGAATTGTGGGGATGTTAGAGATTTAATCCGATGATTTCACCATGTGTTATAAGAGGAATTCGTTGTAGGGGTCTTGGAGGTTAAATTTGGGCTTTCCATTTGCATGCTAGACTTTTGGTCGACCAAAGATTTGTATGTAGAGGAGACAGAAAACTGGAGTATTCTGAGTAGTGGAATGATTGTCGATAGAACCCTTCTGATGTAGTTCATGAGCGGGTATACTAAGGATTCTGACGTGTTATTCTTGAAAGTTGGAGGTGATGATGTATTTCGGTTTAAGCCTAATTTGAGGATGTTAAATTAAGAGGTTTGAGACCGTGTGGTATGCGATGAATTCGAATTCCAAGGTTGGAGAGATATTTTATTCCAAAAAGTGAAACCAAGGAAAAAGATGTCTTCTTGATTAGTGAAGCATTTTCTTTATTCTCGCATGAGCTTTGTGCTGTTGACTAATGTCTTTCGTAAGTTGAGTTTGACTCAATTTTGGTATGTGTGGTTCTTATCGGTTCGGGAAGAATAAAGGAAGTTTTTGATTTGGGCATTTAAAATTATTCCTCCTTTAGTTTTCGTGATGTTTATTCGCAAACTGCCACTTGGAAGGTGGAAAGGTTTTCGTGATGAAATTCGATTTTGGATTTGACTCTTTAGTACAGAGTAGTAGCGCTTAGTTGCGATGTGAATCTTTCGTTTTCAGATGGGTTTTGTTGGTAAAGAGTTTGCTTAAATAGAGTTTTGTCGTATGTTTACGGTTAAAGGAGGTGATCCTTGCTTTAGTGAAGAGTTCGATTGAGAGGTGGAACACGAGTTCCGTGTTCTTTGTGCTTGTTGTGTGGTTGGTATCATTGGGAAGGTTAACCCAAGATATATTGGGTTGTTTTAAGCTAGTTGGCGTATCGCGGGGTGTCTCGAGTCCTTACGCGAGTGCGTAACGTCTTGTATGTTCGTGTTGAGTGAGTACAGGAGATCCGAGTTTGAGGTTTCGTTTGCGCCGTTGACCATCGAGTGAGATCTTACCTTGAGTTTTGTCCGATGAGTGTACGGAAGTACCGGGTTGAGTGTTAGATCGGGCGTCGTGTTACGTCGTTGTGTTGTGGTATTTTCAGTCCGAGGAGAGGCTCTTTGGGAAGTTGGAGTTTCGCGTGCTTGAGCTTTAGCGGTGTTGTTCTAGCAGTGCGTGGTTACCGTTGTTCGTTCTCGATCGTGATTGTTCTTTCGCTTAAGTGTGTTTATATTCGGGTCGAATTCTGTTAAGGGGTAGAATGTAATACCCGAATGTTTCTCTGGAAGGAGAGTAAAGCGAAAAAGGGTTTTTCTGTAATACTCCAACTTATTGTAATGAAGGAAGCAAGTGAAAAGAGAAATTAAACTTTAGACGAGGAAAATCTGCAATTCTTTGACAACTGGGCTTGGGCTTTGGCCTAGGAGGCCCATGAGGGCCGGCCACTAATAAAAGGAGAAACCCTAGCCCACCACTGTAGCACGCATTGCTACAGTGTTCGCTGCCCTTCTGAGGCGCGCCCTCCTTGCACTCCGTTGCTCTCTCTTGGTGGTGCTCTCCCATTCTTTGTCGGCCAAGGAGAAAGGTGGAGGAGAGAGGAGAAGAAGAGGAGATGAGCATCTAGCGGGGTATTTCAGCGGGCACGCGTGTCTCCAAGGGTAACGATTGCCGGTTGTTGTTGTTTGATTAGTCGTAGAAGTGAAACCGATTAAATTTGATTAGATCAAAGTCTGTCTGTTGGAAATTCAATTCTGTCTAGTAGTTTACGCGGCTGTTTTCGCAATCTTAGAAGCCGAATTAGAGGATCTCATCTGCTAGAGTATTGTAGGTTTTGTTCTTAGCTTTCGGTGGCCGCCAAGAACACTAAATTCCGACTTTCCAGTCAAAAGTTATGATAGATTTATTATCTGCTGTCCAGAATCCTGACGAGAATTAGCAGTCTCTGTATAGGTTGATATATGGCCTAGTTAGAGGGTGATTCAGAGGTCTTACCCATAACAAATTTTGAAGGTGATATCACTAGCTTTCAGGATTGATAAAGAACACCTTATTTGGATTTATAGATCAAAAGTTATGCACTTTTCATTGTGACTGTCCCGATTGTAGGTCAGTCTTTCCAGATTGTATGTCAGTTTCTATCTTTAGTTTTGACCCGTGTGCCACCTTTTTTTAAATGCAAAATATGATTGTCGTGCCAACCAGGTTATTGTAGGTAATTTCATAACCTTTTCAGATTGTTAAAGAACACTCAATTCGGAGTTGTAGTTTAAAAGTTATGGACGTTTTAGTTCTGCTGTTCTAATTGCTCAGTCAGATTCTGTTCTGCTGTTTCGTTTGACAGTTAGCAATTTAGTTTGGCCGAATTGGGTTATCTCGTCAACTACAAAGTTGTAGATATATTTGTTGAGCTCGTGTAGGATCTAGGCTCATCTCTTTTGGAGTCCCAGATCATTAGTTTTGGTCTTTACCGTGCTGCTGTCCTGATGGGATTCCATGTTGCTGCTGGAATTTCAGATTCGGGTTATGACTATGTTTTGGGTGTGCAAGAGGGTAGTGTAGAATATTAATTCATGATGGGCTCCATGTTGTTCTTATTTCGGTTATTTAATTGTTTAGGCCGCGAGTCTACGGGTTTGGGAGCGCCATCGTTGCCTGCTAACGCGCGCAACGCGAAGGCAAGTACTTTGTTGGTTTTAAGTCTTGTGATTGTGAATATTTACATGAATATGATGTGACATCTTGTGATACCGAAATGCTGAATTGGTTATGTTCTATCAATATGTGGAGTAAATGCCGAAAGATGATATTAGCATTGTTCATGTTCATACCATGCATCCTTTTATTCATGCTATGTCCACGGGAGTGGATGTAAGTCCCACCATTCCAATGTGGGCGAGTTTGGACATTGTCATGTCCGTCCACGGAGTGGATTGAAAGACCCATCAATTCCGGTATGGGCACGTAAGACCCATCAATTCCAGTGTGGGAAGCTTTGGACACCTATATGAAACGTTCTTCATATAGGACTTGGATCCCCGCACTTTTGTTAAGGTGCGGGCTTAAGTGAACACCGACGGGTGTGTCACTCGCTATACCGGTATAAGCATGTGTGCAGTCCATCCTTGAGTACATTCATTCATGCCATGCATTCCTAAGTTTTCATTCGATGTATGCTCATATTCTCTTATGATGATGACTTGTTCATATGTGTGTTATGTCCCTTTTACTGTACTTGCTGAGTCGTGGACTCACTCTTGCGTTGTTTGTTTATTTTAGGTAACCCCTGATGTTGGCTCACTTGGGAGGGAGTAGACACGCACTACTTGTTCACATCATCCAATTCATGTTCAAGATTAAATTTAGTTCTATCTTACATTCGTAAATGATGAACTGTAATAATAAATTTATAATTGGTGAAGGAAGGATACCTTCTCCACATTGATGCTGAATTATTACTGCATGTGAGCTTTCATTATCAATGAACTGAAATAAATAGATTAGATGGTGAAGGAAGGATACATTCATCATGTCTTGGTTGTTTTGATACTATCATTAGTTGATTTTATTCAAATTCTTCCGCATTATGGATGTATGTTAGATGTTTTAGGTGAGATCTTGGCTTCCGAATAGCCAGGGTGTTACAAGGACCACCTGGAGGTCCTGGGAGCTGGCCCGAGGAGGTCTTGAGACCCAAGACCACCCAAAATGCCACGACCACTCTAGGGAGAGGTCATGGGACGTGGAAAAGTCCTGCATCTCCTGTGTTCCGAACTAGTCCCAAGGCTAGTTCACACAACAACACAAGTGATAATCAAACATCATGAGAACTTAATTAACATCAAAAGATAGTTGATTACAAAATTGGCTTACAAGCCTACAAAGGAGTAACTTTACACAGCGAAAAAAAACAAAAGGGGGTCCATCCAATACACCACAGGCAATTGGCTGGAAGGCGTAGCATAGTCGTCCAGGACCTCTTGGTCCTCAGCAAAGACGTCTTCACCTGCTCAAAAGATTATTTTAAGTAAGAGTGAGCACAACAACCATGCTCGCAAGTCACACCCGTCACATAACAGAATGACATGCATAAAAGATATCACAAAGGAGAGCTTATAGGGTTAGTTTGCGTTAAGCCATGTTTCCTACATATATAAATAATAGTTTCAAAGGCAGATTACACTATACATAAAAGTTCATTTTTTGAACACTGGTTTTGATTGAGTGATAACAAGATTAAGGGTGTAGGATAACCTCATAACACTAGGCTATCCACCAAAGGCTCCCCGCCGGAAACACACTAGATAAAAATCCAAAACCAGTTTTCAAAACCATTGAAAACCAAAACCAAAAACTAACTTAGAGAGGCTTTGCTAGCATGTCCATGACCGTGGACACGGCTATTCAAATAGATTTCACTCTACAGAGGTGTACAGCTTTACCCACAAGAGACAACCAATTTGTATTGCCCGCTCACACACTTCCGAAGGTGTGCAGCTAAAAGGTTATCACAAAGCCTTTACAATGCTCCTTTTCACCACAGTCTCTCTCGCTAAGGTTTCACCCCCTTTGGGCTAACCACCCGCAGGGTTCAGGCCCCCTCTTGCGCCAGGTGGGAATGTAAGAAAATAGGTCATGAAGGACCACCCACACATCCAAAAAGGACAACCATGGTGAGAGATTGCAAGTTATTCGGCCAGGTCCCGCCCATACAAAACTTGTTGTTGCACGAAGTGGCATAGCAAAGTAACGCTCAAAGACCGGTCCTTAATTGACATGGGCGACATCCTCAACCCTGGGGCGCCGGCTGACACGGCCCCCGTGCACTACCCGTGCACCCACCATAAGACCAACCAAGGTTCTCCCACGTTCAAACCATTTTCCAACATTTACATTTGAAAAACTGGTTTTCACGACAACCCAATGCCATAGTCAAAACATTTAAGGTAAAATAGTGGCCTTGGTTGTAAAACTTCCTGAAACAAGATTTCTGTCTAAGCATTACTAAGCACTTCTTTTTAAGAGGTCCTGGTCACACATAAAGCAATAACCAGGTTTTTACTAAGGTGACAACAAGTTCGGGTACAATGACAAAGTGGGTCATACAAAGGAGTTAGGAGTAACTATGAGTGTAAACACTGGCACTGAAATACTAGGTGAAATATGCATGCAATACTTAGCTTGAAACAGAAGTACATAGATTGAAATAATAGGTGCAATATGGTCAAGGGTGTAACTTGCCTTGGTCAAAGGCTTGGGGATCTTCCTCTTCAAAGAACTGGGCTCCTCGGTGTCTTCGCAATTTACACAGAAGAACAAAACCAACTCAAATAGAATCCAGAAGAACCTTAAAGAAAACACCACTAGAACCAACAAAGAGCTCCGAAGGTTGGACGAGGTCTAGAGAGCTGGTCAGGGGGAGGTCCAAAGCTTGGGAAGGAGGTTTGAAGAGCTGGCTCGGGGAGAGCTAGAGAGTTGCAAATGAGGAAGAAGACAAAGATGGAGTGCTGTCCAAGCCTATAAGGCCTGAGCTGTAGGGGTTCAAGGGCACACGTGTTCAAGGATGGGTGGAGGAGAGGACAGGAGCAGGTAAAGGAGGGGACAAGAGGGTAGGAGGGGTACAATGGAGGTGATAGCATTAAATGTGCTGTAGTAGCATTTAATGTTCAGAGACTTTATGCTGCAAATGTGCATAAAGGGGAAAGTGGACAGGGTTGGCTCAAAGAAAGAGGCTGGTCAAAGCAACAGGAGAAAGTTGTGACCCAAGGAGAGATCCAACCAAGGGGTGGTCATAGGAGGAGGTCCTGCGGGAAGAGGTCCTGATGAGGAGGTCCCGCAGAGGGCCAAGGAGGTCCTATCCAACCAAGGTGGTCTTCGCAAAAAGGCCACATAGGGTGGTCTTTGCAAAAAGGCCAGAGGTCATGACCACAGGAGGTGATCGTGACGAAAGAGGATGGTCTTTGCAAAAAGACCAGAGGTGATGACCACAGGAGGTGGTCGTGACGAAAGATGGTGGTGTTTGTAAAAAGACCAGAGGCGGAAGGAGGTCCAAAAGACAAGGAAAAAGGCACAACGAACCAGGGCTGCACGATCTGGATCGGGTGGTCCAAGGAGATGGGGACGTTCGGACCGCGCGAACGCGTACTTACATTGGGGCCGTCAAAACTCAATCGGACGCACCACAGTGCAAGGGAACGTTCGGACCATCCGAACGCCTCTTCTCAATTGGGCCATCCAAACAAGATCTAACGGTCCTAAGGAGAGGAAGGCGCGCACTAGATTTGGACCTTAAAGGAGGTCCAGTACAAAGGGGTTTTAAAGGATGGGATTCAAAGGGTAGGGAATCTAACGGTGGAGATCCAGGAAAGAGGAAAAAGAGCTAAGGAACTCAGGGGCAAAAGGGTGCAAGGGAGGTCCTAACGGTGAAGATCTCGCAGGGGGAGGTCCTGACGGTCAAGATCTCACAAGAGGGGGTCCTGACAGTCAAGAGAAAACACGGAGGAGGTCTAGACTACAAAGAGAACACCAGAGCTCTAGGACTCCAGCAACCGACAAAACCAAACAAGAATTTAGTTGAAGTTGGAGTTAGTCACTTGAAAATCATTCCTAAAATCCCAATTTAAGCCTGTAGACTTCAAGGAAACCAAATGGTTCGCTTTAATTTGAAATTTCAAAGAGCTTCAAAAAAACCAGGGTGTTACACATTATTTGATTGGTAATCGTTGCGAGATATACACAGATCATAAGAGCTTGAAGTACATTTTCACTCAGTCTTACCTTAACATGAGGCAAAGAAGATGGTTCGAGTTAATAAAGGATTATAATCTTGGAATAGATTTCATAAAGGATTATAATCTTAGAATCCACTACCATCTTGGTAAAGCCACTGTTGTTGTAGATGCTTTGAGCCATAAGAGTTACTATAATGCGTTGGAATTAAAAGAGAATTGCTCAGAACTTCATGAGGAATTTTACAAGTTAAAGTTGGAAGTTGTAGCGGAAGGATTTGTGGCAAGTTTAGAAGTAAAGTCTACTTTGGAAAAGTAGATTCGTACTGCCCACTCAAATGATCTGTGATGACAGATATTAAGCTCAAGATGGAAGAAGGGAAATTCAAGGATTTCACTAAGGATGATCAGGATACGCTTTGGATCAATGGACGTATCTGTATGCCAGATGTTGATTGTTTGAGATATCTAATTTTAAAGGAGGCTCATGATTCGAAGTATTCTATTCACCCTGTAATCACTAAAATATATCAGGATGTTAAGAATAAATTTGGGTGGCCAAATCTAAAGCGAGAAGTCTAGAGTTTGTTGCCTTATGTGACGTGTGTCATAAAGTAAAAGCAGAACACCAGAGACTAGCAGGCCTGTTACAACCCCTGAAAATCCCAGAGTAGAAATGGGAAGAGATCGGAATGGATTTTATCACCGGTTTACCCAGGACTCAATCGAGTGACGATCCCATTTGGGTAATAGTAGATTGTTTGACAAAAGTTGCACATTTCTTACCTGTCAAAACCACTTACTCAAGAGATCATCTTGTAGAATTGTATATGTCAAGAATTGTCAGTTTGCATGGTGTGCCTAAGAAGATAGTGTCTGATCGAGGATCTCAGTTCACCTCTTGTTTTTGGCAAAGTTTACATGAAGCTTTGGGTACTCATTTAAATTTTAGTACTTCTTTCACCCTCGGACAGATGGGCAGACTAAAAGATTAAATCAAGTATAGGAGGACATGTTAAGAGCTTGTGCTCTAACTGATGCTACTATTGGGGATAAGAGTTTGCCTTATGCAGAATTCTCATACAACAATAGTTATCAAGCTAGTATGCAAATGTCACCATTTGAAGCTTTGTATGGTCGTGCATGCAGAACCCCTCTGAATTGGACAGAAATAGCTGAACGTTTGGTATTCAGACCAGATATTATTCAAGAATCAAAAGACCAAGAGTCTATGATCAGAGAAAGATTAAAGATAGCTCAGTCTAGACAGAAAAGTTATGCTGATAATCATCATCGTGATCTCAGCTTTGAACCAGAGGATTTTGTTTATCTTTGAGTTACTCCACTTAAAGGTGTCAGAAGGTTTCATGCCAACGGGAAGCTTGCCCCTGGGTATGTCAGCCCTTTCAGGATTGTGAATCATCGAGGAGAGGTTGCTTACCAACTTGAATTGCTTTAGTCATTGCAGGAGTACATGATGTCATCCATTCCATGGAGTTGAAAAAGTGTCTTCGTGTGACAACAGAACAAACTCCCTTGGATTCAATTAAATTCAAAGAGGATCTTACTTACAAGGAACAATCAACCAAAATTTTGAATGTGGCAGAGCGTTTGACCAGAAGTAAGACCGTTCATTTTTGCAAAGTTCAGTGGAGTAATTACTCAGAAAGTGAAGCAACGTGGGAACATGAAGAGGAGCTAAAAGCTGAGTTCCCTGTCCTTTTCTCTAGCTAGCCTGAATCTTGGGTTTGATATTACTTTAAGGGGGGGGTTGTAACATCTCAAATTTCTGAATTTCAAAACCTTTTGAGTAGTTTAGTCCCTCAGAAAAAATTCACCAAAATTTATTTGATTTAATCAAGCTTAAATGGACTTTCAATTGTAAAAACAATTTAATCTGACTAATCTGAACATCAATTAATTCCAAAACTATTTTATTTGAGTTCTTTGTGCTTGGAAATATTTTCCAGATTTTTCAGGAATTTTTCCCAGCTCAATTTCAATTTTTCAATTTGCTATTTGTATTTACTGGTATTTCTAAAATGCAAAACCTAATTAAAATCTCAGAAAGTCTTTTGGGCTGAAACCCATTTCCTTAGTCCATTCCCTGTTCATTCCCACCCAAATCCTACCCGCGGCCCGTCTCTCCCGCTCGCCCGCGTCCTTGGCCCACTTTGTCAGCCGCACATGCATCATTTGCTACGCAACTTCACCCAAGCCTCAACCACTAACTTGTGGGCCCCCTTGAGTTACTGTTCATCATCCCTATCATGCACACCCTAGGCTCTGCCTCTGTGCCATCCTCGGACTCTCCTGTGGCCCCGCTACTACAGGCTATTTAAGGCCTTGGTGTGCATGTCAAAACGACCGCCTCAACCCTAGCTGCCAATCGCCTGAAGCTCGAAGCCCTAGATCGCCGTTGAAGCCCTTGCCGGTCCTCGCCGTTGCATCGGAGCCTGAGCATGTTGGCGATGGTCACCTTTCGCCACTGGTCACCACCGTTCACCGTCGCCGCCATCAAGCCATGGTAGCCATCAATCTTTGTCAACATGGCCGCCTACATGCCATCCCCGTCATTGCCACATGTACGCAACATGTGTAAACCAGTCACGTCAGCGACACCCATATTCAAACCCTAACCCTAAACCTAGATGGATTTAGTTCACCGTGAGCATAGACACTATCATGTGGGTCCCACATGTTAGATCTGCCATGCCGTAGACCCTTGAGCCTAGACCAATGGACTTGGTCCATAGACGAGAGGTCCCACCTGTCAGCCACAATATTTGTTTTTCTGGATTTCCTTTTAATTCTAAAATCATTGCTCACGTTATGCTGATGCAACATTTCAGAATTTCCTTTAGAAAGAAAATTCTAAAAATTTGAGATAGTAATTTCTTTCTCTTTTTCTTAGATTTAGATCTTCCGAGAGTCCGTTCTTCCTCATACGAACTCCGATTGAACCCATTCAAGTTTCTAAATTCATCTAAATTCAAGCTCTACCTCCCTGAGATTTTAATGTAATTTTTGGAATTATTTATTTCTCTTGTTTGTATTTATTTTCTTTTCACTTTCGTTTATGAGTAGACGTTGATACTTCGGGAGCTTTCGAAGGAGAAGTGGATCAAGCTCAAGACCAGTATTAAGACTTATTCCAAGGCAAGTTGTACCTTTGACCAAGTTGAACCCAATTTTCCAAAATTACCTTGATTCAAATTATTGCATTTTACTTTAAGTATTTATTTAAATATTTTGGGATTAACTATACACCATTTGATTATATCTACTTTGTCTATTGTATTATCATGATCTTTTGTCACCCTAGCTTGGTTAATTATTAGTTGATAATATGATAGCACCAACATGAGTTGGTTAGTTACAAATAGTTTGCTTAGCCATGCAACGAGTTATTTATATCATTTGAGTGCAAATATAAACTTGACTAAGTGATTATGAAACTTGTGTAAAACTATGTGTAGTATGCTGTTACTTGTTGATGGTATGTGTTGCACTTAACCAATAGGGTGGGAAAAGATTTAGACTAAGGCGAGTGGATTGAATTGTGATATGATGGAGCTATGTGCGCTTGGAAAAATATGAATGTGATAGTTGGTAGTAATTAGTAGTCTCGCCTAGGTCAATTAAGGACTTAACGTTGTGCGCCATTGAATTGAGCCATAACTGTACAACCACATGCCTGATGGGATGGGCCTAACCTAGTAAGCTATGGAGTCTTGATATTGATTATTTAGGCAGATAGTTTAAGTTGTGTGCTAGGGTGGAGGTGTGTTTCTGTCTCTATGACGATCCACATTTATGAGTGGTCGCTGTCTTCTTGTCCAAGGATGTGCGATGGGCTAACCACCTATGTGGGGGTTGGTGCCGGTAGTAAGCACAAGGGAGTGTCAATTATTGAGATGAAGTTTCAGAAAGGTTTTGTTATGATTAGTGCTAGCTACACTAGTTATATTGTGTGGGTAAACTGTACTACCTCTGCAAAGTGTTAGTCAATCTATTCGAATAGCCGCATCCTCGGTTGTGAGGACCCCAATTTATTTGGCTTGTAATGCTTAACCAACCACCTGGTCCTAGCATCACAAATCAAATAAACTGATCCTCGAGATATGTTTACTTCCCAGAAAGCAGTATACACACCTCGGTACAAAATTAGACATCAACTCCATTCCAAACATAGAGTCCAAACATTACACTACCAAACGGAAGATAAACAAATAGTAGAGTTATTACAGACCAAGGCCGACAGGCCACAAGATACAAGATTAAACAAGAACGACAGCGGAAGCAAAAGTGCCATAAGATGGCTATAAACAAAGCCAATCAGCGTGCCTCCAACCCACAAGGCATCTGACCGGACCGCCAAGTCTAGTCGTCCACGAATCGGCAACACAGCTCGCAGAAGTGAGGCCCTTGGGGCTCACCTTCTTCCTCTGCAACAAAAACATTAAGCAAAGCACCTGAGTACAAAGATTGTCTTTGTACCCGCAAGACTGACGTGTGAACTAGCAGACCTGTTCATAAGCTACATGCAGGCTTATTTGGTGGAGGCCATATGTTTTATTTGCATAAAGCCAACTTTATTTGCAATAATGTAATACAGTTTAAAGGCAAGTTTGCAATTCATTTTTAAGATTGAAATAATAAAGACGGATAATAATACAAAAGAATAGAGATAAAACATCCTAGAAGTGACTATCCCAATAGTCACCACAACAATAGCACGAATCCCGCATTCGTACCACCCATCAAATTTTAATTTAAATGTTGTAGTCTAGTTCTTGGGGCGTATCCAGCGTGTCCATAACCTAGGGCGAGGCTATTCGAATAGTTTTAACCTTGCAGGGTGTACCAATGTACCCACACTTCAGGCATCGCCTTTAAGCCAAAACACACTTCGAAGGTATCTTTGTACGGCTAAGTCCTACGAGACTTTTTCCAATATTGTGTATTAACTACGAGCCGCTCGTATGGATAGAAATCCATACGCTTACATGGTAAAGCCGAAAAGACAACTACCCACTCAGGATAAAGCTTTTCGGACAACTACCATGCTCCCACCTCCGTCCCTCCTGCGACCTCCTGCGACCCGGAGCCAATACACGCCAAAGTACTAGGTCAAGAGAGGTCCCATATACTCTAGTGTGGTTAGCACGCAAAATGCTCAGTACGGTGGCGCAAGTAACTCGGTCCTTAACTGACTCGGGCACCTTTCCAGTCACACCCAATAGATCACACCAACATACCATTGTGCCCAAGTCTAAATTATTTTGTTTTCATTTTTAGTTTTGCAATTAAACATAGCAGAAATGCTAAAACATAAAGGTAGTGAATTTTGTGTGATCAAGGTTACCGACTAAGTCGATAACCGCCCATTTCTACCGATACTAAGCATGTCTAAGCAATTTGACCCGGATCTACTAAGTGACCAGAGATCATCCAATGACCTCTAATCACGACAAATAACCTAGGCTCGGTAGTAGAGATCAATATTTTGACTACGAGGATATGCGACTACGGATTTAGCTAATCAATTTAACACAAATTAAGCAATGCATACATACACTTGAAACAAAATATTAGACTTTAAAAATATGGGGATTATCATGATCAAATGGCTTGCTTCGCTGCTGTTGCTCAATTTGTTGCGGAGGGTCGTTCTCAGGGTTACCGCAAATGTCGAATCCTAACGATTGAACAAAACAGCGAATAAGAACGAATAACACCGACAAAACTCAAACATGCAACAACAAACAAACATACTAAAACTCATACAGCAGCTTAAGCATGATATAACAAAATTTCAGAAATAGAGAACAATTCATTTTAAGTTATTAAGAATTTTCTATGAATTTCCTAAGCTAAAAACACATCTAAACACTAGTTAATTGCTTAACAAATTTTCATGAACAGAAACAGTGTATATAACCTATCCTAATAATTAGTACATTAAAATGGCAATTACAAAATTGGTTTCACTGGATTTGGACAAATATTGAAAGAGATATACATTTTCTAATTTAGAAGATACATAAGACATCATTTTGTTAATTAACAGATTTTTGCTACAGAGACATGGATGAAACTAATTTTAGTAAATAATACATTTGAAATGAAAATTATCAGCACTGGATTCATGCGATTTAGATAAAAATTGAATTAGTTATGCATTTTACAAGTTTAATTGAATTAATGACTCAATGAAAAGCATTTGAAATACCAAATCATTTAAATCTTTTCCCTAGGCGGCGGACAAGAAGCCCTGCATAATCGACAGCGGGCCGCGAACGTCTTGACGAACAGCCCACCGCGCCGAAGATGCGCGTCGGCGTATTCTAAGAATACGTCTTTGACTTACCAAAGTGTACTTCTAACACATACTCACAGAAATCGTTTTCAAACAGAGAAAACATATCGCCAAGGGTTACACACCCACTAACTGACATCATGGGCCCACATGACAGCGACACAAAGGGGGGGGTTTAAACCGGTGCAGGTTAAGATTTTAACCGCGATTTAACTCTGAGGGCCCACAAGTCATATTCACAGATCAAGAGTGCTTAAACACTAAAGACAGGGTTATCACCTAACCCGCCGGCGACTTGCTGGAGCCCCCGTGCGCGGGCGCGACGGCGAGGTAGGCGAACTGGTGAAGGAGAGGCGCTCCTGGCTCGAGAGTGACACCTCCAGGTGCGCAGCAACCTCACGAACTTGTTGGCGACGACGCGGAGTCCGATGGTCACCGGAGTGGAGCTCGCGACGACCGGAGGCGGAGAAGAAGATGCGGTGCTCGCGGAGAAGACGCTGCGAGCATTGAGAAGACCCCGGAAGGTGTGCTTAAGCTTCGCCTCAACACCAGGAGCAAGAAGCACACGATAACGCCGACGAAGAAGGCCCGAGGTGGCCGGAATTTCCACGGCGGCGGAAAACCGAGCTTGGAGAAGAATTGGTCGCACGCCCGCAACAATGCACCAAAGATGAAAATGAGGTTACCGTTAGACTTAGTGCATCAATGCGATCCTAAGGGACTAGGTGGCGGAGCTAGAAGCTCACCAGGTCGCAAACGAGCTCACGGGACCGAGATCGCCGGAGGCGGAGACGATGATACCGCCCCAGGTGATCCACTGGACGCCAAGGATCCGGGATGACCAAAATGGAAGCGGCGTTGAACAAGGAAGTCGAAGACGGGGTTGTAGAAGCACGAGCGGCAACGAGGTGGTGGCGCTGTGCTCGGGTTCTTCTCCGGCCGAAGCTAAGAAATGGGCGGAGAAAACACAAGAATGAACGCGAGGAAGAATGGATGACCCAAGGAGGTAGATGGACTCCGGGCGATCCTCTGGGGGCAGACACGCGTCCCCGGTGTGGCAGCGACGAGCTGCGTGGCACGCATGCGCGAGCGCCAGCGAGCTCCGGTAGGCAGCGGAGTCGGCGAGGAAGAACCTGACAAGGATGGCCCACATGTCAGCGACGGCGACGAAGCGGTGCGAACCGGAGGTTTGACTCGATCAGTATCGCACCGACCGTTGGATCTGAAATGGACGGCTGAGATTGGTGTATGCATTCGGACAGGTCGGTTGCGCACGCGACGTGGATCGTTCGATCTTCATCGGACGGTCACGATTGATTGGACTCGGGCGGTGCGATTAGTTGACGCGACCGAGTCCATTAGTGCGGTCGGACTCGAGCCCAAGTGTGGTTCGGGCCCGACAAACAGTGTTTTCAGAATTCGATTTAAAAGACAGAGAAGTTTTGGGAAATTTTTAGAGATAGCTCCAGGGCTCCAAAAATTTCGAAATTTTTATGGAAGCTACTAGAGACAGAGGACAACCTTGTGAAATTTTTCCAGGAGTTTTCATGCACTAGATTTTTCCCACTAAAATTCACAAGTTGCTGAACAGAAGTTTGACCAGATTTCTAAACTGGTTTGACTTGGGCATTTGAAGTAGCAAACAAAATCTAAAAATTGTGAAATAATTCAGGGAGGTAGATAGGATGATCAAGATGATAGGAAAAATATTCCTAGGGGATGATCACAAGTTTGAAGGCTAAGAATTTGCTGACAACAATTTCCATTCACAAGAATTTAATTCTAGAAAATGGGAATTGCTAGGGAAAAATGTAGAGACTTCTAGATGATTTGATGAGACAACAAAAGTTTTTATTTCTCCTCAAAATTTTACATTGGAAATACAAACCCTAAGTTAGGGCTGTTACAAATCTCCCCCCCTTACAGGAATCTCGCCCCGAGATTTTGATCACTAGGAGAAGAAGGATGGGTAATCTGCTCGGAGACGATCTTCCCGCTCCCAAGTGGCTTCATCCTCGGAGTGGTTTGACCACTGAACTTTAAGGAACTTGATCACACGGTTCCTTGTTCTGCGTTCAGCTTCTTCGAGGATACGAACGGGGCGCTCACGATAAGACAGATCTTCCTACACATCGATATTTTCCAATGGCGTTTCCTCCACAGGAACACGAAGGCACTTCTTTAATTGTGACACATGAAAAACATCATGCATCCCTTCAAGTGTAGCTGGCAACTCCAATTGGTATGCAACGGCACCCACTTTCTTGATGACGCGATAAGGCCCGACATACCGAGGAGCCAGTTTGCCCTTAACACCGAAACGACGATGACCCTTCAGAGGTGAGACTTTGAGATACACAAAGTCATTGGGCTGGAAACTCAGCTCACGACGACGCCGATCTGCATAGCTCTTACGCTCGGTGAGCTACGCGCAAGTGCTCACGAATCAACTGCACTTGACTTTCAGCCTCATTGATGGAATCTGGGCCAAAGAACTGCCTTTCACCAGTTTCTGACCAGTTCAACGGTGTTCTGCAGCGACGTCCATACAAAGCCTCAAATGGTGCCATACCAAGACTAGCCTGGAAGCTGTTGTTGTAGGAGAACTCGGCAAGCGCTAGGCACTTCTCCCAATTCTTTCCATAGGAAAGAATACAAGCACGAGCATATCTTCAAGAACTTGGTTGACGCTCCGTCGACCATCGATCCGGGATGATAGGTCGAAATGAGCGAAGACGGGTCCCCATGGCTTCCTGCAGACTATGCCAAAACCGAGAGGTGAACAGAGAACCACGATCTGACACAATCGTTCGTGGCACACCATGCAGACTCACAATGCGGGATATGTAAAGATCCGCTAACTGATTCACATCAATCTTCGATCGCACTGGAAGGAAATGGGCCACCTTCGTCAATCGATCAATGATAACCCATAATGCATCCTTCCCCGCAGGAGTACGGGGCAGACCAGTGATAAAATCTATGCCTACAGAATCCCACTTCCATTCTGGTATGGGCAAGGGTTGAAGAAGACCTGCTGGACGCTGATGCTCGGCCTTGACACGACAACATATGTCACATCTGGCAACGAACCTGGCAATCTCGCTTCATGCGAGTCCACCGAATCTCGACGCAGATCTTGGTACATTTTAGTGGCCCGGATGGATGGACAAGGGGAATCATGGGCCTCTGGAGAATCAAATCCGCAACTCGGGGACCTTTGGGACCACAAGACGCTGCCCAAACCATACAACACGTGCTCATCTTACGTGAAACACTTGGTGATCCATTCACGATGTTACGCTTGATTTTACCCACACCATCATCGATTGTTGTGCTGCCTTGATTTGATCCACCAAGGTCGGTTGCACCACCAAGGCGAAGAAGGGAACCATGCTCAACCAAACCCAAGTTGAGACGCTGAAATTCGCAAGAAGTGCAGGTTCTTTGCTCTTGGATCATCAGTATTGCAATACACCTTTCGGCTAAGTGCATCGGCAACCACATTGGCCTTGTCGGGATGATCTTGAATACCCATGTCATAATCTTTGATCAATTCCAGCCATCTCCTCGCTCGAGGTTCAGATCCGGTGAGTGAACAAGTATTTCAAACTCTTGTGGTGGAATACACCTCACAGTGATTTACCGATCGATAATGCCGCCAAATCTTGAGTGCATGAACCACGCAGCAAGCTCTAGATCATGGGTGGGATAGTTGAGCTCATGAGGTCTCAATCGCTCGGATGCATAGGCAACCGCCTTGCCTTCTGCATAAGAACACATCCAAGTCCACGACGAGAGGCATCGCAATAAATATCGAAGCTCTTGTGGATATCGGAAGAGTAAGGATCTGGGTGAAGTCAACCATTGCTGAGCTCTGAAAGCTCTCATCACAAGCAGAGGACCACACAAACTTCTTGTCCTTCTTGAGCAATTCGGTCATCGGCTGCGATCTTGGAGAAGTTCTCGATAAAGCGGCGGTAGTGCTGCTAAACCAAGAAAACTCCGCACATCGTTGGCGACTTGGTGACCCCAAGATAGAACATCGCTGACTTTGCTGGGATCCACAGCTATGCCTCCAGCTGAAAGAACATGGCCCAAGAATGCCACTTCCTTCAACCAGAACTCGCATTTGCTGAACTTCGCGTATAGCTGGTGTTCCCGCAATTTGCCCAAAACAATTCTCAGATGCTCAGCATGCTCTGCTTCAGTCTTGGAATAGATAAGAATATCATCAATAAAGACCACCACAAATTTATCCAAATACTCCATGAATACTGAATTCATAAGGTTCATGAACAAAGCTGGAGCATTGGTTAGACCGAAAGACATGACGGTATACTCGCATGCACCATAACGAGTAGTGAAAGCCGTCTTGAATATCCTCGAATCGATCGACTGATGATACCCCATTCTCAAATCAATCTTTGAGAACACTGGCTCGATCAAGCGATCAAACAGATCATCAATGCGGGGCAGAGGATATTTGTTCTTCACCGTCACCTCATTGAGAGGACGGTAATCAACACACATGCGCAAAGTCTTGTCCTTCTTCTTCACAAAGATCACCGGACAACCCCAAGGAGATGAACTGGGACGGATGAAACCTTTCGCTTGGAGCTCACCAAGCTGCTTCTTCAATTCTTCTAGTTCATTGGGAGGCATCCGATACGGCGCCTTTGAGATAGGGGCAGTACCGGGAAGCAACTCAATGACAAACTCCAGATCTCGAACCGGAGGCATCCCAGGTAAATCTTCAGGAAAGACATCCACAAAGTCAGATACTATGGGAACATCTTGAATTTGTAAGGCTGGCTTGGTTACAAGTGCACAAAGGTGCGACCCTTGCAGCTGCGGAGAAAAATCGACCTGCTCGCCTGAAGGGCTGGTGAGATAGACAATCTTCCTGGCACAATCGATTTGCCCCAAGTGTTGGGACAACCAATCCATGCCAAGAATCACATCCGTGCTCATTGAATCGAAGCGAGAATAAGGTTTGCCAAAAACCCCACTCCTTGGACTATGATAGGAACATCCCGACACTGAAGATCAGCTCTCATTTCCGACCCCGGAGAGCGAATGAGCAAAGGAATTCCCAAAGGAACACAGTGAAGACCACTAGCAGCAGCAAATGATCTTGAAATAAAAGAATGCGATGCTCCAGAATCAAATAATACTGCAGCAGGACGAGAATTGACAAGAAGTGTACCCATCACGACATCTGGCGCCTCCTGAGCCTCCTCAGCTGAAAGGTGGTTGACTCGACCGCTGCTCGCACCCTGGGGCTTCTGGATCATCTTCTGGTTAGGTGGATGACCACTCCCCTGACTAATTCCACCGGTAGTAACTATCTTTTGAAAGGTAAAGAGAGAAACCAAGTTTCAAAACTTAAATTAGAGTAAGATGAGAGTAGAAAGCTAAGATAGGTAAGGAATAAAATCTGAGAATCTGCCTAAGTTTTCATAAACCCTTTTGATACTTTGAAAATAAGCCTTTCAAAAATATCCTAAGGACGACTATGCTTGGGTTACTACGGTCAGAATGGCTCTGATACCAACTTTGTGAGGACCCCAATTTATTTGGCTTGTAATGCTTAACCAACCACCTGGTCCTAGCATCACAAATCAAATAAACTGATCCTCGAGATATGTATACTTCCCAGGAAGCAGTATACACACCTCGGTACAAAATTAGACATCAACTCCATTCCAAACATAGAGTCCAAACATTACACTACCAAACGGAAGATAAACAAATAGTAGAGTTATTACAGACCAAGGCCGACAGGCCACAAGATACAAGATTAAACAAGAACGACAGCGGAAGCAAAAGTGCCATAAGATGGCTATAAACAAAGCCAATCGTGCCTCCAACCCACAAGGCATCCGACAGGACCGCCAAGTCTAGTCGCCCACGAATCGGCAACACTGACTCACGTAGTGAGGCCCTTGGGGCTCACCTTCTTCCTCTGCAACAAAAACATTAAGCAAAGCACACGAGTACAAAGATTGTCTTTGTACCCGCAAGGCGACGTGTGAACTAGCAGACCTGTTCATAAGCTACATGCAGGCTTATTTGGTGGAGGCCATATGTTTTATTTGCATAAAGCCAACTTTATTTGCAATAATGTAATACAGTTTAAAGGCAAGTTTGCAATTCATTTTTAAGATTGAAATAACAGTACGGATAATAATACAAAAGAATAGAGATAAAACATCCTAGAAGTGACTATCCCAATAGTCACCACAACAATAGCACGAATCCCAGATTCGTACCACCCATCAAATTTTAATTTAAATGTTGTAGTCTAGTTCTTACGGGGCGTATCCGAGCGTGTCCATAACCTAGGACGAGGCTATTCGAATAGTTTTAACCCTGCAGGGGTGTACCAATGTACCCACACTTCAGACCGCCTTTAAGCCAAAACACACTTCCGAAGGTATGCTGGCACGGCTAAGTCCTACGAGACTTTTTCCAATATTGTGTATTAACTACGAGCCGCTCGTATGGATAGAAATCCATACGCTTACATGGTAAAGCCGAAAAGACAACTACCCACTCAGGATAAAGCTTTTCGGACAACTACCATGCTCCCACCTCCGTCCCTCCTGCGACCTCCTGCGACCCGGAGCCAATACACGCCAAAGTACTAGGTCAAGAGAGGTCCCATATACTCTAGTGTGGTTAGCACGCAAAATGCTCAGTACGGTGGCGCAAGTAACTCGGTCCTTAACTGACTCGGGCACCTTTCCAGTCACACCCAATAGATCACACCAACATACCATTGTGCCCAAGTCTAAATTATTTTGTTTTCATTTTTAGTTTTGCAATTAAACATAGCAGAAATGCTAAAACATAAAGGTAGTAAATTTTGTGTGATCAAGGTTACCGACTAAGTCGATAACCGCCCATTTCTACCGATACTAAGCATGTCTAAGCAATTTGACCCGGATCTACTAAGTGACAAGAGATCATCCAGCGACCTCTAATCACAGCAAATAACCTAGGCTCAGGTAGTAGAGATCAATATTTTGACTACAGGATATGCAGCTACGGATTTAGCTAATCAATTTAACACAAATTAAGCAATGCATACATACAGCTGAAACAAAATATTAGACTTTAAAAATACTGGGATTATCATGATCAAACTGCTTGCCTGGATGCTGTTGCTCAATTTGTTGCGGAGGGTCGTTCTCAGGGTTACCGCAAATGTCGAATCCTAACGATTGAACAAAACAGCGAATAAGAACGAATAACACCGACAAAACTCAAACATGCAACAACAAACAAACATACTAAAACTCATACAGCAGCTTAAGCATGATATAACAAAATTTCAGAAATAGAGAACAATTCATTTTAAGTTATTAAGAATTTTCTATGAATTTCCTAAGCTAAAAACACATCTAAACACTAGTTAATTGCTTAACAAATTTTCATGAAGTAAGCAGTGTATATAACCTATCCTAATAATTAGTACATTAAAATGGCAATTACAAAATTGGTTTCACTGGATTTGGACAAATATTGAAAGAGATATACATTTTCTAATTTAGAAGATACATAAGACATCATTTTGTTAATTAACAGATTTTTGCTACAGAGACATGGATGAAACTAATTTTAGTAAATAATACATTTGAAATGAAAATTATCAGCACTGGATTCATGCGATTTAGATAAAAATTGAATTAGTTATGCATTTTACAAGTTTAATTGAATTATGACTCAATGAAAAGCATTTGAAATACCAAATCATTTAAATCTTTTCCTACCGGCAGCCAGCAAGCCCCAGACACCGACAGGCGGGCCCGCGCGAACGTGCTGACCAGAACAGCCCACCCGCGCCGAAGATGACGTCGAAGGCGTATTCTAAGAATACGTCTTTGACTTACCAAAGTGTACTTCTAACACATACTCACAGAGAAATACGTTTTCAAACAGAGAAAACATATCGCCAAGGGTTACACACCCACTAATCGACATCATGGGCCCACATGACACGACACAAAGGGGGTTTAAACGGTGCAGTTAAGATTTTAACCGCGATTTAACTCGAGGCCCACAAGTCATATTCACGAGATCAAGAGTGCTTAAACACTAAAGACGGGTTATCACCTAACCCATGGCGACTTCTTTGGAGCCGTCTTGTGGCGCGACGGCGAGGTAGGCGGCCCGGTGAAGGAGAGGCGCCTGGCTCGAGTGACACCTCGGTGCGCAGCAACCTCACGAACTTGTTGGCGGCGGCGAGTCCGATGGTCACCGGAGTGGAGCTCGCGACGGCCGGAGGCGGAGAAGAAGATGCGGTGCTCGCGGAGAAGACGCCTGCGAGCATTGAGAAGACCGGAAGGTGTGCTTAAGCCGCCTCAACACCGGAGCAAGAAGCACACGATAACGCCGACGAAGAAGGCCCGAGGTGGCGGAATTTCCGGCGCGCGAAACCGAGCTTGGAGAAGAATTGGTCGCACGCCCGCAACGATGCACCAAAGATGAAAATGAGGTTACCGTTAGACTTAGTGCATCAATGCGATCCTAAGGGACTAGGTGGCGGAGCTAGAAGCTCACCAGGTCGCAAACGAGCTCACGGGACCGAGATCGCCGGAGGCGGAGACGATGATACCGCCCCAGGTGATCCACTGGACGCCAAGGATCCGGGATGGCCAAAATGGAAGCGGCGCTGAACAAGGAAGTCGAAGACGGGGTTGTAGAAGCACGAGCGGCAACGAGGTGGTGGCGCTGTGCTCGGGTTCTTCTCCGGCCGAAGCTAAGAAATGGGCGGAGAAAACACAAGAATGAACGCGAGGAAGAATGGATGACCCAAGGAGGTAGATGGACTCCGGGCGATCCTCGAGGCGGTATCGCGCGTGCGGCGTGGCGGCGATGAGTCGCGTGCACGCATCTTGAGCGCCAGTGAGCTCGTAGGCGCGAGTCGGCGAGGAAGAACCTGACAAGGATGGCCCACATGTCAGCGACGGCGACGAAGCGGTGCGAACCGGAGGTTTGACTCGATCAGTATCGCACCGACTGTTGGATCTGAAATGGACGGCTGAGATTGGTGTATGCATTCGGACAGGTCGGTTGCGCACGCGACGTGGATCGTTCGATCTTCATCGGACGGTCACGATTGATTGGACTCGGGCGGTGCGATTAGTTGACGCGATCGAGTCCATTAGTGCGGTCGGACTCGAGCCCAAGTGTGGTTCGGGCCCGACAAACAGTGTTTTCTGAATTCGATTTAAAAGACAGAGAAGTTTTGGGAAATTTTTAGAGATAGCTCCATGGCTCCAAAAATTTCGAAATTTTTATGGAAGCTACTAGAGACAGAGGACAACCTTTTGAAATTTTTCCAGGAGTTTTCATGCACTAGATTTTTCCCACTAAAATTCACAAGTTGCTGAACAGAAGTTTGACCAGATTTCTAAACTGGTTTGACTTGATCATTTGAAATAGCAAACAAAATCTAAAAATTGTGAAATAATTCAGGGAGGTAGATAGGATGATCAAGATGACAGGAAAAATATTCCTAGGGGATGATCACAAGTTTGAAGGCTAAGAATTTGCTGACAACAATTTCCATTCACAAGAATTTAATTCTAGAAAATGGGAATTGCTAGGGAAAAATGTAGAGACTTCTAGATGATTTGATGAGACAACAAAAGTTTTTATTTCTCCTCAAAATTTTACATTGGAAATACAAACCCTAAGTTAGGGCTGTTACATCGGTCATGGACATGCTTGGGGATTTCACACGAGGGGTATATTTTCATAAAAACAATTGGGAAGGGACAGTTGTGTGGGATAACTTATGCAACTGTGTGAAAGAAATTTATTAGGTTATGAAAGCTTTGTGAAAATAATTGTTAAAATATTATTGTTTATTTGTTTTGAATTACATTTTCAATGTAATATCTGTATTCAATTGCAAATGCTGCTTTATTGTAAAATAGCCACCGAAACTATTTTCTTTGAAATAAGTCATCATTTATATTTGCATTCTATGGTACAACTTGTTGAGTACTTGGAGTACTCATTGTTACTACAATCATTCAACTGAAGTGGAGAAAATTTTGCCTACTTTTGAGGAGCTATACAAGGGTGGTGATCGTTAGGTCTTGATCCTAGTCAATTGCCTGTGGCGTGTCGATGAGTTTCCGCTGGAGCTGCTTTTGTTCCGTTGCTGTCTCTTTATTTAGTGTCAACCCTGCATGGATTAATAATTGTAAACTTGACCATAAGGTCACAACTGCTATTTATTTAATCAAATTAGTCATTTATTCTTATATTCTTCTTATGTGGAATGATATTCATCTATGTTGACATTGTATAGACTAGCTTGATCCTAGACTCGTGCATTATACAGAGACGGTCCAGATTTGCACGTTTGGATCCCGACAGCAACTAACAACTCAGCTCAAGTGTAACAATATTCATCATTACATAATCAATCCAGCAACAATTCAACATTCATTAACAATTAAAAAAGCTAACAGAAGCACAAATGCAAAACATGATCCAATCCCATCCTGTTGTGCACCAGTGTGTCAAATTTTTAGGGGACTAAACAAGTAAGTTATTAATTTATTCACCACAGACCTAATGCACGCTCTGATACCAATTGTCGCTACTTCTGCATCTACTATTGTTACCAATTTTAACCAGTAATAAAGTATTACCAACATCAAGACTTCAAGTATAAACATTCAACAATATGTTAAACATAAATCCCAGCAACATATTTGTGAGACCCCGGTTTATTTAGCTTGTAATGCTTAGTCATCCAATGACTCTAGCATCACAAACAAAATACATCGTGCCACGGGAAAATGTATACTTCCCAGAATTGCAGTATACACACCCTTTTACAAAAGCATGCATCAATTCCATACAACTCATATAACTGAAGCTTAAACTTTACAAGCAAAAGACATACATAAAATTTATTACAAAGGAGACCAACCAGTCCCCAACAGGCTAAAGAGTTAGAAATAACAGTGGAAGTAAAATGCCATAAGATGGCTAAGACAAAAGCCAACCGGTTTACCACACACCCACAAGGCAATCCGACGGGCCACCAAGCTAGTTGTCCATAACGCAGCAAAACTCACCAAAGTTGATCCCTTGGGGATCAACCTTCTCTGCAACAATTAAGCAAAGCAAATGAGTACAAAAATGTACTCGCAAGACTTACGAGTAACAAACCTAGTTACTACTACATGCAGGCTTTAATCAAATGAGAAGGCTCAAAGGTTATTTTCAGCATAAAGCAAGTTTTATTTGCAATAAGTAATAGTTTGAAGGCAGTGTTAACAATCTGAATTTTATTTGCATAAATAACAGTGAGACAATGAGTAGTAATTATAAAGACATCCTGGAGATGACCAACCCAATGGCCATCACAACAATAGCACGAGTTACCCACTCGTACCACCCACATCAAGTTTTAATTAAAAGGTTGTAGTCTAGTTCTCACGGGGCGTATCCGAGCGTGTCCATAACCTAGGACAAGGCTATTCGAATAGTTTTAACCCTGCAAGGGTGTACCAATGTACCCACACTTCAGATCGCCTTTTTGCCACTAGATGAAGCACACTTCCGAAGGTATGCCGGCACGGCTAAGTCCTACGAGACATTTCCAACATTGTGTATCAACTACGAGCCGCTCGTATGGACCGCAGCCCATACGCTTACATTGTAAAGCCAAAAAGACAACTACCCCTCGGGGTAAAGCTTTTCGGACAACTACAATGCTCCCAACACATGAACCACCTCATTTTACCACAACACAAAACGCCCAAGCCCACCTGCGACTCGTAGCTAACACACGCCAAAGTACTAAGTCAAGAGAGGTCCCATTTCCCTCTAGTGTGGTTAGCACGCAAAATGCTCAGCACGGTGGCGCAAGTAACTCGGTCCTTAATGACCCGGGCACCATTCCAATCACACCCAAAAACACACCATCCTACCATTGTGCCCAAGTCCAAATCATTTTGTTTTTATTTTTAGTTTTCACAAATAAACATAGCACAGAGGCTGAATTATAAAGTCATAATAAGTTTGTATGATCAAGGTTATCGACTAAGTCGATAACCGCCCAATTCTACCGGTAACTAAGCATTGCTAAGCATCATATCGCAAAGACAATAAAAAGCCCATAAGTCATCCACCGGGCTCTAATTCACAAGTGAGGATAATAACCTAGGGTAGTGGCGGGGGTGAACAATTTCAGGAAAACTATACAATAGGCTTAGCTACCTCTAATCGACAAAAATTAGCTTTGACACAAGAAGCATGCATACTTAGGTTTTGCAAACAAGATATTAGACAAGTAATAGAAGCAATATGATCAAATGATGTTACACTGCTTGCCTTGATGGAGAACACTTTCTTGCTGCAGAGGATCACTCACGCAATCAACACAATCGTCGGAACCTATCGCAAAAATGCGAAAAACTAATAAGGAACGAAGAACACCAAATGAATCTCAACAGGAAAAGTCATCCAAATCTCATGAAATTTACCCAGTAGTAAGGTTATGATTTTAAATGAATTTAAAAATAAGAATGGTTCAATTTGGACTAAGCATGTGTAATATCCCGTTTAGGTACAGAGAATATAAGGAGATTGAGAGATTCCTTATTTGCCTCGCACAGAAACATGACAAAATCTGTAATCATCTTGTAATGTAATTTTCGCGACTAGAACGACTTCGAATGGAAAACCTCATAACTACAAAGTTGTAGATCATTTTCCATAGTACAATTTATAGTCCTCATTTACCTAATTTGGAGTTCTAAGATATGGGGCCCGCAAGGCAGGCCGTACAGAGAACCAAGGTCCACAACCGAGTCAACTTCCAAGGCAAATTTTGTAATGAATACGGCATTTTAAGAAAAACTCCACAAATAGAAAGTTGAAGTGCTATGAGTTATCTAAATTTGAAGATACAAATCACTTCATTCCGAGTTCAGGAGAGAAAGTTACGACCTCCGAAGTGTTCGCTACACAAAAATAAAGTAGGGAGAACCTAGGCCTCGGGCCTTTAGCCCAGGAGGCCCATGTGGAGGCCGGCCAATTGGGAAAGGGGGGAGGACGGCTGAAACCCTAGAGCCCCACCCTTGCCCCTCCTTCCCCCTAGAGCCGCCACTCTCCCTCTCCAATGACGCCTTGGTCCAACACCTCCTCCCCTTGCGCTCCATTGATGTCTTGCCCCTTTGTGGTGCTTCCGCCATTGCTGCCGGCCAAAGGAAGGTGGAGGAGAGGGAGAAGAAAGGGGAGAGGAGATCCTTGTGGGGTTTTCAGCGATTTCATTAGTGTCTTCAAGGGTAACAATTCCTCCCCTAGCTGTTTTGAATCAAGTTAGATTCGTTATTGCCATCAATTAGATAATCATTGAACTGCTGCGTTTAATTCTAGAATTCTGTCCATTACTTGCATGTCTGTTTTCGGGTTCTTAAAGGCAGAATCAGAAGTGTTGACCTGCTAGAGTTATTTATAAAATATTCCTAGCTTTTGGTGGCCGCCGAGTTCACCTAATTCCGATGTACGGATCAAAAGTTATGATTTTTTTATTGTGGTTGTCCTGCTGATCTGCCAGTATTTGGACAGTCTGTAGGAAACTAGGTTAAGCCATTAGTTAAAGATGAAATCAGAGGATCTCGATATAACGAAAAATGTAGGTAATTTCCATACCTTTTCAGAAAAATAAAGAACGCAAGATTTGGACTTTCTTAGCAAACGTTATGGTGGTTTTAGTGTACTGTCCAGAGAACTCGACGTGATAATTGATGATCTATAGATTGGCTTGGTAGGGGCAGTAAATGGCAGAGTCAGAAGGGCTCTCCAACTAAGTTTATTTAGGTAATTTAATTACCTTTCCATAAAGTATTAGAACATCGTATTTGGACTGCTGAGCAGAAAGTTATGTATTTTAGAAGTTGACCGTCCGTAGTGAACACCAAATCGATCGCTAGAAATTGGAAGATTGGAAACGCTTTGAAGTTTAGTGAGTTCAATTGTGTTGTTATTTATGCTTTTGGTCCAGTATGTTGGTCTTAGATTGGGTTATCTTTATGTTCAGGTAGGAGCGTGATCCCAGGGGCAGCCCCCTCTTTGCGTCCACCGTTCTCGCATGGTTGAGGCAAGTATTCGGGTTGAGGAATAATTATGATTGTTTGCTGAGTTTGATTGTGTCTTGTTCGTATTAGTCATGCATGGTTGTTAATGTGATGAATTACAATATATCTTGGTAAATGCAAGTTATGGTTAAAGTTTCCTTTGTATGTTGTTAAAGTTTCCTTTGTATGTTGTTAATGCTTTCATGTGACCAAGTATGAATAGTTGAGGTCGCCGTCATGTAAATGACGGGCTTGAGGTCCCCATATTCGCGGAATGTGGGCAACGATTAATGAGGTCCCCATCATGAAGCTAATGGGCAAAGGTCCCTATACTTGCGGATTATAGGCTCTTGGTCCCTATGCCAGAGGGCACAGGCAAGGGTATACATCGACGGTTGTATACCCCGCATTACCGGTAAAATGCGAAAAGAGATAAAGTTTAAAAGGTGCATTGCATTGGTCGCATTACATAAGCATGAAGGCTATGTTTAGTGTAATGTTTATTTTGGTATATTGATGCTATGACAGTGAACTTAGCTTTAGCCTTGTTGATACTTGCTGAGTCTTTGGGCTCACTCTTGCTTTGATATGTTTTAGGTACAACTGGCAAGAACGGCATGCATGGGAGGGAGTAGATGTTTGGATGCACTCACTACCACTCATCCTTAAGGTAACTGCTATTTAGTTTTATTCCAATAATAAGTAAACTGCTTGAGAATCACTAATGGATGGTTTTGAGTTTTAGATTAATTGTAATAATGAGAATAGCACATTTTGTTTATGTTATTTAGATTATCTTGCATGCTCGAATGAACTTGAATATGGAGTTTATTGTTAATTGCTGTGATTAATTGTTGGAACCTCAGTATAGTTAACTATACAAAGGAGGTTCTGTCGAAAATTAGTAATTGGTTTTAATTTAATTTAATTTTAGTAACATTCCAGGCTCAATGTTGAGTTGGAGTGTTACAGCATGAAAAAGTTATGCCCTAAACAAATTCTCTCAGTCTGGAAATTGAAACTAAATTAATTGCTGCTACTGTTCATGACATAAATTTCTAGAAAGATCTGGAACTTGAAATTTTTATAGTAGGTATATATTGGCATCCTAAGGTTAGCAAAATTGAGTTTACTCAATTTGGAGTTAAAATGAATTACTTATGACTTTTCTAAGTTGTGACACTAGGGCATATCATTTTTGAGAGTCAAATAAATGAACAAAACCTATCCTATATTGAAGTACATTATCAGAGGAATTTAACAGATTTTAGTTTGCTAAATTTGGAGTTACAGGGAATTACTTGTGCCTTTTATAAATTTTAAATAAATCTCTAGACAATATTTATACCTAATCAAGTCAATGCAACCTATATAATTTATTGGTACAGAATCAGTACGTACATGTATTTTTAGGTTAAACTTTAGCTAATCAGGAATTTATCACAGTTGGATTCACCCAAACAGGATCTACAGAGAATTAGTTATGCATTTTCCAAATTAAATGAATTTTTAGTGCACAAGATAACCCTAACAGGAATTAAATCTATTCTCATATTGTTCTGGAGCTAATACTAGGCTTAAAACCACTTTTAGATTAAAACTTAGTTAATTTCAGAATTAACAAAATTGATATCAACCAAAAAGGATTTAAACTGAATTAGTTACGATATTTTGAAGTTTTAAAACAATTAACCAAGCATAAGAAAAGTATTTCGGAAAATCGTAACAATAGTAAAAACATTTTGTACTCAGCTTTCCTTAGCCAACGTAAATGACAGGTGGGGTCAGACACGCCACGTGCGCTGAGCCCAGCCACACGC
Organism: Ampelocalamus luodianensis; assembly: GCA_036346255.1. Taxonomy (NCBI): domain Eukaryota; kingdom Viridiplantae; phylum Streptophyta; class Magnoliopsida; order Poales; family Poaceae; genus Ampelocalamus; species Ampelocalamus luodianensis. The sequence continues at coordinate 50,739,857 of CM070629.1, read as the reverse complement.
ACGCGCACACGCCGCCCACAAACGTGCACCGTTGGATCAAGATCCAATCATAAAAAATGAATGGGACGTTCGGGTGACCCGAACGTCTGAATCGATCATGGGCCGGATATGGATGGCTGAGATTGATCGGGCACTGTTCACAAGTCCGAACGTTCATCCGAACGTTCCCGATGATCTGGGCCGTAGATCTAGATCTAACGGCCCACAGGGAAAGAGGTAACCGGGGGGTCCGAAAGCTCCACGAGATCTGGACCGCTGGTCGTGAAATCGACGGTCCACAAACCTTTGAGTGTAACGCACGCACAGGAGGTGCCTTACAGTACTAATCAATTAAGACCGGGGCCCACTGTCAGCGACTCCAAAGTTCAATTAAGACCACCATTAACAACTAATCAATGATTAATAATGATCAGCCCATGATTAGCATTAATCATGTCCTAACGATCTCGAACAGTGCGAGAGGGGGTGTTTAAGTGGCTGGTCCCACATGTAAGTGACGCAATGAGTCATTTAAAGACAACCATTTATGGTTAATACAATGATTACCAATGATTAATTGCTGATTAGCACTTAATGAACATGTTTTGTCTTAAACGGCCACGGCACAGCGCTCGGGAGAGGTTTAAAAGGGTTGGGCCCACCTGTCAGCGACTCTAAGTGCCGGTTTAGGACAGCATTAAGTGCTAAGCAAATGATTAACAATGATTAGCAGTTAAAGCCCAAATCTTTGTCCGAAATGACAACGCGACAGCGTTTTCGTGTCCGACAAAAACCCGAGGGCCTTCCACGGCTTGCCGCCGGCGATGTGGACCACGTCGGCGCTGACTAAGGGCCAAAACGAGACCGCAATAGCACAACACACATGCTGGTGGTGGTGGTGACTACAGGGAAGGACCATAACGGCGGCTAGCCGGAGCTGAGCGGTGGTGCAAAGCACGGCCAGAATGGAAAGTAGCAAAAAGCTCCGTCGCAGTTCAAGGAAGCAAGTGCCAAGCCTCTAGGGACTACATAGGAGTTACCTTATCACTGGAGAGGAACAGAGGTGGTCGGAGTTGCTCTGGCGGCGAAGAGGTTTGCCGGCAACGAAGAAGATGAAGTGGAGGCGACGCTTAAGCAAAATGAGAAAGACCGCGTCATCAATATAGCTTCATAATAGCTCGTAGATGCTCCATGAGCAAGGAATTGAAAAATAATGCACTTACCGGAGCTGAGGGAGAAGGGGGGTGATTTCGGTCTCAAACAACCAATTCCAAAATTTGGCAAATCCTGTGAATGCCATACAAAATTGATTTAGGGCTTTTGCTCAAGATGATAAGAGGCGCAAAGTGACGCAGAAAGAATTGACAAAGGACCCCTGGGGTGCCAAAAATGAAGAAGCTTGGTTTCGGCCAGCAATGGTGGATCTGAGGGTTTTGGTGCTCTGAGCTCACACAAGACGAGAGGAGCTAGGGTTAGTAATGTAGCGTTGAAAGAGAGCTAAGGAGGAGCTCGGGGGACTTTTATAGCTGAGGAGCTAGGGCACGCTCCAAGGATGAGCTCGGTTCATGGTTCTGCCATGGACGAGCTGAAGTGAAGGGAGCAGGTGAAGAACACGTCTAAAGGGGGTAAAGCACTGGCAAGCATTAAATGAGGCTAAGATCCGTCGAAGGACGAGAGGAATGGACAGGGCACTGCTCTCCCACGCCATGGTGTACAGGCACACGCGCACGCGGGCGACCGAGGAAGAAGATGACCAGGAGCGGTCAAGGGTCCACTGTCAGTGAAAGGGGTTAAACTGGCTCGGTTGAAAAGGAATTAAAGGGTTAGGTTGAGTCAAATCATCTCAACCCTGGGATCAAAATGGACGGCTCAGATTTAAAGGAGACGATCGCAGCCCCTCCAATTGACCCCAAACGCTGCGAGCGGTCCGATCGAAAAGGACGGTCACGATTGGAAGAAATAATCGGAAGTCCGGATGTCCAAGGGTCACGGGCGGTTGGATTAAAATCGAACAGCTCACAACAAGATGTGCAATCTGGAGGTCCGAACGTTCCTGACGAACGTGGACGACCCGATTGAAATCTAATAGCTGACAGTTCCTACGCATTTTAAAATGGGCTCGATTGTGGTTAGTTGACTGAGCCAAGTCAAGTGGCTCGAGCCCAAGACTGGTCCACACCCGAGGAACAGTGAAACCCGGTTTAGGGTTTTTAATTTGAGCTGAAACTTTGTGGGATTTTTAGGGATAGCAAATTAAATCCAAAAATTCTGAACTGTTTACAGGGGCTTGCTAACTCTAGGATTGACCTTGTATAAAATTTTCAGAGGTTTTTATGCACTGTATTTTTCTCCAAATTTTTTAACAAGGTCCTGATTTAGGGTTTGACCAACAGTCAACTGGTTTGACTATCCCCTAAAAATATTCAAACAGTTTCTAAAAATTGTGAAATTTTTCAGAGGGGTCCCACAACATCTTTAGAACCCAGGAAAAATATTTCCAAGGAATGATCACAAGGTTTGACACGAAGGTTTTTGAAGGGCAAGGTTTTGGTCAAAAAGACTTATGACTTTGTATTTCCATAATTCCTTTACAAGACCTACAGGAAAATACAAGACGTAAGAAAAGTTTTTAATTTCTACTCATTTTCTTACATTTGAAACACAAACCCAGAATTGGGACGTTACAAAACCTCCCCACCTTACCGAAATCTCGTCCTGAGATTTGGCTCATTCGAAAAGGAAGGATGGGTCGTCCGAACACAAGTACGGAGCTTGTCTTCCAAGACTTGGTTGACTCGTTCCGTTTGGCCAATAGTTTGAGGATGATAAGCTAAGCTGGAAGAAAGATGAGTTTCCATAGTCTCTGGCAGACTATGCCAAATTCGAGAAGTGAACAAAGAACCGCGATCAGAAACGATCGCCTTCGGTACCTGGAAAGCTTATGATCCTTGAGACATAAAGCTCAGCCAAGTGACCGGTACGAATCTTGGTTCTGACTGGTAGAAAACGTGCCACTTTCGTTGAAACGGAGAAACTTACCAGGTCTAGATAAAACAAGGATCGATAGACTGAGAGATCTTTCTTGATCCTAAGGGTGGTGGCGCAAGACCGTTACTAGTTGGTGGAGCGATTTGTTTGGTCAATTCCGCCAACAACGGGCTCTCAGCCTGCTAACTAGCTATACGGAGTCATTCCTCCGTAGCTAGCTTCTTAGGGAAACCAAGGCCATTCTCAGTTGGTGGAGCAATTTGTCAGGTTACTCCACTAACGAATGAGACCTTGGCTTGATAACTAGCTATACAGAGTCATCCCTCCGTAGCTAGTTGATTAGAGGGGTTGCGGCCGTTTAGGTCACAGAACTTTGAGGTAAAAACTGGTATGTGATGCCCACTCAAGTCAGCCTATCACAGACAACCCAAATGGTACACAAATTACAAAGCACCCAATGGTTTTGGGCACCAGAACATCCTTTTCAATTGATTGAGGAAGGTGTGAGACCCCGGTTTATCAAGCTTGTAATACTTAACCTTCCACTGGTTCTAGTATCACAAACAGAATAACCCGTGCCTCGATGGACATGTGCTTCCCAGAGAATGCAGCACACATACATCATACAAAAGCATGCATCAATTCCATACAACATAATATAACAAGTCTACCAAAAGACATACATAATATAAGTTATTACAGAACAGCCGACCGGCCAAATGACAAGTATTAAGAAGTAATAGCGGAAGCAAAAGTTGCCATAAGATGGCTTAAACCAAAAGACAACTGGTTAGCCACATAACACCACATGGCAACCGACCGGGCCGCCAAGCTAATCGCCCCACACACTGCCACAACACAACTCATAGAAGTGAGGCCCATCGGGCTCACCTTCTTCCTCTGCACACAATAAGCAATGCAGGTGAGTACAAAAATGTACTCGCAAGACTTATGAGTAACAAGCCTATACATAGCTACATGAAAGCTGTATCAAAAGAAGGTTGGTTATATGGTTATTTGGACGCATAAAGCAAGTTTTATTTGCAATAATGTAATAGATTGAAAGCAATTTAACAAATCAGTTTTAAGCATTGAAATAACAGCGAGTAACAATAATTATCAAGTAACCACCTAGAAGTGACTAACCCAATAGCCACCACATATAGCATGAATCCCTGATTCATACCACCCATCAAGTTTTAATTTAAAAGGTTGTAGTCTAACTCTTGAAAAGCTTACCCAAGTGTGTCCATAACCTAGGACGAGGCTATTCGAATAGTTTTAAACCCTGCAGGGGTGTACTAATGTACCCACACTTCAGACCGCCTTTAAGCCACATGATTTAGCACACTTCCAAAGGTATGCCGGCACGGCTAAGTCCTACGAGACATTTCCAATATTGTGAATCAACTACGAGCTGCCCGTATGAATAGAAATCCATACACTTACATTGTAAAGCCAAAAAGACAACTATCCCTCGGGGTAAAGCTCTTTGGACAACTACAATGCTCCCACACACAACCATCTCATTTTACCACAACGCAACACACACACGCCCTCCTGCGACTCGTAGCCAACAGATGCCAAAGTACTAAGTCAAGAGAGGTCCCATTCCCTCTAGTGTGATTAGCACGCACAAAATGCTTGGATAATAGGTACTCACAAGATGTTCGGTCCTTAATTGACTCGGGCACCATTCCAATCACACCCAAAAGATCACACCATCATACCGTTGTGCCCAAGTCCAAATTGTTTTTATTTTAAGTTTCAGTTTTGAAATTTGAACATAGCACAGAGCTGAAATATAGAGATCATAATAAGTTTGTGTGATCAAGGTTATCGACAAGTCGATAACCGCCTATTTCTACCGATAGCTAAGCATGGCTAAGTGACAAACTCGTAAACTACTAAGTGACAAGGATTCATCCAACGAACCCAAAATCACAGCAAGATAAACCTAGGATCAGTAGTAGAGGATAGACATTTACCTACCGATAATGCATCTACTAGGTGAACTATCGACCATAGTTAAAACAACATAGCAATGCATACATAGAATTTGCAAACAATATATTAGAATTTGAAAATAGTAGGAACAACATGATCAAATGATGCTACATCTGCTTGCCTTGCTGGAGTGCAGGATCTGATGGCTGTGGCTCAGATTCAATGTCAATATTACCTTCGGAACCTAACGCGGAAATACGATAAAATCAATAAGAACGAAGAACACCAAATAACTCCAACAGCAAAAGACGTCCAAATCTAATGAAATTTATACAGCAGCTAGGGGATGATTTTAGACAATTTTAGGAACAAGAATCATACAATTTGGATTTAACATGCAAAAGTTATAGCCAAAATACACTCTCTCAGCGTATAAAATCAACTAAATTAATTACTGGTACTGTTCATGGCGAAAATTTCTAGAATGATCTAAGGTCTGAAATTTTTATGACAGGTAGGTTATGACATCCTAGTGACAGCAAAGTTGAGTTTACTAAATTTGGGGTTATAATGATTTACTTATGATTTTTATAAGTTGTAAACCTAGCACATGTTACTTTACAGAAATAAAACCATGTTCAAAACCTATTCCATATTAAAGTACACTAACAGAGGAATTTAACAAAATTGATTTTGCACAAAGTGGATTTGTACAGAAAAAGATATGTATTTTACAAGTGTTAAATCTATTTCTGGAATATTCAAAATAGCAGAAATCAAGTTATTTTAGTTACACAATTTTCTGTTACTGGAACTTACCTAAATGCATTTTTAGATTAGACTTTGGTTAAATATGAATTTAATGCAGTTGGAAACATCTAAAAAAGATTTAAAATGAATTAGTTGTGAGTTTCAAAAGTTTTAATACAATTCTTAGTTGATAAGAAAATGCTTAATGAAACAAAAACAAACTTAACAGAAATAAACGACGTGGATGCTCGTGGGCCGTTGATGCGAAATCAAACGGGCCACGCGCACGGAGAATCAGCGCACGCGCGCGATCCTAAAAGGAAACCACCGTTGGATCTAGATCCAACGATCGGCGAGGATGGAAACATTCGGACGGTGCGGTTGCCTCGGCCATCCATAGCCGTAGATCTGGAGATGAACGGCTCGGAGCACACCTCTCTTCGGGGAGTCCGAATGCACTCGCGATAGCAGCCGCAGATCTCAAGATGGACGATCCAGAACGATTAGGAAACCGGACGGTCCGAACGCTCTCTAGATTTGGGTCGTTGATCACAAGATCGACGGCCCACGATCAACAAAGCGTAACGCACTCACACACGTGGGTCTAAAGTGCTGGGAGGAGTTTAATGAGTGGACCCACATGACAGTGATACAAATTGACGACTTAAGACATCTTAATTACTCCCAATGATTACCAATGATTAAGACCTTAAATGTGTCTTAACGACCACGGCACAGAGGGAGTCCCGTCCGGCAAAAACCGAGCGGCAAAGATGAGCTCGCCGCCGCCGGCTCCGACCATGGTGGCGCAATCTTAAGACTAAAATGGGTTCGCAATAGGCTTGCGATGCCGATGGTGGTGACCCTGCCGACGGCGATGGCCCTAAACACTGGCGAGTCGGAAAATGAAGATGGAGGCTAACTCGGCTAAAAGCGAAAATGCAAGAAAAGCTCCGCAGCAGTCCAGAGAAGCGAGTGCCACAGCCTCTAGGGACTAATAAGAAGCTACCTTGACCGAGATGATCTTCAAAGATGGTCGGAGAAGGTCTGACCACGGTGGAGCTTGCCAGACCCGAGGAAGAAGATATGAAATTAGAGACCTGAGCCAAAATGAACACCACTGGTGATCAAAATAGCTACAAAATAGCCCATATAAGCTTCATGGGCAATTAATTGGGAAATAGAGCACTCACCAGAGCTGAGGAAGAAAGGGGATGATTTCAGCCGAATTTGAACAAACCCCAAATTTGTCAAATCCTGGAAGTGAAACCCAAAATTAAGTGAGGGGAAATGATTAGGATATTAAGGAGTAGAAAAGAGTACAAGAATATTTGAAGAAGAACCACTGGAGCTTCATGATCCTCAATGGAGCTCCACGGGTCAACAATGGTGATTTGGTGTTTTTAGTGAATTAAGCTCCAAAAATGAAGAAGGAGCTTTGGATGGTGTAAAGGAACACCAGAAAGGAGTTTTGGGACCTTATATAGCTTGGAAAACTAGGGTTTGGCAAAAAGGAGCCTCTCGGGTGACAATGGTTTAGGGCACAAAAGGTGAGCCGAAAAGAAGAAGTGATGGGGATGTAGGAGTAGGTTGAGATCGTGGCCGAAAGCACCCTACAATCCCTAAATGTCGACTAGGAGTGGCTGTCGGGGAGCACGATTTGACTCAAACCATGCCTCTCTTTGTCTCTTTCACTGTTCGCGCATGGCGCAAGGTTGAAGATGACCAGAAAAGGCTCGGGAGATTTTGAACCCTTGGATTTTGATCAGGCGGCTGATATCGCGCCACGCTTCTGAGGTTTTAAACACAACAGAGGAGATTGTGAGCGTTGGATTCTAATCCAACGGCTCAGACCGATCAAAACAATCAGAAGTTTGAACATTTCTGGCTACGCGAACGGTCCGATTTTAATCCAACGGCTGGGGTTCGCCCAAGGCTTCTGAAGTTTAAATCAACAGAGAAGATCGCGAACCCTTGGATCAGAAATGAACGGCCACGATGAGAGATGGCATTCGGACGTCCGAATGTTCTTGCGAAGATGGGTCGTGCGATCAGGATCCAACGGCTGAGATTGGACGCGCGCTTTTAAAAGGAGGCCCGGTGCAGTTAGTTGACTGGAGCAAGACAAGTTGTTCGAGCCCGAGTCTGACTCGAACCCAACGCACAGTGAAAATAGGTTTTGTGTTTTAAATTGAGCTAGGACTTTGGGGATTTATTTGAGATAGCAAAATAACTCCAAAAATTATGAAATGTTTACTGGAGCTTTCTAACTCAGAAATTAACCTTGTGTAAAATTTTCAGAGGTTTTTGTGCTGTGCATTAATCTCCAAAAATTATGCAAGGCTCTGGTTTAAGGTTTGACTGAAAGTCAATCAGGTTTGACTACCCTCTAAAAATATTCAAACAATTTCTAAAAATTGTGAAATTTTTCATAGAGGTCACAAACCATCCCAGGAACATAGGAAAAATATTTCCAAAGGATGATCACAAGATTTGAGATGAATTTTTTTGGGAGACAAGGTTTTGGATCAAAATACTTGTGACTTTGTATTTCCATAATTCTTGTACAGGAATTGTTTAGAACATACAGGAAATGCATGATGTAAGAAAAAGTTTTAATTTTTACTCATTTTCTTACATTTGAAACACAAGTCCAAAATTGTGATGTTACAGAAGGAAAAGGCTACTGCCCTAGAACAGAGTCTTACACAACATACCCATCTGAGCAGGTGCTATCCTATTACATTTCCAAAGGACAACTATTAGCTGGATACAACTCCCATGGTAGTTCCTACACACCTGTGAGGACCCCGGTTTATTCGGCTTGTACTGTTTAACCATCCACTTGGTCCTAACAGTACAAATCAAATAAACCAAGCCTCGAGATATGTATACTTCCCAGAATTGCAGTATACACACCCCGTTACAAAATCATGCATCAATTCCATTCATACACATAGAGCCGAAGCAAAGCAACAACTGAAAGACATAGATAATATAAAGAGAGTTATTACAAAAGAGAGGCCGACCGGCCAAATAACATATAAGTAACTAATTTAAACAGCGGAAGCAAAATGGCCATAAGATGGAGGTAAACAAAAGCCAATCGGTGTGCCTTTCACCCACAAGGCAACCAACCGGACCGCCAAGCTAATCGTCCCAGACAGCACCGCAACACAACTCACAGAAGTGAGGCCCTTGGGGCTCACCTTCTTCCTCTGCAACAATTAATATTAAACAAAGCAGATGAGTACAAAACTTGTTTTTGTACTCGCAAGACTGACGTGTGAGATAACAGAACTATAATTAACTACATGCAAGCTTTATTTAAGTGGATGAGGCTCTGGACTTATTTTCAGCATAAAGCAAGTTTTCATTTGCAATAGGGTAATAGATTCAAAGCAAGTTTGCAATTAACTTTTATTGTTCAAATAAAAGAGAGACAATTATAACAATAGATAGATGACAACACCAACCTAGAAGTGACTAACCCATAGTCACCACAACAATAGCATGAATTACCCCTTCATACCACCCAGGTCAAGTTTGAGTTTTTAAAAGGTTGTAGTCTAGTTCTTGTGGGAAATAACCAAGCGTGTCCATAACCTAGGACGAGGCTATGCGAATAGTTTTAACCCTGCAGGGGTGTACCAATGTACCCACACGATAGACCGCCTTTCCACCAGCCACGGTTAGCACACTTCCTTTGGTATGCAGGCATGGCTAAGTCTAACAAGACGCTTTCCAATGGACGATGCTAATTAAGAGCCGCAACTCACGGGAGAAAGACACATTAGACAGCCTAACCGGTCTGCTAATGCTCCCCTCCAAACACCACAAACACACACACACAGGAACACACCCACCGACCAGCTCATAATTAACACCTCCCAAAGTACTTAGTCAAGAGAGGTTCCATATCCCCCTCGTGTGGTTAGCACGCAATAATTGCTTGGATCAATGGCTCAAGTAACTCGGTCCTTAGGGACTTAGGCACCATTCCAATCACACCCAACAGATCACCCAACATACCATTGTGCCCAAGCCAAGATATAATTTTTGTTTTCAGTTTTTGATTTGCAAAATGGTAAAACACAAGGGTTGGACATAATGGAATAATAATAGAATTTGTGTGATCAAGATCACCGACTAAGTCGATGATCGCCCAATACTACCGATACTAGGCATGGCTAAGCAATATTTATCCGAAATCTACTAAGTGAGAAGAGCTCATCCAACGAACTCTAATCACAGCAAATAACCTAGGCTCAGGTAGTAGAGGATAATCATTTACCTACAGATTATGCAACTAGAGGTCTAACTAATCAATTTAACAACAAAATAGCAATGCATACGTAGAAATTAAACAAAATATTAGACTTTAAAAGTAATGGGATCAATGGGAAATGATCAAACTGCTTGCCTGCTTGCGGTTGCTCAAACTGTTGCGGAGGATCGTTCTCGGGGTTAACGCAAATGTCGAAGCCTAAGCGAAAAGTAAAAAGAAGCGAGAACAACCAATAAGACGAGCAACACTTAAACAAAAGAGCAAGCAAAATTTATCCAATTGCGACGAAATTTATGCACAAGGTAAAATAGGAATAAACCTAGACATAGAAACTGGAAAAACCTAATTTGGATTTGTGGTGCAAAAGATATTCCCTAAAAACCTATTTTCGGCCATAATTAGGTACTGTAGCAAAAATATTTTCTAGAAAGATTTTGAAGCTGAAACTTTTATGGTAGCTACCTACTAGTATAGTGATAAGCCATATAAAATTTCAGGTCATTTGGAGTTATATTGAAAGAGTTATGATTTGTCTAAATTGTTTAGGGTATTAAACTAAAATATGATCCTTATGATTTTTAAAAATAGTAAAATTTGTGAAACCAATTTTTCTAGCAAATAAACTATAAGTGGAAGCTAATCCAATTGGATTCATACAAAAATCGGCTATAGATAAAAAGATATGCATTTTACAAGTTTGCTAAAAGTTCTGAAAAACAGTATTAAGTTCACTTGTTTACTATTTTTGAAAAAGGTTTTCCAGGTTTGATAGTGGTCTACAATTATTTTTATATTTAAGTTCAAGGTATAAGGAAGCTAACAAAATTGGAATCATCTAATTTGGATCTATAGTTACAGAGATACAAAAATGACAAGACCCTAAAGTTCTTAGTTTTGGACTTAGCATTTTCGGGGATTTTCCTAACACCGAGGCGTGGACGATTGAGAGGCGTCGATCTCGGATCGAGCGGCCCGAGCAGCGGGATTCAAGCGCGCGCGCGCGAGGAGGCAAGACCGCTGACCGTTCATCTCGAGATGGGCGGCCCCTGAGAGCCACGTCGCCCGGCCAGCTGCTGCCGCTTCGTCCGACAACGGTGAGCAAAACTCGAGCTCGCCGGGCGTGTCGTGGCGAGGAGCTCGGCGAGGCCGGAAGGAGCTAAACGGAAATCTACGCTATTGCGCACGGATGGCACCGTGGCGAGGCCAATGGCGACTGACGCGCGCGCGGCGGCGGCGAGCGGAGGAGTGCTACCAAAACGCAACGATGATAAGGCTAAGCTTCGCGCAAATGGACGGGTGCAAAAGCTATGGACGGGTCCTATGGACTTAATCGACCAACCGAGTCCATACGGTAGCCGTCGGCGAGCCGAGGCTAACGGCGGCGGCGCGCGACCAAGCAGGAACTACGGCCACGGTGCGGCAAAAGCTAAGCGGGAAGAGCTTAAGCTCACCAGGGTTCAGCAAGATGATGACGGGGTTGGGGTGGGCGGAGGATGAGCGGAGCAGCCGGCGCGACGAGGATCGGCGGTGCGGGGATGCCTCAGCGCGCGGAGGGCGACACAGGCCAAACCGGCAACACGGGTGGTACCATGAGCCGCAATACCACAGAGAAGCTCCGGAGGCGAGGATTGGGAAATGGGGGTCTTACCGACACCGGAGAAGAAAGGGGGCACTGGCGGCCGCGAGCTCCAAAACTCCAATCCCCGCTGCCTCTGTAGAGGAAACCCAAAATATGGTGAGGTTAAGCACCACAGAGGTAAGAGGAAGGAGCGGGAGGAAGAATCGGGCGAGGAGCCCTTTGGAGCACCGTCGCCGGCGGAGCTCCAAGCTCGGCAATGGCGGAGATGGGCGCTAGGGTGGTATGGGCTCGCTCAAGCTCGGAGGTGCAAGAGAGAGCTGCGGGAGAGGAAAGGAAGCCAAAGGAGGTGACCGGGGGCTTAAGTAGCCGGGAAGAGCGAGAGGCACCGTTGCTCGCCTCGGGTTCTCGCTGCCGCTCACGGATCGCCGTGGCGGCGGAGGCGATTGAGAGCAGCGACTAAGCGGGCGGTGGGTAGCGGGCATTTAATGCGCGCAGACACCGTTGCGGTCGCCGGATGGGACAGAACGCTGCGCACCACGCTCGGCTCCGCCATGGCGCGGCGCGCGCGGCGAAGGAAGGCGGCGACGGCCGGCCGTCCGATCGCATCCAAGGGCTAACACGCGATCGAGTTGAAGCGGCGTCGGGCAAGCGTCGACCGCCCGATTGAAATCCAACGGTCGAGAATCGAGAGGCAACCGGAGGGTCCGAATGCCTACGGATGCGAGCCGTTCGATGGAGATCCAACGGTCGAGCGCGCGCCGCTTCGCCGCGCCGGGTGCGGTTAGTTGACTCGGCCGAAGTCGGTTGGCTCGAGCAGTCGACTCGCACCGAGAGCAGTGCAAACCAATTAGGTTTTGAATTTTAAAGGCTGAAACTTTAGGGATTTAATTGAGGTAACAAATCAACTCCAAAATTCATGAAATTTTAACTGGAGCTTGCTTACCTTGGGGTTTACCTCCCATAAACTTTCCAGAGGTTTTTGTGCACTGAATTTTTCTCAAGAAATTCCAGAATGCTATTTCAAAGGTTTGACCAAGGTTTGACTTGCTTCTAAAATATTTCAAATAATTTCCAAAAATTATGAAATAATTCAGATGGGTCACAAGGCAACCTTAGAACCCAGGGAAAATTATTACCAAGGTTTGACACAAGATTTGACCAAGGAGGTTGTTGACTTTAGATAATTGAGGGTTTTGATTTTGAATTTCCCAAAATTCTTTTACAAGAATTTTCAGAAAAGTTCAAAAGCACAAGGATGTAAGAAAAGTTTTAATTTACCCTCAATTTCTTACATTTGAAACACAAGCCAAAATGGGGATGTTACAAACCTCCCCCCCCCCCTTACAAAAATCTCGTCCCGAGATTTGGCTCACTCGGAAAAGAAAGAGGGGTAGTCTGCACGGAGACGATCTTCTCGCTCCCAAGTAGCCTCATCCTCGGAATGGTTTGACCACTGAACTTTAAGGAACTTGATGGTCTTGTACCTTGTTCTTCGCTCAGCCTCCTCGAGTATGCGAACAGGGTGCTCGCGATAGGTCAAATTCTCTTGCACATCCAGGGTTTCCAACGGAGCTTCCTCAGTTGGAACACGGAGGCACTTCTTTAGCTAGGACACATAGAACACATCATGTACCCCCGCAAGTGCAGCAGGCAACTCCAACTTGTAGGCAACAGCTCCCATCTTCTCGATAACACGGTATGGACCGACATATCGAGGAGCCAATTTGCCCTTGACACCAAAACACTGGTGACCTTTCAGAGGAGAAACCTTGAGATAAACGAACTCATTGGGCTCAAAGCTCAATTCACGACGACGGCGATCCGCATAGCTCTTTTGCCTGGATTGAGCGGTGCGTAAGCGATCACGAATGAGCTGGACTTGACTCTCGGCCTCATTAATTGAGTCCGGGCCAAAGAAAGGTCTTTCACCGGTCTCAGACCAGTTCAACGGGGTTCTACACTTTCTCCCGTATAAGGCCTCAAATGGTGCCATGCCAAGACTGGCTTGGAACCTGTTGTTATAAGAAAACTCGACGAATGGCAAGCACTTCTCCCAATGCTTCCAATAGGAAAGGACACAAGCTCGCAGCATGTCCTCCAAAACTTGGTTGACCCTTTCGGTCTGACCATCTGTTTGGGGTGATATCTTTGTCTTTGAAGAAAAACGAGTTCCCATAGCTTCTTGCAAGCTATGCGAGCTAGGAAGTGAAGATGGAACCACGATCGAAATGATCGTCTTGGCACCATGCAAGCTCACTATCTGGCGATATAGAGCTTCGCAAGGTGGCCGATCACGAATCTTGGTCTTGATGGAAGAAAATCGCCACTTTCGTCAACCGGTCAATGATAACCCAAATGGCATCATTGCCACTCGGTGATCTAGGTAGGCCAGTGATAAAATCCATCCCGACCGAATCCCACTTCCATACGAGAATAGGCAAGGGCTGAAGCAGTCCTGCCGGATGCTGATGTTCGGCCTTGACACGACGACACACGTCGCACTCGGCAACGAACTTGGCGACTTCCCTCTTCATTCGGGTCCACCAAAATCTCTGGCGGAGATCCTGATACATCTTCGTGGCCCCGGGATGAATAGATAACGGAGAATCGTGGGCTTCGCGGAGGATCAAATCCCGCAACTCTATGTCCTTTGGAACCACGAGGCGTTGCCCGAACCTCACGACACCAAGCTCATCTACGGAGAAGCACTTGACTGTTCCATTCTTGACATTTTCCTTGATGCGGTTCACTCCAACATTTGACTGCTGAGCAGACCTGATCCGATCCACCATGGTTGGCTGTACAACCAAGGCAGCGAGGGAACCATGCTCAACCAAACCCAAGTTGAGACGCTGGAACTCCTCCAGAAGAGGGGGCTGAGGCTCTTGGAGCAACAATGCATTGCAATGCGCTTTGCGACTAAGCGCATCCGCAACGACATTGGACTTGCCCGGATGGTAGTGAATACCCATGTCATAGTCCTTGATCAACTCCAACCATCTCCTTTGCACGAGGTTCAGGTGCGGTTGGGTGAACAAATACTTTAGGCTTTGTGGTCGAATACACTTCACAACGATTCCGATTAGGTAATGTCGCGAGATCTTAAGTGCATGAATCACGCCGCCAACTCCAAGTCATGGGTAGGATAGTTGAGTTCATGAGGTCTCAATTGCCTTGATGCATAGGCCACTACCTTGCCTTCTTGCATAAGGACACAACCAAGGCCTCGGCGAAGCATCACAAAAGATATCGAAGCTTAGGCGGACATCGGGAGAACAAGAGCGGGAGCGGTGGTCAATCGCTTCTTAAGCGCTTGGAAACTTTCCTGCAATCAGCGGACCACGAGAACTTCTTGTCCTTCTTGAGCAACTCCGTCATCGGCCGCTATCTTGGAGAAATTCTCGATAAAGCGATGATAGTATCCGCTAAACCAAGAAAACTCGAACCGGTGACCGAAGTGGGTGACTCGAGAAAGCACGTCGCTGATCTTGCTAGGATCCACGGCTCGCCTCTGCCGAAAGAATATGGCCTAAGAAGGCTACTTCCTTCAACCAGAATGCGCACTTGCTGAACTTCGCATACAGCTTGTGCTCGCGAAGCTTGCCCAACACAAGCCTCAAATGCTCGGTGTGTTCCTCATCGCTCTTGGAGTAGATAAGGATATCATCGATGAAGACCACAACGAACCTATCCAAATACTCCATGAACACCGAATTCATGAGGTTCATGAACATGGCCGGAGCATTGGTTAAGCCGAATGACATGACGGTATACTCGTACAAGCCATAACGAGTAGAAAAAGCCGTCTTTGGAATATCCTCGGTCGAATCGAACTGATGATATCCCACTCGAGATCAATCTTGAGAAAACTCGAGCTCGGTTAATTGATCGAAGAGATCGTCGATCTGGGGCAAAGGGTACTTGTTCTTACCGTTACTTCATTAAGTGGGCGGTAATCAACGCTTTATCTTGCAGCGTCTTGTCCTTTTGGGACAAAGATTGCTGAGCATCCCCAAGAGATGAGCTAGGGCGGATGAAACCCTTCTCTTGAAGCTCACCAGTGCTTCTTCATTTCCACCAACTCGATTGGGTCCATCCGTAAGGCCTCTTTGAAATCGAGCGATGCAGGAACCAACTCAATGACAAACTCGAGGTCTCGGCGGTGGCATCCTGGAAGGTCGTCGGGAAGACATCAGCAAAGTCACATACCACTGGGACTTTACTAATATCTAGAGTGGCTTCGCCGGCGCGAAGAGATGCGGACCCTACAACCGGCGTAGCGAACTCGCCGCGGAAGGGTGGTAAGGTAGATGAGCCTCCTAGCGCAATCAATTTGTCCCATGTCTTTGAGACAACCAATCCATGCCTAGGATTACATCTAAGCTCACCGATCGAAGGAGGATAAGGTTTGCCAAGAATCCTACCCTTCTATCTCAGGGGACATCCCTACACTCGAACTCAGCTCTCAACTCCGAACCGGGAGAGCGAATGAGCAGCGGGACCAACAATGGAGTAAACGAAGACCCCACCACGACAAAGACTCAAAAACAAGCGAATGAGATGCGCTTTGAATCAAACAAAGCGTAGCGGGGAAAGAGTTAACAGAAGGGTACCCAACACGACGTCGGTGCCTCTGTGCCTCCTCGCGGAGATGAGGTTGACGCGCCACTACCCACGCCTTGGGTAGCGGCGACAACCCGATCTGGGAAGGACCACCTCCCGCCGCGTCCTCCATTGGGGCGAGGGCCCCTCGATCTGTTAGGGCAACTATTGGCATAATGCCCCTTCGGTTGCATGAAAAACAAGTGACCCGGCGGCGGATTGCGGGGCCACCTGCGAGTTCGCAGCGCCGCGTGGCGGGGCACGGCTGCGGGCGGAGGGCTGGTCTTGGCGGCCTTGGTGGTAGTGAAGCCACGTAAGCGGGCCACAGGGTAGGCCGACACGGGGCGAGAGGCCGGCTGTGCGGCGGCATTGGGCCTCCACTTGCGCTGCGGGACTCGCGGCGCCTTCGCCTTGTGCTCGGCAACAATGGCCTTGTCCACAAAGCACGAAAGTCGGCAAAGTCCACAATGGAGAGCTTGTCTTGCGGCTCCTCGGACAAGCCCTCCATGAACTTCTCTGCTTGGCCTCATCAATGGCCACCTCGGATGGAGCATAACGAGCCAAGTGGTTGAACTCGTACATGTACTCCATCAGCGACTTACCCCCTTGCTTGCGCGCGAAACTCCTTCTTCTTGACTTCATTAAGCGGCAGGATATGAGCTCGGCGGACGCCGTCGGAACTCATCCCAAGAGGCGGTGTGGCGGCGGGCTGCACGGCCAAGAAGTTCTCCCACAGAGAGTGCTGCCCCTGCGGTGATGGGAGGCAAAGAGTGCCTGTCTGGTCCGAACCCGCGGCGCGAGAGCTCAAAACTCCAATCCCGCTGCCTCAGAGAAACCCAAAATATGGTGAGGTTAAGCACCACAGAGGTAAGAGGAAGGAGCGGGAGGAAGAATCGGGCGAGGAGCCACGGAGCACCGTCGGCGGCAGGAGCTCCAAGCTCGGCAATGGCGGAGATGGCGCTGGGGTGGTATGGGCTCGCTAAACTCGGAGGGTGCAAGAGAGAGCTGCGGGGAGAGGAAAGGAAGCCAAAGGAGGTGACCAGGGGGCTTAAGTAGCCAGGAAGAGCGAGAGGGCACCGTTGCTCCGCCTCGGGTTCTCGCTGCCGCTTACGATCGTCGTGAGTGACGGAGCGATTGAGGCAACGACTAAATGGGGCGGTGGAGTGGCGGGCATTTAATGCGCGAGACACCGCTGCGAGGTCGCCGGATGGGACGAGGCATTGTGCACCACGCTCGGCTCCGCCATGGCGCGGCGCGCGAGCGAAGGAAGGCGGCGGCGGCCACCGTCGATCGCATCAAGGGCTAACACGCGATCGAGTTGAAAGCGGCGTCGGGCAAGCGTCGACCGCCCGATTGAAATCAGCGATCGAGAATCGAGGGCAACCGAGAGGTCCGAATGCCTACGGATGCGAGCCGTTCGATGGAGATCCAACGGTCGAGCGCGCGCGCCGCTCGCCGCGTCGGTGCGGTTAGTTGACTCGGCCGAGTCGGTTGGCTCGAGCGAGTCGACTTCGCTTGAGGAACAGTGCAAACCAGTTAGGTTTTGAATTTTAAAGGCTGAAACTTTGGGGATTTAATTGAGGTATCAAATCAACTCCAAAATTCATGAAATTTTAACTGGAGCTTGCTTACCTTGGGGTTTACCTCCCATAAACTTTCCAGAGCTTTTTGTGCACTGAATTTTTCTCAAGAAATTCCAGAAGGCTATTTCAAAGGTTTGACCAAGGTTTGACTTGCCTCTAAAATATTTCAAATAATTTCCAAAAATTATGAAATAATTCAGATGGGTCACAAGGCAACCTTAGAACCCAGGGAAAATTATTACCAAGGTTTGACACAAGATTTGACCAAGGAGGTTGTTGACTTTAGATAATTGAGGGTTTTGATTTTGAATTTCCTAAAATTCTTTTACAAGAATTTTCAGAAAAGTTCAAAAGCACAAGGATGTAAGAAAAGTTTTAATTTACCCTCAATTTCTTACATTTGAAACACGAGCCAAAATGGGGATGTTACAACACCTAGATGTGTTCATCCCTGTTGAAGTTCACGGGGAACTCGTCTAGAAGATGAGCTCCAGGTAATCCGGTGTCCAATGGAGACAAAGGGTTGAAGACACGTCGGGGGATCCTAATAAGGAAACATGACCTCTCGAAGGATTGGACCTCCGATTGTGAGGAAATCCTGCTGTCATGCGGACTTGGCGGTGTGGTCCATAGACAGGCACTGGCCCTGTCACTTCCGGAAGTCAAAACCCAGGTGGTGCCGCAGCGGCTGGGGAGGTCTCATTGGCACCATAAAGGACATTGCGGGAACGCAATTCATGCTAACCCCAATCCTGAGGTACTCCTGGGCCTCTCTTAGACGACGTCGAGTTTCCGACAGCTCATACAAATTGCAGCGATGAACTTGGTCCATGATGTGGACCAATCTGCCAATGTGGCGCGCGAGGTCTTCTCGGCCCGGACCTCAGCAAACGTGTTTATGTCCACTTCAGGACCCCTGTGCGGGAAACGATCGTAGGGCGGTTGAGACAATTCCGTCAAGTCATGACGAAGTTGGCTCATAACCCTGCTGGCAGCTTCCTGGATGGCCCTGGCTTCGGAGGTGGCGTGAACCCAGAAGCTGTACAGAATACTGCCGGTCACTTGTCTTGCGATGACGTTGACCACACATCGATATTCTTCCATTCCAGGTCACCGGTCCCGACGGTAGATGGCATACTCTGGGTGGTAGGTGAAGTTGGCGCGCCACATCATATCTCGCAGTAGTGCGGGATACCCATCCACGTACTCCGCACGCGTCTCCTTGACCAAATACCAGCTACCCATCTATCGCGTACAAGGACAAGGTAGGTGAGAAATTAGCTAGTGATTGCAACTGAAAGTTGAGGTGGGAACAGATACTAAGACGGATAAGGGCCAAACCCGAAAACTGAAGGCAAGGAAACAATAACTCGCAAAGAAATGAACTCAAAATGCTCCAAAAACAAACACAAAATCAGCACAAGGTCTTAATCACAAGATCAACGTCCTGGTACGACTAACTCGTATGGAAAGAACGAGTAATCGGTTGGGAAGACAAATTTCAGCACGTAGCTCAAGTTCTAACATGACCAACTAGCAGGGTAAATCACTAATAAGGGGTGTTAGATACTTAGCCAACCAATATCACTTCTTACCCTTTTATTCCCATAAGTTTTAGTTGAATTATCCTCTCATTATCTACCCTACTAGAAACCATTGAGCTTGTTATCCGGAAATTGACGCTTGCCGTCCAGATTTTGCATCCAAGCTCCTAGTCGAATTTACCATTCCAGAAGCTTCAAAACCTTGTAGAAGGGCAGCCAACACTTCAATTTGCCAAACTCATTGGTTCCCAAAACCCAAATTAAACGATAATGACTATCTTTGTAGAAGAAGATGAGAGGAAAACAATTTTTAAAACTCAAACAAGAGCAAGATGAGAGTAGAAGGCTAAGATAGGTAAGGAATAAAATCTGAGACTTACTTAAGCTCTCAAAAGCATTTGATAGTTTTGAAAATAGGTTTTCAATACATCCTAAAGACGACCAAGCTAGGGGTTTCTACGGTCGGTATGGCTCTGATACCAACTTTGCTAGACTCCGGTTTATTTAGCTTGTAATGCTTAGTCATCCACTGACTCTAGCATCACAAACAAAATACACCGTGCCTCGGGAAAATGTATACTTCCCAGAATTGCAGTATACACACCCTTTTACAAAAGCATGCATCAATTCCATACAACTCATATAACTGAAGCTTAAACTTTACAAGCAAAAGACATACATAAAAGTTATTACAAAGGAGACCAACCGGTTCCCAACAGGCTAAAGAGTTAGAAATAACAGCGGAAGCAAAATGCCATAAGATGGCTAAGACAAAAGCCAACCGGTTTGCCATACACCCACAAGACAATCCGATCGGGCCGCCAAGCTAGTCGTCCATACCGCAGCAAAACTCACCAAAGTTGATCCCTTAGGGATCAACCTTCTCTACAACAATTAATCAAAGCAAATGAGTACAAAAATGTACTCGCAAGACTTACGAGTAACAAACCTAGTTACTACTACATGCAGGCTTTAATCAAAGGAGAAGACTCAAAGGTTATTTTCAGCATAAAGCAAGTTTTATTTGCAATAAGTAATAGTTTGAAGGCAGTGTTAACAATCTGAATTTTATTTGCATAAATAACAGCGAGACAATGAGTAGTAATTATAAAGACATCCTGGAGATGACCAACCCAATGGCCATCACAACAATAGCACGAGTTACCCACTCGTACCACCCACATCAAGTTTTGATTAAAAGGTTGTAGTCTAGTTCTCACGGGGCGTATCCGAGCGTGTCCATAACCTAGGAAAAGGCTATTCAAATAGTTTTAACCCTGCAGGGGTGTACCAATGTATCCACACTTCAGACCGCCTTTTTGCTACTAGATGAAGCACACTTCCGAAGGTATGCCGGCATGGCTAAGTCCTACGAGATATTTCCAATATTGTGTATCAACTACGAGCCGCTCGTATGGACCGCAGCCCATACAGTTACATTGTAAAGCCGAAAAGACAACTACCCCTCGGGGTAAAGCTTTTCGGACAACTACAATGCTCCCAACACATGAACCACCTCATTTTACCACAACACAAAACGCACACGCCCACCTGTGACTCTGTAACACCCCAGCTCAACATTGAGCCTGGAATGCTACTAAAATTAAATTAAACTAAGACCAAATACTAATTTTTCAGCAGAACCTCTTTTGTATAGTTAACTATACCGAGGTCTCAACAATTAATCATAGCAATTAACAGTAAAATCCATATTCAAGTTCTTTCGAGCATGCAAGATAATCTAAATAACAAAAAACAAAACGTGCTATTCTCATCATTACAATTAATCTGAAACTCAAAACCATACATAAGTGATTCTCAATCAGTTCACTTATTAATGGAATAAGACTAAAATAGCAGTCGCCTTAAGGATGAGTGGTAGTGAGTGCATCCAAACATCTACTCCCTCCCATGTATGCCGTTCTTGCCAGTTGTACCTAAAACATAACAAAGCAAGAGTGAGCCCAAAGACTCAGCAAGTATCAACAAGGCTAAAGCTAAGTTTCACTGTCATAGCATCAATAAACCAAAATTAACATTACACTAAACATAGCCTTCATGCTTATGTAACACGACCAATGCAATGCACCTTTTAAACTTTATCTCTTTTCGTATTTTACCGGTAATGCGGGGTATACAACTGTCGATGTATACCCTTGCCTATGCCCTCTGGCATAGGGACCAAGAGCCTATACTCCACAAGTATAGGGACCTTTGCCCATCATCTTCGTGATGGGGACCTCTTTACTCATTGCCCACATTCCACGAATGTGGGGACCTCAAGCCCGTCATTACATGACGGGGACCTCAACTATTTATACTTGGTCACCACATGACCAAGTCTCAGCCATGCTTTCAACATGCATATACACTATGACATCATCTTTCATACACAAGAATTCAACGTGTACATAATAACTTGTAAGCAATAACAACATACGAAGAAAACTTTAACCATAGCTTGCCTTCATCGAGATAAATGGAAACTCATCACAATAACATCAACTTTAACCATAACTTGCATCCATCAAGATAAATGGAAACTCATCACATTAACATTCATGCATGGCTATTACGAGCAAAACACAAACACTATCAGCATACAAGCATAAATATGCTATAACCCGAATACTTGCCCCAACCGTGCGAGAACGGTGGACGCGAAGAGGGCGCTGCCCTTGGGATCACGCTCCCACCTGAACATAAAGATATCCCAATATAAGACCAACATACTGGACCAAAAGCATAAAAGCAACACAAACGAACTCGCTAAATGCCCAAGCGTTTTCAAATCTTCCAATTTCTAGCGATCGCTTTGGTCTTCACCGTGGACAGTCGAATTCTAAAATACATAACTTTCTGCTCAAGAGTCCAACTAAGATGTTCTTAGACTTTCTAAAAAGTTAATTGAATTACCTAAATAAACTTAGTTGGGGAGCCCTTTTGATTTTGCCATAAACTGCCCCTACCAACACAATCTACTGAACAATAAATATCACGTCGGGTTCCCTAGACAGTTCACTAAAACCACCATAACTTTTGCTACGAAGGTCCAAATCTTGCGTTTATCTCTCTAAAAAGGTATGGAAATTACCTACAGTTTTCGTTATACTGAGATCCCCTGATTCTCCATTTAAATAGCAGTTTTAACGGGTTTCCGGGACACTAGACTATCCAAAAGCCTTCTTGGCGGCCATTGAAAGCTAAGATCAACAGACAGCGATACTAGAAAATTCATAACTCTCGACTAATTGACCCCGTTAATGGGATTTGGGCCTTCTTCCCTTGGCGGCCATTGAAAGCTAAGAACATAACCTACAACTCCCTAGGAGACCAAAACTCCTAATTCGGCATCTAACCACATGAAATTGACGCGCGAATGAAATATGGATAGTCTTGAACATGAATTTGATGTTGTGAACGTAGTGCGTGTCTACTCCTCCCAGAGCCAACATCGGGGCATGAAGTGAGTCCAACTCGGCAAGTACATATATCAATAAGATAATCATTCAATATGAATAAGACAAACTCATCATCGAGTTCGATCACATCTGACTACATATGAAGACATGATATGAATGCTCAAAATCAAAGGAATGGATTGCACACATGCATATCACAGGTATAACGATGCACCGTCGGTGTTCACTCAAGCCGATTGCGGGGAACTTCCTAGTTTCCAAAACTACGGAATTAATGGGTCTTTCAAATCCACTCCGTGGGCGGGACATGATGTTACTTTGGAATGGTGGGACTTTCTACGACTAATTACCCAACACATATGAAAGAACATAGACAATCCATCTTCTCTCGTATCATACAAAATCACATCATTAAGGGTGGCAATGTACTTGCCTTCGCGATCTGACAGCGTTAGTCGGCAAGGTGATACTCATAAACCGAGGCTTCACCTCTAAACAAGTAAAATAATTTCAATAAGGACATAATATACCCAACACTACTAATCGGCGTTAAACACTGCTTCACGATGACTCTAGTCATTAAAACAAAGCAAACTGAAATCAACAATTTCTTACATAACTTAATTCTGGACAGCAGCACGGTAAATGACATAACTATTGGTCTGCAACTCGGAATGAGGTGAGACCAATTTCCATGGATTCTTAACTGACATATCTACAATACTCTAGTTGGGCAAAAGTTCAGATTTTGCCTCTAATAAAATTGGCCCACGGCTCAAATCTGTTGACTGAATTAATTGACAGAAATATCGGCTAAAATAAAATATCCATAACTTTTGTTGTACAACTCCAAATTGGACGTTCTTTAACAATCTGAAAAGGTTATGAAATTACCTACACTAACCTAGTTGTACGACATTCAAATTTTCCTTTAACAAAAAGTGGCACAGGACAAAACTAGAGATAAAACTAACATACAATCTGGACGGACTGACATACAATCTGGACAGTCACAAAGAAAAGTGCATAACTTTTGATCTATAAATCCAAATGAGGTGTTCTTTATCAATCCTGAAAGCTAGTGATATCATCTTAAAAATTTGTTATGGGCAAGACCTCTGAATCACCCTCTAACTAGGCCATATATCAACCTATACAGAGACTGCTAATTCTCGTCAGGATTCTGGACAGCAGATAATAAATCTATCATAACTTTTGACTCGAAAGTCGAATTCAGTGTTCTTGCGGCCACCGAAAGCTAAGAACAAGACCTACAAAACTCTAGGAGATCAAATTCCCTAATTCTGCATTTAGGTACACGAAACAAGCCACGCAAGAAACTGGACCATGAACCGATCAAACCTAATCAAATTCGCCTCTCGATTAACCAACAACGACAACCGAGAACCGTTACCCTTGGAGCACCAGGAAGGCGATGAAGAACCTTGTGAGATGACCCCAATCCCCCTTCTTGATCAACAAGTCCAACTCAGCCCTTCCTTCGATGGCGATCGGCGGGGGAGATCGGCATTCCATGGATGGGCAGCTTGGAAGCGCAAGGAGAGGAGGGGTAAGGGTGGCGGCTGCAAGAGGAGGAGGAAAGGAATTCGGCCAAGGGGTGGGGTAGGGCAGCTAGGGTTTAGAAGGAGGGCAGCTTGGGCCTTGGGCCTAGGACACCTTCCCCT
Source organism: Ampelocalamus luodianensis (assembly GCA_036346255.1). Classification (NCBI taxonomy): domain Eukaryota; kingdom Viridiplantae; phylum Streptophyta; class Magnoliopsida; order Poales; family Poaceae; genus Ampelocalamus; species Ampelocalamus luodianensis. The sequence goes on along the minus strand of CM070629.1, from coordinate 50,715,490 downwards.
TCGGCCAAAGGATGGATGAGCTTGGGCGGAGGTCCATACTCCAAAGATCCCAAAACTTTGAATTTAATAAAAACTTCTTAAGCGCCCGATTAAATTGATTTATCCGATTATTGACTTCTCACACTTCGGAGTATTACATTCTACCCTGCGATTAGGCCCGAATCTAGACACATAGCGAAAGAACAACCACGGTGAGCGAACAGCGGTAACCGCGTGCGTTGTGAACAACATCGGCTAAATCTCGCGCGCGAAACTCCAACTTCCCAGTAGCATCTCCTCGGATGAAAATACAACACAACACAGCGGCGTAACACGGCGTCGATCTAACACTCAACCGGCACTTCGGTACACTCATCGGACAAAACTCGAGGTAAGATCTCACTCGATGGTCAACGGCGCCAGCGAAATCTCAAACTCGGATCTCGGTACTCACTCAACACGAGAACATACAAGGCGTTACGTACTCCACGCATGGGCTCGAGGCGATCCTGGCGATATGCCAACTAGCGAAAACAACCCAATGACACGAACCACCACGACAAGCACAAAGAACACGGAACTCTTATTCCACCTCTCAATTGAACTCTTCACTGAAAACAAGGATCACCTCCTTTAACGGAAACATACAATCGAATTCTTTTAAGCAAACTCTTTTACGGCAAAACATATCACGAATAAGAAAGATTCGCCACAACTCACGTTACCAGTGGAGTGCGAAGAGTAAAAATCAATCAGAATTTCATCAAGAAAACCTTTCCACTTTCAAGTGGCGGTTTTCGAATAAGCGTCCACGAAAACCAAAGGGAAAAACACTAGAATGCCCAAATCAAAAACTTCTTTTATTCTTCTGAACCGATAAGAACTACACATACCAAAATCGAGTCAAACTCAACTTACGAAAGACATTGGTCAACAACACAAAGCTCATGCGAGAATAAAGCTTCACTAATCAAGAAGACATCTTTTCCTTAGTTTCACTTTTTGGAATAAAACATCTCTCAACCTTGGAATTCAATTCATCGCATACCACGGTCTCAACCATCTTCATTTAACATCCTCAAGTTAGGGTTAAACCAAATACATCATCACCTCCAACTTTCAAGAATAACACGTCGGAATCCTCGGCACACATAATCATATACTTCATCAAGGGTTCTATCAATGAACATCCTCTTTGCTCGAAGCGCCGTAATTCCCTTTCTCTACACACGATCATCAGCGACCCAAGGTCTAGCATAAAAGTTGAAAGCTCAAATTAGACCTCCAAGTCTCGTACAATGAATTCCTCTTATAGCAAATAATGAAATCCTCAGTTAAATCTCTAAGATCCCCACAATTCAGACATACTCACTCATTGACATCATTAGGAATCACTCATACAACATCGCGATACTTCAATAGTGTTACTCTATAAAATTTGATTACGGTTTCCATACATTTGATAATCCCAACATTTCAACATGAACCAAGGTTACGGAACTACACTATACCATAGGTCCTACTTAGTCGAACATTATACAATTTTACTTGAAACCATACATTCCATCCGAATCAACTTCCCTCCAAGAGGTTGAGTCAAAACCAACTCCTCTTCTATTACTCCTGCAATAGCGGGTAGCAAAATCTCACCCCTACAATTACTTAACCACCACCAAACAAACAACAACTTACGAGTTGTAAAACTTTCTGACACAAAGCGGTTGATCCTTTCTCAAAAGAAAGAGGCGAACAAGAACAAATTTCACCACACGGAAAAATTCTTTGCTCACGGTGAGCACGAGACCAAAGAGATAATTTGGTAGAAGATGCAGGAAAGCGAAAATTGAGTTCGCCAGTGGAGTGCACGCCTCCCTCGAAAGGAATAGCAAATAACCACCAACAAGAAGAATGACATTGCGATTGAAACTCGACAACTCTTGAGTGAAAAGAGCAAAAGTTTATGAACAATTCAAATAACCACAAGTTACAAAACTTGACTCAAATTCTCAAATATTCCTCTGCGCTCTTTCCATTAACATTGTAATTAATTCTTTGACTAACATCGCTTTGCCACAGCGTACAAGATAAGATCTTTAGTCAAACCACGAGGACTAATTAAGAACCAAAGAAATTCTTCAATACGTCATATTTGTTCAGAACCGTTCAACTACACAAGAAACATGAGATCCAAATAATCTCAATCACCAAACTCGAAACTTTTCCAATTACGGGATTTCATGAATAGCAAGCAGATTTATCCCCTTTTAAGGGAACCAACATAATTTTCTTTAATTGAGCTTCACGTTGCCAACTCAAACCAAAAATCCGTTAAGATTCAATCACATGAATCTCTTAAGAAGCAACAAGACAATTCAATACCTCAATTTATTTAAAATAATTTCAGCTACCAGCTGATTCAATAGCTCAAAGAAAATATCACAGCTAAACTTGAAATATGCTCATCGAACGATATCACCAAAGCGATCAAATTTACTATGGGTATTAACATCAATTTTACAACAACAATTAGAAAACACTTGAAAGACCACGTGAAAAGAATGGGTTGATTCTTTCTCAAAAGAAGAGACAAATAAACGACTTTCACCAACTAGAAAACTCATCTACCACTCGCTTGAACAGGACCAAGGAAGAAACCAATTAAGCAATGAACTTATAGAACATAAGTGAAGTCCACGATTGAAAGCATAAGCCTCACAAGAAGAGAATATCGAATCTTAACGAGATAAGAACAAATAAGTATTCAAAATCGAAGCACTTGTATCTTTGAAGAACCATTATAACTTTGCAACATAACGTGACTCGATAAACTTCATTTACTACATAAAAGCACTGAACCCTCAAAAGATCATGAACATAAAACTTGAAATTTGACCAATTAGAGAATATCACCATAGGTGATCAAATTACTACGAATTAACCTCATTCTCACATTTAGGCGAGTTAATAACATCGACAACATACACTAGTGCTGAGAATCATCAAACTTTATTACTCCATCCTAAAACTTCCCAAAGGAATACAAACCACAAGGTTGAAACAAATTTATTGTAACAAGATTATGCTAAGCAATATCCATATCATAAGGCACGAAAGCAAAGACTACTTACGAAATTAATCTACTCAACTATTGGTGTTGCTTAGCACCTTCTTCAGTACGCTCATTAACAATCGATGATGGTATTAATCATGTGTGTACATACATTACTAATTCTATTTGCAATCACATAACCATATGTAAACATAGATTTACATTTCACCTTTGTTAAATCATTTCAAAACATGATTAAAGATTCACTAACATAATTTTCTATAAACAAGGTTTCACGAATCGATACACGGCACCCATCGGTCCTTTATGCAAGTTTCAACAATTTTAGCATACTGGAAATAGACAAATCTAGTTCTTACGTAAGATCTATAGGTTACGACGGATATGGACAATCTTTATTTAACATACACCATGTATGAAATACAAGGACATTTCAAATTAATCAATTTCACTTTCATGGATGATAGTTAAGAATAATTAATTTGCACCATGCTAATAACTCAATAACTCATATGGTAACAATTTATTCGTTTAGTTATAACTTCTAATTTTAAGCATGGCGAGCATCACAAAAGAATCCTAACACCTTACTACGACAAAGAGAGACTTCAAACTTCAGCGCTCAAGTAATTCAAAGAAAGCGCATAAAGCCAAAGCTTTCCATGCAAACAAACTTACAGAAAACTCTCACTAACCAAGCTATCAAATGGCAAGTCATTCTTTTCAATCATTAAAATGAAAAGCAATAGTTCATATTCGACTGGGGTAACTATTGCGGTGGTGTAACTGGTGAAATCCACTTCGATCATTCGTTTCATAGCATAGATATTGAATATCATAGCATCATATATTACCAACAAGGATGATAGTACGAAGCAATTCAACAATTGCTCAACAAAATGAAACATAATAACACGATATTGCGGAAGCAATGGTAATTTTCAACTCCATGAAACATAACACGGAATCGTACACGATGTGTCATTTTAATAACTTAATTACCACGGACCTAAAGCCGCTCGATACCAAGCTGTAACACCACGGCTGTCAGGAAGCCAAGATGTCACCTAAAACATCTAACATACATCCATAATACGGAAGAACTTGAAACAAGTATATCAACTAAAAACGACATTAAGATAAACACGACATGGTGAAGGTATCCTTCCTTCACCTTCTAAGTTATTTATCTTGAACATCAATAAAGAAGGTTCACACGCGATAATAAATCAACATCCGGTGGAGAAGGTATCCTTCCTTCTCCAATTATAGTTTAATTATTACAGTTCACCGTTAACGAATGAAATATGGAACTAAAATTTAGTCTTGAACATGAATTTGATGTTGTGAACAAGTAGTGCGTGTCTACTCCTCCCAAGAGCCAACATCGGGGTTACCTAAAATAAACAAACAACGCAAGAGTGAGTCCACGACTCGGCAAGTACATATATCAATAAGATAATCATTCAATATGAATAAGACAAACTCATCATCGGGTTCGATCACATCACAATGACTACATATGAAGACATGATATGAATGCTCAAAATCAAAGGAATGGACTGCACACATGCATATACTGGTATAGCGGTGAAACACCGTCGGTGTTCACTCAAGCCCGCATCTTAACAAAAATGCGGGATCCACTTCCGTATGAAGAGCGTTTCATACGCAGGCGTCCAACATTGCCCATCTTGGAGTTAATGGGTCTTACATGCCCATTCTGGAATTAATGGGTCTTTCAAATCCACTCCGTGGGCGGGACATGACAATGTCCAACACGCCCCTGCTTGGAATGGTGGGACTTGCAATCCACTTTAGTGGATGAAACATGCATAATGAATGCATAGAATGAAATACGAATATTGAAAGACATGATAACAAAACATGGATTCAACACATATGAAAGAACATAGACAATCCATCTTCTCTCGTATCATACAAAATCACGACATGACCATAAACATTCATCAATCACAATCATTAAGGGTGGCAATGTACTTGCCTTCGCGATCACGACGTTAGTCGGCAAAGGTGATACTCATAAACCCGAGCTTCACCTCCTAAACAAGTAAAATAATTTCAATAAGGACATAATATACCCAACACTACTAATCGACGTTAAACCTTTGCTACGATGACTCTAGTCATTAAAACAAAGCTTAAACTGAAATCAACAATTTCTTACATAACTTAATTCTGGACAGCAGCACGGTAAATGACATAACTATTGGTCTGCAACTCGGAATGAGGTGAGACCAATTTCCATGGATTCTTAACTGACATATCTACAATACTCTAGTTGGGCAAAAGTTCAGATTTTGCCTCTAATAAAATTTGGCCCACGGCTCAAATCTGTTGACTGAATTAATTGACAGAAATATCGGCTAAAATAAAATATCCATAACTTTTGTTGTACAACTCCAAATTGGACGTTCTTTAACAATCTGAAAAGGTTATAAATTACCTACACTAACCTAGTTGTACGACATTCAAATTTTCCTTTAACAAAAAGTGGCACACAGGACAAAACTAGAGATAAAAACTAACATACAATCTGGACGGACTGACATACAATCTGGACAGTCACAAAGAAAAGTGCATAACTTTTGATCTATAAATCCAAATGAGGTGTTCTTTATCAATCCTGAAAGCTAGTGATATCATCTTAAAAATTTGTTATGGGCAAGACCTCTGAATCACCCTCTAACTAGGCCATATATCAACCTATACAGAGACTGCTAATTCTCGTCAGGATTCTGGACAGCAGATAATAAATCTATCATAACTTTTGACTCGAAAGTCGGAATTCAGTGTTCTTGGCGGCCACCGAAAGCTAAGAACAAGACCTACAAAACTCTAGGAGATCAAATTCCCTAATTCTGCATTTAGGTACACGAAACAAGCCACGCAAGAAACTGGACAGAATTGGAATTACAGCAGACCGCACATGAACCGATCAAACCTAATCAAATTCGCCTCTCGATTAACCAACAACGACAACCGAGAACCGTTACCCTTGGAGCACCAGGAAGGCGATGAAGAACCTTGTAGAGGATGACCCCAATCCCCCTTCTTGATCAACAAGTCCGCGGCTCCAGCCCTTCCTTCGAGAGGCCGGCGACGGGAGATCGGCATCAAGGAATGGGAGGTGCTCATCCATGGATGGGCAGCTCCAAGGAGGAGATGGAAGGCGCAAGGAGAGGAGGGGGTAACGGTGGCGGCTGCAAGAGGGAGGAGGGAAAGAATTCGGCCAAGGGGTGGGGTAAGGGCAGCTAGGGTTTAGAAGGAGAGCAGCTTGGGCCTTGGGCCTAGGACACCTTCCCCCTTAATGGCCCACTCCGGGCGGCCAAAGGATGGATGAGCTTGGGCGGAGGTCCATACTCCAAAGATCCCAAAACTTTGAATTTAATAAAATTTCCAACTCCCGAATAAAATTAAGCGCTACCGATTAAATTGATTTATCCCGATTATTGACTTCTCACACTTCCGGAGTATTACAGGGAGCTTGGGAGGGCGTGGGAGGGGAGGAAGGTGGCGGCCACAAGTGGAGAGGAGGGGAAAAGATGGGGGCGGCTAGGGTTTTGGGGGGGGAGTGGCGGCCCCCCTTTTTGGCCGGCCACCCCCCAAGGCCACATGGGCCGGGGCCCAAGCCCAGGTTGTGGTAAAAATGCGAAAACCCCCCTCTGTTCTCTTGTTCAATCGCTTTGCTAGAAGAAACATTTCTCCCGATTTAATTATTCTCTCCCGATTTATTTAATCTCTCCCGATTTATTTAATCTCTCCCGACTAATTCCTTTCGAATACTTTTGGGGTATTACATTCTACCCCCCTTAAACGTAATTCGACCCCGAATTCTAACCACGCTTACGCAAAGAAATATAATCACCGCTAAAATCTATCTAACATTGCCACGAACCTGCTGTGAATAGTATCTGATATCGCTGGCGCAAGCGAGACTCCAATTCCCAAGTTGTTTTCGTCTCGGAATTATGGGTCCACTGCACCTTGACGTAACTGACATGTTACGCCTTATTACTCGTCCCAACCTCTCATGTGCCACTCCACGGACACGTCTCGAAGGCACGGTCTTACTCGTGGGTCAACTGTTCTAAAGAAACTTTACCCCCCCCCCCCCAGATTTCTCCAATACTCCCTCGACAAAAGGTCAAACAAAACATTCTGCTACACGCCAGGACTCCAAATGGTCCTAGTGATACGCTATTTCCCAAATCTCCGCAACTTCTAGAAACAGCTAACGTACCTTGGGCCAACATTCCCTTTGGTACTAAACCACAAAACCTGTGTATAACACATAGAACTCTTGTTCTTTGTATCATTCGATCTCCCCACTTTGACAATGAGCACCTCCTTTAACCCGGGACGCGCAATAGAACTTGTTTTAAAACAACTCTTTTAAAAACAAAACCCAGCTGAAAAAAAGGTATCACCGCAACACGCATTACCAACTCCTTACCAAAAGAGTTAAATCCAAAAACCAAAATATTCGTCATGAAACTCTTCCACTTTCCAAGTAGGCAGTTTGCCAATGAACACCACAAAAGCCAAAGGCAAAATCACTCGTATGCCCAAAACAACCATTTCCTTTCTTTGTCTTAACCGAAAAGAACCACACATACCAAGAAAAAGAAACAACTCTATTTATAATTTCACATCTGTCATAGAGACAAGCTCAAATAAAAACCAAGAGAATAATTCATCATTCGAGAATACAACCTTTTTCTCAAACTTTCTTTAAGAATTTAACTTTCTCTTGAACCATTAGATTCCAAATCATTGCATAAACACACCAATTCGTTTCTTTTAATTTGGCCAACCCAAAGCTATGCTCAAACTGTACGCAAAATCCACACCTAGATAGAGATACTCTTCCGATTCATAACAACATACTATGTTCAACTTCTCTACTAAAGGAATTACTTTGACAAATAATTTGCAACACACCTCAATATAGCTTTCCTACACAATCCCGTCACCTTCATCCTTTATGGATAATCAATGTGAAACTCACCACATTCACACTCATTCACTTTACCCAAAGTATTCTATCAAAGATCAACACACTATTCAAAACTCACTTCTGTTCATCCACCTCTACACAAAATATGGAGTCTCCAAGGTCCTAGCATAACATGCAAAACCCCAAATTTAACCTCCAAGTCTCTTACCATGAATTTCTAGCATAATTGATAGGAAATCCTCAAATTCATTTACTAAAATTTCACACAGCTCAATCAATAACCTCAGTTATTAATCTCAACATTCCTCACTAATCAGATACCGCCTAAAGCGATTCATTGCACCAACCTTAGACCTTCTCTAACCCATATCCATCAAATTCAGCTACACGACCACAATATACCCATTCACAATACTTTAACCGATTGATCAAGATTCAAACATACTCAGTCACTAACATCAATAAATGATTATGTTCTTGACCAAGCTATCTTTAGAGATAATCTAACTCCCATAGGGTTAATCACTGAGGTTAAGTCATACTTGACAATCACTTAACAATCCCTGCTATCCCATCATTAACACGACTAATAGATTTCTCTACACTGCTACTCTCATTAACTTCACCATCAAAACTCTTCTACACAAAATTACTAAGTATCCAATTGCGATACTCTAATAAACTGATCCAGATTTTCATACTTGCTAATTCTAATGTTTGCTCAAAAAGAACACCAAATCTTGGACTACATCTCGCTATAGGTCCTACTAGTTGCGACAACGAAATCTGTTAGCTCCAAAGACAATTATTCTTTTTAACTCAAATCCTCTCTAAGGATTATTCTAATAAATCGATTTATTACTCCAGGCCTCTCAGACAACCTAACACCTAAAGGTTCACCAAACCATCTATTAGACCACCACTATCTAGATGCCAAATCACAACTGACAAGACTTTGCAATACAGTTCGGTTAACCCTTTCTTAGAAGAAGAGGCAATTAGAAATAAATTTCAGCACAAAGAAAAACGTTACCACTTACAGTATTTACAAGATCAAGAGAAACAATCAGATAAAACTGTTCTCGGAAACCAAAAGATAAGATCAAAGTTGAGGGCACACGTCCCACAAACAAAGAATATCAAACCTCAAGCGAGAATAAAAAAACACTACTTTTAAAATTCGGGACAACTCTTATGGGCAAGAACAAAAGTTTTAGACAAACTTCAATAATCTGCAAGTTACAAAACTTTACTTCAATCTCAAATACTTCTACTTCACTCGACTTTCGTTGGTTACAACATCACCATGCCAATTCCGACAAAGAGTATTTGAAGATCACAACACATAAACTACTTAGGAACTAATAAAACCTCTCAACACGTCACTTTGCCCTAAACAAATTCAGCTACCACACCAACATGAGGTCTGAAAGATCACAAACGCGAACTAGAAACATATTCATTTAATCAACATCTGGCGAGCGATCCAGTCCCTTTATACAAAATATTCAATATTATCATCATAATCCCTTACTGGCAATCACACTAACAATGAAACAATATACTCTTAGCGAGACTCATCATAGCCTCTTATCCCATCATAAACTCTCCAAAAGAAACACAAATCACAAGATTGAAACAAACCTATTTTAACTAGTTCATACTATCAAATAATAATTTCGCAAAGCACACTATCAGAGGCCACTAACTCATTCATCCACTCAACCATTAGTGTTACTCACACCTGCCCCAACTATCATTAACAATTTGTCAATTGTATGTATCACGTATGCAAATAGGGTCCTACTTCTATTTGTAGTCACATAACCATCTATAAACACAAAGTCAACATTTAATAATCTCATCTCACAGCTGTGAGGTTTCACAACATGCTACCTGCACGTTCGTCTAATCCAATATACATGTTTCAATCTAGCAATTATGTATGATCATCAAGTAACCAGTTTACGAAAATTTCCAAATTTGATATCCTTTAAGGCATCGTTCAAACACAATCTTAACATAACCATCACTAATGGGTAGGCTAATCCATTGAGATACATTACTCTGTGTTATCCAATAAATCTACCCGATTCCACAATCCTAACGATCAGACCAAGTCATCAATATACCACACCTCTTAATAACTCTCTTGACTCCAACTAAATATTGTCATACTCATAGTCACAACTCATCAAAAACTACTAGAGGACAATCTCCACTTATTCAACTTTCCTTGTTAAGTATCTTAGTTAAGATCGATCATGCACACACTACAGACTCAACTTGATAACTTATAACACAACCATTAATCTTCAACACTCAAAATACCCGAGAGAGATACATTGAGTCAAAGCCTTCATGTACTAAAGGACTTGCAAAAGGAAACTTTCATGAACCAAAAACATCAAGCTAATAAATAGGTCAAGTTTTCAATAAGAAAGACAAAACTCCCATACAAAGGTCAATCTTGACAATTAGCAAAGTTCACCAATCGCGAGAATAACTCAGCGGTTGGGAAAACAATAATTGATTTATGGGACAGATTAAGCAAATGGAAACACACCAATATTTTCAAAGCAACCCATCAATCGCAATGAACTAATAACCCAAGAGAACCTCTTCAATCACAACCGCATAAGAGTTGACCAAATTCAAATTCAAGGAAGAGAACAACTCTTCTAAAGATACTCATTATCAACGCCTGTACTACGATCTCCGGTGGGGATAATTCGCTATTCCTATACCACGAACGGTGGTGTAGCCTAATGTAGCCCAGGACCACATCCACTACTTCCACCTCTCAACATGGGTTATCCCCACACATAATAACCATAATAATTAATTAATAAGCAGTCAAACTCAATTCATATCAGCAATCCTCAAAACGATATAACGGAAATGTAAATGCAATGATTAGCCCATCCCCATCCTACTGTGCACTAGTGTGTCAAACTTTTAAGTTAATTAGCATTAGCAATTTTAATTAATCTAGTCACCACGGACCTACAACCTGGCTCTGATACCAACTGTAACACCCCAGCTCAACATTGAGCCTAGAATGCTACTAAAATTAAATTAAACTAAGACCAAATACTAATTTTTCAGCAGAACCTCTTTTGTATAGTTAACTATACCGAGGTCTCAACAATTAATCATAGCAATTAACAGTAAACTCCATATTCAAGTTCTTTCGAGCATGCAAGATAATCTAAATAACAAGAAATAAAACGTGCTATTCTCATTATTACAATTAATCTGAAACTCAAAACCATCCATAAGTGATTCTCAATCAGTTCACTTATTAATGGAATAAGACTAAAATAGCAGTCGCCTTAAGGATGAGTGGTAGTGAGTGCATCCAAACATCTACTCCCTCCCATGTATGTCGTTCTTGCCAGTTGTACCTAAAACATAACAAAGCAAGAGTGAGCCCAAAGACTCAGCAAGTATCAACAAGGCTAAAGCTAAGTTTCACTGTCATAGCATCAATAAACCAAAATCAAAATTACACTAAACATAGCCTTCATGCTTATGTAACGCGACCAATGCAATGCACCTTTTAAACTTTATCTCTTTTTGCATTTTACCGGTAATGCGGGGTATACAACCGTCGATGTATACCTTTGCCTGTGCCCTCTGGCACAGGGACCAAGAGCCTATACTCCACAAGTATAGGGACCTTTGCCCATCATCTTCATGATGGCGACCTCTTTACTCATTGCCCACATTCCACGAATGTGGGGACCTCAAGCCCGTCATTACATGACGGGGACCTCAACTATTTATACTTGGTCACCACATGACCAAGTCTCAGCCATGCTTTCAACATGCATATACACTATGACATCATCTTTCATACACAAGAATTCATCGTGTACATAATAACATGTAAGCAATAACAACATACGAAGAAAACTTTAACCATAGCTTGCCTTCATCGAGATAAATGGAAACTCGTCACAATAACATCAACTTTAACCATAATTGCATTCATCAAGATAAATGGAAACTCATCACATTAACATTCATGCATGGCTATTACGAGAAAAACACAAACACTATTAGCATACAAGCATAAATATGCTATAACCCGAATACTTGCCTCAACAAATGCGAGCGGTGGGCGCGAAGAGGGCGCCCCACAGGATCACGCTCCCACCAGAACATAAATATATCCCAATCTAAGACCAACATACTGGACCAAAAGCATAAAAGCAACACAAACGAACTCGCTAAATGCCCAAGCGTTTTCAAATCTTCCAATTTCTAGCGATCGCTTTGGTGTTCACCTTAGACAGTCGAATTCTAAAATACATAACTTTCTGCTCAGGAGTCCAACTAAGATGTTCTTAGACTTTCTGAAAAGGTAATTGAATTATCTAAATAAACTTAGTTGGGAAGCCCTTTTGATTTTGCCATAAACTGCCCCTACCAACACAATCTACTGAACAATAAATATCACGTCGGATTCTCTAGACAGTTCACTAAAACCACCATAACGTTTGCTACCAAGGTACAAATCTTGCGTTCTTTATCTCTCTGAAAAGGTATGGAAATTACCTACATTTTTCGTTATACTGAGATCCCCTGATTCTCTCTTTAAATAGCAGTTGTAACCAGTTTCCTACAGACTGTCCAAAAGCTGACAGATCAACAGGACAGCGATACTAGAAAATTCATAACTCCCTGACCGTTAATCGGATTTGGGCGTTCTTAGCGGACATTGAAAACTAAGAACATAACCTACAACTCTCTAGGAGACCAAAACTCCTAATTCGGCATATAACCACGTGAAATTGACCGCGCAAGATACTGGACGAATCTGCAAATACAGCAGGCAGATTGCAACCAAGCCAAAACTACCCGATTACTCTTCTACGACTAATTACCCAACAACAAACGACGCATTACCCTTGAAGCAGCTGAAGATCGCGAACTCCAAATGGCGATCTCCCTTCCTTCTCTTCTCCCTTCTTCCTTCCCTCTTTTCTTCCTCTTTGGCCGGCTGCAATGGAGCTCCTTCTTCTTCCCTTGGCCGGCAGCAATGGGGGGGAAACCTTGGAGGGGAGCTTGGGAGGGCGTGGGAGGGGAGGAAGGTGGCGGACACAAGTGGGGAGGAGGGGAAAAGATGGGGGCGGCTAGGGTTTGTGGGGGGGGGAAGTGGCGCCCCCCTTTTTGGCCGGCCACCCCCCAAGGCCACATGGGCCGGGGCCCAAGCCCAGGTTGTGGTAAAAATGCGAAAACCCCCCTCTGTTCTCTTGTTCAATCGCTTTGCTAGAAGAAACATTTCTCCCGATTTATTTAATCTCTCCCGACTAATTCCTTTCGAATACTTTTGGGGTATTACAGACTCATGGCTAACACACGCCAAAGTACTAAGTCAAGAGAGGTCTCATTTCCCTCTAGTGTGGTTAGCACGCAAAATGCTCAGTACGGTGGCGCAAGTAACTCGGTCCTGAATGACCCGGGCACCATTCCAATCACACCCAAAAACACACCATCTTACCATTGTGCCCAAGTCCAAATCATTTTGTTTTCGTTTTTAGTTTTCACAAATAAACATAGCACAAAGGCTGAATTATAAAGTCATAATAAGTTTGTGTGATCAAGGTTATCGACTAAGTCGATAACTGCCCAATTCTACTGGTAACTAAGTATTGCTAAGCATCATACCGCAAAGACAATAAAAAGGCCATAAGTCATCCACCGGGCTCTAATTCACCAGTGAGGATAATAACCTAGGGTAGTGGCGGGGGTGAACAATTTCAGGAAAACTATGCAATCGCCTTAGCTACCTCTAATCGACAAAAATTAGCTTTGACATAAGAAGCATGCATACTTAGGTTTTACAAACAAGATATTAGACTTTAAAAGTAATAGGAGCAATATAATCAAATGATGTTACACTGCTGGCCTTGATGGAGATCACTTTTTGCTACAGAGGATCACTCACGCAATCAACACAACCATCGGAACCTATCGCAAAAACGCGAAAAACCAATAAGGAACGAAGAACACCAAACGAATCTCAACAGCAAAAGTAATCCAAATATCATGAAATTTACACAGCAGCAAGGTTATGATTTTAAATGAATTTAGAAACAAGAATGGTTCAATTTGGACTAAGCATGAAAAAGTTATGCCCTAAACAAATTCTCTCAACCTGGAAATTCAAACTAAATTAATTACTGGTTATGTTCATGGCATAAATTTCTAGAAAGATCTGGAACTTAAAATTTTTATGGTAGGTATATATTGGCAACCTAAGGTTATCAAAACTGAGTTTACTCAATTTGGAGTTAAAATGAATTACTTATGACTTTTCTAAGTTGTGACACTAGGGCATATCATTTTTCAGAGTCAAATAAATGAACAAAACCTATCCTATATTGAAGTACATTATCAGAGGAATTTAACAGATTTTAGTTTGCTAAATTTGGAGTTATAGGGAATTACTTGTGTCTTTTACAAATTTTAAATAAATCTCTAGACAATATTTATACCTAATCAAGTCAATTCAACTTATATAATTTTCTGGTACAGAATGAGTGCCTACATGTATTTTTAGGTTAAACTTTAGCTAATCAGGAATTTATCACAGTTGGATTCACCCAAGCAGGATCTACAGAAAATTAGTTATGCATTTTCCAAATTAAATGAATTTTTAGTTAAATGAATTTTTAGTGCACAAGATAACCCTAACTGGAATTAAATCTATTCTCATATTGTTCTGGAGCTAATACTAGGCTTAAAACCACTTTTAGATTAAAACTTAGTTAATTTCAGAATTAACAAAATTGATATCAACCAAAAAGGATTTAAATTGGATTAGTTATGATATTTTGAAGTTTTTAAACAATTAACCAAGCATAAGAAAAGTATTTCAGAAAATCGTAACAATAGTAAAAACATTTTGTACTCAGCTTTCCTTAGCCAACGTAAATGACAGGTGGGGTCGGACACGCCACGCGGCGGCGAGCCACCACGCGCGCGCGCTGCGCCGCCACAAGCGTGCCGTTGGATCAAGATCCAATGATAAAAAATGAATGGGACGTTCGGGTGACTCGAACATCTCAATCGATCGTGGGCTGTGGATCTCGATATGGATGGCTGAGATTGATCGGGCACTGTTCATAAGTCCGAACGTTCATCCGAATGTTCCCGATGATCTAGGCCGCAGATCTAGATCTAGCGGCCCATAGGGAAAGAGGTAACCGGGGGTCCGAAAGCTCCACGAGATCTACACCGCTGGTCGTGAAATCGACGGTCCACAAACCTTTGAGTGTAACGCACGCACAGGAGGTGCCTTACACACAGGTCCCACTGTCAGCGACTCCAAAGTTCAATTAAGACCGCCATTAACTACTAATAAATGATTAGCCCATGATTAGCATAAATGATGTCCTAACGATCTCGAACAGTGCGAGAGGGGGTGTTTAAGTGGCTGGGCCCACATGTAAGTGACACAATGAGTCATTTAAAGACAAATGATTAACAATGATTAGCAGTTAAAGCCCAAATCTTTGTCTGAAATGACAATGCGACAGCGTTCTCGCGTCCGACAAAAACCCGAGGGCCTTCCACGGCTTGCCGCCGGTGACGTGGACCACGTCGGCGCTGACTAAGGGCCAAAATAAGACTACAATAGCACAACGCACACGCTGGTGGTGATGGTGACTACGGGGAAGGACCATAACGGTGGCTAGCCGTAGTTGAGCGGCGGTGCAAAGCCTGGCCAGAATGGAAAGTAGCAAAACGCTCCACCGCAGTTCAAGGAAGCCAGTGCCAAGCCTCTAAGGACTACATAGGAGCTACCTTATCGCTGGAGAGGAACAGAGGTGGCCGGAGTTGCTCTCGCGGTGGAGAGGCTTGCCGGCAACGAAGATGATGAAGTGGAGGCGACGGCTTAAGCAAAATGAGAAAGACCGTGTCATCAATATAGCTTCACAATAGCTCATAGATGCTCCATGAGCAAGGAATTGAAAAATAACGCACTTACCGGAGCTGAGGGAAAAGGGGGGTGATTTCAGTCTCAAACAACCAATTCCAAAATTTGGCAAATCCTGTGAATGCCAAACAAAATTGATTTAGGGCTTTTGCTCAAGATGATAAGAGGCTTGACACGGAAAGAATTGAAAAAGGACCCCTGGGGTGCCAAAAATGAAGAAGCTTGGTTTCGGCCAGCAATGGTGGATCTGAGGGTTTTGGTGCTCTGAGCTCACACAAGCCGAGCGGAGCTAGGGTTAGTAATGTAGCGTTGAAAGAGAGCTAAGGAGGAGCTCGGGGGCCTTTTATAGCTGGGGAGCTAGGGCACGCTCCAAGGATGAGCTCGGTTCATGGCTCTGCCATGGACGAGCTGAAGTGAAGGGAGCAGGTGAAGAACACGACTAAAGGGGGTAAAGCACTGGCAAGCATTAAATGAGGCTAAGAGCCGTTGAAGGATGAGAGGAATGGACAGGGCACTGCTCTCCCACGCCATGGCGTACAGGCACACGCGCATGCGGGCGACCGAGGAAGAAGATGACCAGGAGTGATCAAGGACCCACAGTCAGTGAAAAGGGTTAAACTGGCTCGGTTGAAAAGGAATTAAAGGGTTAGGTTAAGTCAAATCATCTCAACCCTGGGATCAAAATGGACGGCTCAAATTTAAAGGAGACAATCAGAGCCCCTCCAATTGACCCCAAACGCTGTGAGTGGTCCGATCGAAAAGGACGGTCACAATTGAAAGAAACAATCGGAAGTCTGGATGTCCAAGGGCCACGGGCGGTTGGATTAAAATCCAACAGCTCACAACGAGATGTGCAATCGGGAGGTCCGAACATTCCTGACGAACGTGGACGGCCCGATTGAAATCTAACGGCTCACAGTGCCTACGCATTTTAAAACGGGCTCGAGTGCGGTTAGTTGACTGAGCCAAGTCAAGTGGCTCGAGCCTAAGACTGGTCCGCACCCGAGGAACAGTGAAACCCTGTTTAGGGTTTTTAATTTGAGCTGAAACTTTGAGGGATTTTTAGGGATAGCAAATTAACTCCAAAAATTCTGAAATTTTTACAGGGGCTTGCTAACTCTAGGATTGACCTTGTATAAAATTTTCAGGGGTTTTTATGCACTGTATTTTTCTCCAAAATTTTTAACAAGGTCCTGATTTAGGGTTTGACCAATAGTCAACTGGTTTGACTGCTCTCTAAAAATATTCAAACAGTTTCTAAAAATTATGAAATTTTTCAGAGGGGTCCCACAACATCTTTAGAACCCAGGAAAAATATTTCCAAGGAATGATCACAAGGTTTGACAAGAAGGTTTTTGAAGGGCAAGGTTTTGGTGAAAAAGACTTGTGAGTTTGTATTTCCATAATTCCTTTACAAGACATACAGGAAAATATAAGATGTAAGAAAAGTTTTTAATTTGTACTCATTTTCTTACATTTGAAACACAAACCCAGAATTGAGACGTTACAAAACCTCCCCCCCCCCCTTACAGAAATCTCGTCCCGAGATTTGGCTCATTCGAAAATGAAGGATGAGTAGTCCGAACACAAGCACGGAGAATGTCTTCCAAGACTTGGTTGACTCATTCCGTTTGGCCAATCGTTTGAGGATGATAAGTTAAGCTGGAAGAAAGATGAGTTTCGATAGCCTCTGGCAGACTATGCCAAAATCAAGAAGTGAACAGAGAACCGCGATCAGAAACGATCTCCTTCGGTACCTGGAAAGCTTACGATCCTTGAGACATAAAGCTCATCCAAGTGACCAGTACGAATCTTGGTTCTAACTGGTAGAAAACTCTCGGTGGTCACATCTTTCTTTCATGAATGATCAACATGAAATGCAATGATTATTATCTTTCTTCATTAGCAATTGATATAATCATCATTCTTCCATAATCATCATCATCAAGTTATCAAAAAAATGTGGGCAATGTGAAACAGGCATAATTCATATGAATAATTATGGCAAATATTCATGTAACCAAATAATAATTTCAAACACTCAAATACCATTCTATCATGCACTTGCCTTTCTAGTTGCAATGATCGAGATGATTTGAAGGTGACAACAATCCTGAAGCTACTCCTCCTCCAGTAAACACCCAAACTCAATACAAGCTACAGCAATACAAACAACACTTAATCGACAATACTCCTACATGCTCCCCAATTCCACAACTTCCCCCCTTTTCCAAATAGTATCCCTGCTATCCCAGCATTAAAATTGTCATAACTTTCAACTCCCACATCGTATTATGGTAAACCATTCCAGTTCTGGAATCTATACAAAATTTCCTACAACTTCTTAGTTGCTCACATGACCATATTAAATCATCTAAACCCCTGTTTTTAACTCAGAAGACAGATATGTCATCTTCTGGACAACAGAATTAATGTTTTAATATCTTTTAATCCACACATGCAAATGTAATGAACTATGACTTTTTAGAAACTATAGGGAATTATCTGCCACTTCCTAGTTATTCCCAAAATTCCATTCCGCCATTAACTCAGTCAAATTAATATTTTTCCCATGATTGCGTAAAGCAGTACCCTGGTTCTGGACTGCAATCTCCCAAAATTCATAACTTCTGTTCTACCCCAACAAAAAATAGCGATTAAGTACTCTATAGAAAGCTAAATTCCTTTCTCAAAAGAAAAGAGAAATAAAATAAATTTCTAGCGCACAGAAAAATATTTAC
Organism: Ampelocalamus luodianensis; assembly: GCA_036346255.1. NCBI lineage: Eukaryota > Viridiplantae > Streptophyta > Magnoliopsida > Poales > Poaceae > Ampelocalamus > Ampelocalamus luodianensis. The sequence continues at coordinate 50,696,768 of CM070629.1, read as the reverse complement.
TACTTGCAGTAAACACAAGACCAAGGAAAATATTCAAATAGCAATAATCTCAGAAAAAACAAGATACTAGACCACAGTTTAGGGCACATGTCCCACCAGAAGAGAATTTCAAAACTCAACGAATAAGAATAAAATATTGCTATTGAAACTTAAGAAACTCCTAAGAGGCAACAACAGAAAAGTTACACACGCTTGAATAAGTTGCAAGTCACAAAACTTAACTCCAACCTCAGATACTTCTACTATACTCTTTCCTTTAACAAAGAAAATAGTTTTATTTGATTACAACATCATTTTATTACCTCAAACAAGAAGAGTTTTTAAAACCAAATCACCTTAATCACTTTGCTCAACAATTTCAGCTACCACATAAATCATAAACTCCAAAAGATCACGAATGCAAAACTTAAAATATTTTAATTTAAGCAATATCACGAAGGACGGTCAATTTACTTTCTCTCTAAAAGATTCAACACCACTCTCAAATTATTGTCAATTTTATTACTTTCAATATCATACACTCTTACAAAGAATCATCAAATCCTATTACCCCATCTTAAAACTTTTCAAAAGAAACACAATATGTTGCTTCATAATTTTTCTATTATCTCAATAAGACTACAACAACTACTTAATCTAGGGGAAACCTAGTGCACAAGTCACAATGTTGAAACAAAACTCTTTTAACACGGTCACACTATCATATACAATTTCGCAAAGCACACTATTAAAAATCACTTATTAAATTCATCCACTCAACTATTAGTGTTGCGCAATACCAAACTTTAGCTATCATTAATAATTGATGATTGTATTAATCATGTAAGAAATTATGATCCTACTTTTATTTGCATTCACATAACCATTTAATATCACTCTAACATGTACTTGCCTTTTTTTAGTTGCGACAACTGGAATAGAGTGAGGGTGATACCAATCCCGAAGCCACTCCTCCTACATCAAACACCCATCTCAAAACAAGCCACGTCAAAACAAACAAGTGCATTATATACAACGCTCCTACACGCTCTCAAATTCCACAATTCTATCTTGGCACTAAAACTAGCATAACTTTCAACTCCCACATCATCAAATAATAAACCATATCATTCTGGAATCTATACACAATTGTCCACAACTTCTTAGGTGATCAAAAGTTCAGATTAAATTATCTAAACCCTCGTTTTTAACCCAGAAGATAGATATGTCATCTTCTGGACAACTGACTTAATAATTTTATATCTTTTAATCTCCACATGCACAAATAATGATCTAGGATTTTTCAGAATCCACAGGGAATTATCTACCATAACCTAATTATACAAAAAATTCCATTCTGCTGTTAAATTTGTCGATTTGAGGTTTTCCCACAACTGTTTCCAGCAGACACCCCGTTCTGGCCTATATTCTTCCAAAAATCAAAACTTCTAGTCTACCCATCAAAACACTGTGTTCTTCAGCTCTCTAGAATCCTTAAGAAGTTATCTACCTTTCCCAATGACAAAACGATCTACAAAATGAAAAGCGATTATCCAAGGGCACATCTAATGGTTCCAGATCGCTACCCATGGAGACACGAAGCCAAACCACGATTTTTCCTACGAGATGTTCCTCTCTTTCTGACGACGATTAAAACCTCTATATATTATTTTTAATATATAAAAGACCATACGTCTTCGTGGTCGTAACCCCTGAGGTGCACGACCTCACTGGTCGTAGAGATTCCAGAGGTTACATAATGGGTACCCTGGTCGGACGAAGGCCTAAGCCAAGCTCCCGACTAGGAGAACTGCTCGTAAAAGATATGAACTGATACTTGGAACAGATTCCAAGTATATTCTCTACCGTATGACGAATGGAGCACGTGTATATTCCATACCATACGACGTTTCTTATCCAGACACACCAACGAACAACCTCCATGCGGTTATATGTCTCATAGACATACAACCGCCGAACGGTTGATTCTTTATCAACCATCACTTGACTCCGACCAGACGCAACGCTTCACATCAGACGTCTTCTCCGGAAGTACCTGCCACCTCTTCGAGGGCTATTTAAAGATGGAACCTGGACGGATCAAGGGAAGGAGGAAGACAGACGAGCAATCGGACTAAAGTCAGAAACACTGACCTTACAAAGGCCTGGAATGCTACTAAACTAACACAATAACATATTAACATTGAAATAATTCTCTAAAATCCGACAGAACCTCCTTTGTTTAGTTACTAAACCAGAGGTCCCAACATTTAAATATAACATAGTTAACTAATTCAGCCTCCAACAAAAACAAGAGATAACCATAACTATGCTAACATCACTACATCATCCATAGCATGCTAAACAACTAAAACATAAACAGAATGACATTCATAATCCTCTAATCAACTCTATTACAAATTATCCCAAGCATAGTGAGTAATCATAAGAGATTCTTTATGCAATTACTCAACTACTAAATTATCAATCTATTAGTCCAAATGTGAGTAGTTCGTGCGATTGTGCAACCACTACTATTCCCTCCCATGCATGCCGTTCTTGTATAGAGGTACCTAAAAACACAACAACAAGAGTGAGTCCAAAGACCCAGCAAGTACATTAAATGGCAACAATAACATAGACAACTGTAACATTAACAACCATCTACCATCTCAATTATAAACATGTCATATGCTCATGCGATGCAAGATGCAAGATGCTCAAGTGCACTTTCTCTTTCTCTTTAACTTTTGCATTTTAATGGTAATGCAAAGTATGCAACCGTCATTGCATACCCATGCTGTGCCCTCAGCACGGGGACCAAGAGCCTATACACCACATGTATAGGGACCTTTGCCCATCATCGAATGATGGGGACCTCTTTCTCATAGCCCACATTCCACGAATGTGGGGACCTCAAGCCCGTCCATACATGACGGGGACCTCAAAGAAATGCATACTTGGTCACCACGTGACCAAGCTTCAGCAAGATCTCAATATGCGCATGCACAGTATCTATTCATCGTCAATATACCAAATACAATAACATTGAACATAAATAGAGCATAACCATACTTGGAGCATAACATCATGCCAGCCACTTTACTTTGCTATCATGTATCAAAAACATGCATACACGACCAAGTCTCAAACATGTTTCAATTATGCATATGCTCTATGTCAACGTCTTTCATACACAAGAGTTCAACGTGTACACCTCACCATGTATGAATTAGCAATGTACAAAGAAAGCTTTACCATAACTTGCATTCATCAAGATAAATGAGAACTCATCACAACAACATCTGTGCATAGTTACTGCAAGCATTCACAAACAATCTTATCATCCAAACATAATTATGCAACAACCCGAATACTTGCCTTAACCGTGCGAGAGCGGTGGTCGCGAAAAGGGTGCTGCCCCCGGAACCGCGCTCCCACCTGAACATAAAGGTACCCCAATCTAAGACCAACATGCTGAACCAAAAGCATAAATAACCCCCTTTTTAACTTTTATTTTGCGCATTTTCCAACTGGTCCTTCCCGAAATTTCATTTATTTCTCTCCCGAACACTTAACCTCTCCCGACTTTTGCTTGTCACACTTTCGGGGTATTACAAAAGCACAAGCCGTAGATTCGTGTGATAGGTCTGATGTTGTAAGGGAACAAGTAGTGTTCTCAGATCATATTCTGTAAAACCTAGTTCATATTAATAAAATAGCAGTCCCATTATTTCCTTAGATTTTCCACGTCACTTTCTCCTTTTCTTTTCGTAAGATCGACGTCTTGATCGTCGACAACTGGCGCCGTCCGTGAGGATCGCGACGTGGAATCTTAGAAGAATTTCTCTGCTCATCAAATCTTTGTCCATTCCCCGTTTGTGATCGCTGATGCAGTTATGGCGGGAAGTTGGGATGAAGAAAACTGGTTCGACCTGGTGGACTACACCAACCTTGACATGGATGCATGCATGCGTGCCATGGAGGAAAACGGAATTTCTTCATCATCCTCCTCCGCCGGTTCGCCCATGGCAGAAATCGGCGAAGTTGACCGGATGGATGAAGACCCACCGCTACGATCAGTGGCGGTTTCAGAAGAAGTGCTTCTGACTAGTTCGGAACACCCTAAAGCCTCAGCAAGCCCGGGCCTTTCGATCGGCAAAAAAGGTGACGAAAATTCAACATCGCAACTCGAGGTTCAATATACCTTTAGTGCGATCATGGTTGATAGTTACTCACCGACGGCTTCTAGCAATTCCAGGAGCCAACCTGTAACACCCCAGGATTCACATTACCCTGGAATGCTACTTAACCACTCTACAGCTAGCCAATAATTTCAAGACAAAATTAATTCAGCAGCAACTCTAGACAAGAAGCACTAAGCGGAAGCATAAACAACTAAGGGAATAAAGATGACGGTAACAAGTTCAATAATTAAACAACCTCCAGCAGATTAATCAAAGAATGGTTCACAAGTCCGTCCTTATTTAACAACATAATCATCCACAAATAGTTAAGCATTTGGCTAGAATTTCATCGACTTTATTACAACATGAGTTGATGAACCAAGTGCATTATTGTGGTGCCGCTCTACCCATCCCATGAATGCTCAACAATCACCTGTAGGGGGGGGGGAAACAAGGGTGAGATAAAAATCTCAAGCAAGCAAACTATTTAATGAGCTAATCGGACTACAAATAAATATACAACATCATTAAAGTATCCATATGTCCACATCCATAATGTGAATCCACATTCATTTACAAGCTAATTAAACTACAAAGATATTAAGCATCAATATCCAATTCTCATAATGAACACAATTATAGCCTCAACCATATTTACTTCCAAAGATAGTAAAATATTAACAACAGAATCTTGATCAACTGCTTCATATTATTCACCACTACCACTACCAATGACAATAAAGTATTAACATGTTTTATCTCATAACTTTACTATTTCTCACATCCACAACTGCTATCAACGATTACCACAAGAGAGAAGAATCTCATGCCACAATCACAACCTCTACCATACCACAAGGGATGAACCCCATTCTACAACCACAACCACATTACTCATACCACAAGAGACTCTCATGAGTCAATTTCCACATTGCAACTATGAAGTTGCGTTTGTTTGCAAAATAAATTCACCTCAATATCTTGCATAAGAATGCAAATGATCTTTCCACAATGTAATGCATATGTATGCTATGCTCCACTGCACCTTTACCCAACAAGGTAAAGGTATGCATCGTCTACTGACAATGCACGATGTTGTACTGCAAGTCTGATCGCGGCTATGATGGCGACATCCACAATGCAAATGTCATGATATGTCATGAATGATATGATAATCATAAACCACAAGAATTTAACCACGAAGGTCAACAACATACTCATCATGAATATTTCCTCATAATCCACATGTGTCTCATTACGCACAATACCATTGTGTCATAAAACCGTTACCACATAACCCCCACTCGATTCACCGAGATCAAAATCAGTCGATCTAAAGGGAATTCTACCACATAGACCACAACATGATCATCATGAATGTAACCACAAGGAATTATCAACATGTCCACCTTGAGTTTATTTTCATATTCCGCATTTGGCTCATTAAGCAAATTACCACAATACTACCCAAACTCATCCAAACATAGCAATTGATTAATATCTTGCTACCACATTCATACTTAGAAAACATGTAACCATGGCATATCATTTAACATTACGTCAATCATGCATAGTGCAAGTAGTAAGAACAACTGGTTAAACCGTAGCACAACCGCTACATTTACTTGCCTTCCACGATGCGACGCGTTAGCCGGCAAAGATGATACTCCTAAACCTGAGGCTTCACCTCCTAAACAGGTAAAATAATTTCAATTAAGAAATAATATACTCAGCGCTACTAATCGGCATTCTACATCGCTCACTTGACGACTCAAAACGAGTTTACAAAGCTGAAACTGAAAAACAATGTTTCCTGCCATATACCGTTCCTGGACAGCGGCACGGTAATTGACATAACTCATGAACAGGAAGTCAAAAAGAGGTAAACCCAATTTCTGTAGATTCTTAACTGACTCACAAACAATACTCTAGCTGACACGATAATCCAATTCGGCCAAAATATTAGGCTAACCATTGTTTGAACTTTCAGAACAGAAACTGCCTACACAATCGAACAACAAAACTAAAATGACCATAACTTTTAATAGGTAACTCCGAATTGATCGTTCTTTATCAATCTAAAAAGTCTATCGAATTATCTACAATAACCTAGTTGTGAGAACTTTCAGATTCTACCAATTGCCCTTTCATATTTTAGGAAATAACCAGACAGATTATTCTCGTCAGATTTCTGGCAGCAGATACTAAATCAACCATAACTTTTGACTCAGACCTCGGAATCGAGTGATCTTCGCGGCTACTGAAAGATAACGACATAAACCACATAACTCTAGGAGATGGAATCTTAAAATTCAGCTTCTAAATACACGAAAATACCCACGCAAGGTACTGGACAGAATCGAATCTTCTGCAGCCCAACATTTATCCAACAATTCTAATCGGTTTCGCATCTACTATGGATCAAATAGAGGGGAAGGCATCTCGTTACCCTTGTAGAACTGCTAGAACTTGCTGAATCAAACCCCACGAAAGATCTTCTTCTCCTTCTTCTCATTCTTCTCCTTCTCCTTCTTGTCTTCCTCTCTTTCTCCTTCTTGCGCAATGGGCAGCAGCCTAAACAGGGGGAGGCGCAAGGGAGCAGCACCCTGGGCTGAGGGGAGGCGCAAGGGAGCAGCTTGGACAAGGGAGGCGCAAGGGAGCGAGGAAAGGCGGTGCATGTGGGAGGAGGGGAAAAGGGAGGGGCGGCTAGGGTTTGGGGAGGGTGGCACCTCCCCCCCTTTGGCCGGCCACAAGAAGGCTTGATGGGCCAAGGCCCAGGCCCAATTGGATGAGAACAAGCGGAAAAGCCCCTCTCTCAACTTTATTTGACGAATTCTGAAAATAAAATTCTTCTCCGATTAAATAATTCTCTACCGATTAATTTTTATTAATCTGATTCTTGACTTCTCACACTTCCAGAGTATTACATTCTTCCCACCTTAAAAGGATTCGCCCTCGAATCCAACTCTACAGACCACAAAGAAAAGAACAACAAGCAAAAAGCAACCCAAACTAGGAGTACTCACCAGCCTCGAAGAGCTCGGGGTACTTCTTTCGCAAATGATCCTCCAACTCCCATGTAGCTTCTCTCTCAGACTGATTCGTCCAAAGGTCGACCTTCACATACTTGATGGTCTTATTCCTCAAGACCCGCTCCGACGTATCCAAGATACGAACTGGTCGACTCTCCACAGTGAGATCCTGCTCCTCTGTGACCTGGTCCAGGTCAATCTTGTGTTCTGGATCCCTCAAGTATTTCCTCAGCATAGACACATGGAAAACATTGTGCCCATCACTCAATGAGTTTGGCAACTCCAAACGATAAGCCAAACTACCCACCCGAGCAACCACTGGAAAAGGACCGATGTACCGCGGGCTAAGCTTCCCGGTGGTACCAAAACGAACAATACCCTTGGTTGGAGACACCCGAAGGAGCACAAGGCTTCCCACCGCAAACTCCAACTCTCGGCGCCGAACATCCGCATAACTCTTTTGTCGGCCCTGAGCAGCCAACAGATCCTGCCATTTTGGCAAAATTTCTCGCAAAACTATTAAGACCACTTTCTAAAACCATCCTCTTTCTTAAAACACTTTTCTCTTATTAAATATACTCAGGATAACACACTATACCCATTTTCAAGAATTTGATCACAAATTCCACTCACATCATTCTACTAGAAGCACAACGGTAACTTTTGCAAATAGAATCCAGCAACAGAAGAGTAAAGAACTCTCAAGCATCACACTAGCAACCAGCTTTCCTTCAAAGGACCACGATCCAAATCAAAGGATTCACCACAAGATATTTCTACTCGTCAAGTAGACAATTGGAGAACCACACCACATAAACTAAGAGTGAAAAAAACACCCGACGGACCAAAACAAACAATTTCTTTTCCTAACTGGAAAAGACTACGCCTCAACATAAACACAATTCAATTTTGCAAATGGCCCCTGCCATAAACACACAGCATAAACAAGAATCAAGAGAGCATCTCACTACTTGACATAACAATAATTTCCCAATTCATTTCTCTTAATAATTTAACTTCCTTGAACCAAGGATTTTCAAATCATTGCCCAACACACCAACTCATTTATCTCAAGTTGGCCAACTCAACAATTAGCTCAATTGATTACATCATCTACACCATTGTAGATAGACTCTACTGGCCCCACAAAACTGTGGGGACCCCGGGATTTATTTAACTCGTAATACTTTAGCAAGCATTACCAATTAGATAAAACCCGCCCCGAGACATGTATACTTCCCAGAAGTGCAGTATACATACCCCGATACAAACATAAGCATCAATTCCATTCATCACATAGAACCAAAACATTACAGACGAAGAAAAGACATACATTAATTAAACAGAGTCCTTACAAAAAGGGGGGGGCCTTTCAGCCAAATGACAATAAGCACAAAAGTAAATAAGCAGCGGAAACAAAAGCGCCATAAGATGGCTGAACCAAAGAGCCAACCGGTGTGCCTTTACCCACAAGGCAACCGACGGACGCTGAAGCTACTCGCTCTCCCAACCCAAGCACATCTCGCGAAGTACCTTGGCTTATGAGCAACCTCCTCGCAACAAAAGATTAGCATGCAAAGCATGTGAGTACATCAACTTGTACTGCAAGGCGGCGTGTGAAATAATGAGAACTATAATGTAGCTATATGCAGTGTTTAGTTGGAGGCCATATGGTTTATTTAAGCATAAAGCAACATTTATTTGTAGTAATGTAGTACATTTAAAAGCAAGTTTACAATTCATTTTAAGGGTTCAAAATAATGCAAGCGACCAAGTATACAATAAATAAAAGAGCACTAACACTGGAAGTGACTCCCAAAGTCACCACAACAATAGCATGAACTCCCGTTCATACCACCGTCAAGTTTTAAGTTTTAAAACAGGTTATAACACTAGCTCTTGAAAAGCTTACCCAAGCGCGTCCATAACCTAGGGCGAGGCTATTCGAATAGATTTATCCTGCAGGTGTACCACTTTACCCACACTTCATACCGCCTTTAAGCCACATGATTCAGCCCACTCTGGTAGGTAGGTAGGCACGGCTAAGTCTACGAGACTTTTCCAATATTGTGTACTAGGCACGACCCGCTCGTATGGACCGAAATCCATACGCTCGTTGCCAGCCGAAAAAGACAAGCGCCACAAAGGCCCGGCTTTTCGGACAAGCGCAACGCTCCCAATCAACAAAAACCACCTGCCACCCGCCCTAGCACACGCCAAAGTACTCGGTCAAGAGGGGTTCCATATGCCCCTAGTGTGGTTAGTACGCAAATAAATGCCTGAGTAACGGGGACTCACAAGATGCTCGGTCCTTAATTGACACGGGCACCAATCCGATCACACCCAAGAAAGAATCACACCAACATACCAATGTGCCCGCGTCGAAACCAACTTTTCATTTTTAGTTTTGTTTTTTTTTTTAAATTGATTTGCAAAATTAATCAGGGCACCAACACCAAGTGTTGGATAATAAGAGTAATAGTAGATGTGTGATCCAGACCACCGACAGAGTCGATGATCACCCCAATACTACCGATACTAAGCATGGCTAAGCAATATAACACGTAACTACTAAGTGATGAGGGCCCCACCATGAACCCTAACCACAGCAAATAACCTAGGCTCATGGTAGTAGAGGAATAAACATTTATCTACAGGGGATGCAACTAAAGGATTTCTAACCATAATTTAACACAAATTAGCAATGCATACATACAGTTGAAGCAAAGTATTAAACTTTGAAAATAATAGGATTAAGGGGATATGATCAAACTGCTTGCCTGGCTGCTGTTGCTCAAAAGGTTGCTCTGATGTGCTATCGGGCTCAACGGACTCTTCGTCACATAATCGCATAAGCAATTACACGGCAAAAGAGCAATAAGGCAATAAATCCTAATCACAAAATTTGAGCAAAAAGCATCCAAAAGACACAAAATTTATACACAAGGTAAACTAGGAATATACTTAGACATAGAATCTGGAAAAACTCAATTTGGCTTTTTGGAACAAAAGATATTAAGGAAATAGCTATTTTCGGCCATCTTTATATTACTGTAGCAAAAATATTTTCCCTAATGATTTTGGAGCTGAAATTTTTATCGTAGCTAGCTACTGGTAGAGTGATAGCCCATATAAAATTTCAGGTCATTTGGAGTTATATTGCAAAAGTTATGATTTTTATGGTTTAAAAGGGTATTAAAACTAAATTTTAGTCCTTATGATTTTAACAACAGTAGAATTTATGAAACTAATTTTACCTAGCAATTAGACTATCAGAGGAAACTACTCCAATTGGATTCATACAAAAATGAGCTATAGATAAAAAGATATGCATTTTACAAGCCTGCTAAAAGTTCTGAAAAACAGTATTAAGTTCACTTGTTTACTATTTTTGAAAATGGTTTTCCAGGTTTGATCATGGTCTAAAATTATTTTTCTATTTAAGTTCAAGTTATATGGAAGCTAACAAAATTGGAATCACCTAAGTTGGTGCTAAGACGACAAAGATATGAAAATGAGAAGGCACTAACATTTTTCTGTTTTGAGACTTGGCCAAAACCGAAAGTTTTCTAACTCATAACGACGTGGACGACTCTGGGCCCTTGAGATTAGATCAGACGGCCACCCGAGAGCCACGTCGCGCATGACCCGGCACAGTTCGCCCGACAACAGAGCCGTGCCGAGGCCGAGATCGCCGGGCGCGTCGCCGGCGAGGGAGCTCCAGGCGGCGCCGGCTTAAGGCTAAAATGGATACCCACGGCTATTCCGCATCTGCCGGCACCGGTGGCGAGGCGAGGAGCGGCCGACGCGCGGCGCGGCGCGGGGGCGGAGGGCGGGCTACGCGGCGGCAACGGCGCGGGGCTAATTCCGCGCGAACGAGTGACGGCTAAAGCTACTACAGGGTCATATGATCTCAACGGCACGGTCCGGGACTACCGGGAAGGCCGGAGAGCCGGCGGCGACCATGGAGCACGGCGGCGCGACCGAGAAGGGGGCTACGGCTACAGGGCAGCAAAAGCGAAAAGAGGAGGTGCTTAAGCTCACCAGGGGCCTTAGGAAGACAGTGACGGGGTCGATGATGCCGGAGGAGGCCTGGAGCTGACCGGCGACGAAGACCAGCGGCGATGCTAGGAGGTCCGACGGTGCCAGCAACCTGTGGAGACATTGAGCCCCAATGAGTGGTGGCACTAGATAGAGGGAGGCACCAGGATGCTCTCGGAGCAAAAGATCGGAGGAGGAAGCCCTTCTGGGACTTGAGAACGAAAGGCACCAGCGCCACCGAGGGGAAAAACTCAAATCCACGAGGTCCCTTCCTCTGTCACCTGAAATTAGATGAGGCGTAAGCTTCACCAAGGGGTGAGGAAGCAGCAGGACAACAGAGGGGGCACGAGATCCACTGGAGCACAAGCTTCACTCGGAGCTCCAAGCTTGGCAATGGCGGCCGACCGCGATTGGGGCGCTTGAGGCTCTCTGGTGCTCAGCGGGTGCAAGCGAGGAGTGCGGAAGGGCGAAAGGGGGGTCAAGCGAAAGGGGCCGAGGGCTTAAGAAGGCAGGAGGACCAAGGATCAACGGTGGCCTGCCTCGGGTGCTGCTGCCCGCCGCGAGGTCGCTGCGAGCGACAGGAGCAGGTGAAAAGCTGGCAACGACGACTTCGAGCGCGGCTCACTGGCAAGCATTAAATGCTCGGCGACCGTTGGCGAGGAGCGCACGAGGGTGACGCACGGAGGGACCCCCTCCATGCTCCAGCTCGGCCACGCTCGCGAGAGGCAGGGGAGGCCGAAGGAAGGAGACGACGGGAGCGCCGCTGGATTTTCATCGGACGGCTCACGCACAGCCACGCCTCCGCCGCGTTGGCTAAACAGAGACCGCACGATGGAGATCTAACGGCTAACACTGAGCCACGTCGACGAGTCCATCACCGAGCCGGTACAGTTAAGTGACTCGATCGAGCCAACTGGCTCGAGCCCGAGTCGGGTTCTAGCCCGAGGAACAGTGAACTCTGGTTTAGGTTTTTGATTTTAGGCTGGATTTTTGGAGGATTTAATTGGAGTATCAAACGAACTCCAAATTTGATGAAATTTTAACTGAAGCTAACTGGTTAGATGATTGAACTCCCCTAAAATTTTCAGAAGTTTTTGTGCATCATATTTTATGTTAGAAATTCCAGAAGTGATAAACTTGGGTTTGACCAATTTAAAAATGGGTTTGACCTGAGCCAAAAATGGCTCAAACAAACTCTAAAAATCTGGGAAAAAAATTCAGGGGTGCACAATACCACCCCAAGAATTTATGATAAAAGTTTTAAAGGTTTTGGACCAGAGACAATACTCAAAATGTTTTTGACTCGAGTTAAACTATGAATTTTGAATGTTCAATTTATGAATTTTCTTTACAAGAAATATAAGAATAGTTCTAGGAGGTGAAGCTGTGTGAAAAGTTTCAAAATGTACACATTTTGATACATTTGAAACATGAAGCCAGTGTTAGGTTACAATTGAAACACACTTCTTATTTTAATTATTGGTCATTACAAACACGCCCCTAATGTAAATCTCGTCCGAGATTTGGCTCACTGGAAAAGAAAGAAGGGTAGTCCGCACGTAGGCGATCTTCTCGTTCCCAAGTAGCCTCATCTTGTAATGGTTCGACCACTTGAACTTTCAAGAACTTAATGGAGCGATTCCTAGTTCTCGCTCAGCCTCCTCGAGGATGCGAACCGGATGCTCGCGATAGGTCAAATCTTCTTGGACGTCGAGGGCTTCCAACGGAGTTTCCTCAGTCGGAACATGGAGGCATCTCTTGATCTGGGATACATGAAATACATCATGTACCCCCTCGAGACCCGCAGGTAAATCCAGCCTGTAGGCGACAGCCCCTATCTTCTCGATGATGCGGTAAGGACCCACATATCGAGGAGCTAACTTGCCCTTGACACCGAAACGCTGATGACCCCTCAAAGGAGAGACCTTGAGGTAAACATAGTCATCAGGCTCAAAGCTCAAGGGTCGGCGCCTGCGATCCGCATAGCTCTTTTGCCGGGATTGAGCTGTGCGTAAACGATCACGGATAAGTTGGACTCGGCTCTCGGCCTCATTGATCGAGTCCGAACCAAAGAACTGTCTCTCACCGGTCTCAGACCAATACAACGGGGTTCTGCACTTTCTCCCGTACAAGGCCTCGAAAGGTGCCATGCCGAGGCTGGCTTGAAAGCTGTTGTTGTACGAAAACTCGGCGAATGGCAAGCATTTCTCCCAATGCTTCCCATAATCGAGAACACAAGCACGAAGCATGTCTTCCAAAACCTGGTTGACCCTCTCGGTCTGACCATCGGTTTGGGGGTGATAAGCGGTACTGAAAGAAAGCTGAGTTCCCATAGCCGCTTGCAGACTCTTCCAAAATCGTGCGGTGAATAGCGCACCACGGTCGGAGACAATCGTCTTTGGTACACCATGCGGGCACGATACGAGAGAGGTAGAGGTGCGCTAGAAGTTTCACACTAAGGGTGGTTTCTTGGCGAGAAAATGAGCTACCTTGGTCAACCGATCAACGACGACCGGATAGCATCATTCTTCACGGGAGAGAGGGTAGACCGGTAATGAAGTCCATCCCGATCGAATCCACTTCCATTCGATATTGGCAAAGGTCAAGGCGATCCGCAGACACTGATGCTCGGCCTTCACGCGACAGCATACGTCGCACTCGGCGACGAATCGCGCAATCTCTCTCTTCATTCGGGTCCACCAAAACCTCTGCCGGAGATCTTGATACATCTTGGTGGCCCCGGGGTGAATAGAAAGGCGAGAGTCATGGGCTTCGTGGAGAATCGCATCCCGTAACCCTAACCCTAGGGACTACAAGACGCTGTCCGAACCTCACAATACCAAGGTCATCTACCGAGAATGCCGTGGTTGTTCCGCTCCGGACATTCTCCTTAATATGGCCCACTCCAGCATCTGTCTGCTGGGCGGCCTTGATTTGATCTACCAGGGTTGGTTGCACAACTAAGGCAGCAAGAGAACCCTGCTCGACCAAACCTAGGTTGAGGCGCTGAAATGCCTCAAAAAGGGTGGGCTGATGTTGCTGGAGCAACAATGCATTGCAATATGCTTTACGACTAAGCGCATCAGCAACGACATTTCCCTTGCCCGGATGGTAGTGAATACCCATGTCATAGTCCTTGATCAGTTCCAACCACCTCCTGCACGAGGTTGAGATCCGGTTGGGTGAACAAGTACTTGAGGCTCGGTGATCGAATAGACCTGCAAGCGGTTCACCGATAAGGTAATGTCGCCAGATCTTAAGCGCATGAATCACAGCCGCAAGCTCTAAGTCATGGGTAGGGTAGTTAAGTTCATGGGTTCTCAGTTGCCTCGATGCATAGGCCACTACCTTGCCTTCTTTCATAAGGACACAACCGAGACCCCGAAGGAAGCATCGCGATGATATCGAAAGCGCGATGGATATCGTGAAGAACGACGAGCAGCGGCGTGGTCAAACGCTTCTTGAGTACTCGAAAACTTTCCTCACAAGCATCAGACCACAGGAACTTCTTGTCCTTCTTGAGCAGCTCCGTCATTGGTTTCGCGATTTTGGAGAAGTTCTCGATAAAGCGGCAATAATATCCCGCTAAACCCAGAAAACTCCGCACCTCGGTCACGAGCGGGCCTGACTCGAGAAAGTACATCGCGACTTTGCTAGGGTCAACGGCTACCCCGCTTTGAAAGAACGTGGCCAAGGAATGCCACTTCCTTCAACGAGAACTCGCACTTTGCGAACGGCGTCAACGGTGGTGCTCACGGCTTGCCTAACACAAGCTTCGGATGCTCGGCGTGTTCTTCATCATCCTTGGAGTAGATAAGGATATCATTGATGAAGACCACCACGAACTTATCCAAATACTCCATAAAGACCGAGTTCATAAGGTTCATGAACAAGGTGGAGCATTGGTTAAACCGAAGACATGACGGTATACTCGTCATGCACCAGTAATGAGTAGAGAACGCCGTCTTGAATATCCTCGGTCGGATCTGAACACGGTGATAACCAACTCTTAGATCAATCTTGGAAGACGTGCTCTCGCCAATTGATCAAAAAGATCGTCGATCCGAGGCAAGGATACTTGTTCTTTATCGTCACTTCATTAAGTGGGCGATAATCAACACACATCCATAGGGTATTATCCTTCTTCTTTACGAAGATGGTGGGCAACCCCACGGAGACGAATCGGGCGAATGAAACCCTTCGCTTGCGGGTCTTCAAGTTGCTTCTTCACTCCACTAGTTCATCCGTGTTCATTCGGTAGGGACTTCGCAATCGGGCGGTGCGGGCACCAACTCAATGACGAACTCCAGGGCTCGAACGGGTGGCATCCCGGGCAACTCGCCGGGGAAGACATCCACAAAGTCGCAAACAACAGGGACTTCACAAATCTCCGGAGATGGCTTCGCTTCCAGCGCGAAGAGACGAGGTCCTTGTAGCTTCGGTGAGAATCCAACCTGCTCGCCGGACGGACTGGTGAGAAAGACCATCTTCCTAGCGCAGTCTATCTGGCCTAGATGCCGGGCTAACCAATCCATACCAAGGATCACACCTAAGCTAGCCGAGTTGAGGAGGATAAGATTCGCCCAGAATCTCACTCCCTCGATCTCGATGGGGACATCCCTACACTCTAATTCAGCTCTCAGCTCCGAACCAGGAGAGCGAATCAGAAGCGGGATAGACAATGGAGTAAACAAAATACCACACAATGCAGCAAAAGATGCAGATACAAAGGAATGCGATGCTCCAGAATCGAATAAAACAGTAGCGGGGCAGGAGTTAACAGGAAGGGTACCCAACACCACGTCGGGCGCCTCCTGAGCCTCCTCCGCGGTGACGAGGTTGACCGGCCACTACCCACTCCACGGGCGAGGGGCAACCTTCAGTCTGGGACGAACCAGCTCCATGCCCGCGTCCTCCATTAGGACGAGGGGCTGCTCCTGCTCTGCTCTGTCCTTTTGGGACAGTTGTTCGCGTAATGCCCCTTAAGGCCACACGAAAAGCAGGTGACCTCCGCGGCTGGGTTGCGGAAGCCACCCTGGGGAGCCGCAGGGGCACGTGGGCGATCCACGGCCTGCGACGAACGTCCTGGAGATGCCACCGACCTCACAAGGGGTGCCGGAGGTCGGGACACCGGAGCGGTAGGGCGAGGGGGCACTCCCCTGGCTGAGTGCTGAGCCTCCCACTTACGCTTGCGGGACTCGCTCAGCTCTCTACTAGAGTGCTCACCAACGATGGCCTTGTCCACCAAGGCCTGGAAGTCCGGGAAGTCGACGATGGAGAGCTTGTCCCGAAGCTCCAAGGACAAGCCAACCCTGAACTTCTCCTGCTTGGCCGCATCGGTGGCCACCTCCTCCGGAGCATAACGAGCCAAATGGTTGAACTCGTATAAATACTCCGAGACTGTGCGACGCCCCTGCTTGAGGGCCAAGAACTCTCTCTTCTTCAGCGTCATCACACCCGCGGGGATGTGAGAGCGTCGGAAAGCGGTGCGGAACTCCTCCCAGGAGACTACATGGCCAGCTGGCCGCATAGCCAGAAAACTCTCCCACCAAGAGAGAGCTGCCCCCTCCAACTGGTGGGAGGCGAACAGTGCCTTCTCGGCTCCACGGCGCTGCGCGATGCTGAGCTTCCGCTCAACCTGACGCAGCCAGTCGTCAGCGTCGAGCGGGTCCTCAGACCTGGAGAAGGTGGGGGGCTGAGTGCGGAGGAACTCTGATAGTCCCCCACGCGGCTGGTGGCCACCCCCACCTCCTGATCCTGAAGCGCCGGCAGCGGAGGCGGTGTTCCGCGCAATCGCCTCCAG
The DNA here is from genome assembly GCA_036346255.1 of Ampelocalamus luodianensis. Taxonomy (NCBI): domain Eukaryota; kingdom Viridiplantae; phylum Streptophyta; class Magnoliopsida; order Poales; family Poaceae; genus Ampelocalamus; species Ampelocalamus luodianensis. The sequence continues at coordinate 50,679,726 of CM070629.1, read as the reverse complement.
GATCCGCGTCTGATCCATGCGGTTGCGCTCGATCTGAAGCAACACCTCGGCCATGGACGGAGGAGGAGGAAGCTCCTCATCCGGGTCCACGGACTGGGCTCTAGTAACGCGACGGGGAGGCATCCTGTTTTTAAAAAAATTTAGGTTAGCAACTAATGTCTGAAAAGTAAGATTTAACGACCACAGAAGTAACGAAAGCAAAACCTTTAAAACAACTCTACAACGACGAGAAAGACCAAGGTTAAAAGCCAACTTCTGGATACGACCCACTCGTATTGAATGAACGAGTAATCGATCAGGAAGATAAAATTCCAACAGGAAGACCTAGAGCAAACACTACCATTAAGCGAAATAAATCAACCGAGATAGTGTTAGATACTTAGCCAACTATTATCACTTCTTACCCCTTTATTCCCTTCAAGTTTTAGTTGATTTATCCTCTCATTAGCTATCCTAATTAGAACCTCCGAGTCTGCTGTCCGGAAATTGACGCTCGCTGTCCAGATTTTGCATCCAAGCTCCTAGTCGTCACCAAACCATTCCAGAAACTTCAAAACCTTGAGCGGGCAGCTCACAATCCAATTTGCCAAACTCGTGGTCCCAAAACCCAGTTAACCGGTAACATTATCTTTGAAAAGAAGAGAAGGGAAAACAATTTTTAAAACTCAAATTAGAGTAAGAGGAGAGAAGAAAGCTAAGATAGGCAAGGAATAAACTGAGAATCAACTTAAGTTTTCACAAAACTCTTTTGTACTTCGAAATTAGGTTTTCCAAAAATATCCTAAGAGACGACTAGCTCCGGTTACTACGGTCAGTATGGCTCTGATACCAAGCTTGTGGGGACCCCGGGATTTATTTAACTCGTAATACTTTAGCAAGCATTGCCAATTAGATAAAACCCGCCCCGAGACATGTATACTTCCAGTGCGATATACATACCCGATACAAACATAAGCATCAATTCCATTCATCACATAGAACCAAAACATTACAGACGAAGAAAAGACATACATTAATTAAACAGAGTCCTTACAAAAAGGGGGGGGCCTTTCAGCCAAATGACAATAAGCACAAAAGTAAATAAGCAGCGGAAACAAAAGCGCCATAAGATGGCTGAACCAAAGAGCCAACCGGTGTGCCTTTACCCACAAGGCAACCGACCGGACATGAGCTACTCGCTCTCCCAACCCAAGCACATCTCGCGAAGTACCTTGGCTTATGAGCAACCTCCTCTGCAACAAAAGATTAGCATGCAAAGCATGTGAGTACATCAACTTGTACTGCAAGGCGGCGTGTGAAATAACAGAACTATAATGTAGCTATATGCAGGCTGTTTAGTTGGAGGCCATATGGTTTATTTAAGCATAAAGCAACATTTATTTGTAGTAATGTAGTACATTTAAAAGCAAGTTTACAATTCATTTTTAAGGGTTCAAAATAATCGCAAGCGACCAAGTATACAATAAATAAAAGAGCACCAACACCTGGAAGTGACTCCCCAAAGTCACCACAACAATAGCATGAACTCCCCGTTCATACCACCCGTCAAGTTTTAAGTTTTTAAAACAGGTTATAACACTAGCTCTTGAAAAGCTTACCCAAGCGCGTCCATAACCTAGGACGAGGCTATTCGAATAGATTTATCCCTGCAGGGTGTACCACTTTACCCACACTTCAGACCGCCTTTAAGCCACATGATTCAGCCCACTACCGTAGGTAGGCCGGCACGGCTAAGTCCTACGAGACTTTTCCAATATTGTGTACTAGGCACGACCCGCTCGTATGGACCGAAATCCATACGCTCGTTGTTGCCCGAAAAGACAACTGCCACAAAGGCCCAGCTTTTTCGGACAACTGCAACGCTCCCAATCAACAAAAACCACCTGCCACCCGCCCTAGCACACGCCAAAGTACTCGGTCAAGAGGGGTTCCATATGCCCCTAGTGTGGTTAGTACGCAAATAAATGCCTGAGTAACGGGGACTCACAAGATGCTCGGTCCTTAATTGACACGGGCACCAATCCGATCACACCCAAGAAAGAATCACACCAACATACCAATGTGCGCGTGAAACCAACTTTTCATTTTTAGTTTTGTTTTTTTAAATTGATTTGCAAAATTAATCAGGCACCAACACCAAGTGTTGGATAATAAGAGTAATAGTAGTTGTGTGATCCGGACCACCGCGAGTCGATGATCACCCCAATACTACCGATACTAAGCATGGCTAAGCAATATAACACGTAACTACTAAGTGATGAGGGCCCCACCATGAACCCTAACCACAGCAAATAACCTAGGCTCATGGTAGTAGAGGAATAAACATTTATCTACAGGGGATGCAACTAAAGGATTTCTAACCATAATTTAACACAAATTAGCAATGCATACATACTGATTGAAGCAAAGTATTAAACTTTGAAAATAATAGGATTAAGGGATATGATCAAACTGCTTGCCTGGCTGCTGTTGCTCAAAAGGTTGCTCTGATGTGCTATCGGGCTCAACGGACTCTTCGTCACCTAATCGCATAAGCAATTACACGGCAAAAGAGCAATAAGGCAATAAATCCTAATCACAAAATTTGAGCAAAAAGCATCCAAAAGACACAAAATTTATACACAAGGTAAACTAGGAATATACTTAGACATAGAATCTGGAAAAACTCAATTTGGCTTTTTGGAACAAAATATATTAAGGAAATAGCTAATTTCGGCCATCTTTATATTACTGTAGCAAAAATATTTTCCCTAATGATTTTGGAGCTGAAATTTTTATCGTAGCTAGCTACTGGTAGAGTGATAGCCCATATAAAATTTCAGGTCATTTGGAGTTATATTGCAAAAGTTATGATTTTTATGGTTTAAAAGGGTATTAAAACTAAATTTTAGTCCTTATGATTTTAACAACAGTAGAATTTATGAAACTATTTTTTCCTAGCAATTAGACTATCAGAGGAAACTACTCCAATTGGATTCATACAAAAATGAGCTATAGATAAAAAGATATGCATTTTACAAGCCTGCTAAAAGTTCTGAAAAACAGTATTAAGTTCACTTGTTTACTATTTTTGAAAATGGTTTTCCAGGTTTGATCATGGTCTAAAATTATTTTTCTATTTAATTTCAAGTTATATTGAAGCTAACAAAATTGGAATCACCTAAGTTGGAGCTAAGACGACAAAGATATGAAAATGAGAAGGCACTAACATTTTTCTGTTTTGAGACTTGGCCAAAACCGAAAGTTTTCTAACTCATAACGACGTGGACGACTCAGGGCCCTTGAGATTAGATCAGACGGCCACCCGAGAGCCACATCGCGCATGACCCGGCACAGTTCGCCCGACAACAGAGCCGTGCCGAGGCCGAGATCGCCGGGCGCGTCGCCGCGAGGAGCTCAGCGCGCGGCAAAGGCTAAAATGGATACCCACGGCTATTCCGCATCTGCCGCACCGGTGGCGGCGAGGGCGGCGACGCGCGGCGCGCGACGGCGAGGGCGGGGCGGGCTACGGCGAAAGCGCAACACCAGGGCTAATTCCGCGCGAGCGAGTGGCGGCTAAAGCTACTCTGGTCATATGATCTCAACGGCGCGGTCGGGACTACCGGAAGGCCGAGAGCCGACGGCGACCATGGAGCACGCGGCGCGACGAGAAGGGGGCTACGGCTCTGAGGCAGCAAAAGCGAAAGAGGAGGTGCTTAAGCTCACGGGGGCCTTAGGAAGACGGTGGCGGGTCGATGATGCGGAGGAGGCACGAGGCGACCGGCGGCGAAGACCGGCGGCGATGCTAGGAGGTCCGACGGTGCCAAGCAACTGGGAGACATTGAGCCCCAATGAGTGGTGGCACTAGATAGAGGAGGCACCAGGATGCTCTCGGAGCAAAAGATCGGAGGAGGAAGCCCTTCAGGACTTGAGAACGAAAGGGCACCGGCCACCGAGGGGAAAACTCAAATCCATAAGGTCCCTTCCTCTGTCACACTGAAATTGGATGAGGCGTAAGCTTCACCAAGGGGTGAGGAAGCGAGGACAACAGAGGGGGCACGAGATCCTTTGGAGCACAAGCTTCACTCGGAGCTCAAGCTTGGCAATGGTGGCCGACCGCGATTGGGGCGCTTGAGGCTCTCGGTGCTCGGCGGGTGCAAGCGAGGAGTGCGGAAGAGGCGAAAGGGGGTCAGCGAAAGGGCGAGGGCTTAAGAAGGAAGGAGGACCAGGATCAGCGGTGGCTGCCTCGGGTCCGCTGCCGCCGCGAGGTCGCTGCGGCGGCGAGGAGCGGTGAAAAGCGGCAACGGCGACTTCGGCGCGCTCGCGGCAAGCATTAAATGCTCGGCGACCGTTGGCGAGGAGCGCACGAGGGTGACGCACGGAGGGACCCCCTCCATGCTCCAGCTCGGCCACGCTCGCGAGAGGCAGGGGAGGCCGAAGGAAGGAGACGACGGGAGCGCCGCTGGATTTTCATCGGACGGCTCACGCACAGCCACGCCTCCGCCGCGTTGGCTAAACAGAGACCGCACGATGGAGATCTAACGGCTAACACTGAGCCACGTCGACGAGTCCATCACCGAGCCGGTACAGTTAAGTGACTCGATCGAGCCAACTGGCTCGAGCCCGAGTCGGGTTCTAGCCCGAGGAGCGATGAAACTCGGTTTAGGTTTTTGATTTTAGGCTGGATTTTGGAGGATTTAATTGGAGTATCAAACGAACTCCAAATTTGATGAAATTTTAACTGAAGCTAACTGGTTAGATGATTGAACTCCCCTAAAATTTTCAGAAGTTTTTGTGCATCATATTTTATGTTAGAAATTCCAGAAGTGATAAACTTGGTTTGACCAATTTAAAATGGGTTTGACTGAGCCAAAAATGGCTCAAACAAACTCTAAAAATCTGGGAAAAAATTCAGGGTGCACAATACCACCCCAAGAATTTATGATAAAAGTTTGAAAGGTTTTGGACCAGAGACAATACTCAAAATGTTTTTGACTCGAGTTAAACTATGAATTTTGAATGTTCAATTTATGAATTTTCTTTACAAGAAATATAAGAATAGTTCTAGGAGGTGAAGCTGTGTGAAAAGTTTCAAAATGTACACATTTTGATACATTTGAAACATGAACCCAGTGTTAGGTTACAATTGAAACACACTTCTTATTTTAATTATTCGGGGCTGTTACAAAAACATCACTAGACTACCACTATTAAGTCGTCATCACGCAACAAAAGGCTTCGCAACCCACAACAATTACCATGTTCTTAGAAGAAGAGGTAAGAAGAAATAAATTTCAGCATACAGAAAATGGTTATCATCACAATAGCCAAAAGACCAAAAGAATAACAAATAGCAATGAGGTTGGAAAAACACAAGATAAGATCATCTGTACCTCAAATACTTCTAGTACAACTTTTCCTTTCAATAAGAAGCAATTTTCTTTGATTACAACATCCCGCCATTTCCAACAAAGGATGCTTGAAGACCACAACACAAGATTCGAATAAAACCAATAAGATCAATCAACACGTCGCTTTACTCAGAGCAACCTCGACTATGACACAAGTCATAAGGTCCAAAAAGATTCCAACCGTAAATCTCACACCCTTCAATGCAATTAGTATTATGGAATTAACAAATTCCTTTATTTTTAAAACATTCAACACCACAATCACAACTACATGCTATCGATTGTATTCACAACAAGATAAAACGTTCTTTACAAAAAAAAAATCATCATATCATCCCACTCCTTCATATTTTTCCAAAAGGAACACCATAAATCACTTCATCATGTTCTTATTATCCAAATAAGATTCCAACTACTTAATCTAGTTAAACCTAGTGCATAAGCCATCATATTAAAACAAACTCTTTAACAAGATGATATTAGAACATAACAACCTCACAAAACATGCTAGTATGAATCTCTTATTAGATTCCATACATTTATCTCGTACTGATGCTCAACTCTAGTTTAGCAAAAAGTAAATACACTCTAGCCATTGCTGTCAATAATTGATTATTAATTTTTCATCAGCATAGCATTAATGATCTTATCTCTAATTTGCAATCACAAAGACAATAAAGAGCACAGATTCGATACTCCACCTTATGTTAAGATATTAAAATAAAATAACTTTAAACATCAATAATACCAGCTTTATAAGACAAGATTCCACAAGTCAATACATCAACCTTCATCCATTTCTTTATACATATTTCAACAATTTAGCATGGTAAAAGTTACATAACTTTAACAGTTGTACATGCTCATCAAGTATGTAAAGAGAGGACATAATTAAGGTTAATCTTATTAAGGCAATATTCCAACACCTCCTTACTTGACCATCCCGAATGGTCAGATTAATTACTTAAGATCAATCAATCCAATCTATCCAACATGTTGGGAAAATTAAACAACTACAATAGTCAAAACAATTGTTTTCCATAATCCTTAATAAATGCATGAGTTCTACACATGTATCGCTAAATTCTTAGCCACAAATCTTCAAGAAACTACAACAAGACAACATCATATTAATCAACTTCACTTCTAAAGATGTTAGTAGAAATTAATGATGCACCACACTAACTTTTCAACTTGATAATTCACAATCTATCAATTATTTACATAATTACCACCTACTACTTAAACACAACAAAACAACATAAAGGGATTTTAACACTCCTTCTAGGAGAAAATCAAACTTCAAAAGTCGAAATAACTCGAAGAAATGCATAGAGCCAATGCTTCCACAAGTTAATGAACTTCCCACGTAAGCTTTGATTCTCTCTCAAAATATCAAACGAAATACAAGAGTCATGTTTTCCAGCAAGAAAGATGGAACAACACGAAAAAATACCGATCTCTCCAAAAGCACTGCTCACGAGCGATCAAACAACCCATCAATCGAAAGAAACAATACTTGGCCTCAAGAACAATTGGAGGTCGGTGACACCCAACAAGCGCAATAAACGGCTAACCCGAGAGAAAATCATTAAGCGCAATAGGCCAAGAATCGGCCAACATCAATTCAAGGAGGATAACACTTTTCTAAGAAACTTACCCATGACATACGCAACTAAGTTACCCGAGGTAATCTGCATCAATATCCCGTACCACGAACGGGGTATAAATCGGCAATGCCCAAGGCAACGACCGCAAACCCTACCTCTTATCATTGACTATCCTCACTCATAGCAGTCATAGAAACAACACAAAAACATACAAGATTATCTCTTAGCATGAATAATCAATATAACATGTCAAAGCACGAATGCAATGCTTGACCCATCCCATCCTACTGTGCACCAGTGTGTCAATTTAATATTTTTAATTACCACAGACCTAAAGCCCGCTCTGATACCAACTGTAACACCCTAGGATTCACATTACCCTGGAATGCTACTTAACCACTCTACAGCTAGCCAATAATTTCAAGACAAAATTAATTCGGCAGCAACTCTAGACAAGAAGCACTAAGCGGAAGCATAAACAACTAAGGGAATAAAGATGACGGTAACAAGTTCAATAATTAAACAACCTCTAGCAGATTAATCAAAGAATGGTTCACAAGTCCATCCTTATAAAACAACATAATCATCCACAAATAGTTAAGCATTTGGCTAGAATTTCATCGACTTTATTACAACATGAGTTGATGAACCAAGTGCATTATTGTGGTGCCGCTCTACCCATCCCATGAATGCTCAATGCAAATGCACGATGTTGTACCGGTACGGTCGCGGCTATGAGCGGCGACATCCACAATGCAAATGTCATGATATGTCATGAATGATATGATAATCATAAACCACAAGAATTTAACCACGAAGGTCAACAACATACTCATCATGAATATTTCCTCATAATCCACATGTGTCTCATTACGCACAATACCATTGTGTCATAAAACCGTTACCACATAACCCCCACTCGATTCACCGAGATCAAAATCAGTCGATCTAAAGGGAATTCTACCACATAGACCACAACATGATCATCATGAATGTAACCACAAGGAATTATCAACATGTCCACCTTGAGTTTATTTTCATATTCCGCATTTGGCTCATTAAGCAAATTACCACAATACTACCCAAACTCATCCAAACATAGCAATTGATTAATATCTTGCTACCACATTCATACTTAGAAAACATGTAACCATGGCATATCATTTAACATTACGTCAATCATGCATAGTGCAAGTAGTAAGAACAACGGGTTAAATCGTAGCACAACCGCTACATTTACTTGCCTTCCACGATGCGACGCGTTAGCCGGCAAAGATGATACTCCTAAACCTGAGGCTTCACCTCCTAAACAGGTAAAATAATTTCAATTAAGAAATAATATACTCAGCGCTACTAATCGGCATTCTACATCGCTTACTTGACGACTCAAAACGAGTTTACAAAGCTGAAACTGAAAAACAACGTTTCCTGCCATATACCGTTCCTGGACAGCGGCACGGTAATTGACATAACTCATGAACAGGAAGTCAAAAAGAGGTAAACCCAACTTCTGTAGATTCTTAACTGACTCACAAACAATACTCTAGCTGACACGATAATCCAATTCGGCCAAAATATTAGGCTAACCATTGTTTGAACTTTCAAAACAGAAACTGCCTTCACAATCGAACAGCAAAACTAAAATGACCATAACTTTTAATAGGTAACTCCGAATTGATCGTTCTTTATCAATCTGAAAATTTTATCGAATTATCTAAAATAACCTAGTTGTGAGAACTTTCAGATTCTACCAATTTCCCTTTCATATTTTAGGAAATAACCAGACAGATTATTCTCGTCAGATTTCTGGCAGCAGATACTAAATCGACCATAACTTTTGACTCAGACCTCGGAATCGAGTGATCTTCGCGGCTACTGAAAGATAACGACATAACCCACATAACTCTAGGAGATGGAATCTTAAAATTCAGCTTCTAAATACACGAAAATACCCACGCAAGGTACTGGACAGAATCGAATCTTCTGCAGCCCAACATTTATCCAACAATTCTAATCGGTTTCGCATCTACTATGGATCAAACAGAGGGGAAGGCATCTCGTTACCCTTGTAGAACTGCTAGAACTTGCTGAATCAAACCCCACGCAAGATCTTCTTCTCCTTCTTCTCATTCTTCTCCTTCTTCTCCTTCTTGTCTTCCTCTCTTTCTCCTTCTTGCGCAATGGGCAGCAGCCTAAACAGGGGGAGGCGCAAGGGAGCAGCACCCTGGGCTGAGGGGAGGCGCAAGGGAGCAGCTTGGACAAGGGGAGGCGCAAGGGAGCAGGGAAGGGGCGGCTGCATGTGGGAGGAGGGGAAAAGGGGAGGAGCGGCTAGGGTTTGGGGAGGGTGGCACCTCCCCCCCTTTGGCCGGCCACAAGAAGGATTGATGGGCCAAGGCCCAGGCCCAATTGGATGAGAACAAGCGGAAAAGCCCCTCTCTCAACTTGATTTGACGAATTCTGAAAATAAAATTCTTCTCCGATTAAATAATTCTCTACCGATTAATTTTTATTAATCCGATTCTTGACTTCTCACACTTCCGGAGTATTACACAACCGACACCTGGTGACTGTGTCAATGAAACCTCCATTGGTCATAAACCAAGTGGGGATGATAAAGCTCAGCATTCGATCGGCGACTCGTCGGATCAGGTGGAGACACTTTCGAAAACCTCAGGAAATGCTGATCACCGACTGCTCTCCGTCGTGGAAACTTCTCGTAGAAACTCTGAAAGGCTCTCCATCGATTACGATGGAAGCTCATCGGAGGATCGCTGCTGGAAGCACGAGGTCAATGCAATCGGAGATACGGATCAAAATGCCGTGTACGGTCCTCCATACGTTGCCTCGCCACCACGGAATAATGGAGATGGTACGGGCGGTCAAGCACCAAATGTCGGACGTAACGGAACTGGTGGATGTCCATCAGTTAATTCGACTGATCCTCCCCCAACCAATGTAAGGGACCAGGCAAGACCGACCAGGAGATCGGGGGATTCATGCCATCAGACACCTTTTTCTGGCAGAAATCCTTCGAGACCTTCGGTAACATTACAAAACCTGCAGCGAGTCAGGGATATGTTAAATACCGACCGCCTGGCGCAGACTCGTGTTTTGCCCAACTTGCAGGTCAAGTATCAGAGATTATCCAACAGATGATGCAGCGCACAAAAGCATATCGGGAACGAAGGCACCCGCAAAGTCAGACCATGACTTCATCGCAGCATTCTTCCCGAAGCAGGGGCCTGCATGGTCGTGTTCAAGATCAGTTGAGACTACGACCACCTCAACGATTCCGACCAACAAGTCATGACGGGAGGAGACTATTCCAGGAATCCTCACCCTCACATCGTCGAGAGGAGCAATCGCTTATACCTGGTGATCTTCGACATCACCTAAACCAGGCAAGCGGTCGGAGGCGTTCTACTAACGTCCACGACCGAATCGGGACATTGGAGCACCAACAATCCGTTCCTAGAAATCGGTCTCCAACCGATTACAATCCGGCACCTTTTCAAAGAAGGCGCCATGAAACTATCACAGGCTGTCGAGCCTTCTCAGCAGGGCTCCAGGCTGTACGTTGACCAAGTAGGTTCCGACCGGCCAATATGGATAAATTCAACGGGACCCAAAATCCTTTAGAATTTCTCCAGATATATACCACCGCTATTAGAGCCGCTGGTGGTGATGAAAATGTAATGGCAAACTATCTTCCTACGGTGTTAGAAGGATCAGCCCGATCATGGTTGCTTAACCTTCCGGTTGGGTCCGTGTATACTTGGGAGCAACTCTGTGACCTTCTAATTGCACATTTCCAGGGACGTATGATCGACCCAGAAAAGAAGACGATCTCCATAGAATACGGCAAAAATCTAACGAGACTCTCCGGCAGTACATCAAAAGATTTAGCCAAGTTCGTAACTCAATACCGGAGGTTGCAGAATCTTCCATTATCCAAGCCTTTAAAGCGGGATTAAGAAATCGAAGGTTTACGGAGGATTTAGCTATACATCCCCCACGAACAACCATCGAGCTCTTCGACATGGCTGACAAGTACACAACGGCTAGTGAAGCGGTCGAGTGGAACGAAGCCGTTGATCGAAAGGATAAAATTCCCCAACCTGGCTTAGATAGGACGAAAAAGAAGCAAAAGAAGACTCTCAAGAAAAAGAAGCATAGCAGGGCCAACGACAAAGAGGTTCTTGCTGTTCCTGAAAAATTTACCAAAGGAAGAAAGGATTATTCTGGTCGTGGCAAGGCTAAGGCTCCGACCAATGATTACAAGAAAAATAAAAAATGGTGTCCTCTCCACCAGCAAGCAGGACACGACCTGCGCAATTGTCGCGCTTGGCAAAAGAAGCAGAAAGATTATTATGCAGGTATAGGTCCACTCCCGTCGATTCAAGAGTTCGGGGAAACAAGCTCCAAGAAGGACAAAGATGGTGACGAAGAAATAGAGTACGAAGAACCTCAGCACACCGTCGATGTGATCTTCGGTGGATCTTCTTCGTACGAGTCCAGACGTCACCTGAAAGCCATGGAGTGAGAAGTCAACCTTACCGAACCTTCGATCACTGTTAAGCCTTCAAGGTGGTCGGAGACGATAATCTCCTTCAGCAAAGAAGACTGCCCCATTCCTTCGACTCGACCAGGTAGGTTTCCAATTGTCGTTAAGCCTACTATTAATAACTGCAGGGTTAATCGGGTATTGATAGATGGAGGTAGTTCTCTAAATATTTTATTTGCAAGTGCTTTGGAAGACATGCACATTCCCAAATCCAAGGTAAAACCTGTGAAATATACCTTTCATGGCATAGTTCCTGGGTCTACCGCTAAGCCAATAGCGCACTTGTCCTTACTGGTTACGTTCGGAAAGCCCGACAACTTCCAGACAGAAAAAATTTCATTTGATGTGGTAAATTTTGAAACTGCATACAATGCAATTCTTGGTCGTCCAGCTTTAGCAAAATTCCTGATAGCCACGCACTACGGTTATTAGAGTTTGAAAATGCCAGGACCAAAGGGTGTAATCACGGTCTGAGGTGATAAGAAAATAGCCTATGCATGCGATCGGAAATGCTTAGAACTGGTCGATGAACTTCCGACCAGGGGAACTAACACCGTTAACATGCAGGTCAAACATTCAAGGCCGAAGATGACACCGAAACCTTCCGACCAGATAAAAGAGGTACAACTCGACGGAAGTGCTTCTCTAGAGGGTGCCAAGATACTGGTCGGGGCAGGACTCGACCTTAAATAGGAAGAGTCGCTCGTCTCCTTCCTCCGAGCTAACCAGGACGTATTCGCCTGGCAGGCGTCCGATATGCCCGGAGTCCCCAGGGAGGTGATCGAGCATAGGCTAACTCTACAGCCTAACAAAAAAATCGGTCAAGCAGAAGCTACGGCGTTTCGCATCTGATCGGAAAGAAGCAATCCAGTGAGAGATTGACAAACTTCTCAAAGCTGGGTTCATTCGTGAGGTCGACCACCCAGAGTGGCTCGCCAATCCTGTAATGGTTAGAAAGGCCAATGGGAAATGGCGAATATGTATTGACTTTACAGATCTTAATAAAGCTTGTCCGAAGGATGACTTCCCCCTTCCTCGCATCGATCAACTCGTGGACTCTACTTCCGGGTGTGAGTTGTTAAGTTTTTTAGATGCTTACTCAGGGTACCACCAGATCAATATGAGTAAAGAAGATGAAGAGAAAACTTCCTTCATCACTCCATACGGTACTTACTATTATATAAAGATGTCATTTGGTCTCAAAAATGCTGGTGCAACATTCCAAAGGTTGATGCAAAAGACCTTTAGCCCACAGATAGGTCGGAATCTTGAAGCCTACGTCGATGATCTGGTCGTAAAGAGCATCAACGCCGGCGATCATATTCTAGATCTATAGGAGACTTTCAATAACTTAAGACGTCACAACCTTAAGTTGAATCCAGAGAAATGTGTGTTCGGGGTTTCATCGGGAAAGCTTCTCGAATTCCTAGTTTCGGCTAGAGGCATCGAAGCAAATCCAGCGAAAATCGCCGCCATTGATCAGATGCGTGATCCGACTACAAAGAAGGAAGTTTAGAAACTAACTGGTTGTATGGCAGCGCTAAGTCGTTTCATAGCACGGTTAGGCGAAAAAGGATTACCTTTCTTTAAGCTTCTCCGGAAACATGGGAGTTTTGAATGGACTAAAGAGGCAAGCAGCGCCTTTGAAGAACTAAAAAAGTACCTTACGAGTCTCCCAATCTTAGTCTCTTCGAGATTGAGAGAAACATTGCTAATTTACGTGGCTGCAACGCCACAAACGGTTAGTGGTGTACTGGTCGTAGAACGAGACCATATTCAACGACCGATATATTACGTAAGAGAAGTCTTGCATGGAGCAAAAGAAAGGTATCCGCAGGTACAAAAGTTGCTCTATGGTCTCCTTATGGCTTCAAGGAAACTAAGGCATTATTTTCAGACCCACAAAGTGGTCGTACCTACTGGATATCCTCTTGGTCAAGTCCTAGGAAACAGGGAGTCATCAGGATGAATAGCAAAATGGGCGGTTGAGCTTGGGGCGTTCGATCTCCATTTTGTCCTACGAACAACAATCAAGTCCCAGGCAATAGCAGAATTCATTGCCGAATGGACAAACCCTGAACCCACCCAAGGGCCCGAGTACGAGCACCACGATGAGTGGACAATGTACTTTGACGGTTCCTTGATGTTGCACAGCTCAGGGGCTGGGGTCGTTTTGATTTCCCCTACTGGCGAACAAATAAAGTATGCTATTCAGTTAAACTTTTCTGCTACTAACAATGTGGCCGAATACGAAGGTTTACTGGCTGGACTTCGAGTAGCTCATTCGCTCTGGATTCGCAGATTGCTAGTGAAAGGCGATTCTCAACTAGTAGCGAATCAAGTAGGGAAAGAGTATCAATGCTCTAGTACCAAGATGTCATCATATCTGGCGGAAGTACGAAAACTCGAAAAGCATTTCTTTGGTTTTCAGATCCAACACATTCCTAGAAAGGAAAACTTTCTGGTAGACCAGTTGGCCCGGATGGCTTCCACAAGGACATCCGTCCCGCCCAGAGTTTTTCTCGAGAAACTCGATTCACCCTCGATAGTCGAGCCTTCCGAGGACATAGATGTTCGCAAGGAGGTTGCACACCTTGATTCTGCAAACATGGATGTTCCACAGGTCGATGATGGTTGGCGCCATCACGATCACGGTAGAGATTGGATGGCATCGATCTACAATTATCTTCAGTATGACCTAATTCCAAAAGATGATGTAGAGGCCGATCGTATAGCACGAAAAGCCAAATCATACACTCTAATTAAACGTACCTTGTACACACGAGGATCTCACAGAGTGTTGATGAGATGCATATCTCGCTCGGATGGCATTAAATTGCTAGCCAAAATTCATGGAGGAGTCTGTGGAGCTCATCATTCCTACAGAACTTTGGTTGGTAAAATCTTTAGGCAAGGATACTACTGCCAACTGCCCTTCATGATGCAAAAGAGCTCGTGACTGTAATATCCCGAAAATGAGTTAAGATTTGAATCGAGGAAGTATAAAATTTGTTTCGGGAGAGATCGATTTTACGGGGAAGAATCAAACGGAACGACGGGAGGGACTAATTGGTTTGATTGTCAGTGCTGCAGTTTTAGAGGGGGGAAATAGCTTTTTGGCGGCAACTTGGGCCTGGGCCAAGGCCCACCTAAGTGGCCGGCCAAGGGGGGGCTCCCCTCCCCCAAAACCCTAGTTCCCCTCCCCTCCCCTCCCCCTTTCCTCCTCCCACTCCCAACCGGCCGCCCCTTCCCCCTCTCCACCTCTCCACCTCCCTTCCACCCTCCCTTGCACCCCTCTCCATCTCCCCACCACCTCCATTGCTGCTGTCCAAGGAGGAGAAGGAGCTCCCTTGCAGCCGGCCAAGGAGGAAGAAGAAGGAGAAAAGAAGAGAAAGAAGGAGAAAAGAAGAGAAAGAAGGAGAGGAAGAGAAGGGAAGAAGAGGGAGAAGAAGGGATCCGCAGCGGAAGCGTGGTGGTCTTCATCCCCGCTGCGTGCTCTATTCGTTTCGGCAAGGGTAACCCGTGGTTCTTTGCTCTAGGTCAATTTCTAGTTGTCTAATTTTCGGATGTCAGTTCGTCAATATTCTGCAGCAGTGAAGTTTGTCGGTTTTGATTAGGTTAGAGGCAGTTTTGGGTCTTGGTGTCTCCTAGAAAGGTGTAGCTATCGTAGTTACCTTTCATTTCCGACAAGAATCAAGTCATTCGGACTTCGGTAGCTAAAGTTATGAATTTATTAGTAATTCTGTGTTTCTGGAGAGAAGCAGATTTGCTAGTGTTGGTTAACCTGAAAGAAGCGCATATTTAGAGGGGTTTCCAGAGGGTGTCACCATAACGAAAAATGAGGCTAATCCTCTTAGATTTCAGGAAAGCTAAAGATCACTGAATTCGGATGAACGTAGAGAAAGTTATGATAGTTTCTTTGTCGCTGTCCAGAAACCCGACGTGAAATGTTTGCTCTGATTAAATAGATTGGTAGGTCTGGTAGATGGCCGAATCAGAGGGTCTCCCCAACTAAGTTTATTTAGACATTTTAATTACCTTTTCAGATTGTCCAAGATCATCCTATTTGGACTCCTGAGCAGAAAGTTATGAATTTTTGAAGTCTGCTGTCCGCAGTGACCGATCGCTAGAAATTAGAAAAGCTAGACGTGATAAGAAGATTAGCGATTTCGATTGTAATGTGATGTATGATTTTGGTCCAGTATGTTATTCTTAGTTTGGGGTTATCTTCTTGTCCAGGTGGCAGCGAGATCCCAAGGGCAGCACCCACTTCGCGTCCCGCTTTGCATGGTTGAGGCAAGTATTCGGGTTATAGCGTATTTTCGGTTGTATGATATGATTGTGGTGATTGCTTATTGTAGCCTTGCACGAATGTTAGCGTAATGAGTTTTCCTTTTATCTTGATGAATGCAAGCTATGGTTAATGTTTCCCTTGAGCGTTGCTAAATCATACATGTTGTTATGCACATGTTAATTTCGTGTATATGAAAGACGTGGGCATGGAGCAATTGCATGTTCCAATCGTGTTGGAGACTTGGTCATACATGCATGTTTTGATATATGATAGCGAAGTAAGGTTCTTTGGCATGATGTTTATATTGAGATTGGTGAATGCTCCAAGTATGATTATGCTCTATTTATATCCGTTGTTATTGTACTTGGTATATTGATGATGAATAGATGTTGTGCATGTGCATATTGAGATCATGCTGAAGCTTGGTCACGTGGTGACCAAGCATGCATTCGTTGAGGTCCCCGTCATGTATTGACGGCTTGAGGTCCCCACATTGGTGCAATGTGGGCTATGAGTAAAGAGGTCCCCATCATTCGGATGATGGGCAAAGGTCCCTATACATGTGGTGTATAGGCTTTTGGTCCCTGTGCGAGAGGACACGAGCAAGGGTACACAATGACGGTTGTATACCCGCATTACGGTAAAATGCGAAAGAGATAAAGTTAAAAAAGGTGCATTGCATTGGTTGCATACACATGAGCATGAAAGCTTTACTCTGGTGCATTGTTTATCTTGGATTATTGATGCTATGAATGTTAACTTGGTTAGCCTTGTTGGTACTTGCTGAGTCTTTGGGCTCACTCTTGTTTTGATGTGTTTTAGGTACAATCGCAAGACTGCATGCATGGGAGGAGTAGATGAATTGGAAAGCACGCACTACCTCACAACATTAAAGCAATTGTCATTTAGCTTCATAAAAGAATAAATAGACCGCTGAGAAATACCCATGGTTGTTTTATGATTCTGATTATGGTTGTGAGAATAGTGTTAATTTGATTACATTCCTATGATTATCTCTTATGCATGAGTGAATTGGATTATGAAAATTTATTGTTAAATGTTATGTTTACCTGTTAGAAGCTATGGATAGTTTGAGTTTCAGGTTAACTGTAATGATGAGAATAGAAAGTTTTGGTTATGTTTATGATATTATTCTACATGCTTGAATGAACCTGATTATGATTATATTGATAAATGCCTTGATCAATTGTTGGAACCTCGGTAAAGGCGACTATACAAAGGTGGTTTTGTCGAGATTTTGTAATTGGTCTTAGTTTAGCTTAGTTTAATTTAATTTTAGTAGCATTCCAGGCTCAATGTTGAGTGGGTTTCTGATTGGTATCGAGCGGTCAGAGGTCCGTGGTGACTAGATATAAAAAAAAATTGCTAATGTTAATCAACTTAAAAGTTTGACACACTGAGCACAGTAGGATGGGGATGGGTCAATCTTTGCATTTACGTTTCCGTTATTTCGTTTTGATTATTGCTGATATGAATTGAGTTCGCCGCTTATTAATTAATTATTATGATTATTATGAGTGGGATTAGTCGTTGTTGAGAGGTTAAGGTCGTGGTTGTGACCCTGGGCTTTACCAGGTTACACCACCGTTCGTGGAGTGGGTATAGAGAAGTGCTACCCCGGATATCTTAGTACAGGTGTCGATAGCGAGAATCTTTAGAAGAGTTGCTCTCTTCCCTGAATTTGAATTTGGTCAACTCTTAACCGGTTGCGATTGATGGGTTTCTTTGAATTGTTTGGTGTGTTTCCTTTGGCTTAATTTGCCCCGTAAATCAATTATTGTTTTTCCCAGCCGTGAGTTATTCTCGCGATTGGTGAATTTTGCTAATTGTCAAGATTAACTTTTGTAGGGGAGTTTTGTTTTTCTTATTGGAAAGCTTGACCTATTTTATTCGCTTGATGTTTTTGGTTAATTGAGTGGTTTCTCTTTTAGCGATCGTGGTGTTTATTTGCAAATTTTCTAATTGAAGGTGGAAAGATTTTCGTGTTAAATCATCGATTTTGAATTTGACTCCTTTTAGTACCGAGTTGGTAACGTTTGGTTGCGTTGAGAGTTCTTCATTTTCAGTTGAGCTTTGCTGGTAAAAGAGTGTGTTTAGGAAGAGTATTGTTGTTGTGTGTTTCTGGTTAAAGGAGGTGATTTTTGCTTTAGTGAGGAGTATAATTGAGCGGTGGAACACGAGTTCTGTGTTCTATGTGCATGTCATGTGGTTCGGTATCTTTGGGAGGTTTAACCCAAGATACATTGGGTTGTTTTCGCTAGTTGGCGACGCCGGACTGTCTCGAGTCCATGCGCGAGTACGTAACGTCTTGTAACCTGGGAGATCCAGAGTTTGAGGTTTCGATTGCGCCGTTAACCATCGAGTGAGGTCTTACCCTCGAGTCTTGTCCGGTGAGTGTACCTGGAATGTCGAGTTGAGCGTTAGTACCAACGCCGTTTTACGTCCGGGTGTTGGGGTCTCATCTGTTTGAGAGAGAGGCCATTTGAGAGCTGGGGGATCATCAGTCTCGGTTTTATTTCTGGAAGTTTGGCGTTTAGATTCGGGGTCGAATCCTGTTAAGGGGGGTAGAATGTAATATCCCGAAAATGAGTTAAGATTTGAATCGAGGAAGTATAAAATTTGTTTCGGGAGAGATCGATTTTACGGGGAAGAATCAAACGGAACGACGGGAGGGACTAATTGGTTTGATTGTCAGTGCTGCAGTTTTAGAGGGGGGAAATAGCTTTTTGGCGGCAACTTGGGCCTGGGCCAAGGCCCACCTAAGTGGCCGGCCAAGGGGGGGGCTCCCCTCCCCCAAAACCCTAGTTCCCCTCCTCCCTCCCCTTTCCTCCTCCCACTCCCAACCGGCCGCCCCTTCCCCCTCTCCACCTCTCCACCTCCCTTCCACCCTCCCTTGCACCCCTCTCCATCTCCCCACCACCTCCATTGCTGCTGTCCAAGGAGGAGAAGGAGCTCCCTTGCAGCCGGCCAAGGAGGAAGAAGAAGGAGAAAAGAAGAGAAAGAAGGAGAAAAGAAGAGAAAGAAGGAGAGGAAGAGAAGGGAAGAAGAGGGAGAAGAAGGGATCCGCAGCGGAAGCGTGGTGGTCTTCATCCCCGCTGCGTGCTCTATTCGTTTCGGCAAGGGTAACCCGTGGTTCTTTGCTCTAGGTCAATTTCTAGTTGTCTAATTTTCGGATGTCAGTTCGTCAATATTCTGCAGCAGTGAAGTTTGTCGGTTTTGATTAGGTTAGAGGCAGTTTTGGGTCTTGGTGTCTCCTAGAAAGGTGTAGCTATCGTAGTTACCTTTCATTTCCGACAAGAATCAAGTCATTCGGACTTCGGTAGCTAAAGTTATGAATTTATTAGTAATTCTGTGTTTCTGGAGAGAAGCAGATTTGCTAGTGTTGGTTAACCTGAAAGAAGCGCATATTTAGAGGGGTTTCCAGAGGGTGTCACCATAACGAAAAATGAGGCTAATCCTCTTAGATTTCAGGAAAGCTAAAGATCACTGAATTCGGATGAACGTAGAGAAAGTTATGATAGTTTCTTTGTCGCTGTCCAGAAACCCGACGTGAAATGTTTGCTCTGATTAAATAGATTGGTAGGTCTGGTAGATGGCCGAATCAGAGGGTCTCCCAACTAAGTTTATTTAGACATTTTAATTACCTTTTCAGATTGTCCAAGATCATCCTATTTGGACTCCTGAGCAGAAAGTTATGAATTTTTGAAGTCTGCTGTCCGCAGTGACCGATCGCTAGAAATTAGAAAAGCTAGACGTGATAAGAAGATTAGCGATTTCGATTGTAATGTGATGTATGATTTTGGTCCAGTATGTTATTCTTAGTTTGGGGTTATCTTCTTGTCCAGGTGGCAGCGAGATCCCAAGGGCAGCACCCACTTCGCGTCCGCTGCTTTCGCACGGTTGAGGCAAGTATTCGGGTTATAGCGTATTTTGGTTGTATGATATGATTGTGGTGATTGCTTATTGTAGCCTTGCACGAATGTTAGCGTAATGAGTTTTCCTTTTATCTTGATGAATGCAAGCTATGGTTAATGTTTCCTTGAGCGTTGCTAAATCATACATGTTGTTATGCACATGTTAATTTCGTGTATATGAAAGACGTGGGCATGGAGCAATTGCATGTTCCAATCGTGTTGGAGACTTGGTCATACATGCATGTTTTTGATATATGATAGCGAAGTAAGGTTCTTGGCATGATGTTTATATTGAGATTGGTGAATGCTCCAAGTATGATTATGCTCTATTTATATCCGTTGTTATTGTACTTGGTATATTGATGATGAATAGATGTTGTGCATGTGCATATTGAGATCATCTGTGAAGCTTGGTCACGTGGTGACCAAGCATGCATTCGTTGAGGTCCCCGTCATGTATTGACGGGCTTGAGGTCCCCACATTGGTGCAATGTGGGCTATGAGCAAAGAGGTCCCCATCATTCGGATGATGGGCAAAGGTCCCTATACATGTGGTGTATAGGCTTTTGGTCCCGTGCGAGAGGACACAGCAAGGGTACACAATGACGGTTGTATACCCGCACACGGTAAAATGCGAAAGAGATAAAGTTAAAAAGGTGCATTGCATTGGTTGCATACACATGAGCATGAAAGCTTTACTCGTGCATTGTTTATCTTGGATTATTGATGCTATGAATGTTAACTTGGTTAGCCTTGTTGGTACTTACGAGTCTTTGGGCTCACTCTTGTTTTGATGTGTTTTAGGTACAATCGCAAGACTGGCATGCATGGGAGGAGTAGATGAATTGGAAAGCACGCACTACCTCACAACATTAAAGCAATTGTCATTTAGCTTCATAAAAGAATAAATAGACCGCTGAGAAATACCCATGGTTGTTTTATGATTCTGATTATGGTTGTGAGAATAGTGTTAATTTGATTACATTCCTATGATTATCTCTTATGCATGAGTGAATTGGATTATGAAAATTTATTGTTAAATGTTATGTTTACCTGTTAGAAGCTATGGATAGTTTGAGTTTCAGGTTAACTGTAATGATGAGAATAGAAAGTTTTGGTTATGTTTATGATATTATTCTACATGCTTGAATGAACTCGATTATGATTATATTGATAAATGCCTTGATCAATTGTTGGAACCTCGAAAGGCGACTATACAAAGGTGGTTTTGTCGAGATTTTGTAATTGGTCTTAGTTTAGCTTAGTTTAATTTAATTTTAGTAGCATTCCGTGCTCAATGTTGAGTGGGTGTTACTGATGACGGCGCGCATAATGTCAGTTTCATAGCCGACAAGTACATCAGCCGTCTCAAGCTTTGCAAACAATTCCTCTTTCTTGGCCTTTTGCAACCTGGGGACTAGACATTCTGGGACCTTTCCCAAGAGCACCCGGGGGCTTTGAGTTCCTTTTCATCATGATTGACACGTTCACTAAATGGATCGAAGCCGAGCCGGTTGTAAAAATTACAACTGAAGCCGCCAAGAGGTTTCTCACAAAAAGCGTGATCACACGATTTGGTGTACCCAGTCGTATAATCACCGATAACGGTACCCAGTTCTCGAGCAGCAATTTTCAGGAATTCTGTGAAGACCTAGGTATCAAGATACATTTCGCTTCTGTTGCTCATCCGCAGAGCAATGGAGCAGTTGAGCGAGCCAATGGTATCATAATGCAAGGAATCAAACGGCGAGTTTTCGACTAGTTACTTCAACGGTCAGGGGCTTGGGTTCAAGAACTTCCTTCTGTATTATGGGCCGTTCATACCACAACTAGTCGTGCGACCGGTGAAACACCATTCTTTATGGTTTATGGGGTTGAAGCAATGCTTCCTCTAGAACTCAAAATTGGTTCTGCTCGAACTGATTACTTTTCCGAGAGTGATCAGTGTGAACAACAACTTGACGACATCAATTTCCTTGAGGAATGACGAAATCAAGCTTTGCTACGATCAGTAATCTACCAGCTAGCCATGCGTCGGTACCACAGTTGTAAGGTGCAACCTCGCAGCCTAGCTGTAGGTGATTTGGTTCTTAGAAAAATTCAGAACCAAGCAGGTCGCAACAAACTTTCACCTAAATGGGAAGGTCCATACACTGTGGTCGAAGTCACCCGACCAGGATCGGTACGATTAGCTATGTCGGATGGGCAAATTTTGTCTAATTCTTGGAATATTGATCAATTGTGTAAGTTCTTTGTTTAATTTTCTGTCTTTATTTCATTTCATATTTTTCATTAAAGATGCATTTCCTTTTCTTTTGAACAATAAGTATGGTTGTTTATAATTATTATTCGTCGCATCTGGTCATATGCCTTTATTATTGCTGGTTGGTCGGAGAAGACACTCATTCTCTCCGATATTCCTTTTAAAAGGATCTCAAATACTCATGGGTGCTGACTTAAATGTCACAGACCACACCGGTTTTAGTCGTGATCATTGCTTCAGTGATACACACGCACAACCAAATACTCTTTTCTTAAAGAAACATACGAGTATAAGGAGTACCAACTCGCATAATTTATATGGTTTTCGTTCTTTCTTGAATTTGAAGATGTTATTTTATTTCAACATTCTGTTCTACTCAAGTTTGGCTACTGGTCGGGACACGGAAAGCCTCCTGGTCGAAGTCTCTCCTCTCTGCACGTGGTCCTTCCCACTGGAAGGAGCTTCCTAGCGACGGTCCTTTTCCTACGATCCTCACTGCCAGTCGGATTTGAGCATGAGCACGTTTCGTGAGATATTTTACAAATCTTCAATTCTTGAGATTCGATACGACCAGATTCGGATAATTTATAAACCAAGGTACTTATCTATTCATTTCCTTTTTTGCATACATTCTTAATGCATATCTTCTTATCAGCAAATCCGGTCTTTGTTATATCTTCCAACTACAAGTGGTATTTCATAGTAATTCGATAATAGACAGGATCTAAACTGGTCGAAATCATCAGCTGGTTCCGACCACATGATTTCCTAGTATTCACTGGATCGTTGTAATAAACATTATCAGCACTCCTACCATGGTCATTGTTATTACTCAATTTCTTGGTCTACTGCTTTCTTTTAGTAAGGTTTACCTACTAATATAAGCAGTCGGGGGCTAGGAAACATATGAGTATTTAACAACATTGATAAGACAAAGTAGGATTTTCATTGATAAAAGGTAAGTTTCATTTTACATAGTCTAATATTACATCCATTTACATATTGGGACCACCAGACTGGTCGCTACGTGATGGAGATCCGACTTCCATTTCTTCAGCAACTTTCTCTCCGAGAAGTTTTGTTGCTTCATTTTCAGAGCAGTCGAAGTCCTCTTCCATAGCTTTAAGGCTAACAGAGGGGTCGGAAGCCTTCAGTTTTGCTAAAGCAACACTAACTCCATTGATAATAGCTTCCTTCATCGTTTGGGTATGGTTTTCCCTCATAGTTTTGAGCAGGCCTTTGAGATCTTCCAGAAGTTGGCCAAAATAGTTCATCTTTTCCGCTGGATCTCCTAAATAAGGCAAGCTTGATCCTGATCCCATATCAAAGATCATTTTGTTAAGAGCCAAGATTTTCTCATCAAGGCCGAATACAAGGGCTGCCTTTTGACCACACTCAAACTCGAGGGTCTTCTCCGCTCGTTCAAGTGCTTGGGTTTTTTCTGCACGAGTGGATAAAAAGAAGTTAACATACTCTTTAAAATTGGAGTCATCGAGCACTGGTTAAGTCTACGACCAGTTACCTTTGATTTTCTTCTCACAAGAGTCGAAAACCTCCTTTTGTCTGGTCATCGCATCTCGATCGACCGGTCTTTACCCTGATTTTCTTCCCTCAGTTCTATTATTATGGCTTCTTTGGCCACAATCTCTTCTTTAATTTTCTCTAAATCTATCAAATATGATAGGAAGAGAAGGTTAAGTTATAAGAGAGAAACAAAATGATAAAATTTAGGAAGTCAAACTAAAAGAGAAATGTTCTTACTTCTCAAATCGGAGTGTTTCTGCTCCAAAGATCTTATTCGCTGGGTTAGTCCTCCGACCACAGCATATTTCTCAACCATGTGCTACAAAAACAAAATTCCTTTCTTTCATAAGTTTTCAAAGAAACTTCAAAAGAAAGAGTTGTAAGGATGGCCATGGAACACTTACCCTAATTTCCATATCATTATATTCGGAAAAAAAATTGTATCTGAACCAATCTTAGCTTGATGGTCCAATATCTTTCCCCGGGCTTCATCAAGTTCCTTATCCTCGATAAATCGGGGAGAAAAAGGGAATTTGTTAACCTGAGAAGCATTTCCAGGAGGAGGGGGAACCTGTTGAGGATCTTTGGAGATGACTATCTCCGGAGAAGGAGTAAGGATTACTAGAGGATCCTGAGCAGATGCTGAAACCTGCTCGGGGCTTCTTTTACTACTTCATCCTCGGCAGTTTTAGCTTTAGGAGTATCCTGATCAGGAACCTCCACGACCACCTCTTTCTCAGGAACCTTTTCCTGAGGGGTGCTCTGGTCGGACATGACTGGAACACCAGAAGATCGAAAAAAAAGGAGAGAAGGTAAGGAAGATCTAAGGTATGTATATATATGACCTCTTCATTTAATATATATACCTTGTTGATTTTCTGAATTTACCCTTGTAACACATCGAAGCAAAGTTCGTTGCGCTGGCCTTCCTCTTCTTCTCAACCGATTTCACCGGTTCTAAACCGATAGGGTTGACTAGATCTTGCACATCCACTGATCGGAAATCAGAAGCGATATCCGCGACCATTTGGTCGAGATCCCTGATCGCCGGATCAGTAGATGTAGATTCATCGACCTCCAAAACAGTAACCTCAGTAGGTACTGGTAGGTCTTCAGTTACCTTGCTAGATGGTATGACAACCGCCTAATATATCATCAAAGATAATTAGGTGATGAACATCACTTATCTAAAATATTATTTATGCTCGGTTTCCTACCTTTGGAAGGTTGACATCCTGTATAGTCGAAGGGGTGGTCGGATCATCAATCGGCTCACATATTTCAGTGACCTTATTGATCCTCAACCCAACCGACTACACATCAAAAAAAGGATTTATGGTATACCGATAAAAAATAATATGTACGATAACAAAAAAAACGGTTGATTTTTCTTACCTTAAGTCTTCCAATCATCTCTTCAGCGGAAACAGCCGCTAAGATTCGGGGGGAAACTAGCCTTACCAGTAGGCTCTCCGGCGCAGATTATTTTGATCCGGCTTCTAATCTCATCAGAAGATAGAGCTATAAAGGTAAAATAAAAGATTTAAGGATACGGAAATAATCAACTAAGATAGGTAAACATGTCGGAACCATTCATGGCTTACCCTCTTTGGAATCCTTGGTCGTATCATCACGACCAATATACCAGAGCATCCGGTGTGCTCGGGCCTTCAAAGGACTAACCCGGCGCGTGGAAAAATCCTTCACTACGTGCCAAGATGTTAGACCCTTGACACTAAGAAGCTCGATTGCTTCAGCCCATTTCTTTATTTTTCCCTCTTTTTCTGTAGAGGAGCACCATCTCGGATTCTCGACCGCCTTCTTACCTGAATAATAAAGGCTGTCTTTCTTCGTGATCTTCATATAGAACCAGCTCTTCTTCCACGACGACCACGAAGATTTCGAGTACATAAATATGTACTCATCGGCTTTTCCGTCATGGAGGCACAAGGTGCACTCTCCAAGCGTCCCAATCGTCTTCCCAGACTTTGTCATCCTATAGTAGTACTTGAATAGATCCAGATCTGCTGGAATCCCCAAGTACGCTTCACGGAGATAAATAAAAATGCTGAGATTGGCGATAGCATTGGGAGCAAGATTCACTAATTCAACTCCATAATACTCCAAAACTTTGGGAAGGAAGGAGTGAATTGGTAGCCTAAATCCGCATTCAACATATGTAATAAAAACAGGAATTTCTCCATCTCCACTACTCGGGGAATGTTCCCCAACCGCGGATCTCCAAGAAATCAGATCCCTGTTGGGAAGCATCCCGATCTTCTCCAAGTTCTCTAATTTCTTCTCACTCAAGTCGGAAACCGACCAGTTGGTGATTTGGTCCGACATGATCAGATTTCTTTCGGGTGGGGAAAGAAAAGGTGGTCGGAAGCAGTTTTTACTCGGGAGATGAAGAAGGAAAGCAGGAAGTGAAAAAACCCTAAGTCTACAAAGGGGTTTTATAAGCTTCAGAATTTCTAACCGCAATAAGGAGTTACCTAAAAAAGTCCAACAGACACAAAAACTCTTCAATTCCGAAGGCAAAGTTCTCAACTTTAAAGTGAATACAAAACCGCTTCAAATGCCCTTGCATTTAAATGAGCGTCAGCCCGATACGACTTCATCGGAAGAAAAGTGTTTACACGACCTATTCATTTAAAGTTCGGGGGCTAGTTGACGAGGATTAAAACCTCTATATATTATTTTTAATATATAAAAGATCATACGTCTCCGTGGTCGTAACCCCTGAGGTGCACGACCTCACTGGTCGTAGAGATTCCAGAGGTTACATAATGGTACCCTGGTCGGACGAAGGCCTAAGCCAAGCTCCTGACCAGGAGAACTGCTCGTAAAAGGTATGAACTGATACTTGGAACAGATTCCAGGTATATTCTCTACCGTACGACGAATGGAGCACGTGTATATTCCATACCATACGACGTTTCTTATCCAGACACACCAACGAACAACCTTCATGCGGTTATATGTCTCATAGACATATAACCGCCGAACGGTTGATTCTTTATCAACCGTCACTTGACTCCGACCAGACGCAACGCTTCACATCAGACGTCTTCTCCAGAAGTAACTACCACCTCTTCGAGGGCTATTTAAAGATGGAACCTAGACGGATCAAGGGGAAGGGAGGGGAAGACAGGACAGAGCCATCAGACTAAAGCACAAGCCATAGATTCATGTGATAGGTCTGAGGTTGTAAGGGAACAAGTAGTGTTCTCAGATCATATTCTGTAAAACCCAGTTCATATTAATAAAAGAGAAGTCCCATTATTTCCTTAGATTTCCCATGTTATTTTCTCCTTTTCTTTTCGTAAGATCGACGTCTTGATCGTCGACACTTTCCTTCTCCTCTCTTCCCCTTTCCTTCCTTTCTCCTCTCCTCCTTGTTGGTCTCCTCCTACTCTTGGCAGAAGCACCAGTAGCAGGGGAAGGGGTGGAAGTGGTGGCTGCAAAGGGGGAGGGTGTAGGCGTAGGGGCTAGGGTTGCTGCCCACCCCCTCCTTGCCCTATTAAGTCAGCCCACTAATGGGCCTTGGGCGAAAAAAAGGCCGGCTTTTCCCCACTTTGGCTATGGGCCAACTACCCACAACTCTCCCCAAAAACTTCTAAATTTCAGAACTTAACTCCCAGATGTCTCTTCTCATTTCTCAAAATTCTGAATTTCCACTTTAAATCATCTAATTCATTCTCTAGTTCAATTGAACCCTCTAGTGTGAATCGGGATATTACAGGAGGTGCACACGGGCAGGGGCAGCATAGAGGGAGGTGCGCATGGGGTGGGGTGGTGGCAGCTTGGGGGGTAGGGCTGGTGGCTAGGGTTACTGCCCACCCCCTCCTTGCCCTCTTGAAGACAGCCCACTAATGGGCCTTGGGCGAAAAAGGTCAGCTTCCCCCACTTAAGCTATGGGCCGACCGCCTACAAAACTCCCAAAACGCTTCCAAATTTCAGAACTTAACTCCCAATTGTCTCTTCTAATTTGTCAAAATTCTGAATTTCCACATTAAATCATCTAATTCACTCTCTAATTCAATTGAACTCTCTAATGCGAATCGGGATATTATAGTCCACTAGTTAATTAAATGTTGCTAACATTGTAAAGTAACTAATTACTAATTAATATGGAGTGCAGTGACAAACTTAAGATATTTTAACTAGTTTTAATTTTTATGATTAATTGTGTGGGATCCTACTGTCATATATAATATTTTAGTGATATTTTAAAAATAATTAATAATGACCCAGGGTCGACTATTGAATGGGACACTAACCAAATTAATTGTTTGATCTAATCAGCAACTAGTAAGTGCATACTTGTAAGTGTGTGCTCCTCCTATTTATTATTATTATTATTATTATTGTTATTATTATTATACTAATATGCATATTGTGGGTAATTATACACTAGTTGACCCAATTAGAAAAATAAACTTAGTAAAATCTACAGAGGGGCCTAAATTGACAGTGATATACCTTGGGACTCAATTTATCATTCTACAAATTAATCATTCGACTAGTTTTAGTTATTAGTAGGGCTCAATTGTCATGGGGACAATTGCATTTAAATAGTTTAATCAAACTCTAAAATTCAAATTTTTGGTCTGTTAGGTAGGGTTTGAATTTATATAAATTTAGAAATAAGAATCATCAAATTTGGAGTTAAAACGAGAGAGAATGAGCTCTCCAAAGTCTAAATTTAGGGAAAATCACTAAAATTGTACTGGAGAACCCACATGCAACGACTCCTTTACTACAAACAATTGTACTGGAAAAAGAGAAGCACGATGAGATGGGTAAAATTTGGTGACGAAAACAAAAAGTTTTTCCATGCCGTGGCAACTGAAAAATACAGAAGGAATGCCATCTCCCAACTAGTGGCTACCGACGAAAGAGTCTTGACAAATCATCATGAGAAGGCAGCTATGCTTTGGGATTCCTATAAGGCACGATTGGGGATATCTATGAAGCCACTAATGTTCTTTAATCTGTTTGAACTTTTGTACAGAGTGGAGGGGTTAGAATCTTCAACAGAGCCATTCATAATTGATGAAATAGATCAAACAGTTCAAAATTTTCAGTTGGATAAATCTCTAGGTCCAGATGGTTTTAATGGGCTTTTCATGAGGAGATGTCAGCCAATAATAGCTCAAGACTTCTACAGGCTCCATAATGATTTTTTGCAAGAGTCGTAAATCTGCAAAGCATTAATTAATCGTTTATTATGCTGGTCTCAAAAAAGAGCAACCCTGAGTGTGTTAACGATTTCAGACCAATATCTCTATTGAATTCTTTTGTCAAGCTCTTAACAAATATACTTGTTGATCTTCTTCAGACAATAATCATTAGTCTAATTCATAAGAATCAATATGTAACACCCTGGCTATTCGGAAGCCAAGATGTCACCTAAAACATCTAACATACATCCATAATGCGGAAGAATTTGAATAAAATCAATTAATGATAGTATCAAAACAACCAAGACATGATGAAGGTATCCTTCCTTCACCATCTAATCTATTTATTTCAGTTCATTGATAATGAAAGCTCACATGCAGTAATAATTCAACATCAATGTGGAGAAGGTATCCTTCCTTCACCAATTATAAATTTATTATTACAGTTCATCATTTACGAATGTAAGATAAAACTAAATTTAATCTTGAACATGAATTGGATGATGTGAACAAGTAGTGCGTGTCTACTCCCTCCCAAGTGAGCCAACATCAGGGGTTACCTAAAATAAACAAACAACGCAAGAGTGAGTCCACGACTCAGCAAGTACAGTAAAAGGGACATAACACACATATGAACAAGTCATCATCATAAGAGAATATGAGCATACATCGAATGAAAACTTAGGAATGCATGGCATGAATGAATGTACCCAAGGATGGACTGCACACATTCTTATACCGGTATAGCGAGTGACACACCCGTCGGTGTTCACTTAAGCCCGCACCTTAACAAAAGTGCGGGGATCCAAGTCCTATATGAAGAACGTTTCATATAGGTGTCCAAAGCTGCCCATACTGGAATTGATGGGTCTTACGTGCCCATACTGGAATTGATGGGTCTTTCAATCCACTCCGTGGACGGACATGACAATGTCCAAACCCGCCCACATTGGAATGGTGGACTTACATCCACTCCCGTGGACATAGCATGAATAAAAGGATGCATGATATGAACATGAACAATGCTAATATCATCTTTCGGCATTTACTCCACATATTGATAGAACATAACCAATTCAGCATTTCGGGTATCACAAGATGTCACATCATATTCATGTAAACATTCACAATCACAGCACTTAAAACCAACAAAGTACTTGCCTTTCGCGTTGCGACGCGTTAGCAGGCAACGATGGCGCTCCCAAACCCGTAGACTCGCGGCCTAAACAATTAAATAACCGAAATAAGAACAACATAGAGCCCATCATGAATTAATATTCTACACTACCCTCTTGCACACCCAAAACATAGTTATAACCCGAATCTGAAATTCCAGCAGCAACATGGAATCCCATCAGGACAGCAGCACGGTAAAGACCAAAACTAATGATCTGGGACTCCAAAAGAGATGAGCCCAGATCCTACACGAGCTCAACAAATATATCTACAACTTTGTAGTTGACGAGATAACCCAATTCGGCCAAACTAAATTGCTAACTGTCAAACGAAACAGCAGAACAGAATCTGACTGAGCAATTAGAACAGCAGAACTAAAACGTCCATAACTTTTAAACTACAACTCCGAATTGAGTGTTCTTTAACAATATGAAAAGGTTATGAAATTACCTACAATAACCTAGTTGGCACGACATTCATATTTTGCCTTTAACAAAAAGTGGCACACGGGTCAAAACTAAAGATAGAAACTGACATACAATCTGGACAGACTGACCTACAATCTGTACAGTCACAATGAAAAGTGCATAACTTTTGATCTATAAATCCAAATGAGGTGTTCTTTATCAATCCTGAAAGCTAGTGATATCACCTTCAAAATTTGTTATGGGCAAGACCTCTGAATCACCCTCTAACTAGGCCATATATCAACCTATACAGAGACTGCTAATTCTCGTCAGGATTCTGGACAGCAGATAATAAATCTATCATAACTTTTGACTGGAAAGTCGGAATTTAGTGTTCTTGGCGGCCACCGAAAGCTAAGAACAAAACCTACAATACTCTAGGAGATGGGATCCTCTAATTCGGCTCCTAAGATTGCGAAAACAGCCGCGCAAACTACTGGACAGAATTGAATTTCCAACAGACAGACTTTGATCTAATCAAATTTAATCGGTTTCACTTCTACGACTAATCAAACAACAACAACCGGCAATCGTTACCCTTGGAGACACGCGTGCCCACTGAAATACCCCCGCTAGATGCTCATCTCCTCTTCTTCTCCTCTCTCCCTCCACCTTTCTCCTTGGCCGACAGCAATGGGAGAGCACCACCAAGAGAGAGCAACGGAGTGCAAGGAGGGCGCGCACTGTAGCGGCACTGTAGCAGCGGCGGAACACTATAGCAATACGTGCTACAGTGGTGGGCTAGGGTTTCCCCTCCTTTTATTAGTGGCCGGCCCCTCATGGGCCTCCTAGGCCAAAGCCCGAAGCCCAGGTTGTCAAAGAATTGCAGATTTTCCATCGTCTAAAGTTTAATTTCTCTTTTCACTGCTTCCTTCATTACAATAAGTTGGAGTATTACAGAAAAACCCCTTTTTCGTTTACTCTCCTTCCGTAGAAACATTCGGGGTATTACACAATATGGTTTTATAAAAACCTGGACAATTCAAGATTGCCTAGCTTGGGCTTTTGAATATTTGCATCAGTGTCATAAATCTAAGAAAGAAACCATACTCCTCAATCTAGACTTCGAGAAGGCATTTGATACAGTTGAGCATGAAACATTCTAACAATAATGGAATACAAGGGTTTCAATAGTCGATGGCTCATGTGGATCAAGCAAATATTGGCAGCAGGAACCTCCTCAATTTTGTTGAATGGAGTGCTCGGGACAAGCTTTCAGTGCAAAAGAAGGGTGCGACAAGGAGATCCTTTGTTGCCCTTATTATTTGTCCTAGTAGCAGACCTTTTGCAATCAGTTGTTAATGAAGCATATGCTTGTGGCCACTTGGAGCTTCCTCTTCCTCTAGCAGATAATTCAGTCTTCCCCATACTTCAATATGCTGACAACACTCTTCTCTTCATGCAAGCCTCAACAAAACGACAGGTTTGTCTTAAAGCTTTGCTCCATACCTTTGCAGCATCGACCGAATTAAAAGTTAACTATCACAGATCATGCATTGTGCCAATTAATGTTTCTGAAGATGAGTTCCCCTGTTAGCTGGTTCTTTTGGGTGTAAAATTGAATCCCTTCCTTTCACCTATCTGGGACTACCTTTGGGCACATCCAAGCCAAGAGTTGTATATTTTTCACCACTAATCGATAGAATTGAGAGAAGGTTACCACCATGCTCAGCGTATCTCTCTTTTGGAGGTAGGTTTACCATGGTGTAATATCCCAAAAGTATTTGAATGTTTATCGGGAGAGAGTTAGTAGAATTAACAGAATGATTAAATAGAAAAGAGTTTAGTAGAAGAAAAAGGGGGTTTTATGCAAATCCTTGGCAACCTGGGCCTCGGGCCTTGGCCTAGGAGGCCCATCAGGGGTCGACCACCAATAAAAGGAGGGGGGAAACCCTAGCACTCATCAGAGCACGCGTAGCTACAGCAGTTCCCGCAATGCACAGATGTCGTCTTTGCAGAGACGCCCCTTGCACTCCATTGCTGTTCCCCTCCCTCTTGGTGGTGCTCTCCCATTGCTATCAGCCAAAGAAGGGAGAAGAAGGATAGAGGGAAGAGGAGAGGGAAGACGAGAGATCGCAGCCTCCGTACGTGATCTTAAGTGGTTCGTCAAGGGTGGAGGAGTGGTCCCGAAGGCAGCACCCTCTTCGCATCCTCCGTTCTCACGCGGTTAAGGCAAGTACTTGTTTGCTAGTATTGTGAATAATTGTGATGTCTATGGATGCTTGAATGTTATAGATGTTGTTGACCATGATTATTAATGTTGTGAAAATGTGTATGATGCATGGTTGCTTGAGTGTTTGTATGTCTATGAACATGTATGATAGAAGTATGAATGAGTTAAATTCATAAATGATGTTGCTGAGAAGGTATGATTATGATGATTCATGATTTGTGCATATGCATCATGTTGATAAAATGAAGACTTGGTCACGTGGTGACCAAGCACTTGTTGAGATCCCCGTCATGTATATGACGGGCTTGAGGTCCCCACACTGGTGGAGTGTGGGCTTGAGGTCCCCTTTACTTGTGGAGTATTGGGCAATTGGTCCCTGTGCTTGCGAGCACAGGCATGGTATGCGGCGACGGTCGCATATCTCGCATTACCGGTGAAATGCGAAAAAGAGTGAAAGAGAAAAGTTGCATTGCATATTTGCGTACATACCTCATGAGATATGTTTTCGAGTAAAGCTTTGGAATGGAATGTTGACGCTGTACATGTGAGTTTAATGTTTCATTATTGGTACTTGCTGAGTCTTTGGGCTCACCCTTGCTTTTGTTGTGTTTTTAGGTACCATTTGCAAGAACGACATGCATGGGAGGTAGTAGACTTGAATTGGACTCACACACAGCCATCCACCTTTAAAGTTGATAAATTTTTAGGTCGTACTTTAATAAAAGAGCAAACTGCTTAAGGATTGATTATTATTGTGCTTCATGCATTGGATTAAGTGTAATAATGATGAGTAGTGTCTTTTGGATACCTTTGAAAATGCTAGTTGCTTACATGTTTTGAATGCCTATTGATGATTCTGAATGTTGGATTATTTATATATATTTTATTCAAATATTGGAACCTCCTGGTAATTAACAATACAGGGGAGGTTCTGCCGAAAATTTGGTAGAATGTTCTGGCTTAGAATTGTTTTAATGTTAGTTTGGTAGCATTCGAGGCTCATGTTGGGCTCGGGTGTTACAGTTGGTATCAGAGCGGGTTGTAAGTCCGTGGTTACTAGATTAATTAAAAATTTGCGAATGGCTAACCAACTTAAAAGTTTGACACACTGGTGCACAATAGGAGGGGTTGGGTTATTGCATTGCATCTACGTTTTCATTATATCGCATTGATGATTGTTGATATGAATATTGTAAGATTGCCTATTAACTGATTATATGATTGTTATGTGTGAGGATAATAGATGTTGAGAGGTTGAGATTGTGGTTGTGGCCCTGGGCTTTACCAGGTTACACCACTGTTCGTAGTAAGGGATTAGTGAAGTGGTTACCTCGGATATCTTAGTACCGATGTGATAGTGAGTATCTTAGAGAAGTTGTTCCCTTCTTTGAAATTGAATTTGGTCGACTCTTGTCCAGTTGTGGTTGATAAATTTCTTTTTGATTGTTAGCCCATTGCGGTTGATGAGTTGCTTTGAGAAAGGTTGATGTGTTTCCATTGGTTTAATTTGCCCCTTAAACCAGCTATTGCTTTCCCAACTGTTGAGTTAATTTTGCGGCTGGTGAACTTGGTTAATTGCCAAGATTGACTTTTGTATTGGAGTTTTATCTTCTTATTGGAAAACATGACTCATTTATTTCGCTGGATGATTTGGATAATGCAAATTTCCTTTTGTAAACCCTTTTGTATGTGGAAGATTGACTCAACGTATCTCTCTTGGGTATGTTGCGTGTTGAAGATTAATGGATCTCTTTTATGAAAAAAGTTGTTAAACCCTTTAGCGATGTTTTGTCATGGTTAAGTGAGATGTTTTAATCAGAGCAATTAATGGATATGATATGGGTTATCAAGTTGGGTCTGTAGTGTGGTGTATAATTGATCTTTACAATATTCTTGGAAGTAAATGTGATTAAATTGCTATTGTCATAGAATAATTACATGATGAACTTGTTTAATGGTATGACCATTTATACTGGGAATCCAGGATTTATTAAGAGGTGTGATATATTGATTATTTGGCCTGATCATTAAGATTGTGGAATTCGGTAGATTTATTGGATAATTTAGAGCAGTGTGTCTCAATGGATTAGTCTACCCATTAGTGATGGTTATGTTAGGGATGTGTTTGAACAATGCCTTAGAGGATATCAATGTGGAAATTTTCATAAACTAGCTACTTGATGATCTTACATAATTGCTAGATTGAAATATGTATATCGTATTAGATGAATGTTGAGGTAGTATCTTGTGAAACCATGTTTTACTGGAGATGATGGTATTAAATGTTTAATTTTATTTTGCCCAAAACTCTGAGTATAAAGTGAAACGTTGGCTCAGTGCTTATAGATGGTCGTGTGACTACAAACAAAAGTAGGACCCTATTTGCATACGTGATAAATGCAATTGTCAATTGTTAGTGATAGTTGGAATAGGTAAGAGTAACACTAATGGTTAAGTGGATGAATGTATAAGTGGTCTCTGATAGAGTGTCTTGCAAAAATTATTATTTGATAGTATGATCTGGTTAGAAGAGGTTTGTTTCAACCTTGTGGCTTGTGTTTCTTTTGGGTAGTTTTATGATGGGATAAGAGGCTATGATGAGTCTCGCTAAGAGTGTATTATTTCATTGTTATGGTGATAGTCAGTAAGGGATTATGATCATAATATTGAATGTTTTGTATAAAGGAATTAGAACGTTCGCCTGATATTGATTAAATGAAAATGTTTATAGTTTCACGTTTGTGATCTTTCAGACCTCATGTTGATGTGGTAACTGAAATTGTTTTGAGCAAAGTGAAGTGTTGAGAGGTTTTATTAGTTCCTGGTGGTTTATGTGTTGTGGTCTTCAAATCCCTTTTTGTTGAAGTTGGTATGGTGATGTTGTAACCAACGAAAGTCATTTTTTTTTAAGGAAAGAGTGAAGTAGAAGTATTTGAGATTGAAGTCAAGTTCTGTAACTTGCAGGTTATTGAAGTTTGTCTAAAACTGTT
Organism: Ampelocalamus luodianensis; assembly: GCA_036346255.1. Taxonomy (NCBI): domain Eukaryota; kingdom Viridiplantae; phylum Streptophyta; class Magnoliopsida; order Poales; family Poaceae; genus Ampelocalamus; species Ampelocalamus luodianensis. The sequence goes on along the minus strand of CM070629.1, from coordinate 50,644,154 downwards.
GTTCTTGCCCATAAGAGTTTTCCTGAATTTTCAAAGCAATGTTTTATTCTCGTTTGAGGTTTGATATTCTCTGCTTGTGGGACGTGTGCCCTCAACTTTGATCTCATCTTTTGTTTTCCAAGATCATTGTTATTTAATTGTTTCTCTTTATCTTGTAACGACTGTAAGTGGTAACGTTTTCCTTTGTGCTGAAATTTACTTATATTTGCCTCTTCTTCTAAGAAAGGGTTAACTAAACTGTATTGCAATGTCTATTCGGATGTGAATTGGCAACTAGATAGTGGTGGTCTAGTAGATGGTTTGGTGAACCTTTAGGTGTCAGGTTTCTGAGGGGCATTGAGTAATAAATCGATTTATTAGAATAATCCTTGGAGAGGATTTGATTTAAAAAGAATGTTTGTCTCTCGAGCTAACAGGTTTCGTTGTCGCAACTAGTAGGACCTATAGCGAGATGTGGTCCAAGATTTTGTGTTCATTTTGACAGAACATTAGTGTAATACCCCAAAAGTATACGAAAGGAATTAACCGGGAGAGAATAAATAATCGGGAGAGAGTTATCTGAATTGACGAAGGACCAAATAGAAAATGATTAATTTCGTAGTTAGAGAGGGGGAAATCAGCGTTTGTACGGCAACCTGGGCCTGGGCCTTGGCCCAGGTGGCCATGTGGTGGCCGGCCAAGGGGGGGGAGGCGCCCATCATGAGCCTGGAATGCTACCATAATAGCATAAAACAAATTAATTCTAAGGCACTTTACAAAAAAATTTCGGCAGAACCTCCTTTGTATAAATAATCATACCGGAGGTTCGCACAAGAAACAATAACAATAATCAATTAACCAGTCTTCCAATTCAAAACATAATCATAAAGACATCCATATTATGCTAATCAACGCTATTACACAAATCCAACATAAGGCATAACCAAAAGAGAAGCCCTTAAGCAGTTTATTCAGTTATTTAAGCATGATTAACTTTATTGAATTATAATCTCAATGTTCGTGGCGTGCTTCAAAACTATAACTATGCCCTCCCATGCATGTCGCCCTTTTGAGAGGTACCTAAACAAACAACAACAACAAGGGTGAGTTCGATGACTCAGCAAGTACACTATAATCAAAGACAACATTCTTAATGGTAATTCAACAACTCAATACACTTCACAACATTTAGGATAAACCATGCACATGCTATGCAAGATGCTCAACTTTCACTTTATCCTTTACTTTGTCTCTTAGCATTACACTGTGACGCGAGTGTGCATCCGTCAATGCACACCCATGCTCGTGCCTTCTAGCACAGGACCAATTGCCCACATACCACCAATGTGGGGATCTAGGCCCATGCTCCACGAGCATGGGGATCTTTGCCCGTCATCATTATGACGGGATCTCAAAGAATAGCATGGTCAACTCGTGACCGAGCCCACAAATGCCAACATGATGCGTGTGTATGCAATTTCAATAAGAACAATAAATGAACAAATGCATTCACATCTTCATGGCATACAAGTAGACTATTCATAATACAACTTTCTCATCCTTAGGTATCATACTTTTCCAACATCAATGCGTAGTATATAACATATGCACCACTACACACTAACTATAATTTTCACATCGCAACAAAGATTCATGGTTCACACCAAACATTATCTAATATAACACAAGACTCCACTCAATAAGTTCAATGCTATTCCTTAATGCACTTGCAATACAGTAACAAAAACATTCATAAGCATACTTCATCATAGAGATGCATTTCAGGTAACAGGATCATATATAAGCCACTTCCATACTCAAACTAACTAAACAGCGACATTCACCACAAACAATCAATTCAACACTCATTCAACATCTGTCTACTAAAATTGTACTTGCCTCAACCGTGCGAAGGTGGATGTCGAGGATAAGGTACTGCTCCCGAAGCCAAACCCACACCTGGACATATAAATGAGACATGCTAAGGCTACCATGTAGGTCTAATAACAAAACTGTAATCACAAATGAACTCATCGTCCACTCGACGCGATCCCCGACTCTATTATCGGCTGCCAGATTTCCTTTCCAGAGAACAGCCCCCTTCGAAAAAAATCATAACTTCTTGTACAGAAATCCAAATGAAGTGATCTTGGACATTCTGAAAAGGTTATTGAATTCCCCTTCTAAACCTAGTTGGTGAGGTTCTCTGATTCGGCCCTTTACTAGCCCTGCCAAGCCATTCAACAAAGCATCAATTTTTGCGTCGGGTCTCTGGACAGCAACAATAAAACTATCATAACTTTCTATACATTCATCCGAATTTCATGATTTTTACTTTTCCTGAAAGCTGGAAGGATTATCTACATTTTTCGTTATGGCGAGACCCTATGATTTGTCCTCTAAATATACGCTTAGGTCGAAACACTAAAACCTGTCAGACCAGCAACCATTCCACAGCATAGACCCAATAAGAATAAAATCATAACTTTTGCTACAGAGGTCCAAATGACGTGATTCTTGTCGGCAATGAAAGATAACGAGATATCCTACAACTCTCTAGGAGATCCCAAGTTCCAATTCGGCACTTATCAAATTCTTACTTAATTAACAAGTTAACTGCAGATTCTCGTCAGGATTTTGGGACAGCAGCACTAAACAAATCATAACTTTCTAACCGTTAATCGGATTTGGGCGTTCTTGGCGGCCACTTAAACCTAAGAACAAACCCCACATATCTCTAGGAGATGGGGTCTCCAGATTCTGCTTCTAAGGATACGAAAACAGCCACGCACTAATCTGGACAGAACGCGATCTAAACCCGACATTGCTAGAATAACAACAATTAAACATCTAGACGATGGGACAGCGGTTACCCTTGACGAACAACGTAGAGGACGACGATCTCCACCCCCCAAGACGGCCTCCTCTACTCACCTCCTTCCTCCTCCCATGCCCGGCGGCGGGGAGTCGTGCACCGGGGAGAGTCGTGCACAGGGAGGCGCCGGTGGAGGAGCTGCTGGCGGGAGGGGCTGCCAAGGAAGGAGGTGCTACAGTGGCGGCCATCAGAGCGCCATGCTACAGTACTCCACTACAATGTAGGGCTAGGGTTTGCCTCCCCTTTAAGTGGTTCCTCGTTGGGCCAAAAGCTCGGGCCAAGGCCGAGTTCTAATACTCTTTCTAACTTCTGAATTTTTCTTTTCTAATTCTATTTAATTTCAGTACTAATCACTTATTTGTTTTATTTTTAAACGGGATATTACAGATGAGTTGCTTTGAGAAAGGTTGATGTGTTTCCATTGGTTTAATTTGCCCCTTAAACCAGCTATTGCTTTCCCAACTGTTGAGTTAATTTTGCGGCTGGTGAACTTGGTTAATTGCCAAGATTGACTTTTGTATTGGAGTTTTATCTTCTTATTGGAAAACATGACTCATTTATTTCATTGGATGATTTGGATAATGCAAATTTCCTTTGTAAACCCTTTGTATGTGGAAGATTGACTCAACGATCTCTCTTGGGTATGTTGCGTGTTGAAGATTAATGGATCTCTTTTATGAAAAAAGTTGTTAAACCCTTTAGCGATGTTTTGTCATGGTTAAGTGAGATGTTTTAATCAGAGCAATTAATGGATATGATATGGGTTATCAAGTTGGGTCTGTAGTGTGGTGTATAATTGATCTTTACAATATTCTTGGAAGTAAATGTGATTAAATTGCTATTGTCATAGAATAATTACATGATGAACTTGTTTAATGGTATGACCATTTATACTGGGAATCCAGGATTTATTAAGAGGTGTGATATATTGATTATTTGGCCTGATCATTAAGATTGTGGAATTCGGTAGATTTATTGGATAATTTAGAGCAGTGTGTCTCAATGGATTAGTCTACCCATTAGTGATGGTTATGTTAGGGATGTGTTTGAACAATGCCTTAGAGGATATCAATGTGGAAATTTTCATAAACTAGCTACTTGATGATCTTACATAATTGCTAGATTGAAATATGTATATCGTATTAGATGAATGTTGAGGTAGTATCTTGTGAAACCATGTTTTACTGGAGATGATGGTATTAAATGTTTAATTTTATTTTGCCCAAAACTCTGAGTATAAAGTGAAACGTTGGCTCAGTGCTTATAGATGGTCGTGTGACTACAAACAAAAGTAGGACCCTATTTGCATACGTGATAAATGCAATTGTCAATTGTTAGTGATAGTTGGAATAGGTGAGAGTAACACTAATGGTTAAGTGGATGAATGAATAAGTGGTCTCTGATAGAGTGTCTTGCAAAAATTATTATTTGATAGTATGATCTGGTTAGAAGAGGTTTGTTTCAACCTTGTGGCTTGTGTTTCTTTTGGGTAGTTTTATGATGGGATAAGAGGCTATGATGAGTCTCGCTAAGAGTGTATTATTTCATTGTTATGGTGATAGTCAGTAAGGGATTATGATCATAATATTGAATGTTTTGTATAAAGGAATTAGAACGTTCGCCTGATATTGATTAAATGAAAATGTTTATAGTTTCACGTTTGTGATCTTTCAGACCTCATGTTGATGTGGTAACTGAAATTGTTTTGAGCAAAGTGAAGTGTTGAGAGGTTTTATTAGTTCCTGGTGGTTTATGTGTTGTGGTCTTCAAATCCCTTTTTGTTGAAGTTGGTATGGTGATGTTGTAACCAACGAAAGTCATTTTTTTTTAAGGAAAGAGTGAAGTAGAAGTATTTGAGATTGAAGTCAAGTTCTGTAACTTGCAGGTTATTGAAGTTTGTCTAAAACTGTTGTTCTTGCCCATAAGAGTTTTCCTGAATTTTCAAAGCAATGTTTTATTCTCGTTTGAGGTTTGATATTCTCTGCTTGTGGGACGTGTGCCCTCAACTTTGATCTCATCTTTTGTTTTCCAAGATCATTGTTATTTAATTGTTTCTCTTTATCTTGTAACGACTGTAAGTGGTAACGTTTTCCTTTATGCTGAAATTTACTTATATTTGCCTCTTCTTCTAAGAAAGGGTTAACTAAACTGTATTGCAATGTCTATTCGGATGTGAATTGGCAACTAGATAGTGGTGGTCTAGTAGATGGTTTGGTGAACCTTTAGGTGTCAGGTTTCTGAGGGGCATTGAGTAATAAATCGATTTATTAGAATAATCCTTGGAGAGGATTTGATTTAAAAAGAATGTTTGTCTCTCGAGCTAACAGGTTTCGTTGTCGCAACTAGTAGGACCTATAGCGAGATGTGGTCCAAGATTTTGTGTTCATTTTGACAGAACATTAGTGTAATACCCCAAAAGTATACGGAAGGAATTAACCGGGAGAGAATAAATAATCGGGAGAGAGTTATCTGAATTGACGAAGGACCAAATAGAAAATGATTAATTTCGTAGTTAGAGAGGGGGAAATCAGCGTTTGTACGGCAACCTGGGCCTGGGCCTTGGCCCAGGTGGCCATGTGGTGGCCGGCCAAGGGGGGGGGAGGCGCCACCCTCCCCCAAAACCCGAGGCGCCCTCCCCTTTCCCCCTCCTCCCACTTGTGGCCGCCGCCCCCCATCCCTCCTCCTTCCTCCCCCTTTGGCTGCCCCACTTCCTCCCCTCCCACGCCACCTCCCTGCTGCTCCTCCCCTACTGCTGTCCAAGGAGGTGCTCCCCCCATTGCCGGTGTCGAGGAGGAAGAGGGAGGACCGCCCGGGAGATCGCTTGGCCAAGAAGAAGGAGAAGAAGAAGGAGAGGAGAGGGGGAGGGAGAGATCGTGGCCTGCGCTGGGAGTTCTTCACATCTGGCGGTGTTTCGTCAAGGGTAATACCCGTTTTCCCCCGAGTAGATGCATCTTTTGATTGTTGTAGCAATGTCGGTATTTCTGTCTACTCAGGATAGATCGCGTTATACAGACGTTTTGATGTAGTTAAGTGCGGATTCAGTCTTGGGCTTCTCCTAGAGAGTTGTAGAGGACGTCAATAGCTTTCGATGAAGTGCTAGATCATATTATTTGGACCTCTGTAGCAGAAGTTATGAATTACTTAGTATGACTGTTCTGCGAATCTGTCAGTATTTTGACAGGTTTTAGTAATCTGACTTGTGCAATAAGTTAAAGAGAGAATTAGAGGATCTCAGTATAACGAAAGTTGTAGATAATGGTCGTAGCTTTCAGGGAAGAACAAGACCGCGAAATTTGGATGAACGAGCTACAAGTTATGTTAGTTTTAGTGATCAGTCCAGAAAGTCTGACATGAAATCGATGTTTTGTTAAACAGCTTAAAAGTGATTTTAGATGGCCGAATCAGGGAGGTTCACCAACTAGGTTTAGTTGAGAAATTTGATAACCTTTTAATGAAGTCCAAGAACACCTAATTTGGATCCCTGTATGAAAAGATATGAATTTTAGAACATGACTATCCACAGGGGGGACAAAGCGACATCTAGAAGTTGGGGCTGGGTTCGCGCTAAAGGAACTTTTGTGAGTCCGTGTTTACTTTTATGGTTTGAGCGGTCCTCTATTGCTGTCTTAGCATTTCTTAATTGAATGTTTAGGTGGGGAACTGGTTCCGGAGGCGGCACCCTCTTCGCGTCCTTCGTTCCCGCACGGTTGAGGCAAGTGCATCGTTTGGTCCTTATTTGTGATTGCTTGGACGTGAATGCGGGTTTGATGCTTGTTAATGTCGTGTGGTTGTTGATAAGTGTGCGTAATCAGAATGGTGAATGTTCAAACTATGGGTATGCTTTATTCATGAATGTTGTTATTGCCTTTATTCATGAATGTTGTTATCGCCTTAATTCAAGAATGTTGTTATTGCCTTTATTCATGAATGTTGTTATCGCCTTAATTCAAGAATGTTGTTATTGCCTTTATTCATGAATGTTGTTACCACCATTGGTGCTTGATGTTGAAAAGAGATGGTGCATATGCATTTTTATATCATGTTGAGGCCTGGTCTTGTGATGACCAAGCATGCACATCTTTGAGGTCCCCGTCATGAATGTGACTGGCTTGAGATCCCCACACTCGTGGAGTGTGGGCATGAGGTCCCCTATACTTGCGGAGTATTGGGCAATTGGTCCCTGTGCGTGCGCGCACAGGCATGGGTATGCGGCGACGGTTGCATACTTTGCATTACCGGTGTAATGCACAAAGAAAGTTAAAGAGAAAGGAACCCTAAGCATTGCATTTGCATGTGAGTTGTGTTATTGTTGATCTCCTATATATGGATGTTGATGTTCTGGATTGAATTATGCGTCTTTTATTTTTGTACTTGCTGAGTCTGTGGACTCACTTTTGCTTTCTTGTTGTTTTTAGGTACCCAGATCAAGCGCAGTATGCATAGGAGGGAGTAGCGTTATGCTTTGCATGCACACTGTCATGAACCTAAATTCTCGGATCATGCCTTATTAAATAAGCTACTGATTAAAGATTTGACTTGTTTATGTTACCGTATCGGATTATTTGTAATAATGAAGAGTAGTCTAGTTGGAAGTTTGAGGATTTGTTCAGTCGATTAGTAAGATCTTGAGTATTTTGTAATACTCCAGAGTGGAAAACGGGAGAAAACCAGTTATTCAAAGGAAAAAGGGTTAATTAGAAATTGATCCAAAAGAAGGATCTAATAGAAAATAGTTAATTAGTCAGTTAAAAAAAGGGGTTAGCAGCAGTTTTTGGGCAGCGTGGGCTGAGGCCTCAGGCCCATGAGCTTTCGGCCCATAGGTGGAGGGAGGAGTCCGGCTTTAAAAGGGGGCCAAACCCTAGGCCGCCCCGCTCCTCCCCTATGGCCGCCACCCCACTCCCCTTGCGCCTCCTCATGGCTGCCTCCACCCTTCCCTCCCCTCTCCAAGCTGCCCCATCTTCCATTGGTGCCTCCTCCTTGCTACCGTGTTCCTCGCTGCCAACCAAGCGAAGAAAGGACCGTAGGACTGCATCCTTTTGAGAGGAAGGAAGGGAAAGAGGGAGAGGATCTTCTTCATAGGGGTGGTTCATCATCTTCCTGCGATTCTTCAAGGGTAACGACGAGTGTTCTTCGCTGTTTGATTAGTGTATTATGCGTTTACGGTTTCATTTAGTAGATCGATTACTTTTGCTGCTAGATCGCGTTCTGTCCAGATTAGTGCGCGGAAGTTTTGGCATCCCTAGAAGCGGAATCTGGGAATCTTGTCTCCTAGAGATAGTTGGGTTTTGTTCTTAGCTTTAATTGGCCGCCAAGAACACCCAATTCCGATTTACGGTTTAGAAGTTACGTTGATTTAATTGCTGCTGTCCCAAAATCCTGACGAGAATCTGCAGTCGTTTTGATTAATAATTAAGAAGCTGTTAGAGGCCGAATTGGAGGTCTCCATCACCTAGAGAGTTGTAGGTTATCTCGTTATCTCTCATTGCCGACAAGAATCATGTCATTTGGACCTCTGTAGCAAAAGTTATGATTTTTTCTTAGGGAGTTTGTGCTGTGGAATGATGGCTGGTCTGACAGATTTTAGTGTTTCGACTTAAGCGTAAACTTAGAGGAAAAATCAGAGGGGCTCACCATAACTAAAAATGTAGATACTCCTTCCAGCTTTCAGGAAAACTAAAGAACATGAAATTCGGACGAACGTAGAGAAAGTTATGATAGTTTATTTGTTGCTGTCCAGAGACCCGACGCGAGAATTGATACTCTGTTGTATGGCTTGGTAGGGCTAGTAAAGGGACGAATCAGAGAACCTCACCAACTAGGTTTAGAAGGGGAATTCAATAACCTTTTCAGAATGTCCAAGATCTCTTTATTTGGATTTCTGTACAATTAGTTATGTTTTTTCGAAGGGGGCTGTTCTCTGGAAAAGAAAACTGACAGCTAGCAATAGAGTTGGGGATCGCGTTTAGTGGACGATGTGCTCATTTTGTGTTTATGGTTTTGTTATTAGACTTATATGGTTGCCTTAGCATGTCTCAATTGTATGTCCAGGTGTGGGTTTGGCTCCGGGAGCAGTACCTTATCCTCGACATCCACCTTCGCACGGTTGAGGCAAGTGCATTGTTTGTTAAATGGGAGTGATTGATTAGCTATGTCTGTGTGCTTTTTGATATAAGGTTGCATAGCAAGATGGTTTACTTGATGATTGTTTAAGTATGGTGATTGCTCAAATTATGCTTATGCTTTCTTGTGGTACAATGTTGTTGTCTTTGATAAGATTGATGATGAATAAGAGATGAGCATATGCATATTGAGAACATGTTGTGGCTTGGTCACGCGGTGACCAAGCATGTTTCCCTTTGAGATTCCCGTCATGAATGTGACGGGCCCGAGATCCCCTCACTCGTGGAGTGTGGGCTTAAGGTCCCCCTTACTTGCGGAGTAACGGGCAATTGGTCCTCGCGTGCGCGCGCAGTGCATGGGTATGCGCGACGGTTGCATACTCGTGACACGGTGTAATGCACAGAAAGTTAAAGATAAAGGATCCTTGAGCATTGCATTTGCATATGAGATGTTCTATTGTTGATCTCCTTTACGTGGATGCTGATGTTATGGTTCTTTATGTACTTGCTGAGTCTATGGACTCACTCTTGCTTTTATTGTTGTTTTAGGTACCCGAGCCAAGAACGACATGCATGGGGGAAGTAGACGCTAGTCACACACATGCCACACGAACTAAATAAAGATGAATGATCTTCAGAACGTGATTGATTTTAGTAAATGCAAAGATTATTATGTTTTGTCTCATGCAATGGATTAAATGTAATAATGATGAGTAGTGTAACTTCATATCTCTCTAGTTATGTTAAATACTTAGCATGTCTTTGATTATCTTTTGATGTCTTTGGATGAAAGTTTTAGTTAATTTTTGATTAATCTGTGTGTTGGAACCTTCGTGTAATTAACTTTACAATGGAGGTTCTGCCGAAATTTATTAAGATTGTCTAGTTAGTAGCATTCTGGGTCCCTTCTGGACTGGGGTGTTACAGTTGGTATCAGAGCGGGCTTTAGGTCCGTGGTAGTTGAAATATTAAATTGACACACCGTGTACGATGAGGTGGGTTGGGTTTTGCATTGCATATACGCTCTCGTTATGTTGTATTGTTGATCTCTATCATGATCTAATATATCTATAATATAATACTATTGTTATCTTGTGTGGGGTTAACCCACGTTTGAGAGGTTGAGGTCGTGGTTGTGACCTTGGGCTTTACTGAGTTACACCACCATTCACGGTATAAGAATAGTGAAGTGCTACCTCGGATATCTTAGTACAAGTGTGGTTAGCGAGAATCTTCGTAAGAGTTGTTCTCTCTTGGGTTTAAATTTGGTTACTCTTGTCCATTGTGATTGATGTTTTTCTCCGGTTATTAGTTTATTGCGGTTGACGGGTTGTCTTGAAAAATGTTGGAGTGTTTCCATTTGCTTAATTGTCCGTAAAGTAATCGTTGTTCTTCCGATCGATGGGTTCTTCTTGCGGTTGGTGAACTTCGTTGATTGTCAAGGTTGATCTTTACATTGGAATTGTGTCTTTCTCATTAGAAATCTTGACCCGTTTATTTGCTTGTTGATTTGGGCTATGAACATTTACTATTGCAAGACCTTTAGTACGTGGAGGATTTGACTTTATGTAGCTCTTTTGGGTATGATGAGTGTTGAAGTTTATTGGTTCGATTTTATGAAACAAGATGTTCAACCCTTTAGCGATGTTTTGCTATTGTTAAGTGAGAGGTTATAACCAAGGCAATTAATTGGTATGGTATGAGTTATCAACTTATAGTGTGGAACATAATTGGTTTTAACCCAGTTCTTTGGAATTGAAGTTGTTTAAGTCGGGGTTGTCTTCTAGTAGTTCCTAATGAACTGTGAGTAAAGGTATGCTTATACCTACTAGAAATCCGAGATTTATTAAGAAGTGTGAGATATTGATGACTTGGTCTAATCATTAAGATTGTGAAAATTGGTAGATTTGTTGGGTAATACGGAGTAATGTGTTTCAATGGATTAGTCTACCCATTCGAGATGGTTATGTTAAGGATGTGTTGGATCGATGCCTTAGAGAATATCCATCTGGAAATTTTCTTAAACTAGTTACTTGTTGAGCATACATAAATTTCTAGATTGAAACATGTATAACAGATTAGATGAATGTTGAGGTGGCATCTTGTGAGACCCTGTTTTACAGGAGATGATATAATTGAATGTCTAATTATATTTTGCCCTAAAACTCTGAGCATAAAGTGGAAGGTTGACTCGGTGTTTATTGATGGTTAGGTGAATACAAATAGACGTAGGACCCTGTGTGCATGTGTGATAAAGATAGATGTCAATTGTCAATGATAGTTGAAGTGTACGTTGAGCAACACTAATGGTTGCATGGAAGAATGAATAAGTGATATCTGAAAGCGTGCATGGCGAAGATGTTATTTGATAGGTATGATTTTGTTGCAAGGGGTTTGTTTTAACCTTGTGGGTTATGTTTCTTTTGGTGAGATTTAGGATGGGATGAGAAGCGATGATGATTCTCTCTGGGAGTATTTGTAACAGCCCCAATTTTATCAACAGTAATAATCTGCATTATGAACAGTAAGGGGCTACTGTTCATATCATTACTTTTCTTAATCTCAGTTGGGAGTTGCTGTTACCAAATAAAACCTTCCTTTTTGCCAAAGTCCAAAGAATTATTTAGAATATTTAAAAGAATACAAGATAAAACTTGTATTGTGACTGGGAAGTATTTTTATTAAAGCCTAGATAAATTATCTTGGCTAAAAATATTTTGTTGCATTTTTAGAAATTATTTGGACTTAAAGAAAATTTATGGTCTTTAAATAAATATTTTCGGCCTGAAATCAATATTTATGTATTTTATAAAGTGAAAATGAAGTTTATGAAATTTATCTGGGAAATATGTTATCCCAGTAGCTTACAGTAAAAATTTCATGATTTTATGAATTTATTTGCTATTTTTAAAGCCCAGTCAAACCTTTTAAATATTTGAATAAGGTTTGGTCAACCAAACCGGTCCAAACCCAAACTTAGTACTCGCATGCGACCGGCCTCATGTGGACTTGGTCCAACCGAACCATTTGGTCCGGCTCGGTCACGTCCCAACGCGAGCCCAAAGCTCACACGTGATATGAGCCGTTGATCTTCAATCGAACGGGCGAGCTCACGGTATCCCGCGAGACGTCCACGTGTATACTTTAATCTCCACCGTTGGATCTTGATCTAACGAGCGAGGTTAGTGTGTGCAATCGGACAACTCCGGATCCATGTTCAATCTCCACCGTTCGTTTCCAATCCAACCGTGACGCCCTTTTCGTTTTAAACTTAAAGGCGCGCTTTTATCTCAGCCGTTAGATTCAAATCCTACGGTTTTATCCTTTTTCTCGCGTGTTATAAAGCCCGCACTCCTCTGGACCATTGGATCTTCATCGTGTGGCCCAGATTAGTGTATGCATTCGGACGACTCTGGATCCCCGCACAATCGTGGCCGTCCATCCTTGATCTAGCGGTATCGCTTATTTCAATTTGAAATCAGAGGCGCGCGTTAATGTGGGCCTTTGGATTTCAATCCTACGGCACTCCTTTTTGACTGTGGGCCTTTAAAGCCCCAAAATCGGTGGATCGTTGGATTTTAATCGTGCGGACCCCATGGGTGTATGCAATCGGACCATCCGGTTCCATTTTACATCCTGACCGTAGAAATTAAATCCAACGGTGCTGAGCCATCGCATCAAAAGAAGAGTGACGTGTATATCTTTTAATTGATCGTTGGATCTTGATCCAACGTATATCTTTGAAAGTGGAGCCCCGCAGTCCTTCGGGATTTCAATTAGATCTCGTTCGATCGATCTTGATCGTGCGGTCCATATTAAATAATACCGATTCAAATCATTTAATCTCTCTATTTATCGTAGCCGCCCATTTCCAATCGGACGGTGACGCTTGTTTGAGCCTCTTCGAGTGCGCGGTCGAGGATGACAATGGGGCCCACATGTCGCTTGGCTCTTATCTTCTTCCCTCTCTCTATGCGCAAGCTTCTCTGGAAATCAGAGGAGAGGAATTATCCCAAAGTTTTTGCAACTAATTTTTGGGATAATTAGCCCTAAATGGACACCTCATCAAGCTCTAGACTTTTCCCAATTATCTTGTAGCTCAACTCCCACATATATAAACCCTAGTTTTTGAGCTGCAGCCATTGTTGACCACTGAAGCTCATTTTCTTCCTTGCTGACAGTGGAGTTCTTGCTCCTATCCTTTGCTTATCCATCCTTAAGCACTGGCTTTACTTACAATAAAGATTGGTTATCTTTTGTAGGTCAAATCCAGAGTTTGTTTCTCTGTCCATTATCATCGGTTTTCAGAGTTTTTGGTATCTTTCCATACTGGTAAGCCAAAAACCCTAGTTTCGACATCTTGAGCATCTTAAGAACCTTAGGAGCTGCTAAGAGTCATTCTTTTAAGCATCAGTAGCTTCAACTGTCCTTAAACTGAAAAGTTGATATTATACCTTTTCGGTTTTTCATGTCATTTTCAAGACCTAGGGTTCTTCCTGTCAACTTATCATCTTATTTAGGTTTTGACTAAACCCTAGCAGCATGGCAAGTTGATCTTTCCATTCTTGTCATCATCTATTTTAACTTCTAGTTGAGATCTGTCTATGTTCTCTTGTCGGCTCAACCGACAAAATAGGTTTTTGCTTTAGCTTCTGCAATCTAACTAGTTAGGGTTAGACTAAGGTTGGTTTGGGATATTAATTACCCTAAAAGATCATGCTAAGTTTTATTTATGAACTTTTGCATGATCTATACTTCTTTTTCCAAAAATTGCAATCTGTCCTGTTTTCAGCTCTTATACAATCTGAAAACTGGAGTTTTGCACTGAAACCTAATTCCTGTCTTTTGAAAACAGTGAGCTACATGATGGATTATTATCATTATTATGGGTAGTTATGGCTTAAGCATACTGTAATTATGCATTTCTAGATTGATCATGCATTTTCTTCTATTTTGGACTTATTGTCAGTTTTGGTATTTATTGGATCTTATTGTTCCTTTTAGAATCTGGTTCTATTGAAGCAATTGAATCTTTTTCTGAGCAACCAGAACCTGCAACAGAAGTCTATTGTTACCAAGGCAAGCATCCTCTTTGCACCATATTGAACCCAAATTTTGTACAATAGCTTTTACAAATCCAGTGATATCTGTGCATGCTATTTTTCTGAAAATACAAAATGTGACTTGTAATAGCTAGTTATAACCTGACATGGTGGATTACCTTAATTATGACCATACACTCAACTCTAGTGTAGTACTGTATAATATATGGTCTATTTTCAGATTTGGCTTAGACATGCAGTCTAGAGATTTTAGAGTTTGACAAGCATATCTTGTCAAACATGGGAATCACAACTGAACTATTGTTATTTCAAACTCCTTGTCCAGTTTCTTTAAATCAGTCTTGTATTTGAAATTCAAATTGATCTGGACAAGAGGAAGCTAGTGATGGTGCTTTTGTGCACGAGATTGGGTTTTGTGGTGGACTTGTCCGGGTTAATTAAGGACCGAACTCTGACTATTCAGTTCAAGTCCCCCACGTACTTCCACATGCAGTGTATGGGCGCTGTTTGGTTAAGTAAAATGTTGAGACTATTGAGTTGGAAAAAGGAGAGTAAGGATATGTGTATTGGCCTTGTATGGCATAGATGCTTTGGTCTGAGGACTGCGTTTTATGCCATGTGAGCTTTGTATGTCAGTATCAGATGTTCTTAGGAGGGTGAGGGCGTATATGTGCCTCGTCGCATATACGATACCTTAATGGTGCCGATAGCATTCTACTATGGGTGGGGAGCCCAATTCGTTTTAAATTGTTTGGATCGGCATTACTGACACAACATGTGTGCCCCGTGGTTAGTAGGTGGTATAGCCTACACTAGTGGGATCAATGCACACATGGGGGTCCAACTCAATAGTATTGGCTTGTTGAAAAATACCAAATCTTAGCTTCCCCGGTCGGCATACCAAAGGAAGTGTGTCATCATTCGGAGGCATCCGAAGACAACGGGCTAGCTAAGTCATGTGGGTAAAGATGTACACCCCTGCAGGGTATAAACTGTTCGAATAGCCGTGTCCACGGTCATGGACGATAACTTGAATTGATGTCACCTGTATAGAAGTTTTGATTTTTCAAAAATCTGGTTTTGGTTTGTTTTCGGTTTGCATGAGGGAATCATGCACTGTACTGTTTACATTTGTGTCATTTACTTACTGTTTTAAGCAAACTTTGATTTATTAAATTGCTTTATCAAAATTTAGCCTTTGTAGGTTAAGATGTATCGCTTTATGCAAATTTGAACCTTTATACCTTCCTGTTGTAAGCTTATGCATGTAACAACTCTACTCCTTTGATTAGGCTCTAATAACCACTTTCTTTTATTAGTTTGTGTAAGACTTGCTGAGTACCTTCCGTACTCAAGGTGCTACCACCTATTGTTGCAGGTGAGGATGGTTTTCTCTATGAAGTACCCGTTAGCGCCGATCAGGGTGACGCTAACGAGTAACGCTACTTCTTTCCTCCACGCAATTGCCTGCGGGTAGATGAGGCCATTGGTGGACATTTTTCCGTTTATTTTGCTTCCGCTGTATACTGTTAAAGTGACCAAGTCACTTAATATTGTAGTACTAAAACCGAATGATGTAAGCTTATGTTTAATTATGCAAATGTACGACTTGTATGTGTATGATGCAATGTTGTTAAAGGATATATATATGCAATGGTCATTGATCCTGGGAACCATTGTGAGATATATATATATCCGGGGATCCTGTTTATTGTAATTGTTACTTGTTGAATTTATACCTTTAGCATGATCTTTAATTGAGGGGCAGTACTGTTCCTTCATTAATAATCATGTTACTGTATGAATTTAATTAAGTACATTTATAATAACCCGGGGAGCCCACAGTATTACTTTGGTGTTAGCAAGATTGCCAGTAAGGGATTATAATAATATTATAGAATGTATTGTATAAAGGGATTGGATCACTTGCCTGATATGGATTAAGTAAAAATATTTCTAGCTTTGCGTCTGTGAACTTTCAGACCTCTTGTCGATGTGGTAGCTGAATTTGTTTTTGCGCTTAATGACGTGTTGAGAGGTTTTATTAGCTTCTTAGTGATTTTTGTATTGAGGTTTATGAATCTCTTATTGTTGGAGTTGGCAAAGTGATGTCAGAACCAACGAAAGTCTTTTCTTTGTTAAAGGTAAGAGTGAAGTAGAAGTATTTGAGATCAAGTCAAGTTTGGTAACTTACGCTTTCGAATTTTGCTTAAACTTTCTTTTGCCCATCGAGTTTCTTGAATTCCAAAGGTAATGTTTTATTCCCGCTTGAGGACGTGTGCCCTCACCTTTGATCCTATCTTTTATTTTCCAAGAACATCATTATCCGATTGTTTCTCGTGATTTTGAACACTGTAAGTGGTAACGTTTTCCTTCGCTGAAATTTATTTCTATTTGCCTCTTCTTCTAAGAAAGGGTTAACCGAACTATATTACAAAGTCTCTTCTGGATGTGAATTGGCAACTAGATAGGGGTGGTCTAGTGGATGATTTGTGAACCTTTGGGAGAGGCATCGAATAATTAATCAATTTATTAGAATAATCCTTGAAAAGGATTTGAGTTAAAAAGAATATTAGTCTTTGGAGTTGACAGATTTCGTAGTCGCAACTAGTAGGACCTATAGCGAGATATGGTCCAAGATTTCGTGTTTATTTTGACAGAACATTAGAAGTAGCAAGTATCGGAATCTTGATCAGAATTTTAGAGTATCGCATTTGGGTACTCAGTAAGATTGTGTAGAAGAAGCATGATGGTGTAGTTTCATGACGGTAATAGTGTGGAGAAAATTAATCATTGCATTAATTAACGGGATAGTAGGAATAATTGAGTTATTGTCAAGTATGATTCGGCCCCAGTGAGTAACCCCATAGGAGTTAGATTATCTCGATGGATGACTTGGTCAAGAATATATTTATCTTTTGACATTAAATGATTGAGTATGTTTGAATCTTGGTCAATCAGTTAGGGTATTGCGAAGAGGTATATTACAGTTGTGTAGTTGGATTGGATTGGTGTGGATTAGAGAAGGTCTAAGGTTGGTGAAATAAAGTACCTTGGGGCGGTTATCTGATTAGTTAGGAATATTGATATTAATGACTAAGATTATTGTCGAGGTGTGTGAAATTTTAGTAAACGAATGTGAGGATTTCCTATCAACTAAACCAGAAATTCACGATAGGAGACTTGAAGATTAAATTTGGGGGCCCTATATGTTATGCTAGGACCTGAAAGACCCAGTAATATGTGCAGAGGTGGAAGAACAGAACTGAATTTTAAATAGTGTGTTGACCTTTGATAGAATTCTTTGGGTAAAGTAAATGAGTGGGAATGTGGTGAATATCAAGTTGATTATCTATAAAAGATTGAGGTGATGTGATTGTGGATGAAATTTATATTGAGGAGTGTTGGGAACTATTTGTCAAGATAATTCTTTTGGTAGAGAAGTTGATCAGAGTATGCTATTGTGGATTGGAAGAGTCTCTCTTCATAGGTGTGGATTTTGTGTTCAGTTTGAGCATAGCTTTGATATTGCCAAATAAAAAAAATGAATAAATTAGAGTGTTATGTGATGATTGGGAATCTCAAGGTTTAAGATAAAGATGAAAACCCTACAAGAAAGTTTGAGGAAAAGGTTGTATTCTTGGATAATGAAATGTTCTCTTGGCTTTTATTTGAGATTTGTCTTCGTGATGATGCCAAACATTTATTAAGTTGGTTCTTCTCGGTATGCGAGATTCTTTCGGTTAAGACAAATAAAGGAAATGGTTGTTTTGAGCATTCGAGTGATTTTGCCTTTGGCTTATGTGGTGTTCATTGGTAGCCTGTCTAATTCGAAAGTGGAAGAGTTTCATGATGAATCTTTTGGTTTTGGATTTAACTCTTTTGGTGGGGAGTTGGTGATGCGTGTTCGCGTTGAGAATTCTTTATTCTCAGTTGGGTTTTGTTTTTGTTAGAGCTTGTTTAAAATGAGTTTTGTGGTGTGTCCACAGTTAAAGAAGGTGCCCTTTGTAAAATTGAAAAGATCGAATGATACAAGGAACACGAGTTTATGTGCTATGTGCAGGTTGTGTGATTTGGTACTAAAGAAAATGTTAACCTTTGGTACTTTGGCTGTTTCTGAAATAGGCGAAGATTCGGGAGATAGCGCATTACTAGGACGTCTCGAGTCCTTGCGTGCCTAGAGTGTGAAGCTCGTTAGGGCCAGTGGCCCACGAGTAAGACCATGTCAACGAGACGTGACCGTTGAGTAACTCGTGAAAGGTTGGGGCGTGAAGTAAGGCGTAACATTTCAATTATGTTAGGGTATGGTGGTCCCATAATTACGAGAGGAAAAAAAAACTTGGGAATGGGAGTCTCGCATGTGCGAGCTTTGTCCGGAGTTTTTCATAGCAGAAGCGTGGCAATGTTAGTAATCCTTAACTGTTATTATTCTTTGGCTTTAAGCGTGTTCGAATTCGGGGTCGAATTCAGTCTAAGGGGGGTAGAATGTAATACTCCAGAGTGGAAAACGGGAGAAAACCAGTTATTCAAAGGAAAAAAGGTTAATTAGAAATTGATCCAGAAGAAGGATCTAATAGAAAATAGTTAATTAGTCAGTTAAAAAAAGGGGTTAGCAGCAGTTTTTGGGCAGCGTGGGCTGCGGCCTCAGGCCCATGAGCTTTTGGCCCATAGGTGGAGGGAGGAGTCCGGCTTTAAAAGGGGGCCAAACCCTAGGCCGCCCCTCTCCTCCCCTATGGCCGCCACCCCACTCCCCTTGCGCCTCCTCATGGCTGCCTCCACCCCTTCCCTCCCCTCTCCAAGCTGCCCCATCTTCCATTGGTGCCTCCTCCTTGCTACCGGTGTTCCCTCGCCAACCAAGCGAAGAAAGGACCGTAGGACTGCATCCTTTGAGAGGAAGGAAGGAAAGAGGAGAGGATCTTCTTCATAGGGGTGGTTCATCATCTTCCTGCGATTCTTCAAGGGTAACAACGAGTGTTCTTCGCTGTTTGATTAGTATATTATGCGTTTACGGTTTCGTTTAGTAGATCGATTACTTTTACTGCTAGATCGCGTTCTGTCCAGATTAGTGCGTGGAAGTTTTGGCATCCTTAGAAGCGGAATCTGGGAATCTTGTCTCCTAGAGATAGTTGGGTTTTGTTCTTAGCTTTAATTGGCCGCCAAGAACACCCAATTCCGATTTACGGTTTAGAAGTTACGTTGATTTAATTGCTGCTGTCCCAAAATCCTGACGAGAATCTGCAGTCGTTTTGATTAATAATTAAGAAGCTGTTAGAGGCCGAATTGGAGGTCTCCATCACCTAGAGAGTTGTAGGTTATCTCGTTATCTCTCATTTCCGACAAGAATCATGTCATTTGGACCTCTGTAGCAAAAGTTATGATTTTTTTCTTAGGGAGTTTGTGCTGTGGAATGATGGCTGGTCTGACAGATTTTAGTGTTTCGACTTAAGCGTATACTTAGAGGAAAAATCAGAGGGGCTCACCATAAATAGAAATGTAGATAATCCTTCCATCTTTCAGGAAAACTAAAGATCATGAAATTCGGACAAACGTAGAGAAAGTTATGATAGTTTCTTTGTTGCTGTCCAGAGACCCGACGCGAGAATTGATACTCTGTTGTATGGCTTGGTAGGGCTAGTAAAGGGACGAATCAGAGAACCTCACCAACTAGGTTTAGAAAGGGAATTCAATAACCTTTTCAGAATGTCCAAGATCTCTTTATTTGGATTTTTGTACAATTATTTATGTTTTTTCGAAAGGGGCTGTTCTCTGGAAAAGAAAACTGACAGCTAGCAATAGAGTTGGGGATCGCGTTTAGTGGACGATGTGCTCATTTTGTGTTTATGGTTTTGTTATTAGACTTATATGGTAGCCTTAGCATGTCTCAATTGTATGTCCAGGTGTGGGTTTGGTTCCGGGAGCAGTACCTTATCCTCGACATCCACCTTCGCACGGTTGAGGCAAGTGCATTGTTTGTTAAATGGGAGTGATTGATTAGCTATGTCTGTGTGCTTTTTGATATAAGGTTGCATAGCAAGATGGTTTACTTGATGATTGTTTAAGTATGGTGATTGCTCAAATTATGCTTATGCTTTACTGTGGTACAATGTTGTTGTCTTTTGATAAGATTGATGATGAATAAGAGATGAGCATATGCATATTGAGAACATGTTGTGGCTTGGTCACGCGGTGACCAAGCATGTTTCCCTTTGAGATTCCCGTCATGAATGTGACGGGCCCGAGATCCCCTCACTCGTGGAGTGTGGGCTTAAGGTCCCCTTACTTGGAGTAACGGCAATTGGTCCTCGTGCGTGCGCGCACGTGCATGGGTATGCGGCGACGGTTGCATACTCTGCATTACCGGTGTAATGCACACAGAAAGTTAAAGATAAAGGATCCTTGAGCATTGCATTTGCATATGAGATGTTCTATTGTTGATCTCCTTTACGTGGATGCTGATGTTATGGTTTCTTTATGTACTTGCTGAGTCTATGGACTCACTCTTGCTTTTATTGTTGTTTTAGGTACCTGAGCCAAGAACGACATGCATGGGGAAGTAGATCGCTAGTCACACACATGCCACACGAACTAAATAAAGATGAATGATCTTCAGAACGTGATTGATTTTAGTAAATGCAAAGATTATTATGTTTTGTCTCATGCAATGGATTAAATGTAATAATGATGAGTAGTGTAACTTCATATCTCTCTAGTTATGTTAAATACTTAGCATGTCTTTGATTATCTTTTGATGTCTTTGGATGAAAGTTTTAGTTAATTTTTGATTAATCTGTGTGTTGGAACCTTCGTGTAATTAACTTTACAATGGAGGTTCTGCCGAAATTTATTAAGATTGTCTAGTTAGTAGCATTCTGGGTCCCTTCTGGACTGGGGTGTTACATATTTATAGTTGATCTTGAATATTGCAGTACTTCGTTATAACTCCCTTTTAACAGTTGAAACCCATGTGAGGTAGAAATACAAAGGAAACTCTGTCGAAATTTAGTAAATTATCTTAGTTTAGTTTTGTGTAAGGATACTGTAGTAGCATTCTTGGCTCTTGTGGAGCTGGGGTGTTACAATTAGAATTAGCAAGTATAGAAATCTTGATCAGTTTATTAGAGTATCGCATTTGGGTATTCGGTAAGATTGTGTAGAAGAAGTATGATGGTGTAGTTCAATGAGAGTAGGAGTGTAGAGAAATCTAATAGTCGTGTTAATTAATGAGATAGCAGGGATTGTTGAGTTATTGTCAAGTATGACTCGGCCTTAGTGAGTAACCGTATGGGAGTTAGATTATCTCTAAGGATAGCTTGATCAAGAATATATTTATTTATTGACGTTAGTGATTGAGTATGTTTGAATCTTGGTCAATCAGTTAGGGTATTGTGACAATATGGGTTCATTGTGGTCGAGTAGCTGCATTTGATTGGTGTGGGTTAGAGAAGGTCTAAGATTGATGAAACGAATCGCCTTGGGCGGTTACTTGACTAGTGAGGAATGTTGATATTAAGGACTGAGTTTATTATTGAGCTGTGTGAAATCTTAGTCATCAGACCTGGGGGTTACCTATCAAATTTACCAGAAGTTCATTGTAGGAGTCTTAGAGATTAAATTTGGGCTTGCATTTTTATGCTAGCATCTTGGTTTCCCATGATTAGGTTCCAAGAGTTATGGTGATCTTTGATAGAATCCTTTGAATGTAGTAAATGAGTGTGTATGCGGTGAATTTCAAGTTGATTATCCTTACAAGATTGAGGTGACGTGATTGTGGCTAAAATCTATATTGAGGTGTGTTGGGAATTATTTGTCAAAGTAATTCTTTTGGTAGAGAAGTTGATCAAAGTATGTTATTGTGGATTGAAAGAGTCTCACTACATAGGTGTGGATTTTGTGTTCAGTTTGAGCATAGCTTTGAGGTTGCCAAATTAAAAGAGATGAATTACTGTGTTATGCGATGGTTTGGGACTTCATGATTTAAGAGGAAGTTGAAGTCTTAAAAGAAAGTTTGAGAAAAAGGTGGTATTCTTGGTTAATGAAAAGTACTCTTGGTTTTTAATTAAGCTTTGTTCCTATGACAGATGCCAATTATAAATTGAGTTGGCTCTTCTTGGTATTGCGTGATTCTTTTTTTGTTAAGAAAAAGGAAGGAAATGGTTGTTTTGGGGATTTGAGTGATTTTGCCTCTGGCTTATGTGATGTTCATTGGCAAACTGCCTACATGGAAATTGGAAGAGTTTCTTGATGAACCTTTGGTTTTGGATTTAACTCTTTTGGTGGGGAGTTGGTAATGCGTGTTTGTAATGAGAATCCTTTATTTTCAGTCGAGTTCTGTTGTGTGTCCCTGGTTAAAGGAGGCACTCCTTGTTAAGATGAAGAGATCGATTGAGAAATGGGACAAGAGTTCCGAATGTGTTGTGCATGTTGTGTGCTTTAGTACCCAAGGGGAAGTTGGCCCAAGGTACATTGACTGTTTCTGATAGTTGTGGGGATTTTGGAAGATGGCGTATCGCTAGGACAATCTTGGGTCCACACACGGAGTACGCATCGTCTAGTATGTTCTGGTGCTGAGTGAGCACCTGGGAGGTCTGGAGATTTGAGGTTTCGTGTGAGACGTTGGCAAGCGAGTAAAAAAAACCTCACGTCCGAGTCTCGTCTGGTACGTATGCTGGGAAGGTCGGAACGAGCGTTGAGGCATAAGACGTTGGTTTTCGTCGAAGTGCTATGGTCGCATCAGTATGAGCGAGACTCGACATGGGAACTGGAGTCTCACATGCACGAGCAGTATCCAGATTTGTTCACAGCAGGTACGGCGTAATGTTAGTAATACTTAGCTGTGATTAGCCTTTGGCGTAAGCGTGGTTAGAATTCGGGGTCGAATTCTGTTTAAAGGGGGTCGAATGTAATATCCCAAAAGTATTTGAATGTTTATCGGGAGAGAGTTAGTAGAATTAACAGAATGATTAAATAGAAAAGAGTTTAGCAGAAGAAAAAGAGGGTTTTATGCAAATCCTCGGCAGCCTGGCCTCGGGCCTTGGCTTAGGAGGCCCATAAGGGGCCGGCCACCAATAAAAGGAGGAGGGAAACCCTAGCACGCGTAGCTACAGTACCCCCGCCGCTGCTACAATGTCGTGCTGCAGTAGACGCCCCCTTGCACTCCATTGCTGTTCCCCTCCCTCTTGGTGGTGCTCTCCCATTGCTACCAGCCAAAGAAGGGACAAGGAGATAGGGAAGAGGAGAGATCACGGCCTCCGTACGTGATCTTCAGTGGTTCGTCAAGGGTGGAGGAGTGGTCCCGGAGGCAGCACCCTCTTCGCATCCTCTGTTCTCATGTGGTTAAGGCAAGTACTTATTTGCTAGTATTCTGAATAATTGTGATGTCTATGGATGCTTGAATGTTATAGATGTTGTCGACCATGATTATTAATGTTGTGAAAATGTGTATGATGCATGGTTGCTTGAGTGTTTGCTTGTTTATGAACATGTATGATAGAAGTATGAATGGGTTAAATTCATAAATGATGTTGCTGAGGAGGTATGATTATGATGATTCATGATTTGTGCATATGCATCATGTTGATAAAATGAAGACTTGGTCACGTGGTGATCAAGCACTTGTTGAGATCCCCGTCATGTATATGACAGGCTTGAGGTCCCCACACTTTTGGAGTGTGGGCTTGAGGTCCCCTTTACTTGCGGAGTATTGGGCAATTGGTCCCTGTGCTTCCGAGCCCAAGCATGGTATGCGGCGACGGTCGCATATCTCGCATTACCGGTGAAATGCGAAAAAGAGTGAAAGAGAAAAGTTGCATTGCATATTTTCATACATACCTCATGAGATATGTTTTCGAGTAAAGCTTTGGAATGGAATGTTGACACTGTACATGTGAGTTTAATGTTTCATTATTGGTACTTGCTGAGTCTTTGGGCTCACCCTTGCTTTTGTTGTGTTTTTAGGTACCATTTGCAAGAACGACATGCATGGGAGGGAATAGACTTGAATTGGAATCACACACTGCCATCCACCTTTAAAGTTTTTAAATTTTTAGTTCGTACTTTAATAAAAGAGCAAACTGCTTAAGGATTGATTATGATTATGCTTCATGCATTGGATTAAGTGTAATAATGATGAGTAGTGTCTTTTGGATACCTTTAAAAATGCTAGTTGCTTACATATTTTGAATGCCTATTGATGATTCTGAATGTTGGATTATTTATATATGTTTTATTCAAATGTTGGAACCTCCTGGTAGTTAACAATACAGGGGAGGTTCTGCCGAAAATTTGGTAGAATGTTCTTGCTTAGATTTGTTTTAATGTTAGTTTGGTAGCATTCCAGGCTCATGTTGGCCGGTGTGTTACACATGGTCAATGGGGTCTTTTCCACTTTGCCCACATATTATATGTGTTCTTTGAAATTGCCTGCAACAGTAGTACACATCATTGACAGGGCAAGAAGGCATTATCTTTGGAGGGGGTCTGACCTAAACTCAAAAGGAAAATCTCTTGCAACATGGGCAAAGGTTTGTAAGCCAAAAGAAAAAGGTGGCCTAGGAGTAATTAACATCAGACTGTAGAATGATGCTTTGTTACAAAAAAAAATTGCATAAATTCTATAATAAACTCGATCTACCATGGGTTTATCTTATTTGGGCAAAATACTACAGCAATAGACTGCCTCATGCAACATCTAATAGAGGCTCATTCTAGTGGAGAGGTATCTTGCGTCTTACCACACATTTCAGAGGAATTCCTGAGTGTAAATTGCGCAATGGAACAACGGTGCTGTTCTGGGATGATGTCTGGAATGGAAATCTTTTCTCGCATAAATATCCAAGGCTATTTTCTTTTGCAAGGAACAAGGAATGCACAATTTCCTCATTTCTCTCTAGTCAAAGCTTTGAAGAAAATTTTCACCTACCACTCTCCACCCTAGCTTTCATGGAATACAACTCACTAAAGGAAGATCTGGAAGATTGCATAATACAAGAGAATGAAATGGATTGTTGGAGCTACTTATGGGGTGATGAAAGGTACTCTTCGCAACACTTTTACAAGCTGCAATTTCAAGGTTTGCAACAACCCAAAACTTTTCAATTGATCTGGAAAAGTAAGTGTGTGATGAAGTTAAAGGTCTTCGCTTGGCTACTACTCTCTGATAGATTGAATACGAAGAATATGCTAACACGGTGACATTTTTATGTGAATGGCAGAACAAATTGTGTGCTTTGCTCACAAGGTGTTGAAGAAACATGATTGCATTTGTTCTTTTTGTGTCCTTTTAATAGAGATTGTTGGGATATCATTGGCATCAATTGGGACACCTTGGAAGAGTTTGTAATACCCCGAATGTTTCTAAGGAAGGAGAGTAAACAAAAAAAAGGTTTTTCTGTAATACTTCAACTTATTGTAATGAAGGAAGTAGTGAAAAGAGAAATTAGACTTTAGAGGAGGGGAAATCTGCAATTCTTTGGCAACCTGGGCTTCGGGCTTTGGCCTAGGAGGCCCATGAGGGGCCGGCCACTATTAAAAGGAGGGGGGAAACCCTAGCCCACCACTGTAGCACGCATTGCTACAGTGTTCTGCTGCCGCTACAGTGTTGCTACAGTACGCACCCTCCTCCTTGCACTCCATTGCTCCCTCTTGGTGGTGCTGTCCCATTGCTATCGGCCAAGGAGAAAGGTGGAGGGAGAGAGGAGAAGAAGAGAAAATGAGCATCTAGCGGGGGAATTCAGTGGGCACGCATGTCTCCAAGGGTAACAATTGCCGGTTGTTGTTGTTTCATTAGTCGTAGAAGTGAAACCGATTAAATTTGATTGGATCAAAGTTTGTCTGCGGTAGATTCGAATCTGTCCAGTATGTTGCGTGGGCAATTTTGGATTCTTAGAGGCCGAATCAGAAGTGTTTATCTCCTAGAGTTATTTAGAAAATGTTCTTAGCTTTCAGTAGCTGCCAAGAACACCTGATTCCGATTTACGGATCAAAAGTTATGATCGTTTTAGTTTCTGTTGTCCAAAATTCTGACGAGATCTACCTTGCATGTTGTCCCCTAAAATATGTTTATGATATTGGACGATTCGGGGTTTTCACTCAACTGGGTTATTGTAGACAATTTCATAAACTTTTCAGATTGTTAAAGAATGCTCAATTCGGAGTTGTAGATTAAAAGTTATGATCTATTTAGTACTGTTGTCTTACTTGTTTAGGCAGTTTCTGTTCTGTTATTTCATCTAACTGTTAGTAAATTAAATTGGCCGAATTGGGTTATCTTGTCAACTAGAATATTGTATATATGTCAATTAAGAATCCATAGAAACTGGTCTCACCTCATTCCGAGTTCCAGATCAATAGATATGATTTTTACCGTGCTGCTGTCCAGTTTCGGTTTGTGCCTGAGTTGTCAGTTTTCAGATTAGAGTTTTTAGTTGAATCTTGAGTCACCGGGGAAGCGTTGTATAACGTTGTTTAAAAGTGTCGTGTGCCATGTGTTCCTATTTCAATTATTTACTTGTTTAGGCGGCGAGGCCTCGGGTTTAGGAGCACCTTCGTTGCCTGCTAATGCGTCGCATCGCGGAAGGCAAGTACTTTGATAATCTTACCAAGTGTGAATTATGGATGATTGAATGTCTGTATTGTGATTTCTTATGTTACATGAGCAGGTTCAATGTTAATATTCTTTCATTTGTGATATTCCCATACCTAGAGAAGATGATATTCTTTATTCAATAATTCATTTCATGTATCTATTATTCATGTTTCATCCACGGGAGTGGATTGTAAGTCCCACCATTCAAATGTGGGCAGATTTGGACATTGTCATGTCCCATCCACGGGAGTGGATTGAAAGACCCATCAATTCCAGTATGGGCACGTAAGACCCATCAATTCCAGTATGGGCAGATTTGGACACCTGTATGAAACGTTCTTCATACAGGACTTAGATCCCCGCACTTTTTTTAAGGTGCGGGCTTAAGTGAACACCGACGGGTGTGTCACTAGCTAAACCGGTATAAGCACGTGTGCAGTCCTTCCATTTTATTAATTCCATTCATTCCATGCATTCATATATTCATTCAGTGTATGTTCACATTCTGTGAAGAGGTTGTTTTGTTCATAACTGATGTATGCTCAGTTATTCAATGTGCTTGCTGAGTCTCGGACTCACTCTTACTTTGTTTATTTATTTTTAGGTGATCGTTGGTGATATTTCTCTTAGGAGGGAGTAGGCACGCACTACTCATTCACTTCACCTTACCCAGTTTCAATAAAAGAACTTGATTCTGTCTTTCATTCATTAAGTGATGGATTGTAATAATTAAACTTAGATGTGGATGGTATCTTTCTCTACGTTAAGATTGTTTAAATAACTGCTTATGTTCCATGATCATTCGTACGATATGATTATCTTAATGGATTCAGTAGACTTAAAGAAAATTGGATTTTGTGAACTATTGTTGGATTCAGTTTTAATTTCTGCTTAGGTTCTAAAAGATGTTGATCTTTTTATATTAGTTGATGAGTTATTGTTGAAGTTTTTCCGTAGTATTGTTGTATATTAGCCCTTTAGGTAGCATTTTGGCTTCCGAATAGCCAGGGTGTTACAGAGTTCCACCGGATAATCCTCCAAGGATGAAGGGGCTTTTGCATGGATACTTCATGGAGATCTTTATTATAGTAGCTTGGCACATTTGGAAATAAAGAAATGGACTAATCTTTCAGCAAGTGCAACCATTAGAGCAAAGTTGGAAACATCTTTTCAAATAAGAAGTAGCTCTACATGTGCATAGAGGGAAAGACAGTTATAGGAATTTGTTTTCTATTTGGCTAGATTCTTTGGGTTAACTGTTGGTCCTCGGTGAGGACATGTAATTTCTTTCTCTTTCTTGTACATAACCTTCTTTTATTATATTTTTATGCCGTAGGGGCCTCCCCTACTGTTTTCGATTAAAAAAACCTAAAATAAACAAAGGAGAGAGGGTGTCTCTCACTGACAGCTGGGGCCCACTGATTTTTATTTTATTTTTGATTTAATTTTTATTTATAAATTCTTACTATGACTGACAGGTGGGACCAATTTATTTTAATTTATTTTCTAATTAAAAATATCTACGGTCACTAACAAGTGGGACCACTAGGTTTTTTATTTCTATTTTAATTATTTCCCTAAAGAAAACTCATGAGTCACTAACAGGTGGAGCATGATCTTTGTGGAATCGGTCCACATGAACATTACCTGGGTCGTGGGCCCACAGGTCAACGGCACGGGTCTATGGAGCGATTCTACACAGTGTGTTTTAAGTGGTGGGGTCGTATGTCATAGACTTATAACCTATATTTGGCTCAAATTATGTTTTCTAATCACCCCAGGCTCACATGTCATACTAACACTTGTTCATAATTAATCTATTTACTAATAATATCATTAACAGCTAATGACATTGCTACATTGCACTATAGTGCTTCTCCACCAATCCCAACCGAAACAGGGGAAACGCCATGGGCGAGCTCAGCACGAGCTTGACGCTGGCGAGTGGACCTCGTTGATGACCCAAGAACCCCAAAATGGGTTTCTATGGTACCGATGAGCCTCCTATAGTGGTGGCACGGCAGGCAATGGTCTACAGTGGCAGCTAGCTACACGTGGCAGTTGCGACGATCTTGCCTAAGGCGGCGGCAACACTAGAGGAGGAGATGGGAGAAAAGGAGGCATGCATGAGAATAAGGGAGGAGGGAGGAGCTTACCAACGGAGACCGTGGGGGCGGGGAAGGTCTGAGGCGGGCTGGTGACCTAGGGCGGCACGGTGAGGTCCACGCGGCGGCGGCGCTGCAGAGAAGAACAACCCGAGTGAGCAATAGGGAAGGGCTGGTAGGGGTGTGGGGATTTTCCAGGTGAGAGGAATCGGGAAGGAGCTTACCAGGTGCTGAATAGTAGTGGTGGAGGCGGTTTTGGCCATACACGAGGAAGATAAAGTTGTCAGTGACATCCTGTGAATGAGAGATGAAGTTGAGTGAGGGGAAATGAAGAGGAGGCTCAGGAACACAACGTGACACGAGCGATTTTGGATGGAGCTCACTGGGTTGACTGGGACGGCGAGTACGACGAAGAAGGCGATCATGTTCCTGGTGTTCTAGCTACAGGGAGAGGAAGAGGATGTCGAGGTGATGCCAAAGGGCATGACAGTGTCGGTTGTAGCTCACCAGTGATGGCGCGAGCTTGGTGGAGAGAGGAGGCTAGAATAGAGGAGCCCAAGCTCCTCTGCTCTTCTTCTTGCTTGGGTGCATGAGAGGGACAAAGAAGAGAGGGAGAATGGAGAGGAGGGGAGGCGATCCAGGGGCGTGCCTTAGCTACGGGTTAAGAAGGGTGAAGTGGGGAACGAGTTCTCGTGAGCGTGTGGAGACGAGACAAGACAAGCGATGCGAGCTAGAGCTGTGCGTGATGACGGTGTTGCAGTGTTGTGCATGGGCATGGATCATGTGGCATGGGTGTGCAAACATTGGTTGGGGCGAGGTGACACACGGCACAGGAGCAGTGATGTGGCTATAGGCGGCAGGCATGACGCGGCTGGCGCGTGGAGGGGATGGTGCGGAGGCCGTAGGGAGGAAGAAACCTAGGTGGGCTAGGCGGAGCTGGGCTGCACGACTAGGCCAGGAGGGAAGAGGGAGGAAAGGAGGAGGCAGGCGGGCTGGGTCACAGTTGGGCTGAGGGGAAGGGAGAGGCCAGGTGGGACGGGCTAGGTTTTGGCCCAACCAAAATGTTGGGGTTTTTAATTCCCTTTCTATTTTCTTTTACTTTTAATTTCAAATTCAAATTCAAATTTTTTTTGGTGATTCAATTTCAAATATCATTTTAATTCCCGATTTCCTGAGTTTAACCCATTTGAATTTTGTTAATTGTTTCTTGAAGTTCCAAAACTCAACAAAAATGTTTCAAATAAAATTCAAGAAATCGAATATCATCCAATTGCATTAATTTTTTTTTCGTTTCACACAATTTGAAATACATCCAAGATTTTGATGTTACAAGGTTTGGCACCGTATAAGTGGTTTAACAGGTAGTAGGGATGAAACATGTAAGACAACAATGATGCTATAAAAGTTGTGGACTTATATCTTTTTATCACCTACTTTTGTTGGCTTATTTCTGGCATGTAGTTGGATGATTGCTCACTAGCCACTAAATAGTAACCCCTTTCTCAACTTATGTTCAAAGGTTACGATAACGCATTGTGGGTAACCATCCAAAGAACATGTTGTGATCCAAAACAAGTCAAGATTAGCATCATTTCAAAGATTTTCACTCTTTACCTACATATGAAATTAATAAGTAAACATTTAATCATAACATTGTGTGGGATCGGCTGAGTAAACATTCAATTGCACTATGTGGGAGGAAGTGTTCCTTTACCCTAAGGAGCCTCGAGGTACGTAAAGGGCATATAGACATAAGACAAAACAAGGGGCACAACCCATGTGGATCCGAAGGTAAAAGCCTCAAGTTACCTTAGGAAGACAAGTGTACAAAGTGATTAGGTAGAAGGCGTGGTGCACACCACAGATAGGGAGGGGACCAACTCCTGTCGTATCCAACCTTTATCACTTCACAGACGGTATGATGTGGCCCGCAAAAGCAACTTTTCTTTTTGTTGAAAGTCAAGGTGCGAAGGAAGTTACATATGTACCCCTATTTGGACATTTAATTTCTAGGGATAGAAAGGGGAAATACACCTCTTCTCTCTGCAATAAATAGTTCTATAGGGTAGGATGTGAGGCAAGCCCCATCCCTATTCTAATGATGATTTTCTTCTTCGCTCCCCTTCTTGCTCCGCTATTCTAGAGGAATCTTGTGTTCTAGCATTTGGTCCATTCTCTCATAATCCCCAAGGGATCCAACTCGGCCAAAGATCCCCGGGGCCCTGAACATATTCTTGGATCTAGCCCTCGTTGCTACGGCATCTTCAACACCTCGCTCAGAACTAGCGCAATCTTGCTCCAATCTACTCCCCGATTCATTTGGTAAGAGCTAATTTCTATATCCCATCCTCTTATTAGCTAAATAAGCAAGTTATGGAGGGTAATAAGAGTGATTGTTGTAGATGGTAAAAAGAATCCTAATAGAACTACATTTCATATCATAGGTCTAACCATAGTTAGTAGATTGGTATATCTTCTTTCGTTCTTTATCCCAAATCGATGACCTTGATCTCACCCAGATTCGCTTTGAAATTTGGAAGGAAAGGTGGTGTACTAGTTTGCAATGCTTTAGCTTGACTCAAATGTACCAAGATCCAAGTAATCATGGCCTTAACAAAATTACCAAAAATAACAAAGAAGTTTTTTAAAATAAAATAAAAATTGGAATGATTTTCTAAACAATCATAGAGGATTTTGCTTATATATAGTCTAGGGGAAAGGTTTTAGAATCTCGATTCGAGTCTTGAAGTATTATGATCCTATGACTCTAGATTTATTGAACAAATTCAATCCAAGGTAGCATTTTAATTTGGTAGAATCTTAATAATCTTAGGATTTTAGAAAATTTTGTTAGAACCATGATCACACGTACTAGATTCTATCAATCCCACTAATCTATATATTTATAAACAACTAGTGATATCCAATGTACCTCCTTCGCGTTAGAAGTCTAGAAAATCCCACAATAATCCTTAAATAAGAGAAAGCAAAATTCCAAGAATTTCTCTCACTAATCGAGAGAAAAACAGAAGATCTACACCACTTATTTTGGTGGTGCTGTATAATTGTTTAAGATGTATAACTATTACAGATGTGTAACAAATAAAACTATACTTTTCAAAGGCATTAGAGTTATATAACAAATAGAATATGTAACAACATATAGCACGACCAGTTTCGCTAGTTAATTACAAATAATTACTTGCAGATGTCCTTTTAATTGTAAATTTTCACCTTTTATCCCTTCATGTATGTTATTATTTGTATAGATAACTATAGATTATTCACTTGGACTATAATTTTTTGAAGTAAAGGCTTCTAAAGTACAATTCAAAAATGTATCTTTGTTGAAATACATGGTAGATTTGAAATAATATATCTTTTGTAGGATCAGGTAGGATCTCAGATTCCATTCAAGATCCCGATCCTGACAACCTTAGTCTAGGGTATTGTCTTTGGTCTTATGATTGTCATGGTGCTGTAATAGTACTTTAGTTTGTTGGCCCTCAATGTCGATGTTCTAGTTGAACTTTTCCATCAGTTAGGGCGATTGCGTTGGGTCTTGGGGTCAGATATTTTTTTTAAAAAAAAAATATGCTAATACCACCAGAAATTGGTACTTATACCAGAATGGGGTATGAGTTACCACATGATGGTATTGATGACAATAGCAACTAGTTATAACTATGATTCAAGTTGACAAAAAAATGACGAAGATAAATATAATTATTTTAATATATACTATTCAGCAAATAGCACACCCCTAGCATAATTCATTCTTTAATTTGTATCCCCAAAATAGTTATATATTTGTAATCATGTTTCATCACACAATTAAGACAAAACTTGATCGTATAAGCACTTAGACAGATTGTTAAACTGCAACTATTGTCTGACGAATTTTGTAGTAATTTCTGAAATACTTAGTTCTTGCTATACACCCCATTCCCCAATTATAACTCTGAGTAGCAGTGCATTCCCCTTTTAAATATCCATTCTATTGTATCACTACTGCCTCATATTATTTTCTCCTTGATGTATTATTAGTTTGTTGAATTTGGTTTATTGAATTATTCATCCTATTTTATTTGCTTTTACACTGAAGGTTGAGGCTGCAGAAAGCAAAGAGGAAACATCAGGAGAAGCAACAAAGGAAAGATCATGCCAAAAGCCAACACTGAAGGTTACATTCTGTTACAATCCAAATCTACTTGAATCACAATAGAGCCAGCTTTAAATCTTTTCATATAGCAATTCATGTGCCTACATTTCTTTTCTCAGTGAAAGTAGCAGTTTATCTTTGTTTGTCAAGCAAAGGGTAACATTTAGATTAGATACATCAATTGATGCACTTGCCATACATGTTTAAGCTTCGCTACTTCCCTAGTTAGTTTCCCTTGACGTTTGTAATTTTTTATTTACATACATACCAATTTCTCAACAACCTTGGCTTCATACGGATGATTAGAAACTGGTTTACTTTTTGGCAGGAGCACCAAAAGGTTCTGAACATGATGCAAAACCCAGACCAGCCTCTAAAGGATCTAGCAGGCTTGTAAAATTGACTTCAGTATATGAGGCTCCACCTAGATGCACCTCGCAGCATTTGAAGAAAGACGTGAAAGACAATAACCTCCCTGGGAACTCGTACAAGCAAAAACAACAAAAGGTGGATATGGAAACTACAAGTGTTTATTCAACCAGATCACATGACTCAACAGCAAAAACAGACATCGCCGAACTTATGCATCCTAAGAAGCACGGAAAGCGTTCAGCCCGCCCGAGGGGAAAGAATTCTACACCGTGGGGACCACTTGAGGGGCTTTTGAATTCTGAAAGGGAGCCAAGCGAATATGGGAATGATAAGAATGTTGGCTCAAAGAAGATGAAATCCAATCAAGGAGGCAACCCGCCATGCCGTGCATCTAAAAGGGTGCATAAGTTAAAGGAGAACAGCAGTGAAGGTTCCAAGGCTGAACTCCTAGCAATAAAAACAGACATTGCTGAACGTATAGATACTATCAAGCGTGGAAAACGTTCAGTCCGCCCTAGGGGAAATATACCTGCATCATGGGTACCAATGGATGGACTTCAGAATTTTGAAAAGGAGCTAAGCAAGCATGGGAATGATCAGAAAGTTGGCTCAAAGAAGATGAAATCCACTCATGGAGCAACCACATTATGCAATGCATATATTATTGAGCAGACTGATGTCATGATGGTTGATACTTTAGGTGAGGTGGAGAGCATTGGTGCAGAGGCAAATAAGCGCACCGGTGTTCCAATGACTGATACTTTAGATGAGGCCGAGGATGGTAATGGATCAGATGCAAATGCTACTGAGCAGATCGGTGTAACAATACCTAATACTTCATTTGAGTTCAAGGACAGCAATCATGCAGATGCAAATGCTGTCGAGCAAATGGAAGTTTGGATGGTTGATACTACAGCTGAGGTCAAGCTGAGCAATGGTGAAAATGAAAAAAATGTTGTGCAGGCCGGTGTCCCCACGACAGATACTTTAGCTGACCCCAAGGAGAGCAATGGTTCAATTGCCAATCCTCTTGAGCAGAGTGCTCTTCAAATGAATGATGTTGCTGATGCCCAACAAGGGAAAGCAAACAATGCAGAGTTTGTCCGCGAGATATCTTCAGGCCTGGATCTAGAAGTTGTGGATGAAAATTTTGATCTTTCAAGTGCAGAATCTGCTCTAGCATCACTATATGGAGAGTCCGAGAGAGACTTGTGTATCGAGTTTGCTGTCAAGCTCCTAATGGAAGAAATGCCGTTGCCAAAGGAAGCTACGCAAGTTGAAGAATTCTTCCGCCAAAAGATGAACGGTGAGAAGAGCGCAAAACCGTGACCTTCTCATGAAAGCTCCGAGCCTCTTGAACAAGACAAACCAAGTAATATCTGCTATGTTGAGGATACCTGATAAGTTATAGTTGACATCTAGAGATTAAACGATTCAAGAAGTTAATTATCTGGTGAATTGGTAGTCAGATAGATACATCTTGTGGGGAGAAAATTGGCCCATGCTTGTGAATGCATTGAATAATTTTGTTTGTACATCGTAGTGAACTTTCCCTTTCCCGTTTGGGGTGGACAACAATGTAAACTATTTCTTTTTGCTGATGTTTTGTTGATGGCAAGACGACAACTATTGAGAAACGGCCACTATAACATGGAAGCACGTCTCCTAAGCCCCTCTCGGGGCGACTCAGGAGGCGACCCCCTAGCCACCACGCTAGAGCCCCCCTATCCTACTGTTATCTCTCCAATGCAGAGGATCTATTTCCTCCGCACCCTTCCTTCCTTCCTTCCTCTCGATTGCCTTTTCTTCCTTGCGAGTTGCGAACCCTCGAGTGAGAGCGCGGCGCACCACCATTGCAGCACGATTGACGGTTCCACCAACCTACGAGGCGAGATCCAGTTCGAGGAAGAGAAGATGGTGTTCTCCTTCCACCATACGACTCCAATAGTTTTCTCTCCGCAAACCCTAGATCGCCATCGAGGGCGGGATGGAGGTTCGGGGGAGGTTTTTGTAGACGTTTGAAGGAGGGAGGTTTGCCAGGACGTGTGGGAGCAGCAGGATTGCGAGGGGAGCTCTAATGGTGGATGGTTCAAGGTTGACATTTCGGGTTTGACTCATCCTTCTCTCTCCATATCCCACCCTACGCGTGCTTCTCTGGATTGTCGGATGGGAGAGGAGAATCATCAATTCCAGCGGCTTCCGCGGGTTGCTATCCCGACGATCGTGATTCGAGTAGGGAGAGGCACGTGGATTGCCAAGCTGCGGAACGGCCGAATGAAGGCGATGGAAGGGCGCACTAGGACTCAAAGCTTCTGTAATATCCCGTTTAGGTACAAAGAATATAAGGAGATTGAGAGATTCCTTATTTGCCTCGCACAGAAACATGATAGAATCTGTAATCATCTTGCAACGTAATTTTCGCGACTAGAACGACTTCGAATGGAAAACCTCATAACTACAAAGTTGTAGATCATTTTCCATAGTACAATTTAGAGTCCTCATTTACCTAATTTGGAGTTCTAAGGTTTGAGATATGGGGCCCGCAAGGCAAGCCGTACAGAGAACCAAGGTCCGCAACCGAGTCAACTTCCAAGGCAAATTTCGTAATGAAGACGACATTTTAAGAAAAACTCCACAAATAGAAAGTTGAAGTGCTATGAGTTATCTAAATTTGAAGACACAAATCACTCCATTCCGAGTTCATGAGAGAAAGTTACGACCTCCGAAGTGTTCGCTGCATAGAAATAAAGTAGGGAGAACCTGCGCCTCGGGCCTTTAGCCCAAGAGGCCCATGTGGAGGCTTACCAATTGGGAAAGGGGGGAGGACGGCTGAAACCCTAGAGCCCCTCCCCTTTCCCCTCCTTCCCCCCTAGATCCGCCACTCTCCCTCTCCAATGACGCCTTGGTCCAACACCTCCTCCCCTTGCGCTCCATTGATGTCCTCCCCCTTTGTGGTGCTTCCGCCATTGCTACCAGCCAAAGGAAGGTGGAGGAGAGGGAGAAGAAAGGGGAGAGGAGATCCTTGTGGGGTTTTCAGCGAGTTCATTATTGTCTTCAAGGGTAACGATTTGTCCCCTAGCTGTTTTGAATCAAGTTAGATTCGTTATTGCCATCAATTAGATAATCATTGAACTGCTGCGTTTAATTCCATAATTCTGTCCATTACTTGCATGTATGTTTTCGGGTTCTTAGAGGCAGAATCAGAAGTGTTGATCTCCTAGAGTTATTTACAAAATGTTCCTAGCTTTCGGTGGCCGCCGAGTTCACCTGATTCCGACGTACGAATCAAAAGTTATGATTTTTTAGTGTGGCTGTCCTGCTGATCTGTCAGTATTTGGACAGTCTGTAGGAAACTAGGTTAAGCCATTAGTTAAAGATGAAATCATAGGATCTCGATATAACGAAAAATGTAGGTAATTTACATACCTTTTCATAGAGATAAAGAACGCAAGATTTGGACTTTCTTAGCAAACGTTATGGTGGTTTTAGTGTACTATCCACAGAACCCGACGTGATAATTGATGTTCTGTAGATTGACTTGGTAGGGGTAGTAAATGGCAGAGTCAGAAGGGCTCCCCAACTAAGTTTATTTAGATCATTTAATTACCTTTCCATAAAGTATTAGAACATCGTATTTGGACCCCTGAGCAGAAAATTATGTATTTTAGAAGTTGACTGTCCGTAGTGAACACCAAATCGATCGCTAGAAATTGGAAGATTGGAAACGCTTTGAAGTTTAGTGAGTTCAATTGTGTTGTTATTTATGCTTTTGGTCCAGTATGTTGGTCTTAGATTGGGTTATCTTTATGTTCAGGTGGTAGCGTGATCCTAGGGGCAGCACCCTCTTCGCGTCCACCGTTCTCGCACGGTTGAGGCAAGTATTCGGGTTGAGGAATAATTATGATTGTTTGTTGAGTTTGATTGTGTCTTGTTCGTATTAGTCATGCATGGATGTTAATGTGATGAAATACAATATATCTTGGTAAATGCAAGTTATGGTTAAATTTTCCTTTGTATGTTGTTAATGCTTTCATGTGATTATGTACACGTTGAATTCATATGTTTGAAAGATGATGTCATTGTACATATGCATGTAGTAAGCATGATTGGGTCTTGGTCGTGTGGTGACCAAGTATGAGTAGTTGAGGTCCCCGTCATGTAAATGACGGGGTTGAGGTCCCCACATTCGCGGAATGTGGGCAACGATTAATGAGGTCCCTATCATGAAGATGATGGGCAAAGGTCACTATACTTGTGGAGTATAGGCTCTTGGTCCCTGTGCCAGAGGGCACAGGCAAGGGTATACATCGACGGTTGTATACCCCGCATTACGGGTAAAATGCGAAAAGAGATAAAGTTTAAAAGGTGCATTGCATTGGTCGCATTACATAAGCATGAAGGCTATGTTTAGTGTAATGTTTATTTTGGTATATTGATGCTTTGACAGTGAACTTAGTTTTAGCCTTGTTGATACTTGCTGAGTCTTTGGGCTCACTCTTGCTTTGATATGTTTTAGGTACAACTGGCAAGAACGGCATGCATGGGAGGGAGTAGATGTTTGGATGCACTCACTACCACTCATCCTTAAGGCGACTGCTATTTAGTTTTATTTCAATAATAAGTAAACTGCTTGAGAATCACTTATGGATGGTTTTGAGTTTCAGATTAATTGTAATAATGATAATAGCACGTTTTGTTTATGTTATTTAGATTGTCTTGCATGCTCGAATGAACTTGAATATGGAGTTTATTGTTAATTGCTATGATTAATTGTTGGAACCTCGGTATAGTTAACTATACAAAGGAGGTTCTGCCGAAAATTAGTAATTGGTCTTAGTTTAATTTAATTTTAGTAGCATTCCAGGCTCAATGTTGAGCTGGGGTGTTACAGTTGGTATCAGAGCGGGCTTTAGATCCGTTGTTAATAGAAAAATATTAAATTGACACACTGTGCACAGTAGGTGGGGTTGGGAATTACATTGCTTCCGCATTATCTGTTGTTATGTTTCATTTGTTGAGCAATTGTTGAATTGCCTCTGTACCATCTTTCTTGTTGATTATCTATGATATGATATGATATGTTATGATATTCTATATCTATGAATCTATTCTATGATTTCCATGAGATGATCATGTATAATCATATTTGATTATATTGTTTATGTGTGTTGATAATAGTTGTTAAGAAGTGGAGGCCGTGGTTGTGGCCTTGGACGTTGTTAGGTTATACCACCGTTCGTGGTAGACGAATAGAGTGGTTACCCCGAATACCATAGTTGCAGGAGTTGAGCGTGAGCTGCTTTAGAAAGTTGTTTTCTTTCTTGACCTCAAATCTTGGCAAATTCTTGTTCTGTGGTGGATGATGAATTTCTCTTGGGTTCGTGGTTCATGGTAGTTGTTGTGTTTCAATGGTCTCTAATGGTTCTCTGAAACAATTATGGTTTTCCGACTGTTGAGCTGTTTTTATTACTTGTGATCTTCCTCAATTGGCAATATTGATAATTCCATGGTTGTTCATTTTTTATCATTGGAAAAGAATGACTCATGTATTCGTTTGATAGTTTGGGTAATGAGAGTTTCTGTATTAAGTTTGTTAACATGAGAAAGCTTTGGCTCTATATATTTCTTTTAGATTATTCCGAGTGTTGATGTTTAATGCATCTCTTTTCTGGTGGAAATTGTTAAAATCCTTTTGTGATGCCTTGTTATGGTTAAATCAGAGATTGTAATCAAATAACTCAATATGGTATGGGTATCAAGTTGAGTCATTGGTGTGGTGCATACTTAATATTAATTAGTAACCTTGGAAGTGAAATTGATTAAGTTGATGTTGTCTTCTACTAGTTCTTGATGAACTGTATATATGAGTAGTGACTGAGAGTATGTCCATACCTATTTGGAGTCAAAAGAGATATTAAGAAGTATGGAACATAGATGAATTAGTCTGGTCATTAAAATCATTTAGGTTGCTAAACTTGTTGGGTTTTTGGTTCCCATGGATTAATTTAAATGTGTGGAAAGGGAAACTAGAGGAAATACTAGATTTACATATTCCCTAGTATGATTAGTTATTGGAATTGTGTACATCCGGTTGAATTGATTGAATATCGGTGGATCTAGAAT
Organism: Ampelocalamus luodianensis; assembly: GCA_036346255.1. Taxonomy (NCBI): domain Eukaryota; kingdom Viridiplantae; phylum Streptophyta; class Magnoliopsida; order Poales; family Poaceae; genus Ampelocalamus; species Ampelocalamus luodianensis. The sequence goes on along the minus strand of CM070629.1, from coordinate 50,604,773 downwards.
TTATGGGAGGAGTTCTATGTAGTTCTTCTATATAGAATGACACGATGAATTTGGTTGTAGTGTTGTTGAGACTTTTGATCGATAGAAGATTTCGATTTTTGAAGTTTTAGTGTATTTTTGCCGAAATCCAAATGTGAGGAGGAACAGTTGAATATGGGTTTGTTAATATCCATGTGATTTGGGAAGGAAAGTAGGTAGCAACTAGATTTTATAATGAAGCCAGTTGATAACAACAATGGTTGTAGTATAACTGTTGTGTGTTGAAGTTTGATGATGAACATCGCTAAAAGTTGAACTGATATGATATAATAGGTGGCTTATGCCCACATGATTGTGAAATAATCGGATGATAATGTGTTCTTGATGAAAGGGTTTTGGTAGGAGCTTTTCAATTGTGTAGTAGACCTCTTCTAAACTTAAGAGGTCGATGTAGTGAGGTTGTATGGTTTTGAGTATACTCTCATTTTGAAGATGGGATGAAAAGGTAGTATGGAACAATTTAGTGAAACTTTGGGGGCTTTCTAATGGAATAATTGATGATAAATATTCGTGTTCAGAGTATATTATCTACAAGAGATTGTGACTTGTGTGTGTGGTGATGATTCTTTTAGAAATAAAGTAATTTGATCGTCTTTCGTAATTTGGATTTAGTAAAAGTGTTTCGAGTTTTGCGTTGGTGATCATTTGGACCTCTTGAGTTATGTGGTGATTGAGTTGTTTTGAGCAAAGTGACATGTTGAAAGATTTTATTGGTTCTTAAGTGGTTCCTATGATTTGGTCTTAAGAGCTTATCTTGTTTAAGCTGGCAAAATGATGTAGTAATCACAGAAAATAACTTTCATGGTTAAAGGAAGGAGTGAAGTAAAATTATTTGAGATTTAAGTCGCGTTTCGCAACTTGCAGTTTATTTGAGTGTACTTAAACCTTATGCATTTGTTCCCTAAGAATTTACCAATTTTCAAAGGGCAATACCTTCTTCTCATTTGTGGTTTGGTATTCGCTTATAGCAGGACTTGAGCCCTCAGCTGTTGACTTCCTCTATGTTTTTCCGAGTTCTTTGCCTAAGTGACTATTTCCCTTGGTCCTATGTTTACTTCAAGCAGTAAATGTCTTCATTTGCTTTTTCTTTTGAGGAAGGATCCACCGATTCGTTTCACAGTGGTTTTCGAAGTGTTTATTCAATGTGGTTGTGAGACCTTGGATTATAAGTTAATCGAGGAGCATTGAAGGATGAACTAATTTTGTGTGTAATTCTTAGAGAGAATTTTATTTATACAGAATGTTTGCCTTTGAGGCTAAACTAATTGCATTGTTGCAACCATTAGAACCTATGAAGATTTGTGATCCAAGATCCATTGTTCAATTCGGGTGGAACATTAGAATTTTCGAAAGGATGGAGAATCTTACTCGATGTATTAGAGTGTCACGATTGGGTACCTTGCACGGTTGTGCAGATGAATTATGATGGTGTTGTAATGACAGTAGTATTAGCAAAGTAATCTGATCGTTAAAGCGATTAATGAGATAGTCGAGATTGTTGGATTATTGCTAGGAAAGACTTGGACTTCGTAAGTAACTATCTAAGAGTTAGAATCTTGATAAAGATAATTGGATCAAAGAAATGTTTTCGTGTTGATGTCAATGTGCGAGTATGTTTGGATTGTGAGAATTTTAGGGATTTAATTTGAGGTTTCCCCTATTTTCTATATGAGAAGTTCATGGTAAGAGTCTTGGAGTTTAGTTTTGGGCTTCGCATTCTTTTTGCTAGGACCTTGAGTCGCCCAATGATTATGTGTAGAGGAAGTAAAATAAGGGTGGATTCTGAACAATAGGATGATCATTGATAGAACCCTTTTGATGAAGTATATGAATGTGTGTGTTGAGAATTTCGAGTTGTTTATTCTTAAAAGATTGAGGTGATGTGTTTGCATGTGAGATCTATTTTGAGATGCATTGGAAGTCATCTGTCAAATTAATTATGTCGGTAGAGGAGTTGTTGAGAGAAAGTTTCGGTGGAGTCGATAGAGCCTCTATACAGAGGTGTGGATAATGTATTTCGACTTGAGCATAGCGTTGAGAATGCCAAGTTAAGAGAGATGAGTTAGTGTGTTATGCGATGAATTAGAATTCCAAAGGTTGAGAGAAATTTTATTTCTAAAAGAGAAACTAAGAAATTGATGGTTCCTCAAGTAGAGACACGTTTTCTTGATTCTTGTTTGAGCTATGTGTTTTGACGGATGTCTTTCGTGAGTTGAGCTCGGCATTTATGTTGGCATGTGTGATTCTTTCCAGTTCAGATGGAATAAATGAAAATTTTGATTTGGGCATTCAAGTGTTTTCCCCTTTGGCTTTCGTAACGTTCATTCGTAAATTGCCACTTGGAAAGTGGAAATATTTTCGTGATAAATCTTCGATTTCAGATTTGACCCTTTTGGTGGGGAGTTGGTATTGCGTGGTTACGATGAGAATCTTTTCCTTTAAGTTGACTCTGTTTATAGTAGAGTTTGTTCAAAGCGAGTTCTGTTGTGTGTCCCTCATTAAAGGAGGTGATCCTTGTTTCGGTGAGGAGTTCGATTGAGAGTGGGAACAAGAGTGATACGGGGTCGCCCGATCTTCTCGACATAGGATCAAGAAACTCATGTGTGGCCTCTCAAATCGTAGTGATCCTCCGTTGCCAATGCAAGAGCGAACACTCTTTAATTTGCAAGAATACACGCACTGGACTTCACGACCACCAAGCGAAGCCCTATCGCGCTCCCAATTCCCAACGGAAAGGTTGAACGATCTCAATTAGCAAGAACTCTCAATTTCCCCATTGATGCCCTCGGCTATCAAGAAGAAAAGCAATCTGTTTTTTTATTTAATCTCAAAATATCTGTCTTGTTACAATGGGAGACGGCGGCTACTTAACCCAAACCTCCTGACGCACGCGCACCCCCACCTCCTAACGCGCGCACTTGGGCCTTGGGCTGGCTTTTGAAAAGGAGTCCAGCTAGCAACTTCTAGTCTTAATTAAGAACTCATGTGCTGGTTAGGCATGCATGTCTTTGGTTGCACTTGGGTCAACAAGGAAGCATTACACTTTGGTCAACAAGGAGACATGCATGTACTGGTTACACTTCGGTGCATGCAGGTCATGAGTCTTCATGCACATAACTTTTGAAATCAAGTATTTCCCTTGTGTCTTCACGTCAATCCGCATGGGCTTCTCATTTCCAAAGAGTGGTTCCATGGCTTTGGTATTGGCCTTCCTCATCTCCCTTATGGTTTCAAAATCTTCAGTGTGTTCAAATATGAGAATACACAAATAACTGGCATGAGGTAGTATATTGTTCTCATTAATACAAGAAAGTTTATTAAGAAACAAATTCACCTGTTTATTTAAAAGCTTGGCTCGTGCTCGAGTCATTGGACCTGGTGATGCTGCAACAATACTTGTAGAAGATGTGGTAGTGGTAGTAGTAGGGATGTCCTCATCATCCTCCCCCTCTTGAAAAGGAGTCGTCCTCGACTCTGTGTCGTCTTGCCCAAAGAATGGTGACAAATCAGCAACATTAAAGGTAGTACTTACGCCATAATCATCTCCCGGAAGCTCTATCTTGTATGCATTATCATTGATCTTGGCAAGTACTCTAAAAGGGCCATCACCACGGGGCATCAACTTTGATTGACGCTTCTTCGGAAAGCGTTCTTTGCGAAGGTGTACCCATACTAAGTCACCTGGTTCAAATAGCAATTTCTTTCTAGACTTGTTAGCTTTAGAAGCGTAAGCACGTACCTTATTTTCAATTACCTCTTTAGTCTTTTCGTGGAGCCTTTTCACAAAATCAGCACGCTTCGAAGCCTCCATATTATCACCTTCTTGTAATGGAAGTGGCATCAAATCAAGTGGTGTGGTCGGTTTGAAGCCATACACCACCTCAAATGGACACAATTGAGTAGTAGAATGCACCGCCCTATTATATGCAAATTCAACATGTGGTAGACAATCCTCCCACTCTTTTAAGTTCTTTTTTATCATTGTCCGCAGCAACATTGAGAGTGTACGGTTCACCACCTCCGTTTGTCCATCGGTTTGTGGGTGACAGGTTGTCGAAAAGAGTAACTTTGTCCCAAGCTTAGCCCACAAAGTCTTCCAGAAATAGCTCATAAATTTCACATCACGATCTGAAACAATGGTGCGTGGAACGCCATGCAATCTTACAATTTCCCTGAAAAACAAGTCAGCTACATGCGACGCATCGTCGCTCTTATGACAAGGAATAAAGTGTGCCATCTTAGAAAACCTATCCACAACTACAAATACAGAATCCCTCCCCCTCTTAGTCCTAGGCAATCCTAAAACAAAGTCCATGCTAATATCTTCCCAAGGAGTACTAGGAACTGGAAGTGGAGTATACAAACCATGTGGATTGAGTTTAGATTTAGCTTTATGGTATGTAACACAGCGCTGAACAAACCTCTCAACATCTCACCTCATCTTTGGCCAGTAAAAGTGATCGGCCAACATCATGAAGGTCTTCTCCCTACCAAAATGTCCCATAAGTCCCCCTGCATGAGATTCCTGCAACAATAGCATACGCACGGGAGAAGCTGGAACACATAGCTTGTTAGTTCGAAATAGAAACCCATCATGGATATGATACTTATCCCATCCTTTCCCATCTTTGCATTTAGAATATGATGCTGAAAATTCATGATCAGAAGCATATAATTCTTTCAAACTCTCTAATCCAGGAACCTTAACCTCCAAATGATTTAAAAGCACATTCTTTCTAGACAGTGCGTCAGCTACCACATTCTCTTTGCCTTTCTTGTGTTTAACAATGTATGGAAAAGTCTCAATGAATTCAACCCACTTAGCATGTCTACGATTTAGTTTAGCTTGGCCTTTCAAGTATTTCAAAGCTTCATGATCAGAATGAATGATGAATTCCTTAGGCCAAAGATAATGTTGCCAAATCGCTAAAGCACGCACAAGAGCATATAATTCTTTGTCATAAACAGGATAATTCAATTGTGCTCCGTTAAGCTTCTCACTAAAGTATGCACCAGGTTTTCTTTCTTGCATTAAAACACCACCAATACCTATTCCACTAGCATCACATTCAATCTCAAAAGTTTTAGTGAAATCAGGTAAAACAAGCAAAGGTGCTTCAGTCAAACATTTCTTTAGCTCAGCAAAAGCTTTATCTTGTGATGCTCCCCATTCAAAAGCAACTCTCTTTTTTTGTTAATTCATTTAATGGGGCAGCAATGGTGCTGAAATCTTTCACAAAACGACGATAAAACCCAGCAAGCCCATGAAAGCTACGAATTTGACTAACATTGACAGGAGTAGGCCAATTTCGAATAGCTTCAACCTTAGAGTTATCTACTTCAATTCCATGAGCTGAAACAACATAGCCTAAGAACACCACTTTGTTTGTGCAGAAAGTACACTTCTCAAGATTAGCATACAATTGTTCAGTTCTTAGCACTTCTAGCACTTGTCTAACGTGTTCAACATATTCTTCCAATGAGCGGCTATATATCAAAATATCATCAAAATAGACTACCACAAATTTTCCAATGAAGTGTCGCAAAACATGGTTCATGAAACGCATGAATGTACTAGGAGCATTAGATAAACCAAAAGGCATCACTAACCATTCATACAAGCCAAATTTCATTTTAAAAGCAGTTTTCCATTCATCACCATGTTTCATTCGTATTTGATGATATCCACTACGCAAATCAATCTTAGAAAAGATAGTAGAGCCACTCAATTCATCAAGCATATCATCTAACCTAGGAATAGGATGACGATAACGAATGGTAATATTGTTGATAGCTCTACAATCTACGCACATTCTCCATGTACCATCTTTCTTAGGAACAAGAATGACAGGAACGACACAAGGACTAAGACTTTCGCGTACATACCCTTTTTCCATGAGCGTCTGCACTTGCCGCTGAATTTCTTTTATCTCCTCCGAGTTTGTGTGGTACGGTGGCCGGTTGGGAAGTGGAGCTCCCGGTACTAAGTTGATTTGATGTTCAATGCCTCTAGTAGGCGGTAGGCCAGCGGGTACCTCCTCCGGAAAGACATCCTCATAAGTGTAATACCCCGAATATCAATTTGAGAGAATATATTATTCGGGGAAGAGAAATTTATTGAATTTTCAAGTGCAATATAGTTTAGAGAGGGATTTCTCTTAACAGGAAAGTATCCATCAGTGATTATGTAATATCCTGTTTAACATTAGAGAATTAATTGAAATGAGAAAGGTATTTAACAGGAATTAAAAAGAGAAAATCAGTTTTTTAGAGGAGAATTAATCTTGGGCTTTCGGCCCACGTTGTTTGGCCCAAGTGGGAAGTTGGTTTAAGAAGGGCCAACCAAACCCTAGGTCTTTTTACTGTAGCACACAGCTACAGCACCGCCGCCTCGTAGCAACCCTCCTCCCTTTGCTGCCACGCCCTCCATGTCGCCCCTTTGTCGCTCCTTGCTACTGGTCTTGGGAGGAAGAAGAAGGAGAGAAAGGAGGAGAATAAGGGATCTTCTTCTTGATTCAACCAGCGTTTCCCAAGGTTCTACAAGGGTAACGAGAGGTGTTCTTTGCTGTCTAAGTTGTATTAGATGCGAATTCGATTGGTTTGATTGGATTGAATTGCTGCCGCTACAAATTCAATTCTGTCCAGTTTCTTGCGCGGCTTGTTTCGTGTGTTTAGAGGCAGAATTAGGGATTTTGATCTGCTAGAGTTATTTAGATAATGTTCTTAGCTTTCGGTGGCCGCCAAGATCACTTGATTCTGACTTTCGAGTCAAAAGTTATGATAGATTTAATATCTGCTGTCCAGAATTCTGACGAGAATTACCTTTTAAGTTGTCTTTTAAAATAGGTGTTTTTAATGGACGAATCAGGTTTCATCCCAACTAGGTTAATGTAGATAATTTCATAAACTTTTAAGATTGTTAAAGAACGCTCAATTCGGAGTTGTAGATTAAAAGTTATGGATGTTTTAATCTTGTTGTCTTAACTGTTCGGACAGATTCTGTACTGCTATTTTCAATTACCTGTTAGTATATTAATTTGGTCGATTTGGCTTACCTTGTCAACTAGAGTATTGTAGATTTGTCAGTTAAGAATCCATAGAAATTGGTCTCACCTCATTCCGAGTTCCAGATCAATAGATATGATATTTACCGCTCTACTGTCCAGTTTCGGTTGTGCCCGAGTAGTCTGTTTTCAGATTAGAGCTAACTAGTTAATTGTGGATTGTCGGAAGGCGTTGTAGAACGTTAATGGAAGCGCTATGTTATATGTTGTATTCATTTCAGTACTTACTCAGAGGCGAGAGGCTTCGGTTTAGGACATCTTCTTTACCTCACCGTAGCGCTTCGCGGAAGGCAAGTAAATGTAGCGGTTGTGCTACGGTTTAACTCGTTATTCTTACTACTTGCAATATACATGTTTTTCATAACTTGAAGTTATATGCCATGGTTGCATATTTTATGAATGAGGTCGTGGTAGCAAATTAATATTCATTTTTGCCATGCGTTGGAAGAGTTGTTGGTAGTCATGTGGTAATTTGCTTAATGAGCCAAATGCGGAATATGAAAATAAACTCAAGGTGGACATATTGATAATTCCTTGTGGTTATATTCATGATGATCATGTTGTGGTCTATGTGGTAGAGTTCCATTTAGATCGATTGATTTTGATCTTGGTGAATCGGGTGTGGGTTATGTGGTAATGGTCTTATGACACAATGGTATTGTGCTTAATGAGACACATGTGGATTATGAGAAAATACTCATGATGAGTATGTTGTTGACCTTCGTGGTTAAATTCTTGTGGTTTATGATTATCATATCATTCATGACATTTGCATTGTGGATGTCGCCGCTTATAGCCGCGATCAGATGCAGTACAACATCGCATTGTCGTAGCACGATGCATACTTTTACCTTGTTGGGTAAAGGTGCAGTGGAGCATAGCATACATATGCATTACATTGTGGAAAGATCATTTGCATACTTATGCAAGATATTGTGGTGAAGTTATATTACAAATAACTGCAACTTTATAGTTGTAATGTGGAATTGGCTCATGAGAGTCACTTGTGGTATGAGGAAAATGGCTATGTCGTGGATTGGGGTTCATCCCTTGTGGTATGGTAGTGGTTGTGATTATGGCATGAGATTCTACTCTCTTGTGGTAATTGTTGATAGCAGTTGTGGATGCGAGAAATAGTAAAGTTATGAGGTAAAACTTGTTAATGCTTTATTGTCATTGGTAGTGGTAGTGGTGCATAATATGAAGAAGTTAATCAAGATTCATTTGCTAATATTTTACTATTGATGGTAGTAAACATGGTTGAGGCTATAATTGTGATCATTATGGGAAATGGATATTGATGCTTAATATCTTTGTAGTTTAATTAACTTGTAATGAATGTGGATGCACATTATGGATGTGGACATGTGGATACTTGTGAATGATGTTGTATATTTGTTTGTAGTCCGAATAGCTCTGTTAAACAGCTTTGCTTGTCGAGATTTTATTCTCACCCTTGTTTTTCCCTACAGTGATTGTTGAGCATTCATGGGTTGGGTAGAGCGGCACCACAATAATGCACTTGGTTCATCAACTCATGCTGTAATAAAGTCGATGAAATTCTAGTCAAATGCTTAGCTATTCGTGGGTGAATATTTTATTTAATAATGATGGACTTGTAACTATTCCTTTGATTAATCTGCTAGAGGTTGTTTTAACTATTGAACTTGTTACCGTTATCTTTGTTCCCTTAATTGTTTATGCTTCCGCTTATTGCTTCATGTCTAGAAATTGTTGCCAGAACAAATTATCTTGAAATTTCTGGCTAGCTGAGTGGTTTAGTAGCATTCCAGGGTAATGTGGGTCCTGGTGTGTTACAATAAGCCTGCAAAACTTGAGAAACCACGCTAGGAAGAGAGGTTAAGTCATTAGTAGAAAGCAAAACATCTTTGTATAGCAATACGAAGTGCATCAAAGTGGGACCATCTCTCATCTCTCTCAAATCAGATTTAGTGGCTATCATGACTAACTTTTTCTCTCCCTCATTTTTATTTCTTTTTCCATTCAGTTGTAGCTTGTGGCTCTCACTCACCTTTTGTGGAATCACACTCTTTTGCTCCTTCCCCCTCTCATTCGCTACTTTTATCTCAATCTTTTGCATGTTATCAATCACAATTTGAGAAGGGGTTAATGGTCGTAGCACTATTTCTTTATCATTCCACATGAATTTGTATTGATTAGTTCTTCCATCATGAATCACAGAACGATCATATTGCCATGGTCTACCTAATAACAAGTGACATACGTCCATGGACACAACATCACATTCTATGGTATCACGATAAGACCCAATTTGAAAGCTAACATCAACAGTATATCCAACATTCATAGAGCCATCATTATTCAACCATTGAATTTGATATGGATGTGGATGTTTTTTGTATTTCAACCCAAGTTTAGTGCAAAGTTATTTACTAGAGAAATTGTGGCAACTACCACCATCAATAATAACTTTGCAACACTTACCATCTTTACTCACCTGAGCTCTTGTTTGGAAAAGATTGCAGCGCTGCTCATGAGTGGGTTTTGCTTGCACACTCAACACCGTCGGTGTACACACAAGGATAGGACCAGCCTCGGGGTCACAAAAACCATCCTCATGCGTGTCCCTCTCGTGTCCTTCCTCATGTACATCTTCAAATCTTCCAAAATCAGCAAGGGCCTCACCTTCCTCCTCGCTAGTAGAGTCATACTCGCCATTCTCCAATAGCAACATAACTTTGTTATTTGGACAATCTTTTTGCATATGACCTCGTCCAAGGCATTTGAAGCATTGGATGTCACTACTTCTTGCTGTAGAACCCACTAAAGACGAGCTAGAAGGTGTTGCACCTTTCTTGGCAATGGGTGTTGTTGCATTTTTCCCGCCTGGTGCAGCACTGGTACTAGGAGCAAAACTTCCACTAGATGGATTAGTTTTAAAAGAATTGAAACGGGATGCGGGTTTACCTCCTGTAGGTGTTGAACGGGGTGTGTATGATGATGTTCTTGTTGCTCTCATGTCTTGTTGCACTTGCCTTTCAGCCTTAGTTGCTTGATGTACCAACTCCACCATGTTGTTATAGGGCTGAAATTCGGTGATGCGCTTGATGGGAGGGTGCAAACCAGCAAGGAAGCGGGCCATTGTTTGTTCTTCTTGCTCAAATATATTAGCTCGAATCATGGCCATCTCCATCTCCTTATAATACTCTTCCACCGTGAAAGTGCCTTGCTTCATTTGCTGCAATTTATCAAATAAATCACGTTTGTAATGTTTAGGAACAAACCTCGCTCTCAGGTGATACTTCATCTCTTCCCATGTCGTGATAGGAGGTTCATTGTACTCTCTCCTCTGATTTTGAACTTGTTCCCACCATATGAGCGCATACTTGTCAAATTCAAGTGCAGCCATGTGTATTTTCTTTTCTTCAGAGTAATTGTGCATACGGAACATCTTGTCCACCTTGAGCTCCCAAATGAGGTAATCTTCGGGATCATGTGTTCCTGAAAATGTTGGTATAGTAAATTTAAGCTTACCAAATTTCTCTTCATGAGGTCGTTTATTGCCGTGGCGGTGTCGGCGGTGGTATCCATCATCGTAGTGGTACAAGTCATCATCGTCGAAGTGAAATGGTAGTGGTACCTCGGCCACCATGCCCACGGCCCCTCCCGGGTCCTTGGGCGCCTCCCCCACATCCTCTCCCAGGTGGAGGTGGCCGTATGGCTTGTGCCACCACACGATCTCGCCGTTGTTGAGCATCCTGGGCGACTCGTGCAGCGACCTCCTCATCTCGTGGAGGTATGCGAGCCGATAGATGCACACTATCTTCCTCTTGCTGCTGACGAAGTGCCCGCATGACATCATTCACGATGCCCGTACGCAACACATTCATTTGTTGATTGATGTCAATGCGGAGATCCTGCATATCCGCCTTGAGTTCTTCCCCCATTGCAGTGACGCCAGCTACAAATTCTTGTTGCAATGTACTCCTCAATGCCTGATGTTGGAAGCGAGTCACCGGGGCATTGAGATCAACAGCATGCTCCTCACCATAATTATCTTCTCCACCTGACATGGTTAGATTGTGCAAAAGAAAACACAAACAGCAAGAGTGTATATGGATGATTAGTCAAAATCACTCAATCTCTCTTTTCTCTCCCAAGTAAAGTTCTTACCCTTCCGAAGTGAATTAAGGCCAAAAGAAACTTACACTTGGTGGAAGCTACAATAGCAAAGTGATGATCAAGCGAATTTAAGAGTGTTCACAATTGCACAACAACGGTTATTTGGTGGAGCTTGGTATGGAGGTGTATATCCTATCAATCTGAAATTCTTGATGTTGTAAAGCTAAGTAATAATCCAAGCTAGAATATTTTGCCTAAGTGCTGATCCAAAAATATTTAAGCGAAGTGTATGACGCACACGCAAAGATAAATGTGACTCAATGCAAACAAATGAATGAGCTAGTGCGATGCAATCTAATATTGAGATGAAAACTAGCTCGTTTTGCACCAAGTACTAGGAGAGACACTAGCTAATTGCAATAATATGAAATATAAGGGCACAAGATTGCTCAAAGAAATTAAATACATAATCTGAAATTATACACGAAGGTTATCCTTTTCCCAAGCTTCGGTCAATATCTTTTTCTTTTCTTTTCTTTTTTTTTTTTTTTTTTTTACTTCACAGCCACGATTTTTTTTTTGACTTGTGGCTTGTTTTTTTTTTCTTTCGTTCTTTTTTTTTGTTGTTGTTGTTGCCGAAACTAGGGTTTAAGGTTCCCTCACGAAGTTCTAATTTTCAGCAAGTGTAAATAATTCAGTGAACAGCCCTAAGCAATTATCAAAGACTAGTCTCAAAGATGAAAGGAAAACAATCAATTTTTTTGCACTGTTCACAGTTTGCATGGTACTATAGCTCTCGGAATACTGTAGCAACACAGGCACTGTAGCGTTTGGCGGCACCGTAGCAAAAGCGCACGGTAGAAATAATTGCAACATTCGACGCGACAAAGAAATCGCAGCGCGAGATATCGTAGCAATTGCGCATCGTAGCGTGTGAATATCAGATCACCAAAGATCGTGAGCAGATCTGAACGATACCGCCGAGGTTTCGCAGAAAACGCGAATCGCGCAAGTGATGGGCTCAGAGCGCGCGCCATCGTAGCAATCGCAGAACAATTTTTTTTTTTGATTGGACACAAAGATTAAGCTACGCAAAAGAACACGACGATCAGCAATAAACAAAAATTCTAATGGATTAAAACCTATCTAAACTCACAGGAAATAACAGATGCAAAAACTAGGGTTTGGAATTTTTGTATTGTAATTTTCGGTTTATGGACTCTAGGTATTAAGAACAGCAAATAAAAATCAATCTAATCTAGGGATAAGTAATCCTACCGAGTCAACCACGCTCTGATACCAAGATGATACGGGGTCGCCCGATCTTCTCGACGTAGGATCAAGATACTCACGTGTGGCCTCTCAAATCGTAGTGATCCTCCGTTGCCAATGCAAGAACGAACACTCTTTAATTCGCAAGAACACACGCACTGGACTTCACGACCACCAAGCGAAGCCCTATCGCGCTCCCAATTCCCAACGGAAAGGTTGAACGATCTCAATTAGCAAGAACTCTCAATTTCCCCATTGATGCCCTCGGCTATCAAGAAGAAAAGCAATCTGTTTTTTTTTTAATCTCAAAATATCTGTCTTGTTACAATGGGAGGCGGCGGCTACTTAACCCAAACCTCCTGACGCACGCGCACCCCCACCTCCTAACTCGCGCACTTGGGCCTTGGGCTGCCTTTTGAAAAGGAGTCCAGCTAGCAACTTCTAGTCTTAATTAAGAACTCATGTGCTGGTTAGGCATGCATGTGCTGGTTGCACTTGGGTCAACAAGGAAGCATTGCACTTTGGTCAACAAGGAGACATGCATGTACTGGTTACACTTCGGTGCATGCAGGTCATGAGTCTTCATGCACATAACTTTTGAAATCAAGTATTTCCCTTGTGTCTTCACGTCAATCCGCATGGGCTTCTCATTTCCAAAGAGTGGTTCCATGGCTTTGGTATTGGCCTTCCTCATCTCCCTTATGGTTTCAAAATCTTCAGTGTGTTCAAATCTGAGAATACACAAATAACTGGCATGAGGTAGTATATTGTTCTCATTAATACAAGAAAGTTTATTAAGAAACAAATTCACCTGTTTATTTAAAAGCTTGGCTCGTGCTCGAGTCATTGGACCTGGTGATGCTGCAGCAATACTTGTAGAAGATGTGGTAGTGTTAGTAGTAGGGATGTCCTCATCAAAGAGTCCCGTATGATGTATGTAGGATGTCTGGTTTAGTACCAAAGGAAGGTTGGTGATCTTTCAAGTAGAATTCGGGGTCGAATTCTGTTTAAGGGGGGGTAGAATGTAATATCCCGTTTAGGTACAGAGAATATAAGGAGATTGAGAGATTCCTTATTTGCCTCGCACAGAAACATGACAGAATCTGTAATCATCTTGCAACGTAATTTTCGCAATTGGAATGACTTCGAATGGAAAACCTCATAACTACAAAGTTGTAGATCATTTTCTATAGTACAATTTAGAGTCTTCATTTACCTAATTTGGAGTTCTAAAGTTTGAGATATGGGGCCCGCAAGGCAGGCCATACAGAGAACCAAGGTCCGCAACCGAGTCAACTTCCAAGGCAAATTTCGTAATGAAGACGACATTTTAATAAAAACTCCACAAATAGAAAGTTGAAGTGATATGAGTTATCTAAATTTGAAGACAAAAATTACTCCATTCCAAGTTCAGGATAGAAAGTTACGACCTCCGAAGTGTTCGCTGCACAGAAATAAAGTAGGGAGAACCTGGGCCTCGGGCCTTTAGCCTAAGAGGCCCATGTGGAGGCCGGCCAAGTGGGAAAGGGGGGAGGACGGCTGAAACCCTAGAGCCCCTCCCCTTGCCCCTCCTTCCCCCCTAGAGCCGCCACTCTCCCTCTCCATTGATGCCTTGGTCCAACACCTCCTCCCCTTGCGCTCCATTGATGTCCTCCCCCTTTGTGGTGCTTCCGCCATTGCTTCTGGCCAAAGGAAGGTGGAGGAGAGGGAGAAGAAAGGGGAGAGGAGATCCTTGTGGGGTTTTCAGCGAGTTCATTAGTGTCTTCAAGGGTAACTATTCATCTCCTAGCTGTTTTGAATCAAGTTAGATTCCTTATTACCATCAATTAGATAATCATTGAACTGCTGTGTTTAATTCCAGAATTATGTTCATTACTTGCGTGTCTATTTTCGGTTTTTTAGAGTCCAAATCAGAAGTGTTGATCTCCTAGAGTTATTTACAAAATGTTCCTAGCTTTCGGTGGCCGCCGAGTTCACCTGATTATGACGTACGGATCAAAAGTTGTGATTTTTTTAGTGTCGCTGTCCTACTGATCTGTCAATATTTGGACAGTCTGTAGGAAACTGGGTTAAGCCATTAGTTAAAGATGAAATCAGAGGATCTCAATATGACGCAAAATGTAGGTAATTTCCATACCTTTTCAGAGAGATAAAGAACGCAAGATTTGGACTTTCGTAGCAAAAGTTATGATGGTTTTAGTGTACTATCCAGAGAACCCGACGTGATAATTGATGTTCTGTAGATTGGCTTGGTAGGGGCAGTAAATCGCAGAGTCAGAAGGGCTCCCCAACTAAGTTTATTTAGGTAATTTAATTACCTTTCCATAAAGTATAGAACATCTTATTTGGAATCCTGAGCAGAAAGTTATGTATTTTAGATGTTGACTGTCCGCAGTGAACATCAAATCGATCGCTAGAAACTGGAAGATTGGAAACGCTTGGAAGTTTAGTGAGTTCAATTGTGTGGTTATTTATGCTTTTGGTCCAGTATGTTGGTCTTAGATTGGGTTATCTTTATGTTCGGGAGGAGCGTGATCCCAGGGGCAGCACCCTCTTCGCGTGCACCGTTCTCGCACGGTTGAGGCAAGTATTCGGGTTGAGGAATAATTATGATTGTTTGCTGAGTTTGATTGTGTCTTGTTCGTATTAGTCATGCATGGATGTTAAATGTGATAAATTAAAATATATTTTGATAAATGCAAGTTATGGTTAAAGTTTCCTTTGTATGTTGTTAATGCTTTCATGTGATTATGTACACGTTGAATTCATATGTTTGAAAGATGATGTCATTGTACATATGCATGTAGTAAGCATGATTGGGTCTTAGTCACGTGGTGACCAAGTATGAATAGTTGAGGTCCCCGTCATGTAAATGATGGGCTTGAGGTCCCCACATTTGAGGAATGTAGGCAACGATTAATGAGGTCCCCATCATGAAGATGATGGGTAAAGGTCCCTATACTTGTGGAGTATAGGCTCTTGGTCCCTGTGCCAGAGGGCACAGGCAAGGGTATACATCGACGGTTGTATACCCCGCATTACCGGTAAAATGCGAAAAGAGATAAAGTTTAAAAGGTGCATTGCATTGGTCGCATTATATAAGCATGAAGGTTATGTTTAGTGTAATGTTTATTTTGGTATATTGATGCTATGAGAGTGAACTTAGCTTTAGCCTTGTTGGTACTTGCTGAGTCTTTGGGCTCACTCTTGCTTTGAAATGTTTTTGGTACAACTGGCAAGAACGGCATGCATGGGAGGGAGTAGATGTTTGGATGCACTCACTACCACTCATCGTTAAGGCGACTGCTATTTAGTTTTATTCCAATAATAAGTAAACTGCTTGAGAATCACTTATGGATGGTTTTGAGTTTCAGATTAATTGTAATAATGAGAATAGCACGTTTTGTTTATGTTATTTAGATTATCTTGCATGCTCGAATGAACTTGAATATGGAGTTCATTGTTAATTGCTATGATTAATTGTTGGAACCTCAGTATAGTTAACTATACAAAGGAGGTTCTACCGAAAATTAGTAATTGGTCTTAGTTTAATTTAGTTTAATTTAATTTTAGTAGCATTCCAGGCTCAATGTTGAGCTGGGTTGTTACAGCTTCTCGGTGCATCCAGTCGCCTTGGGGGACATAGAATTGGGCCAGCCCATAAGTTTGGCTGTATGTTATCTGACATTTTATCACTCATGGAGTAGGGTTCCAAGACTGTCGTGGTGTTGGATTCCAAAGTTTTCTACACTAGGGGAGTTAGGGTTTATAGCTGGGAATGGTGAAGTCCGCCGCTTTGGGTCACAAGCTAGGGTTGTTGATGGGACCATGCCACGAAAGCATATGACCATAGCTACCAAGATTAAAAAAAAAGGTAAATTCATTCATTCAGCTTCAATTTGTTTTAAATGAGAATATGATGCTACCTAATGATGAAAATGTATATTTGTGCGGCTATACAAGGAGGAATGCATCAACACTACGCACTAGTGGTTGGGGTCCACCTAATGGGAAGCCAACCCGCTCATCAAGATCAAGTCGACGCCTTCCCCAACTCTTTCTTAGGGTCAGCACATCACTTTTTGTTCAAGCTAAGCAAGAGTTCAAGTTAGACACGTTCTGAAATTCAATTCGGTCTTCGGAGACAACACCAACTTTAAACGTGCAAAAAATTCGCATACGAACTCCGTTTGATGTGTATGAGTACAGGATGGAAATCTTATCTCGTCCTCTTTACAATGGATTCAGCCCCATCCCCATCCCCAAATTCCTTTTGTGCACTTCGGAATCGCCAAAACAATATGGCGCTGATTCAACCCAACAAGCCCGTAATAAAAATGTCATAACTTTCACAAACAGAGTCCGATTCAGGTGTTCTTAGGCTTGTTGGAAGGCATATTCCGAGACCTTTCCAATTGATCCTGCCCCACCTCCAAATTCATTCGGAGCAAGTCAGAATCATCAAAACGAGAAGGCGGACCAGGAGATAAAGTCAGGGTTCGATTCCGCTTCTTGTGGCCGCCACCTCTCCTTCAATATATACTATGTGCACACCTCTTTTAGGTTTTTTAGGCTTGTTTAGATTGGTTTTTCCATCATGAAAACATCATTGTGTGTTCTTGTATCGACTAGACCAATAACTGCGATTTGAAGGCCTCAACTTGTGTGAATTCATATTTTCTATTTGCAATTTTAGATTGCTTGTGTATCTTGTTCTTCGATTTCTCGCAGAAATTGAACCTTGTGTTCAGGTCAACCGTGTTCTTGGCACGGTTGATAACAGCTCAGAGTGTGGTTTAGTGATTGCTTGGTGTTCTGGTCGTGATCGGTTAGAAGTCTGCATCATCAAAGTCGTTCTCCTCCAAATCAAAGTTATCATCCTATCAAAAGATTGTGACCCAACTTGTCTCATCAGTTGTTCGGCGTGTTAGGGAACCAGAACCTCTACTCATATCCTTCGCTTAGGTTGTGAGTGAGGGGGCGATGGATCGGGGAAGAGGGTGGTTTCCTCGTCAGTTCGTTGGTGGAGCTCGTTTTGGGGTGAAGCGTAGTGCTCCTGAAAACTGGATGGAGGAAGATGATGTATTTTCAGAAAATGAGTTGAGAGAGAAAGCAAAGCAAGATCAAGACCAGAAGTGGTTGTTTCAGGATCAACATGGGGGTCTTCAGTTTTCTGGTAAGCAGCAATTTCAAGATTTTGAGAGTTCTCATTTTGATTCTCGCTTTTCTGGGGGTTCAGTGAGAGATCATTCCGCTCAGGTTAAGGGGTGGCAAGATGAGTCTTGTAGAGAGCATTTGGGTTCAGAATGGGGTTACCATCGAGAAGTTCATACAAGAGGTGGTTTTTGGCTCAAGAGGTGATCTGTAACATCCCAAGTTTTGGCTTGCGTTTCAAATGTAAGAAAATGAGTAGAAATTAAAACTTTTTCTTACATCTTGCAATCCTTGTTTGTTCTAAAGAATTCTTGCAAAAGAATTATGGGATTACAGGTCACAAGTCACTCTGATCGAAAACCTTGTCTTCCAAAAACATTCTTGTCAAACCTTTTGATCATCTCCGGGAAATATTTTCCCTAAGTTCTTGGGATGGTATGTGACCCCTCTGAAAAATTTCACAATTTTTAGAAATTGTTTGAACATTTTAAGAGGTAGTCAACCCACTTTGACCCTTGGTCAAAACCCTAGCTCAAGACCTTGGGAAATTTCTGGAAAAAATGCTCAGCATAAAACCTCTAGAAATTTTTCACAAGGTTCATCTCAAGGTTAGCAAGCTACTATAAAATTTCATAAATTTTGGAATTAGTTTGCTATCTCTAAAATTCCTCAAAGTTCTCACTCAAATGAAACCCTAAGTCAACCTTGGGTTGGGTTTGAGTCGATCAATCATGGTTGAACCCAACCTCCTAGACCACCTCGCTTTGGATCCGCTGTCATTTTGGGTGCAATCAACCTCACCACTGGATCCTTGCCCTACCGCGTGATCTCAAAACAACCTCGGACCTCCCACTCACGACCACCCCGTGTCCGCTTTGCAAAGACAACCCTCCCGGCATCCTCCAAGAACTCCTCAGAAACCCTTGGAGACCTCCCAAAGTTCTCCAAAAGACCTCCTCCAATCTTCCGTAGGACCTCCCAAGACCTCCTCAAACCACGTTGGCACTTTTGCAAAGACCACCCGCTGGTCTTTCGCAAAACAACCCTCCTTGACCTCCCTCGGACCACCCTTTTTCACTTTTGCAAAGACCACCCTAGCTCATCCTCTCAGACCTCCGATCACTTCTTTTAGTCTGGGCCCTTCGATTCAAATCCAACTGCCCAGACCTCCTAACCCGAGCTCAAGTCCACCTGATCGCTTTGCTCCTTGACCAGTTTATTTTGGGCCTCTCACTACCTGGTGGGACCTTTGGGACTGGTCATCCTCGCTTTTCCAGGCATGCGTGTGTGCCAGGGCTACAGCAGTCGGAGCAGTGCCTTGTCAAATCATATCCTTGTCAACGGCTAGCTCTGCCAACCTTTAATGCATGTGAGCACCTTTTTTCCCAAAGTCCTCTTTTCCACCTGCCCTGTCATTTCATGTACTTTCATGGCAGGAACTTTTGACTCGAGTGCACCTTGGAGCTCAACCTTGCTCCACTCCTTTGCTCTCTCGGCTTTAATGAAAACCCTGGGCTCTTCCTTAGCTTCTCTTAGACACCTTTGTGCCCACCTGAGCTCCTTCTCTCTGTGTTCTTGTGCTCAGAACACCCGAAGACCTCCTAGCCACCATTGCCGGGCCTTGGAGCTCCTCGAAGCCTTCAGGGCTCCAGTGATTCACTTGGGATCCTTGTCCTGCCATCTAGTTTATTTGAATCACCTTGAGCATTCCCTAACTTGCTCTGTTTGGCCTCCTCAGGATTTGGCAAAGTGGGAACTTGTTCATTGAAGGCGGATCTGCTTTCTTCCCCACCTCTGGCATGACTTTTTGTCGCTAGAGCTCCTCCGACGACTTCTTTGACCTCACCGTCCTCAGGTTAGTGCCTTGGTGCTTGAGCTTCCGTTCTGTTGGACTAGGCTAGTTTTGCTTTTGTCGTTTTTGTACCTCCGACGGTCATCTCCGGCTAGCCGCCGGTAGGGTGAGTTTTAGCTCAAGTTTTTGGCACCTTTAGGTTCTCTTCGCTATTTGGAGTCCATCTGTGCCCTTGGTTCTCACCGGCGTGGTCCCCTTCGCCGGCGGTGAGCTCAAGCTCCGACTTGGGCGTTTTGTCGGGCCTTACTCGGACAAGTGCTGTAGCATAATGATTAGCATTTAAGTTGTCCGAGAGCCCAATCTTTAGTGTTAAATGTTGTTCTTGTCGGCAGCGCGTGTGTTCCATTAAGTCTTCAGACCTCCCGGGCTCAATCTAGACCGTTTATGATCTCCCAGCGTTCGCCCGTGGCCTTTAGATCTTCGTGTGTAAAGTCTTTAAGTTCCAAGACCTCCCCGCTGAAATCCTAGCCCTTAATGATCTCTTCGTGATTAGATCTAAACCGTCGACCCCTTTTCTGTAAAAACCTAAGTCCTAGGACCTCCCGGTTGTGGTCTTAGCCGTTCACGACCTCTTCTAGGGTAGATCTGGACCCTTAGATCCTTTTGTAAAATCCTTAAGTGCGGGACCTCCTCCGAGGTCCTCTGCAAGAAGACCACCCCGGTCGTGGTATCAAAACCACCCGAGCAAATCTGAGCCGTCAAAGACCTCCCCGGGAGATCTTAGCCATCGGGTCATCCTCCGCTAAATCCTCACCCCAAGACCTCCTCAGAAAATCCCAACCGCCGAACCTCCTCCGGGTTCATCTCGACCGCCGAGATCTTCCTCCGTGAAGACCTCTGCCTCGGGACCTCCCCTAGTTTAATCTCACCGTTAAGATCACCCCTGCTAGATCTGCACTGTAGAGGGATTTCAGAGTAAATTCTAAGTCCCAAGACCTCTTAGAGTAATCTCCGCTGTTAAAGACCTCCCGGTTTAGTTTTTAACCGTTGGGTCCGGCTCTGTGAGAAAATCTTGCACGCTAGGACCTCCCTTGAGTCGATCCTAACCGTCTAGGACCACCCCGTTAAATCCTAGCCGCTTAGATCTTTCCCGCGCGCAAAAGACCTCCCCATGGTTTTTGCAAAGACCACCCAGTAGCCCACCTCGGGTCCTCTTTGTAAAAGCCACCTCGGTCTTTTATAAAGACAACCCCAACCTCCTCCTCAGTGTCCGAACAGTTAGATTTAGATCTAACGGGCTGGACCTCCCTCGCTAGATCTAGACCGTCGAAGACCTCCTCCGTGAGATCTTGGCCGTCTAGACCTCCTCCGTAGGTTTAACCTTAGGACCTCCCTAGTGCTCGGACCGCGGATCTTGATCCGACGGCCACGACCTCTGTTAGGCGCGAGGACCTCCTTTGTGTGCGCTGTGCATGCACTGGTCGTGGCCGTTTGATCAGATCTCAACGGTCCAGACCTCTCCAGTGCGGGAGGAGTCCTTTTGTGCGCTGTGCTTCGAGGTCCGTGGCCGTACGATGAAGGATCGACGGCCCACGACCTCTCCTTTTTCCTTCAGTTCATTTGGACCTCCCGAGAGCTCGCATTTTCTAAGTCTTTTAATGTTTCAAATTTCAAAAGTGCATAACTTTGTCATTTTAGCTTCTTTTGAATGATTCCAGTTGTTGTAGCTCTGTTAGAGTATGAACTTTAATTTGAGAATGAATTTAGGCACTGTTATATAGTAGAAAATGACTTTAACTGCATGATCTTGTTTAGTGAAAAAAGTTGTTTAGAAATTCATTGAAAATTTGTAAAATGCATAACTTATTCTCTGTTATTCCAAACTGAGCAAACTAAGTTTTGTTAAAACCCACTAGGAATGTACTGTAATGTAGAATAGGTCTTCATGTGATCCTTGCCACTGAAATTAGTGATCTACTAATTTTAGAACTTAGAAAAATCATAATTAATTCAATTCAACTCCAAATTGTGCAAACTCAGTTTTGCTGTTATTAAGATAACCATATCTACCTACCATAAAAATTTCAAGTTCCAGATCATTCTAGAAATTTTCGCCATGAACAGTAACTGTAATTAATTTAATTAGGATTTTTCAGGCCGAGAGAACTTAGTTTAGCCATAACTTTTTCATGCTAAGTCCAAATGAAGTGATTCTTGTTTCTAAAATTGTCTAAAATCAACCTCTAGTTGCTGTAGAAATTTCATGGGATTTGGACGTTCTTTACTGTTGAGTTCCTTTTGGTGTTCTTCGTTCTTATCGGTTTTTATCGCCTTTTTGCGTTAGGTTCCGAAGAATTTATTGAACCTGAGCACTCCCCTCTGCAGCAAGACCAATCCCAGCAAGGCAAGCAATTTGATCATGTTAATCCCAGTATTTTTAAGTACTTATGTTGGCTACAAATTCTATATATGCATTGCTAGTTTGTGTTAAACTATTGTCGATAATTGGCCTAGTAGCCTTAGACAAATGATTATCCTTTACTACCATGAGCCTAGGTTATTGTTGTGATTGAGAGTTCGTTGGATGAACTCTTGTCACTTAGTAGTTGCGAATTATAGCTTAGCCATGCTTAGCTTCCGGTAGAAATGGGTGGTTATCGACTTGTCGATAACCTTGATCACATAAAACTTATTATTACTTATGATTTCAGCCTTGTGCCATGTCTACTTGTGAAAACTAAAAACTGAAACAAAATGATTTAGACTTGGGCAATATGGTATGTTGGTGTGCTTTTGGGTGTGACTGGACTGGTGCCCGAGTCAACAAGGACCGAACATTTTGTTACACTAAACCAAGCATTTTGTGCGTGCTAACCACACTAGAGGGTATGGGACCTCTCTTGAATTAGTACTTTGGGAGGCATTAATTAATGGGTCGTTGGCTGTAGTTTATAGAGAAAAAGGATCACAAAGGTGTGACCGGGGTGGTTCCTTTCTAGGTCCTCCACCCCGACCGGGGTCTTGCAAATGTCCGGCTAGTGTTACCCTAAATGGCTAATGACTCCCGGCTTTGCTTGATTCCACCACAACGTGTGGTCCTAGTGGCCCATTTCGCCGGCTGGTCACTAAGGGTTAACCCTATACGTGCGACTCTTAATTAACGCTTTCCATTGGAAACGTCTCGTAGGACTTAGCCGTGCCGGCATACCAAAGGAAGTGTGCTTAATAGCTTGGCAAAAAGGCGGTCTGAAGTGTGGGTACATTGGTACACCCCTGCAGGGTTAAAACTATTCGAATAGCCTCGTCCTAGGTTATGGACACGCTTGGGAAGGTCTTTCAAGAGTTAGACTACAACCTTTTAATTAAAACTTGATGGGTGGTACGAATCTGGGATTCGTGTTATGTGTGGTGGCTATTGGGTTAGTCACCAATAGGTGGTTACTCTTGTACTTATTGTATCTCGTGTTATTTCATTCAATAAAAACTGATTGCAAACTTGCTTTTGAAATGTACTACGTTATTACAAATAAAGTTGGCTTTGTGCAAAATGAGACATATAACCTCCACTTAAAAAGCCTGCATGTAGCATATTGTTAGGTCTGCTATTCCACACGTCGCCTTGCAGTACATTTTGTACTCGTTGCTTTGCTTAATGTTTTGTTGCAGAGGAAGAAGGTGAGCCCCAAGGGCTTCCCTTTTGTGAGATGTGCTTCGGGTTTGACGTCTAGCTTGCCGGCCCGGTTGGTTGCCTTGTGGGTAAAGGCACACTAATTGGCCCTTTTGTTTATCGCCATCTTATGGCACTTTTGCTTCCGCTGTTTAATTGTTATTTAGTGTCATTTGGCCGGTTGGCCCTTGTTGTAATAAATCTCTATTATGTATGTCTTTTGTTAGACCTGTTGTATGGAATTGATGCGTGATTTTGTAATGGGGTGTGTATACTGCATTTCTGGGAAGTATACATGTCTCGGGGCTTGGTTTATTTGATTGGTGATGCTAGAGTCAAGAAAAGACTAAGCATTACAAGCCAAATAAATCGGGGTCCTCACATGATCATTATCGTGTTGAACAAAATAGATCAATGTCTAATTGGGAGGATCCTATGGGTGTAGGTAAAAAGGAAGATTTACAAAAAGGATAGGGTGATGTCGGAACAAATACTAGGGTGGTTAGATCTGAGGATCTGGGTACTTGTTTCCGTTGTTTACAATCTGGACATCATCAAGCCCGATGCACTAACCCTCCGGTCTGTTACAAATGCAAGAAATCTGGGCATATGACTTCTAGCTATCCTACTGATAAGAGAAATCAGGCCTTGAAACTTTATGTTTTGGGGATTCTAGGCCAAGGATTTTATAGTCTCCAAGTGCCTAGGCTTCAGCTCTCAGATCAGCAGGATGCTACAGGGGTGGTTAGGGTCAAGGAAGGGGTGGCTACTGTGCAGAGATTATAAGTAGAGTTAAAACATCTTATTCAGGCTAACTGGGATTGGAAGGTCAGAAAAATTTCTGAATCTGAATATGCAGTGGTTTTCCCATCTAAAGAAGTTTTGGAAACTTGGTCTAAAGCTAGTGGTGTGGAATTCGCTTTGCATTCCATTAAAGCAAAAGTGGATAAATCCACTTTGGATCATGAAGCTTCTTCTGTGTTGATGTCTATTTGGGTTAGAGTGTCTAGAATTCCTTTGGCTGCAAAAACTAAGGAACTACTGAGAGAAATTAGTAGCACTATTGGGGAACCTTTGGAAGTGGATGAGATCAGTTTGATGAGGGCAGATCCTGTTAGGGTCAAAGTCTATTGCAGAGATCCCTCTCAAATTAACAGTTTTGTTGAGATTTTTATTAATTCTGTGGGGGTATGAGATCAAGTTTGAGGCAGAAAGAAACTTTACTTCTAAAAAAAGGTGGTCCTACCAAGCTTCAGGAGATAGAAAGCCTGACAGAAAGAATGAGGAAGATGAGGATGAGGAAGATGAATCAAATGACAGTACCCACAAAACTGAATGGGAGAAACTTGCTGAAAAATTTGGGAGTGATCCTCAGCATTTCTCAAATCTCAAAGGTGGAGGGGATAATAGCAAAGACAAACATAAAAAACAGGAGTTATCCTCTGGGTTTGAAGTTTCAGTCAAGGGTAAAGAGATAGTTCAAATGGATTCTGCTAGTAATGCTCTACAAATTGTCCCTCTAGCTTTTAGTTTTCCTTCTCATCAAGTTGATGACAATAGTTTGAAGAATCTAGAGGATGACAAGGTTACTTTTGGAGGGGATGATTCGATTTGTTCTCAAGAAGACAAAGAATAGGCAGAAGACAAGGGTGATTCAGCTACTTCTAAGAATCAGAAGGGTGCTATAGCGGTTCACAATGAGGGGGGACCTGCCATGTTATCTGCCTCTCTATGGCCTTGCTTTGCAGACTCCTCTTAAGGATAAGAGGAATATAGATTGTTAGAAGTTTACAAAGGAGTTGGATTCCTCTTCTCAAGATAAGATCAAAATTCTTCAACTTCAAAAAGCTAGCAAGGGGTGTATTATCTCAGAAGATCTGGTTGATTTTGGTAAAGAAATGGATGTTTGTGAGGAGGTTGCTGATGACATACACCATAATGTAAATGACAGAGAATCTTTGGGGGTTTCTGAGACTGATGGGGTGGCAGAAGTGTGGATGTCTACAAAAAAAGAAAGGGAGGAAAAATAGAATCTTGGGGCCTCAATTGGCAACTAGGAAAAGCTCTAGGATTTAGGATCAGGGGATCCCTATGGAGAAGAAGGCCTCAAAGCTAAAGTCTATTCATAACTTGGAAACACAAGGTAAACTTGAAAACCCTTTTAATGTCCTTAATAATGTTTCTACTGATTACTTAGAACAAGTTGCTACTTCATGTGGCAATAGTTTAGGAAAATAGTCTCAAAATGCCATGGAGATTATTTCAGTCATGTAGGCACAAGAACTTGTTAGAGCTGCTTTTGGCTAGAGCTGAAAAGGAAAAGGTAGAAAAAGGGGATCATGAGGTCCAGGATGTCAAAGTAAACAGATCTGAGGGGGGTGACTGTTTGAGTATAATTGATAATGAGAAGAGGGGTGCTACCGGTTTGAAAATGAGTAAGAAAGTGAATAATAAGCTGAAAAGAGGGGGTGTTGGTGGTAATGTTCCTAAATCATGAAATTTCTCATTTGGAATATCATAGGCTTAGGGAGGGCTGCTAGAAGAAGACAACTCAAGGAGTTTATATATACTGAAGGTTTGGATGCTGTGGGGGTGCAGGAAACTATTAAGAAAGATTTTTTGAGAGAGAGCTTAAGAACCAGGTTGGGGATTTACCTTTCAGATGGCACTGGATTCCTGTAGAAGGTCATTCAGGTGGTATTTTGCTGGGGGTTAAAGAAGATTTCTTGGAAATGGAAAGTTGTGATTCAGGCAGATTCTATGTTATTATGGGGGTTAGGAACAAGATGACTAATTTTAGATGGGAGTTGGTGGTAGTTTATAGGCCTGCTCAGCATGATCTTTCTCAGGTTTTCTTGGAAGAGTTGGACAAAAAGTGTAAAAGTGTTGTTCTTCCTTTGTTTTTGGGGGTGATTTTAATTTGATTAGAGAAGCAGGGGATAAGAACTCTAGCAACTTGAACTTTAGTCTTATGAACCTTTTTAATGAGTTTATTTCTAATAATAAGTTGCTTGAAATCAAAAGAGGGGGTGCTATATTCACATGGACAAACAAGCAAAGGTGTCCAATTATGGTGAATCTGGATAGGATTTTAGTTTCGACTGATTGGGAAGTTCATTTCCCTCTTTGTCATGTGTAGTGTTTAGTTAGAGTGGGTTCTGACCACATCCCTATTTTGCTGAACTCTGGTGAGGGGGATATGTAGGATCGCGGGAAGGCTACGATAACACAAACAAAATTTTACCGCGCAACCAAGGAATCTCCGCTAGTAATAGATCACGAAATTACCACTAGATGCGCCGACCCGTAGCGGAAGTAGAGTCGATGTAGCGAGTTGAAGCAGTTGTAGTCGTACTTGCCACACACCTTCTCCTCCTACTCCGATGAACATCGTGAGTCGCGGATCGTCCTAGTGCTGATGCTTCGCAACAGCACCTCCAAGGTATCCACACGTATGGGGCAGGGACACCACGCGCAGGAGTGCTAGCGTCGGCGGCGTGGTTGAGGAGAGTGTGGCTATTAGGGTTTCGGGATTTCTTCCAGAAAGATTGATCGATCATACCCCATGCCACCGCTCCTCTATATATAGGCATCCATAATGGGTCCCGAACAGGAGGCCCAATAGGAACTCGTGGCCTATAAGAATTCGGATCACCATCCAAATCAAATCCTAGCCCTTTAAGTGTGTGACCCTATAGGTTCGTGTGTAATCGGTTGTGACTCGGAAACTCTTTCCCGATCACGAGTCGTCAGCGGTACCTAGCAGCACATAACGATTTCCGAACACACACAGAATATATCGGACGAACCTTAATGCAATATGATCTACGACTAGGTCCTTATCACTTACGACCAACTCGTACTTAGTCACGACCAGTTCATAATTAGTTATAACCAGTTCGTAACTCCTTACGACCAGTTAGTATCTAACTACGACCAGTTTGCAACTCCTTACGACCAGTTGGTGATTATGTTCGAGTAGTCTTCGACTGGGTCGCATCTCCATACGACTTTGACCAGTCTACGACCACGGCAACTGAACGACCTTCTTGTGTATTCTCTCTTTGCCTCACGACATCTGGTTGAACTCCAAGTGAGATAATATGTCATCCATGGACTGTTCAATACTTTCTCGATCAAGTGTCGAATAACTTCATGTGGTCGACACTTCGACCACTAGTGGCATGGCCCTGCACTTTCTTTATTCGACCACAACGAGGGCCGAGAGACATCTCTCCGTTATGTTAGGAGGGCAAATCCATATCCGACCAGTCACATTCCTCCGCATGTTTCATAGCATACCCGAAAGCTACCTTTATAACTACCCAGTTACGGAGTAGCGTTTGGCAACCCCTAAGAGTGCTATTACACATGTAGGAAACCATGCTGATCTCAGGTCTAAGGTGTAATACCTTAAAATTTATAATTAGAGAGAATATTACCTAGAAGGAGGAAACTTATTCGCTTTTGATTGCATCAAAGACTAGAGATGAAATTTGGTTCAAATTCTATTTTCTTCACGCATTTGGACCTTAGGGCTTTGGGCCCTTGGGCAGAGCCCTAGTGGACCAAGAGGGGAGGATGAGCCCATGTTGGGCCAGCCCAAGCCACCTCACCTCCTCCCCTCAAACCCTAACCCTAGCTGCCCCCTAATCCCATTTCTCTCCCCTTTGAGCAGCCACTTCTCCTCCACCTCTTTGAGCAGCCGTCATTTTTTTCCCGGCCGAAATCCCCTTGCTCTCCTCACCTTGGGCGCAGCCCTCCTCTCTCTCTCTCCCATTGAAGCCTCCATCTTCCTCCTCAAGGTAAGCTCCTCCATTGCTGCCCGTTGGAGTTTCCTGCTGTTGGCGGCCTCAAGTAGAGGGAAAGAGAAGGGAGGAGAGGGGAGAAAGGAGGGGAAGAAGGTCCCTGCAGGTTTGGTCAAGTTGCTGGAGGTCTTCAAGGGTAATGAGTGAATCCTCACTGTTTTTGAGTGCTTTAGATTCATATTTGGCTTGGTTTAGTAGATCAAATCCCTGCTGTGAACTGAGCAGTTTCTGTCCAGTACTTTTCGTGGACAGTTTCGGGTTCTTAGAGGCTGATTTAGAAGTTTTGGTCTCCTAGAGATATCTAGGCCTCGTTCTTAAGTTTCAGTGGCCACCAAGTTCACTTGATTCCGAGGTCCGAGTCAAAAGTTATGGATGTTTTACTACCTGCTGCCAGAAATCTGACGAGAATAAACTGTCTGGTTATTTTCTAAATTTTGAAAGGGAAATTGGTCGAAACTGAAAGTTCACCCAACTAGGTTATTGTAGAGGATTCGATGAACTTTTCAGATTGGTAAAGAACGTTCAATTTGGAGTTACCTAATGAAAGTTATGATCTTTTTATTTCTGCTGTTCATTCTGTAGACAGTTTCTGTACTGAAAGTTCAAGCAATTATTAACCCATTAAATTGGCCAAATTGGTTTATCACGTCAACTAGAGTATTGTAGATTGGTCAGTTAAGAAGCTACAGAAATTGGGTTCACCTCTTTTCGACTTCCAGATCTTAAGATATGTCAATTACCGTGCCGCTGTCCAGAATTAAGTTATGACAGAAAATTGTTGATTTCAGTTTAAGTTTTGTATTAACGACTAGAGTCTTCATGGAAGTGGTGTATAGCGTTGATTAGTAGAATTGGGTATTTTGGTGTTCTTATTGAATGTATTTCATTGGTTAGGCGGCGGAGCTTCGAGTTTAGGAACGCCATCGCTTCCAGCTAACGCGTCTCAACGCGGAAGGCAAGTACATTGTTGATCTAAATGTTAGTGCATTGTGGTTGTTGATATGAGCGTGCTGTGGTAACTCTTGTGTAGTATGAAGTGAAATATCCATGTTTTGTCTCTATGTTGGTTTCATGAATAGAAATGATGGTAATGTTATTTTCAAAAAGTTGCTTCATGCATTCATTATCTTTGCCGCCCACGGAGTGGATGAGGGAGACCATCAATTCGGGATGGTTGAGTAAGACCCATTAATTCCAATATGGGCAATGTTGGACACCCGTATGAAACGTTCTTCATACGGGAATTGGATCCCCGCATTTTTGTTAAGATGCGGGCTTGAGTGAACACCGACGGGTGTTCACTGACTATACCGGTATATGTGTGTGTGCATCCATTCCCTTGAAGTTTAAGCATTCATTTCATGTCATCATAAGTACTCATTTGTGTTATGATTAATGTAGAGGCCGTGTAGGTCTTATTCGTATTGATAAATGTGTTTTTAATTATTGTACTTGCTGAGTCATGTACTCACCCTTGCTTTGTTTATCTATTTCTAGGTGATCGCTGATGAGGTTATCACGGGAGGGAGTAGACATGCACTACTCGAATAATGCACATCACCTTAGTTCCATTGCAAGAATGAATAAAGACTTTATTATGTTAACTTTCATATTGTAATAAATAAATCTAGTCATGGATGACATTCTTTTATGATCTTTGAGGATTGATCGTTGTTATTGAGATGTTTTATGCTGTATGGCTTATGTTCGGTTGGTGGTTAGCATCTTAGCTTCGAATAGCCAAGGTGTTAACTTAGTTGGTTAATTAGAATTTATGATTAAGTCTTATAACTGATTTTATTATTGTTTATGATTTATTGTGAAAAACCTCCGTATCGTCGTATACCAAAGAGGTTATGTCAAAATTTTGTGGTTTAGCTTAGGATAGTAGCATTCGGCTCGTCTTTGAGTTGGGGTGTTCTGATTGGTATCGAGCGGGTTTTAGGTCCGTGGTTAATAGAAAATATTAATATGACACACTGTGCATGAGTAGAGGGTTGGGAAATTTATTGCTTCCAGTATTTCCTTTGTTATGTTCCACTTGTTGAGCAATTATTGAATTGCTTCTATACTATTTTTTTCTTGTTGTTAATTTATGATATGTTGTGATATTTTATATCTATGAATTTGTTCTATGATTGTCATGAGATGACCCTATATATTCATAACCGATTACCACGGTCATGCGTATTGGTAACGGATGTTGAGAAGTTGAAGTCATGGTTGTTGTCCCGGTTTTGCCAGACGATACCTTTGTTCGGGGTAAGGGATTAGAGAAGTACTTACCTCCATTCAGTAGTTGGGTGTTGAGGCGAGTTTCTTTAGAAAAGTTATTCTCTTCCTTGATCTTGAATTTGGCGATTCGTATTAGTTCTGATTGATGAAGATTTCTTGAGTAATGGCTTATAGTTCTCATGATGAATTTTCATTGGTCTTTCTTGGTTCCATAAGTCGACTACTTGTTCTTGATTGTTGATCTATTGTTGATTTTGGTTTGAACGTCGGTTTTCGATGGTTGATCTTTTCATGGGAGTTCTGCCCTTCTTATTGGAAATTATGATTCCTTTATTCGCGTGGTATTCTGGATACTGGAGGTTTTCTATTGCAAGTTCAATAACATGTGAAAACTTTGGCTTTACGTATTCCTTTTGGATTGTTTCGAGTATTGAAGTGTGATACCTCTTTTCTGAAAGAATGTGTCAAAATCCTTAAGTGATGTCGTGTCATGATTAAGTAAGGGATGTTAATTAAATGAACTAATCATTGTGGTAAGAGTCATCAGATTGGGTTACTAGCTTTGTGTAAGCAGTTTATTCTTAACTAGTATCCATGGAAGTGAAATTGACTATTATGAATTGTCGTCGTATTTGGCGCATGATGAAAGAAAAATTTAGTTAAGAGTTTGTCCGTATCTGTTCAAGAACCTATTGTTGTCAAGAATGGGTGGAAATGTTGTTGGACCGATTTGATCTTTATGGTCGAGTAATCGACTAAATTTATTAGATGAATTGGAATCTAGGCCATCTTTCGGTTATTCTAATCGCTAGAGGTGGTTAAGATATGGATGCATTCAAATGTTGCTATAGTAAACATTAAGCTTGAATCTGCCTTCTAATTAGATACTTGATGAACTTATTCAAATATTTGATTCACCTAATTTTGCCATGCTAAACTGATGTTATATGTATTAAGAAATGAATGAAGGTAGATGTATTGACTTGTGAAACCTTGTCTTATGTATCCTATATTATTGAAGTTAAAGACATTTCATTCTAATTGTTGAACGTAAGGTAGAATGTCGAATCTATCCCCATAACTACGGTTGAGTTTGCAAACAGAGGTAGGATTATGAATGTGCCCAGGTGTGGCTAGAGAGCTTGTGGTGTGTGCTATTTTGGCATTGAGCGCTAATAGGAGTAAATGGATGAAATCTAATAAGAAATTCATATGGGTGTACTCTCATGAGATTGTCATGTTCTAGTATGATTTTGTTATGAGTTTTGTTCTAGCATTATGGCTTGAGCACTAGGTTCGTTTTTCTAGATCAAGTGATTATTGCAATCCTATTGTGATGATGGAAATTTTATGTCATGATTGTTGTGTTTCTTTTGGAAAATTTGTTGATGAGATAATAACGAATGTAGAATTTAGCCAAGAATGTAGGATATTGATGTTAATAAAATGGTCTGAAATGTGATGGCAATGTTGATCTGCTATAGAGAAAGAAATGTGACCGCCTTTTGGGATGTCTTTTAAATGAAGATAATTCAAGTTTTGAATTCAGTAACCTTTTGGAGTTCAAGAGTTTTGTGGCGGTTGAAATTTGTTGAGTAAAGTGACGATCGTAGAGTTCTTTTGGTTCGAATTTATTCGAGTGATTTGATCTTAAAGACTCGTTTGTTTGAGTTGGCAAGTAAGGTTGTATTCAAAGGAAGTTGTTTCTTTCTAAATAGAAGAGTGTAGTAGAAGTTTTGGGGTGGAATCAAATTTTGTAACCTACGGTTTATTTGATGTGTGCTTAACCTTGTTGTTTGGCCGCATAAGAGTTATTTGATTTGAAAGCAATGTTCTAATCTTATTGGTGAGGTTTGGAATTCACTTCTTGTGGGACTTATGTCCCCAATCGTTGACCTTCCCCACGTTTTCGAGTTCTTTGCCTAAGTAACTATTTCCTTGGTCCTGTGTTTCTGCGAGTGGTAAATATTTTTTCTATGTGTTCAAAATTATTTCATTTGTCGTTTCCTTGTGAGGAAGGATCCACCATTCTTTTCACAGAGAGTTTTTTCATTATGTTTGTTAATTGTTCTTTGTGAGACCTTGGTTTCTGAGTTAGTTGAGGAGCATTGGAGGATGAATCGATTTCGTATTATAATTCTTGGGGAGAATTTTATCTAAATAGAATATTATCTTTGGGGACTAAGTGATTGCATCGTTGCATCTAGTAGGACCTATAGTGATTTGTGGTCCAAGATCTTTTGTTCATGTTGAGTAGAATATTAGAAGTGTTGAAAGAATAGAAATTTTGATCGGTTTAGTAGAGAATCCGATTGGGTACCTCACGAGGTTGTGTAGGAGAATTGTGACAGTATAGCTTAACGAGGATAGAATTGTGAAGAAATCTGAACGTTATGATAACTATTGAGTTGGGAGGAATTGTTGAGTTAGTGTCAGATATGACTTGGTTTTAGTGACTAACTCTCTAAGAGTTAGAATTATTCTAAAGACGATGCAGAGAAAACGTTCCATGTTGGTGAGTATGTTAGAATTGTGGGCTTGTTCGAGATTTAATCTAATGATTTATCTATCTGTAATAAGAGAAATTCGTTGTAGAAATCTTGGAGGTTAAATTTTGGGCTTTGCATTTTTATGGAAGACCTTTGGTCGCCCAATGGTTTTGTGTAGAGAAATTAGATAATGACGTTTCTTGAGCAGTGGAATGATCATTAATAGAACCCTTCTGATGTAGTACATGAGCGAGTGTACTGAAGGTTTTGAGTTGTTGTTCTTGAAAGTTGGAGGTGATGTGATTACGTGAGATCCATTTTGTGGTGTTTTAGGTGTCTTCTATCACATTAATTTCGTTAGTAGAAAAAAAATGTCTAGAGCGTTGGTGAGACCAATATAACTTCTTCACAAAGGTGTGGACTATGTATTTCGGTTAGAGCATAACTTGAGGATGTTAACTTAAAGGTTTGATCTCGTGTGGCATGCGATAAATTCAATTCCAAGGTTGAGAGAAATTTTATTCCTAAAAGAAAAGCTGAGAAAAGGATGTTTTCTTGAGTAGCAAAGCGTTTTCTTTATTCTCGCTTGAGCTTTGTGTTGTTGGTGATCTCTTTCGCAATTTGGAGTTGGCGCTGTGTTGACATATTTGATTTTTCCAATTCAAACAAACCAAAAGAAGTATTTCATATGGGCATTCGAGTGATTTCTCCTTTGGTTTTCGTCTTTGTTCATTTGCAAACTGCACGATTGTAAATTGGAATGGCTTTGTGATGAATCTTCGATTTTGGATTTGATCCTTTGTGGGAATTGGCATTGCGGGTTTGCGGTGAGAACCTTTTTCTTTCAGTTGACTCTGTTTATAATAGAGTTTGTTCAAAGCATGTTCCATTGTGTGTCCATCGTTAAAGGAGGTGATCCTTGTTACGGTAAAGAGTTCGATTGAGAGGTGGAACAAGAGTTTTGTGTGCTATGCGTATGTTGTGTGGTTTGTGCTGAAAGGAAAGGTTAGCCCAAGGTACATTAGGTTATTTTCGACAGTTGTGGGGATTAGGAAGTGGGCGTATCGTCATTACCGTCACAGGTCCTTATGCGAGGAACGCATTGTCTAGTGTGTTTTGGTGTTGAGTGAGAACCTCGAAAAGTCAGGATTTGAGGTTTCGTAAGAGCTTTTGACCATTGAGTAAGACCCCAAGTTTGAGTCTCATCCGGTACGCGTACTGGAGAGGTCGGGACGAGCTTTGAGGCATAAGATGTTAGTATCCATTGATGTGCCATGGGTGCACCCGTGTTGAGCGTGAAGTGACCTGGGAGCTGGAGTCTCGCATGTGCGAGCCATCCGGGTGTGTTCACATCCAGAACATGTTAATTGTTGTTTCATTTCTTTGGCTTCCGTTCTGGTGTGCTTTTGGACGGTTAGAATTCGGGGTCGAATTCTGTTAAGGGGGGTAGAATGTAATACCTTAAAATTTCTAATTAGAGAGAATATTACCTAGAAGGAGGAAACTTATTCGCTTTTGATTGCATCAAAGACTAGAGATGAAATTTGGTTCAAATTCTATTTTCTTCGCGCATTTGGACCTTAGGGCTTTGGGCCCTTGGGCAGCAGCCCTAGTGGACCAAGAGGGGGGAGGATGAGCCCATGTTGGGCCAGCCCAAGCCACCTCACCTCCTCCCCTCAAACCCTAACCCTAGCTGCCCCCTAATCCCATTTCTCTCCCCTTTGAGCAGCCACTTCTCCTCCACCTCTTTGAGCAGCCGTCATTTTTTTCCCCTGGCCGAAATCCCCCTTGCTCTCCTCACCTTGGGCGCAGCCCTCCTGCTCTCTCTCTCTCCCATTGAAGCCTCCATCTTCCTCCCTCAAGGTAAGCTCCTCCATTGCTGCCCCGTTGGAGTTCCCTGCTGTTGGCGGCCTCAAGTAGAGGAAAAGAGAAGGGAGGAGAGGGGAGAAAGGAGGAAGAAGGTCCCTGCAGGTTTGGTCAAGTTGCTGGAGGTCTTCAAGGGTAATGAGTGAATCCTCACTGTTTTTGAGTGCTTTAGATTCATATTTGGCTTGGTTTAGTAGATCAAATCCCTGCTGTGAACTGAGCAGTTTCTGTCCAGTACTTTTCGTGGACAGTTTCGGGTTCTTAGAGGCTGATTTAGAAGTTTTGGTCTCCTAGAGATATCTAGGCCTCGTTCTTAAGTTTCAGTGGCCACCAAGTTCACTTGATTCCGAGGTCCGAGTCAAAAGTTATGGATGTTTTACTACCTGCTGCCAGAAATCTGACGAGAATAAACTGTCTGGTTATTTTCTAAATTTTGAAAGGGAAATTGGTCGAAACTGAAAGTTCACCCAACTAGGTTATTGTAGAGGATTCGATGACCTTTTCAGATTGGTAAAGAACGTTCAATTTGGAGTTACCTAATGAAAGTTATGATCTTTTTATTTCTGCTGTTCATTCTGTAGACAGTTTCTGTACTGAAAGTTCAAGCAATTATTAACCCATTAAATTGGCCAAATTGGTTTATCACGTCAACTAGAGTATTGTAGATTGGTCAGTTAAGAAGCTACAGAAATTGGGTTCACCTCTTTTCGACTTACAGATCTTAAGATATGTCAATTACCGTGCCGCTGTCCAGAATTAAGTTATGACAGAAAATTGTTGATTTCAGTTTAAGTTTTGTATTAACGACTAGAGTCTTCAGGGAAGCGGTGTATAGCGTTGATTAGTAGAATTGGGTATTTTGGTGTTCTTATTGAATGTATTTCATTGGTTAGGCGGCGGAGCTTCGAGTTTAGGAACGCCATCGCTTCCAGCTAACGCGTCTCAACGCGGAAGGCAAGTACATTGTTGATCTAAATGTTTGTGCATTGTGGTTGTTGATATGAGCGTGCTGTGGTAACTCTTGTGTAGTATGAAGTGAAATATCCATGTTTTGTCTCTATGTTGGTTTCATGAATAGAAATGATGGTAATGTTATATTCAAAAAGTTGCTTCATGCATTCATTATCTTTTGCCGTCCACGGGAGTGGATGAGGGAGACCATCAATTCCAGGATGGTTGAGTAAGACCCATTAATTCCAATATGGGCAATGTTGGACACCCGTATGAAACGTTCTTCATACGGAATTGGATCCCGCATTTTTGTTAAGATGCGGGCTTGAGTGAACACCGACGGGTGTTCACTGACTATACCGGTATATGTGTGTGTGCAGTCCATTCCCTTGAAGTTTAAGCATTCATTTCATGTCATCATAAGTACTCATTTGTGTTATGATTAATGTAGAGGCCGTGTAGATCTTATTCGTATTGATAAATGTGTTTTTAATTATTGTACTTGCTGAGTCATGTACTCACCCTTGCTTTGTTTATCTATTTCTAGGTGATCGGTGATGAGGTTATCACGGGAGGGAGTAGACATGCACTACTCGAATAATGCACATCACCTTAGTTCCATTGCAAGAATGAATAAAGACTTTATTATGTTAACTTTCAGATTGTAATAAATAAATCTAGTCATGGATGACATTCTTTTATGATCTTTGAGGATTGATCGTTGTTATTGAGATGTTTTATGCTGTATGGCTTATGTTCAG
Organism: Ampelocalamus luodianensis; assembly: GCA_036346255.1. NCBI lineage: Eukaryota > Viridiplantae > Streptophyta > Magnoliopsida > Poales > Poaceae > Ampelocalamus > Ampelocalamus luodianensis. The sequence continues at coordinate 50,568,571 of CM070629.1, read as the reverse complement.
TTGGTGGTTAGCATCTTAGCTTCTGAATAGCCAAGGTGTTAACTTAGTTGGTTAATTAGAATTTATGATTAAGTCTTATAACTGATTTTATTATTGTTTATGATTTATTGTGAAAAACCTCCGGTATCGTCGTATACCAAAGAGGTTATGTCGAAATTTTGTGGTTTAGCTTAGGATAGTAGCATTCCAGGCTCGTGCTGAGTTGGGGTGTTACATAAGGATTATACATCATCATTGCTTGAGACCAACTAACGACACATAGAATCATAACAATCTCAATAGTGTCTCAAGGTGGGTCTTATCCAACACTATGTTCTCTAACATGTGTCCATATTATTGATTCGATATCTCTATATCTATGACCGGTGAAACATGGTCATCAATCAATACATGTACTAGTCGTAGAGTCACTGGTGTTCCGACCAGTGACATTCGACCAGGGATACTTTTAGAACGACATCATATAAGATAAAGAGTTTCACCAACAAGTCACATACTCATTGATCTATATAACTGATGATTCATTCAAGGAACACGATAACATATTATCAAATGTTATGAACATAATGAAATACAATCATCTCTATGATTGCCTCTAGGGTATATTTCCAACAATCTCCCACTTGCACTAGAGTCAATCATTTAAGTATCTAATACCGATAGCTCTTGTGTGCGCCTCATGCTTTGGCTGTGTGAGAGGCTTTGTCAACGGATCAGCAACATCTAAATCCGTATGGATTTTGCATATCTTAACATCTCCTCTATCCACCAATTCGCGAATAAGGTGGTAACGCCTGAGTATATGCTTGGACTTCTGATGGGATCTAGGCTCCTTAGCCTGCGCAATGGCTCCATTATTGTCACAATAGAGATCCATTGGGCCCGAGGCACTCGGAACCATACCCAATTCAGCAATAAAATTCCTTATCCAAACACCTTCCTTCGCAGCTTCAGAAGCCGCAATGTACTCGGCCTCCGTCGTAGAATCAAGAATCTGTCCCTTGCTTGGAACTTTTCCAGCTCACTGCTCCTCCATTCAAAATGAATACATAACCAGATTGTGAATGATAATCATCTTTGTCGGTTTGGAAGCTTGCATCGGTGTAACCATTTACAACGAGCTCTTCATCACCGCCATAAACTAGGAACGCATCCTTAGTCCTTCTCAAGTACTTAATAATGTTTTTCACGGTGTCTGGTGACCTTCACCGGATCGACTTGGTATCTACTCGTAACACTTAGAGCATATGATACATCTGGTCGAGTACATATCATGGCATACATGATGGATCCAATAGCTGAAGCATACGGAATACCATTCATACGGTCTCGCTCATCAGTTGTCGAAGGACACTGACTCTTGCTAAGACTTATGCCATGTGACATAGGCAAGAACCCTTTCTTGGCATCCTGCATCTTGAACGAATCAACATCTTGTCAATATAAGTACTTTGGCTTAATCCAATTAGCCTTCTTGATCTATCTCTATAGATCTTTATTCCTAAGATATATCTTGCCTCTCCTAGGTCCTTCATAGAAAAACTATTTTCAATGATACCTTAATGATTCCAGCATTGGAATGTCATTCCCGATCAATAATATGTCATCTACATATAAGATCAGAATAACGAGTGCGCTCCCACTAACCATCATGTAAACACAAGGTTCTTCTTTGTTCTTGACGAAACCAAACCTTTTGATCTCTTCATCAAAACGTATATTCCAACTCCGAGATGCTTGTTTCAACCCATAAATGGACTTTTGAAGTTTGCATACTTTCGTAGCATTCTTTAGATCGACAAAACCTTCAGGTTGTGTCATGTACACATCCTCACTTAGGTTTCCATTAAGGAAAGCCGTTTTGACATCCATTTGCCATATCTCATAGTCGAAAAATGCAGCAATAGCTAGAATGATCCATATAGATTTAAGCATCGCTACCGGTGAGAAAGTCTCATCGTAGTCAACCCCTTGAACTTGTCAAAACCCTTTTGCGACTAGTCGAGCTTTATGAATGTGAACATTTCCATCCATATCAATCTTTTTCTTATAGATCCATTTGCACTCAATGGTTTTAACACCATCAAGAGGATCGACCAGATTCCAAACCTGATTGTTACTCATGGAGTCTATCTTGGATTTCATGGCTTCAAGCCATTTCTTAGAGTCTGGGTCCATCATCGCTTCCTCAAAAGACTTAGGCTCACCATTATTCAACAATAATACGTCATGCCCATACCTTATAGGCAATTGACGTGGCCTTTTAGATCTACGTGGGGCTGATGCCTCATCTACTGAGTTCAACAACAATTTGTTCATCTGTAGAGGTTCATGAGGAGTTGAAACACTTTGAGATGTTTCCGAATTTCTTCGAGTTGCATCTTTCTCCCATGACTTCTTTTGAAAGAAACTCTTTCTCCAAAAGACACCATTTCTGCAACAAAACTTTGCCCTCTTCCCTGTTGTAGAAGTAATATCCTTTGGTTTCCCTAGGATATCCTATAAAGAAGCATTTATCAGACTTGTGTGTGAGTTTATCAGACGTCAAATGTTTAACATAGACATTACAACCCCAAATCCTTAGAAAAGACAAACTATGACTCTTCCCAGTCCATATCTCATATGGTGTCTTATCTACTGATTTTGATGGTAACTTATTTAAAGTGAAGCGGCGGTTTCAAGAGCGTAACCCCAAAATACAATGGCGGATCAGATTGGCTCATCATCGATCGAACCATGTCCAACAAGGTCCGATTCGCGCTCGGACACCCCATTCCATTGTGGAGTGCCGGTGGTGTAAGCTGTGGAACAATTCCACATTGCTTCAAATGATCACCAAATTCATGGCTCAAAAATTCACCTCCACGATCAGATCGTAAGGATTTGATTGTCTTTCCAAGTTGATTCTGTACCTCACTCTGGAACTCCTTGAACTTTTCAAAGGATTCCGACTTGTGCCTCATTAAATAGATATATCCATATCTACTATAGTCATCGGTGAAGGTAATGAAGTACTGAAAACCACCTCTAGCTGTCGTGCTCATTGGTCCACATACATCAGTATGTACGAGTGCCAACAGGTCGGATGCCCTCTCAGCTCGACCAGTGAAAGGAGTCTTGGTCATCTTTCCGAGTAGGCAAGATTCGCACGTTTCAAATGATTCTAAATCAAATGAGTTTAGAATTCCATCATCACTAGTGGCATGGCCATGCACTTTCTTTATTCGTCCACAACGAGAGGCCCAAAGACATCTCTCCCGTTATGTTAGGAGGGGCAAATCCCATATCCGACCAGTCACATTCCTCCGCATGTTTCATAGCATACACGAAAGCTACCTTTATAACTACCCAGTTACGAAGTAGCATTTGGCAACCCCTAAGAGTGCTATTACACATGTAGGAAACCATGCTGATCTCAGGTCTAAGGATTATACATCATCATTGCTTGAGACCAACTAACGACACATAGAATCATAACAATCTCAATAGTGTCTCAAGGTGGGTCTTATCCAACACTATGTTCTCTAATACGTGTCCATATTATTGATTCGATATCTCTATATCCATGACCGGTGAAACATGGTCATCAATCAATACATGTACTAGTCGTAGAGTCACTAGTGTTCTGACCAGTGACATTCGACCAGGGATACTTTTAGAACGAGATCATATAAGATAAAGAGTTTCACCAACAAGTCACATACTCATTGATCTATATAACTGATGATTCATTCAAGGAACAAGATAACATATTATCAAATGTTATGAACATAATGAAATACAATCATCTCTATGATTGCCTCTAGGGCATATTTCCAACAGGATATTGTTAAGACTGGGAGTTTTTTAAAAAAAGAATTGGCTTTGTCAAGAGAATTTAAGAGGTTTGCTTCAGAACAAATGGTTAGAAATTAACAGGAGAACTTCTGATAAGTTTATTCTCTTGACAGATGGAATGGATGTATGGCATCTTTAAGGAGTTTTTTTGAGAGGTTGGAGTGCTAATATGAATGGGGATTACAAGCTAAAGAAGAAGAGAATTCTTGATCAGCTCAAATGTTTAGATTCTGTGGTAGAAGTGAGGCGGTTAATTCCTGAAGAGTGGATTCAAAGATATTCTCTGGAATATGAGTTAGAGAAGGTTTATGAAGTGGAGGAGAAGCATTGGCACCAAAGGGGTAGTGTTAATTGGATCACTCAAGGGGATGCTAATACTGAGTATTTTCATATTTGTGCTAATAAGAGGAGAAGAAAAAAAATTCTTTTCAGTTTGGATCATGAAGGAGCTCTTTTGAAAAGTAAAGATGAGATAATGATATGGGCGTTGCCTAATCTTCTCAGTGAGACCCTAGATAGATGATGCGAAGTTGACAAAATTGCTAGCTAAACATTCACATCAATGCATGAACCCTCAACTCTTTGGTTATCGCCCAAAACACACCGAATAGATGATCGCACAAACAACAATCGCCAAGCCCCCAATTCCCAACGGAACAATAGCTTGACCTTGAAGTGCAGGATGAACCAATGGATCACTCAATTCTCTCTCAAAGCCCTCGCATGAACTCTGGTTTGAAAGAACAAGCAATATCTATGTTTCAATTTTATGCATGAACTGGTCTTTCGGATACATGGGGGTCACAGTGGTATTTATAGTGAACCTCCCAAAGTCATGCTACCAAAATCTAGGGCCGGCGCAACTAACCGGGTCGGACAAAGACTCTGATTTCCAAATCCTAACCGAATCATACTGTTCGTAATGAGTACTGTTTACATCGAGTACTGTTGCCATCGAGCACTGTTCCTGTCGAACACACCTCCCTCCGAGTACTGCTCCTTCCGAGTATGACATCCACCGGGTATTGTTTAAGACCTGGTCATTGGACTGGTCGTAGATCCAATCGTAGGATTGGTCGTAAGACTGGTCGTAGGACTGGTTGTAAGCCTTGAGAACACAGTCGTGGGGACCGTAGACTGATCGTAGAGTGGGGACACAGTCGTCTGACTGGCGAGACAACGACATAAGGTGACTTCCTTTGATCTTCCAAAGTCCTCCTCCATTACTTTGCTTCTTAAGTCTTCACAATGTTCGAATGTGAGAATACACAAAATATTTGCATGAGGTAGTAGCCAATTATCAGTATAGTTAATAGGAGATTCATTAAGAAACAAAAGCACTTGTTGGTTTAGAAGCTTGGTTCGAGCTCTGGTCATTGGACTAGCTGGTACTGAACTGGTCGTAGGGATGTCTGCATTAGTTTGTGCCTCACCAACAATAGGAGAAGATGCATAAGTGTTAGGGACGCATGCATCATCCTCCCCCTCTTGAAAAGGCGTCGTCCTCGATGCAGAATCGTCACCACCAAAGAAAGGTGATAAATCAGCGACATTGAATGTAGAGCTAATGCCATAGTCATCACCTGGAAGCCCTATCTTGTAGGCATTGTCGTTGATCTTTGCAAGCACTTTAAAAGGTCCGTCACCCCGTGGCAGCAACTTGGACTTGCAGCGGTTGGGAAAATGATCATTGCGATAGTGTACCCAAACCAAATCACCTAGTTGAAAAATCAGCTTCTTCCTTTTCTTGTTCGCCTTCTCAGCATAGGACTTAACCTTGCGCTCTATCTCTTCTTTTGTTTTGGGATGCAATTTCTTTACATATTCAACTCATTTGGATGCCTCCATATCAACACGGTGTTTACTTGGAAGTGGAAGAAAATCAAGCGGCGACAAGGGCTTGAATCCATACACCACCTCAAAAGGACATATCTGCGTAGTGGAGTCACGGCCCGATTATAAGCGAATTCCACGTGCAACAAACAATCCTCCCACTCGCACAGATTCTTCTTGATCATGGTCTGGAGTAGCATCGAAAGTGTGCTGTTCACCACCTCCGTTTGACCATCAGTTTGGGGATGACAAGTTGTGCTAAATAACAACTTCGTCCCCAGTTTGCCCCTGTAATACCCCAAATTTATTTAAGTGAGAAGAAATAATTTAGGGAGAAGAACCAATTAGAAAATGGATTTAATAGAAGTTTAGAGGGGGGTGTATTACTCCAAAACGTGTTAGAGAGAAAACAAAAATAGTTAAAGGGTTTTTTTCTGAATTTCTTCAAAACCTGGGCTATGGGCTTTTGGCCCACAGCACCAAGGCCCAAAAGGGGGGAAACCCTAAAGCTGCTCTGATATCAACCCGTGCTACGATGGCCGCTTGCGTGGTGCTCTGATGCATCGCCCCTCCCCTCCCCAAGCAGCCCCATCCTCCATTGGTGCTGCCCCCCTCCATTGGTGCCTCCCTTCCTCGCCGTCGGTGCTCTCTGCTGCCGATCAAGTGAAGAAAGGAGAGGAGATCATCTTCGCGGGGAGAGTTCTTCAACCTTCTGTGATTCTACAAGGGTAACATCACGTGTTCTTCGCTGGTTGAGCTGTGTTAGTTGCAATTGATTTCGTTTTGGTAGATCGAGTTTCATCATCTGTTAGGTCACGTTCTGTCCAGTAGATTGGACTATGGTTTTAGTGTTGTTAGAGGCAGAATCTGGAGATCCAACCTCTTAGAAATAGTTGGGTTATGTTATTAGCTTTCGGTTGCCATCAAGAACGCCCAAATCCGATTAACGGTTAGAGAGTTATGAATTTTTTAGTGTCGTTGTTCTACTGGTCTGTCAGCATTTGGACAGTCTGTAGGAATCTGGGATAATCCTTTCGTTAAAGACAAATCAGAGGATCTCCATATAATGAAAAGTGTAGTTAATTTCCATACCTTTTCAGAGAGATAAAGAACGCAAGATTTCGACTTTCGTAGCAAAAGTTATGGTGGTTTTAGTGTACTGTCCAGAGAACCCGACGTGAAAACTGATGTCATTTAATTTGGCTTGGTAGGGGTAATAGATCTCAGATTCAGAAGGTCTCCACAACTAGGTTTAGTGTAACACCCCAACTCCACAAGAGCCAAGAATGCTACTAAAGTAACCTTACACAAAACTAAACTAAGATAATTTACTAAATTTCGGTAGAGTCTCCTTTGTATTTCTAACAACACATGGGTTTCAACAGTTAAAAGGGAGTTATAACGAAATACTACAATATTCAAGATCAACAATAAGTACTCAAGAACTTACTAATCGACTGAACAAATCCTCAAACTTCCAACTAGACTACTCATCATTATGACAAATAATCCGATACGGTAACATAAACATGTCAAATATTTAAACAGTAGCTTAATTATTAAGGCATGGTCTGAGAATTAAAGTTCATGACAGTGTGCGTGCAAAGCATAACGCTTCTCCCTCCCATGCATCTGCGCTTGAACCGAGTACCTAAAAACAACAAGAAAGCAAGAGTGAGTCCACGGACTCGGCAAGTACATAAATAAAAAGACACATAATTCAATCCATAACATCAGCATCCATATTCGGAGCACATCACTAAATCATTCCACGTGCAAATGCAATGCTCAAGGATTCCTTTTCTTTATCTCTTTGTGCATTTTACGGTAATGCAAAGTATGCAACCGTTGTTGCATACCCATGCTGTGCTTGCGCACGCATACGAGGACCAATTGCCCAATACTCGCAAGTATTGGGGACCTCATGCCCACACTTCATGAGTGTGGGGATCTCAAGCCCGTCACATTCATGACGGGACCTCAAAGATGTGCATGCTTGGTCATCACAAGACCAGACCTCAACATGATATCAAAATGCATATGCACCATCTCTTTTAACATCAAGCACCAATGACAATAACAACATTCATGAATAAAGGCAATAACGACATTCATGAATAAAGCGATAACAATATTCATGAATAAAGCATATCCATACTTTGAACATTCACCATTCTGATTATGCACACTTATCAACAGCCATACGACATTAACAAGCATCAAACCGCATTCATATCCAAGCAATTACAAACAAGGTTCAAACGATGCACTTGCCTCAACCGTGCGGGAGCGAAGGGCGCGAAGAGGGTGCCGCCTCGAACCAGTCCCCACCTAAACATTCAATTAAGAAATGCTAAGACAGCAATAGAGGACCACTCAAACCATAAAAGTAAACACGGACTCACAAAAGTTCCTTTAGCGCGAACCTAGCCCCAATTTCTAGATGTCGCTTTGTCCCCTCTGTGGACAGTCATGTTCTAAAATTCATATCTTTTTGTACAGGGATCCAAATTAGGTGTTCTTGGACTTCATTGAAAGGTTATCAAATTCCCCAACTAAACCTAGTTGGTGAGCCTTCCTGTTTCGGCCATCTACTACCCCTAACATTCGAAATAACAGAACATCGTTTTCACGTCAGGTTCTCTGGACAGTGCACTAAATTGATCATAACTTTCAGCTCGTTTGTCCAAATTTCGTGTTCTTGTGCTTCCCTGAAAGCTACGACAATTATATACAACTTTCGTTATACTGAGATCCTCCAATTCCCCATTTAACTTATCGCAAAAGTCAAATTACTAAAACCTGTCAAAACACTGACTGATTCGCAGGACAGTCGCACTAATAAATTCATAACTTTTGCTACAAAGGTCCAAATAATACGATCTAGCACTTCATCGAAAGCTATTGACGTCCTCTACAACTCTCTAGGAGAAGCCCAAGACTGAATCCGCACTTAACTTCATCAAAACGTCTGTTTAACGCGATCTGTCCTGAGAAGACAGAAATACCGACATTGCTACAACAATCAAAAGATGCATCTACTCGGGGGAAACGGGTATTACCCTTGACGAAACACCGCGAGCGTGAAGAACTCCCAGCGCAGGCCACGAACTCTCCTTCCCTCTCTTCTTCCCTTCTCCCTTCTTCCTTCTTCTTCTTCTTTTCTTGGCCGGCCACCACAATGAAGAGGCATCGGAGGAGAGGGGCACCACCATGGAAGAGCGGGATTGCTACAGTACCGTGCTACAGTGGCAGCGGCGGTACTGTAGCACGGAATTACTGTAGCAAACCTAGGGTTTCCCCTCCTCCTTTTGTTGGTGGTTGATTTTCTCATGGGCCACTATGGCTAATTTCCTCCTTTATGGCCGGCCACCTCCTCCCACCTTTGGGCCAAATACCAATGGGCCTGAGGCCTCGGACCAGGTTGTCCAAATTTCGATGTAAATCCCCTCTTTAACTGCTTAAATAACTATTTTCTATTTGATCCTTCCCTCAATTCAATTTCTAAATAGTCCTTCTCTTTAAATAACCTAATTCTCTCTCAATAATCCTTTCGGATACTTTTGGGGTATTACATTCTAACCCCCTTAAACTGAATTCGACCTCGAATTCTGACCATGCTACGTAAAGTATAATCACAACTAAAACTTACTAACATTGCTCGTACTGCTGTGAATAATTCGGATATTGCTCGCGCATGCGAGACTCCAATTCCCAAGTCGTTTTCCACTCGGACTTATGGGACCACCGCACCTTGATGCAACTGATGTGTTACGCCTCATCACTTGTACCATCCTAACCAGAACCACTCAACAGACATGACTCAAAGATGCAGTAATGCTCGCTGGTCAACGGCTCTTACGAAACCTCACACTCCAGATACCTTAAGCATTCTCTCAACACCGGTTCATCAAAACATTATATACCCGCTCCAAGACTCGAGGCGGTTCTAGCAAATTGCTATCTTCCGAATCCCGCAACTTCCGAACAACCAAATATACTCGGGCTATCTATCTCTTGACACCAAACCACATAACTTGCACATAAACATTTGGAACTCTTGTTCCTCTTAGTCGATTCCTTCACTAGAACAAGGAGATCCTCCATTAAGCGAGGACGTGCAACACAACTTATTTTTATCAAACTTTAATAATCGATTCAGCGAAAACAAAGGATTCACAAAGCAATTCCAACTTTCCTCCAAAATCGAGATTCTTCACGAAAACCTTCCATCCTTCCAACTCGCGGTTTGCAACTAAACACCACATAAGCCAAAGAGAATTCGCTCGAATGTCCAAATCAATTACTTCATTTATTTTCCTGAACTGGACAGAACCACCTTATCAACCTAAGTCAACTCAAATTGTACATGATCTCCATTATATAAAAAAAAACCAATTCAAGCAAGAACCAATAGAGCACTTCTCTACTCGAGGGATCATTCTTTTCTCAGATGTTCATTTAAGAAATAATCTCTTTCCTTTTTCATGGGTGTGCAGAATTATCACACTAACTCCTCCCTCTTAACCGACAATCTCAAAATGATCCTCAAACCGAAAGAACAACCATACTTATTTAGAGAGACTCTTCTGATCCACAAAAATATTCTCTAGTCCACTCCTATCCCAAAGGAATTATTTTGACAAATAGTTTCCAACACCTCAATAGAGATTTTTCACCCACATCCACATCAACTCATTCTGTTAAAGATAATCAACTTCAAGTTCTCAGCACACATACTCATTTACTTTACCCAATGTATTCTATCAAAGATCAACATACTATTCAAAATTCGCTTCTGTTCATCTACCTCTACACATACTATTGGGTCTCCATGGTCCTATCATAAAAATACAAAGCCCAAATTCAACCTCCAAGTTTTCTACCATGAGTTTCTGGTATAATTGATAGGAAATCCTTAAATTCGTTTACTAAAATTTCACACAGCTCACAATAACCTCAGTTATTATTATCAACATTCCTCACTAATCAGGTAACCGCCCCAAGGCGATTTATTTCACCAATCTTAGGCCTCTAATCCACACCAATCCAATTCAGTTACACAACTACAATATACCCATTCGCAATACTCTAATTGATTGACCAGGATTCAAACATACTCAATCACCAACGTTAATAAATAAATAAATTCTTGATCAAGTTATACTTAGAGATAATCTAACTCCCATAGGGTTTACTCATTGAGGCGAATCATACGACAATAACTCAACAATTCCTGCTATCCCATTAATTAGCACAACACTTAGGTTTCTCCACACCGCTACTCTCATTAACCTTCACCATCAAAACTCTTCTACACAATCTTACTAAGTATCCAATTACATAATCTTACTAAGTATCCAATTGCTATACTCTAATAAATTTATCAAGAGTCCATACTTTGATAATCCCAACATCCCAACATGGACAAATGTTCTTGGATCATAATTCGCCATAGGTTCTACTAGTTGTAACACTAATCAATTTTATTTCATCGACAAACCTTCCATTTAAATATAACTCCTCCGGTATTATAGGTCAAAAACCAATTCACTATCTACTGCTCTTCAAATAACTTGGTTCCCAAAATTTCACCACCATCATATACTTGTCTACCACCAACCAATCGCCATAATACACTTTATAAGACTTTGGCAACACAAGTTGGTTAATTCCTTTCTCAAAAGGAAGAAACAACCAAATACAAGTTTTCAACGCACAAGAAAAATGTTGCTCCTCGGAGTGAGCCGAGACCAAGAGAAAGCAGTCAAATATTAATGATCCGGAAAACAAAATACGAGTATGTAAATGAGGGCACATGTCCCACAATAAGGAACTTTCAATCCTCCATAAATCATAATAAAACACTGCTATGGAAACCAAGAAACTCTTAAGCTTTAACAATAGAAAAAATTAAAGATCACAATTCTTAACTCAACCTCAAATACTTTTGGTACACATTTTCCGTTAACAAAGAAAGCAATTTTCTTTGATTACAACACTACTTAGGAACCAAACCACATTAATCACTTAGGAACCAAACAGAACCTTCCCACACGTCACATTGCTCAACTAATTTCATGTACTACATAATTCATGAACTCTAAAAGATCACGAATGCAAAACTCCAAACATTTCATTTAATCCATATTATGAAAATCAATCAACTTACTTTCTCTCTAGAAGAATTATCACCACTCACAATCTCTTGTAGACTGTATTTCTAACATCAAGAGTAATTCGCTCTTAACAAGATTCGTTATCGTCAACCCTTCCTTTAAAAGTCCTCAAAAGCTTTCCAAATTGTTATATACTAGATTATCATCTCATCCTCAATTGAGGGTATACCAAATTATTACAACCTCACTACAACAACCACTTTATTTTAGAGGGAACCGACTACACAATTTAAAAGGTTATTCCAAAACCCTTCCATCAAAGACATACTATTATCCGATAGTTCTACCATCACGTAAACATTGTTCATCCATTCAATCCCATCAGTTTATCTCTTAATGATGCTCAACACCAAACTTTAATAGACAATAATCTAACTCCTTTTGAACTTAACCATCCCAAATGGTTAGATTAATCCATTGAGATTAGTTAATCCAATTTACCAAATAAGTTTACCAAATGTATCACTCTTAATGATCAGCTCAATTCATCAATGTTCCACACTTCCTATCAATTCTATTGATTACAATTAGATATAGTCATACTCCTAATCACAGCTCATCAAGAATTACTACAAAAAAACTTTCAAATCTATCAACTTTCCTTTCAAGGATCTTAGTTTGATCGATCATGCACACACTGCAGACCTAACATGATAATACATATCATATCCATTAATTGTTTTGATTATAACCTCTTACTTAACCAAGACAAAACATCGCTAAAGGGTTTAACATCTTCTTTCATAAAAGAGAACTATTAATCTTCAACATTCAAAATACCCAAGAGAGATACATTGAGTCAAAGTCTCCACGTACTAAAGGACTTGTAAAAGAAAACTTTCATTAACCAAAAACATCAAGCGAATAAATAGGTCAAGTTTTCCAATAAAAAAGACAACTCTAATACAAAGGTCAATCTTGACAATTAACAAAGTTCACCAACCGAGAATAACTCAACAGATTGGGAAAACAATAATTGCTTTAAGGGACAAGTTAAGCCAATAAAAACATATAAATCTTTCTCAAAGAAACCCATCATTGCAATGAACTACGACCAGAGAAATTCATCAACCACAAGCTGGACAAGAATTGACCAAATTCAAATTCAAAGAAACGAACAACTTCTCTAAGATACTCACTATCACGCGAGTACTAAGATATCCAAGGTAACCACTTCACTAATCCCTTACTACGACAGTGGTGTAACTGGTAAAGCCCGAGCCACAACCACTACCTCCACCTCTCAACATGGGTTATCTCCACACATATAACAATAGCATTATAATATAGATATATCAAATCGTCTCATAACAGAATCATCAATACAACTCAATAGAAGCGTAAATGCAATGCAAAACCCAATCCCACCTCATGTGCTTAGTGTGTCAAAATTAATATTTCATTACCCACGGACCTCTGACCCGCTCGATACCAACTGTAACACCCCAACTCCACAAGAGCCAAGAATGCTACTAAAGTAACCTTACACAAAACTAAACTAAGATAATTTACTAAATTTGGTAGAGTCTCCTTTGTATTTCTAACAACACATGGGTTTCAACGTTAAAGGGAGTTATAACGAAATACTACAATATTCAAGATCAACAATAAGTACTCAAGAACTTACTAATCGATTGAACAAATCCTCAAACTTCCAACTAGACTACTCATCATTATCACAAATAATCCGATACGGTAACATAAACATGTCAAATCCTTAAACAGTAGCTTAATTATTAAGGCATGGTGCGAGAATTAAAGTTCATGACGATTAATGCGTGCAAAGCATAACGCTACTCCCTCCCATGCATCTTTGCGCTTGAACTGAGTACCTAAAAACAACAAGAAAGCAAGAGTGAGTCCACGGACTCAGCAAGTACATAAATAAAAGACACATAATTCAATCCATAACATCAGCATCCATATTCGGAGCACATCACTAAATCATTCCACATGCAAATGCAATGCTCAAGGATTCCTTTTCTTTATCTCTTTGTGTATTTTACGGTAATGCAAAGTATGCAACCGTCATTGCATACCCATGCATGCTGTCTGCGCGCACGCACGAGGACCAATTGCCCAATACTCCGCAAGTATTGGGGACCTCATGCCCACACTTCATGAGTGTGGGGATCTCAAGCCCGTCACATTTATGACGGGGACCTCAAAGATGTGCATGCTTGGTCATCACAAGACCAGAGCCTCAACATGATATCAAAATGCATATGCACCATCTCTTTTAACATCAAGCACCAATGACAATAACAACATTCATGAATAAAGGCAATAACGACATTCATGAATAAAGGCGATAACAATATTCATGAATAAAGCATATCCATACTTTGAACATTCACCATTCGATTATGCACACTTATCAACAGCCATACGACATTAACAAGCATCAAACCGCATTCATATCCAAGCAATTACAAACAAGGTTCAAGCGATGCACTTGCCTCAACCGTGCGGGAGCGAAGGCGCGAAGAGGTGCCGCCTCGGAACCAGTCCCCACCTAAACATTCAATTAAGAAATGCTAAGACAGCAATAGAGGACCACTCAAACCATAAAAGTAAACACGGACTCACAAAAGTTCCTTTAGCGCGAACCTAGCCCCAATTTCTAGATGTCGCTTTGTCCCCTCTGTGGACAGTCATGTTCTAAAATTCATATCTTTTTGTACAGGGATCCAAATTAGGTGTTCTTGGACTTCATTGAAAGGTTATCAAATTCCCCAACTAAACCTAGTTGGTGAGCCTTCCTGTTTCGGCCATCTACTACCCCTAACATTCGAAATAACAGAACATCGTTTTCACGTCAGGTTCTCTGGACAGTGCACTAAATTGATCATAACTTTCAGCTCGTTTGTCCAAATTTCGTGTTCTTGTGCTTCCCTGAAAGCTACGACAATTATATACAACTTTCGTTATACTGAGATCCTCTAATTCCCCATTTAACTTATCGCAAAAGTCAAATTACTAAAACCTATCAAAACACTGACTGATTCGCAGGACAGTCGCACTAATAAATTCATAACTTTTGCTACAAAGGTCCAAATAATACGATCTAGCACTTCATCAAAAGCTATTGACGTCCTCTACAACTCTCTAGGAGAAGCCCAAGACTGAATCCGCACTTAACTTTATCAAAACGTCTGTCTAACGCGATCTGTCCTGAGAAGACAGAAATACCGACATTGCTACAACAATCAAAAGATGCATCTACTCGGGGGAAACGGGTATTACCCTTGACGAAACACCGCCGAACGTGAAGAACTCCCAGCGCAGGCCACGAACTCTCCCTTCCCTCTCTTCTTCCCTTCTCCCTTCTTCCTTCTTCTTCTTCTTTTCTTGGCCGGCCACCACAATGAAGAGGCATCGGAGGAGAGGGGCACCACCATGGAAGAGCGGGATTGCTACAGTACCGTGCTACAGTGGCGGCAGTGGTACTGTAGCACGGAATTACTGTAGCAAACCTAGGGTTTCCCCTCCTCCTTTTGTTGGTGGTTGATTTTCTCATGGGCCACTATGGCTAATTTCCTCCTTTATGGCCGGCCACCTCCTCCCACCTTTGGGCCAAATACCAATGGGCCTGAGGCCTCGGACCAGGTTTTCCAAATTTCGCTGTAAACCCCCTCTTTAACTGCTTAAATAACTATTTTCTATTTGATCCTTCCCTCAATTCAATTTCTAAATAGTCTTTCTCTTTAAATAACCTAATTCTCTCTCAATAATCCTTTCGGATACTTTTGGGGTATTACATTTAGTTGGGGAATTTGATAACCTTTCAATAAAGTCCAAGATCACCTCATTTGGACTCCTGTACTAAAAGATACAAATTTTTGAACACAACTATTTACAGAGGGGTCGGTTCAGCCTTTAGGAAATTGAAATCGGGATCGCGTTTCAAGTTATTGTTAGTTTGTGCTTGCTTTTATAGTTTGTTTGATCCAGTACTGTTGTCTTAGTATACTTTTAAATGAATGTAGGTGGGGGACTGGTCCCGGAGGCAACACCTTCTTCGCATCCTCCGTTTTCTCGCGGTTGAGGCAAGTACCCTGCTTGGTAGAGTTGTTGTGGATGTTTTGGCAATGCTTGCTGGTATTTGATATATAGCGACTGTGGTTAAATTGATAGCGTGTATGCTGGTTAAAGATGATGAGTGTTTATGTTACATGCTTGCATTTGATAAATAGTAACCGCGGTTGTTTGATGGAAAGATATGATGGCTTTAGCTGATACAAGCTTATGATATGAATGGTTATAATTCATGTACAGTGCTGATGTTGTTCACGCATATTACAAAATTGTTATTGTTCATGTGCACTGTTATAGCATACATAAAGATGCATGATTGAGGTCCCCACGTTCATGGAATGTGGGCAATTGAGGAGAGATCCCCATCATGTAACGATGGGCTTAAGATCCACACACTTGCGAAGTGTGGGCTTGAGGTCCCCTTTACTTGCGGAGTACTGGGCAATTGGTCCCTGTGCTTGCGAGCATAGGCATGGGTACGCAGCGACGGTTGCATACTCCGTATTACTGGTGTAATGCGCAAAAGAGTGAAAAGAGAAAGGTTGCATTGCATGCCTGCATTCATGCTTCATGAGTTTTAGTTTCCGAGCAAATATTAGAATGGAATGATGATGCTTTAATTATGAAGTAGTGTCTTTTTTGTGGTACTTGTTGAGTTTTTGAACTCACCCTTGTTTTTGTTATGTTTTTGGGTACCGTTGCAGGAACGTCATGCATGGGGGGGGAATAGACCTGAGTAGAACTCACACACTGGCACCCGTCATCAATAGTTGATTAAATCTTGAAATGCCAATAAATAAATGAGCAAACTGCTTAAGTTGGATTATGGTTAATCTTTCTGCGTTGAGTTTTGTAATAATGATGAGTAGCACACCTTAGGTATCTTTGATTATGTTCTAGCTGTCTTTCATGACTCTAATGCTTAGTGAGGATTTTGGATGAGGAACATTGAGTTATGATTCTCCTTTATATGTTGGAACTTCCTGGTAGTTACCAATACAGGGGAGGTTCTGCCGAAAATTTGATAGAATATCTTTGGTTTAGTATTGTTTAGTGTAGTTTGGTAGCATTCCAGGCTCATGTTGGGATGGGGTGTTATAGCCCCAAAGTGACTTCCAGAAGTAGCTCATGAACTTCATGTCATGATCCGACACGATGGTGCGTGGTACGCCATGTAGCCACACGATCTCCCTGAAAAACAAGTGAGCAATATGCGACACATCGTCGCTCTTGTGGCACGGAATAAAGTGCGCCATCTTCGAAAATCGATCCACAATGACCAAAACAGAATCTCCCCCCTCTTAGTTCTAGGCAGTCCTAAAAGAAAATCCATACTAATATCCTCCCATGGTGCATTGGGAATAGGTAGAGGGGTATACAAACCGTGTGGATTCAACTTTAATTTTGCTTTGTGGCAAGTAATGCATCGCTGCACATACCTCTCCATGTCTCGCCTCATCTTAGGCCAGTAAAAGTGATCGCTCAACATATACAACGTCTTCTCACGTCCAAAATAGCCCATTAGTCCACCGGCATGTCCTAAATAAGAGCAAACGCACGAAGGATTCTGGAACACATAGTTTGTTAGCACGAAACAAAAAATCCATCATGGATGTGAAATTTATCCCAGCCTTTTTCCTTCTGTGCAATGATCATAAGGAATAGAAAAATCATGGTCAGTAGTATAGAGATCACGCAAACTCTCTAAGCCAAGAATTTGCAGTCCTAATCGTTTTAATAGCACACTTTTCTGAGAAAGAGCATCAACGACCATATTTTCCTTTCCCTTCTTATACTTCACAATGTAAGGAAATGACTCAATGAATTCTACCCATTTGGCATGACGACGGTTCAAATTTACTTGGCCCTTTAAATACTTCAAAGCCTCATGATTAGAATGAATAATGAACTCTTTAGGTCATAAATAGTGTTACCAAGTTTCTAAAGCACGCACTAATGCATAAAGCTCTTTGCCATAAACCGGATAATTCAATTGAGCCCCATTCAATTTCTCACTAAAATAAGCTACCGGTCTACCCTCTTGCATCAAAACACCGCCAATACCCAATCCACTAGCATCACATTCAATTTCAAAAGTTTTAGTGAAATCAGTTAAAACAAGCAACAGTGCTTCAGTCAAACATTTCTTAAGTTCAGCAAAAGCATTCTCTTATGCTACCACCCCACACAAATTCAACACCCTTTTTAGTAAGGTCATTCAAAGGGGCAGCTACAGTGCTAAAATCCTTCACAAAATGCCAATAAAAACTAGCAAGACCATGAAAACTCCTAATCTGACTTACGTTCACAGGAGTGGGCCAATTTTTAATTGCTTCAACTTTAGATTCATCTACTTCAACTCCTTGTGCAGATACAACATAGCCAAAAAAGATGACACGATCTTTGCAAAAAGTACACTTCTCTAAGTTACCAAATAACCTAGCATTGCTCAAAACTTGTAGAACTTGTCTAAGATGGTATAGGTGTTCAGACTCAGTGTGACTGTAAATCAGAATATCATCAAAGTAGACAACCACAAATTTACCAATCAAATGCCTTAAAACATGATTCATTAAGTGCATGAAAGTACTAGGTGCATTTATTAACCCAAAAGGCATGACTAACCACTCATACAACCCAAATTTCGTTTTAAAGGCTGTTTTCCACTCATCCCTTCGTGCATCCTAATTTGATGGTAACCACTACGCAAATCTATCTTAGAAAAATAACAGAACCACTCAATTCGTCAAGCATATCATCTAAGCAAGGTATAGGATGACGATATCGAATAGTGATATTATTAATCACTCGACAATCTACGCACATACGACAGGAACCATCTTTCTTAGGAACTAAAATAACTGGAACAACACAAGGGCTTAAGCTTTCACATATGTACCCTTTGGAGAGTAGCTCTTGTACTTGTTTATGAATTTCTTTCATTTACTTAGTGTTGGTGCGGTATGGTGGTCGGTTCGGCAGCAACGCCCCTGGAATCAAGTTGATCTTGTGTTCTATTCCATGAATTGGTGGTAGCCCAGCTGGTATCTCCTCCGGAAAGATGTCGTTGAAGTCCTACAAAACACAAACAACACCACTAGGAAGATAAGTCAAGTCGTTAGTCGAAAGCAAAGCATCTTTGTATAGTAGTACAAAGTGCACCAAATTGGGATCCTCGCTGAATTCTTTCATCTCTGATTTGGTGGCTAACATCACTAAATTCTTCTCTCCCTCGTGTTTCTTGTTATCACTCAGATTTGTCTCTTGCTCTGTCGCATGCTCAATGTGCATCTCAACTTTCTGCATTGAAGAATTCACAATCTGTTGCGGTGTAAGCGGCTTCAAGGTGACATCCATATTGTTCCATCGAAAAGTGTAGCGATTTGTACACCCATCATGAACAGCAGAACGGTCATATTGCCATGTCCGGCCTAAGAGTAAGTGACACACCATCATAGGCACAACATCACAATCCACAATATCGGTGTACTTCCCAATAGAAAACATCACACGCAGCATATGGTTCACCTTCACTTCCTCTTTGTCGCTCAACCATTGCACATGATAAGGATGCGGATGTGGCAAATACTTCAAACCCAACTTATGACACATATCCTTGCTGGCCAAATTGTGACAACTCCGTGTAACACCCCAGCTCAGCATTGAGCCTAGAATGTTACTCAAATTAAATTAAAACAAATACTACTAAGACTCTTTACCAAATTTTTCAACAGAACCTCCTTTGTATAGTTAGTTATACCGAGGTTCCAACAATTAATTATAGCAATTAACAATAATCTCAATATCCAAGATCATTCAAGCATGGAAGATAGTCTAATGAGCATAATCAAAATTTGTCATTCTCCTTATTACAATTAAACTGAAACATTTAACCAATCATACGCGACTCTCAAACAGTTTGCTAATTATTAAAGTAAAGACTAAATGGTAGACGCCTTTAGGGTGAGTGGTAGTGAGTGCATCCAAACAACTACTCCCTCCTATGCATGTCGTTCTTGCCAATTGTACCTAAAACACATCACAGCAAGAGTGTGCCAAAGACTCAGCAAGTACAATGAATAAGAACAGACAACCATCATGAACAAGACAACATCTTCACAACTTCTGAACATACAACAATTGAATACTCATGAATGTATGAGATGAATGTAAATAATCAAAGGAATGGACTGCACACGTGCTTATACCGGTATAGCTAGTGACACACCCGTCGGTGTTCACTTAAGCCCGTATTTATCGAAATACGGGGATCCAAAATACCGTATGAAGAACGTTTCATACGGGTGTCCAAAACTGCCCACATTGGAATGGTGGGACTTCACTTGCCCATACTGGAATTGATGGTACTTTAGACTCCACTCCCGTGGAGCTCCACTCCTGTGGACGGAACATGAACATGGATGCATGAATAATTTATGAATAAATGGCTAGTATCATCTTCACACATATGAAAGAGCATACACAAAGAACATAATCATCGAAATCCCTTGACTACTATAATCTCCACTCCCGTGGACGGAACATGAACATTGAAGCTTCTCACACATCAACAAAACACAATACTAATCACCGAGCATCCAGTGTTTACAAATCACACAAAAGTTATTGTACTTGCCTTTAGCGTTGCGATGCGTTGGGAGGCAACGAAGAAGCCGCTAACCTTGGGACCTCACCCCCTACACCAAAGTTACTCAATAAGAACCAAGTCATCAAGACACTACTCGCATCGCCCCTAACTCTTACCCCTACCCCATCATCTAAATTGTACATGTCGCTTGAATTAAACCACATACTAGCAGAAAGCCTTATCAGATAGCAATGGTAAAACAATAGCATAAATTTTGCTCTAAAACTAAAAAAAAAGGTGTTCTCAGGTTTGTTTGAAAGGTAATGAAATTACCTACAACAATCTAGTTGATGGAAATCTCGAATTCTATATGTACCAATCTCCACAAGACCAACAAACACTATCTGTCAGAACTACCGGCAATTCTGGACAGCAGAACGGGAAATGCCATAACTTCTAATTGGCTAAACCAAACTTTGCATTCTTTATCAATATCAAAAGCTAAGACCAAGGCCTACAATAACCTAGTTGGGTGAAATCCTGAATGTTCCATTAACACACTCAAATTTTAAAAGACAACTTGACAGTTCATTCTCGTCAGGATTCTGGACAGTCAACTTAAAATGTGCATAACTTTTGTTCTACAAATCCAAATGGGGTGTTCTTTATCAATACTGAAAGATAATGAGATCACATACAAAAGTTGGTATGGGCAAGACTTCTGAATCATCTTCTATCTAGGTCATATTTTAACAATTACAGTGATTGCTAATTCTCGTCAGAATTCTGGAGAGCAGAAAGTAAAACGATCATAACTTTTGATCCGTACGTCGGAATCAGGTGTTCTTGGCAGCCACCGAAAGCTAAGAACATTATCTAAATAACTATAGGAGATCAAAACTTTTTATTCGGCCTCTAAGACGTCGAAACAGCCCCCGCAACACACTGGACAGAATTGAATTTCTGACAGCAGCAAATCGACTCAATCAATCTAATCGAATTCGCATCTAATAAGGATAGAACAATGAAGAATGCCTTGTGTTACCCTTATAGAACCGCTGGAAGATGAAGATCAACCCCTACGAAGAAGATCTTCTCCCTCTCCTTCCTTTCTTCTTTGTCCTCCTCTTCTTCTCCCTTAGCCGAAAGCACACAAGAACAAGACGGCAACGAGGGCTAAAGTGGAGGCTACTGTAGCGCGCGAGTGACTGTAGCGGTGGCACGGGCACTGTAGCAGCGGCGCGGGCACTGTAGCTACAGTATACATTAGGGTTTCCTCTCCTTTTGATGGTGGCCAGATCCCCCATGGGCCATGGGTCAAAAGGGCTGATTTTCCCTTGTCACTTAACTTTGGCTTGGAAGCCCATTTAGCTCTAAATTCTGAATTTTTCCTCTTTTCATTCCCTTAATTCCTTCTCTAATCTTATTGCACTCACTAATGAGAATCGGGATATTACACTCACATTGTTCGATGTCATTGTGTGTAAGACTGGTTGGATGTAAGGCGACTCGTCATCACTGGTCAAAATATATCCGCCCTCCCCTGTGATAAGCATAGTTCAGGCATTTGGGCAGTCCTTCTGAAAGTGACCAACACCCTTGCACTTGTGGCAAATAATATCACGTGAACGGCCGGTCGACCACATAGAAGAGGCCGCACTAGGCATGGGTGTCGCTGGTCGACGCACCGGTGGCAATGTACTTTCCGGCTTCAAAGCTGCAGAACTATGTATTGTTGAAGTGTTCCTAGCCTGAGCACTCATGGCAGGTTGGCTCTTATTATATGGTTGGCCCGGACTGGTCGATGAATGTAAACGGGCAGCAAAACAGGCATCTTCAATCACCTGGAGTTCGGCCTCGTGGGCTTGGTGCAGCAGCTCGATCATATCATTGTAAGGATGATGATATACAATGCGCTTGACTGCAATTCATATCAACTGGAAATCTTGCCATGGTCTGCTCTTCATTCTCATGGGCATCTACATGTATCATGGCAGTTTCCATTTCCTTATAATATTCATCAATGGATTTCAAACCTTGTCGCAGACTTGTCAACTTCTCAAAAAGTGAACGCTTGTAGTGGCGAGGTACAAAACGGGCACGCAAATGCTGCTTCATCTGCTCCCAGGTGATAATCGGCAACTCATGTCGCTCTATACGCTTACGAACAAACTGGTCCCACCAATGTGTAGCATAATCATCTAAACCATTGGACGCAAGTAATAGTTTCTTCTCATCAGATAGTTGTTCATCCGAAACAACTTATCAACTTTTAACTCCCAAGTAAGGTATTCTTCCATATTTGTACCACCTGAAAATATAGGAAGAGTAAATTTGGGCTTAGCAACAAAATCCTCAGTGTCATCGTGTCGATGTCAAGGTCCGTTGTGGTCGTGGTGGAGCTATCGGTGGTCGTAGTCATCGATGGGAAAATCGTCGTCGCCCAAGAGCTCGGCCTCGGCAGCCAATCGACCAGGTGCTTTGTGTGGTCGTACTGTAGGATTAGAGACAAACAGATCACCTCATTGTGGGGTATCCAGGGGTGCAACCCAACCATTGTCACCATGGTAGGCACCGATACCTCGACCACGTCCATGGCCCTATGCCGACACGCGTGCTGCGGCTGCTAAACCTGCGAGTGGTTGTCTTGCTAGGTGACGCGCCTGACACTATCAACACTCCTTGTCCACACGAATAGCATGATCCTCCTCGGTCTCGTTGTGTTTAACAGGTAGAGGACCATGCACACTCGCATCGTCAGCTTGCACACCTCCACGGAGATTGTGTTAAGCGAACATGTTACACAGCTCTAGGAAATTTGTGTCGATGGTCGTAACAATTGTGTGACTTCCTCTCCCAGGGAGTGTAGTCCAGTCTGAACTACCCTAAGCTCATCGCGCACACCATTATCACCATCATGAATTTGTTTCTGTAGCATCTCGCGCAACCGAGTGTATTCCGTCCACGTAACCGGCGCCTCTGGATTCGGTGGAATCTCCTCGTGACCTGTCATAGTAACAACTCACAAACAACAAGCGAGATTATATCTGGGTTAGTAAAACAAAAAATCTCTCTCTACGCTCACACTCACTGTCCTGAACACAAGATAAGTTTATCGTTCGAAAGTGAATTAAGGACAACAAAATGACACTTGGGATAGTGAACGATCTCAACCCGGTAATGTATGAGCGTAACCAACAGCAAGGGAGTACACAAACGGGTGTATGTGGAGCTTGGAAAGGTATGTGTATAGCCTATGCAATCTGATATTCAAGTTATTGTAGAGCTAAGTAATGATCCAAGCTAGAGTATTTTGCCTATGTGCTAATCCAAAAGGTTGAAGTGAAGAATATGAACGCACACGCAAAGAAAAATATGACTCAATGCAAACAAAGGAATGAGCTAGTGAGAAGCAATCTGAAATTGAGATGAAGCTAGCTTTGGACCAAGTACTAGGAGAGATGCTAGCCAATTGCAAAGATTATGAATATGAGGGCACAAGATTGCTCAAAGAGATTAAAGACACAATGTGAAAGTATGGACTAGGGTTTACTCTTCCCAAATTCGACCAGCTCCTTTTTCTTTTCTTTTTTTTCTCTCAAAACCGCAAGAACAAACTCTTCTTCCTTCGGCTAGCAATGCAACCGAAAGAAAAAATTGGTACATGATTTGCGGGTTTGTTTTCTTTTCCTTTTTTTATACTTTTTCAAGCTGTGGCTTTTTCTTCAAGTCGGCGGCCTTTTGAATTCGCTCTTCTTTTGCAATGGCCGAATTAGGGTTTGCTTCTCCCTTTGATTTGGTAGTCTCAAAGATTTCAGATGTGTAAACTAATTCCAAGAGCAGCCCGAAAGCAAAAATTCAATAGCTAGTCTCAAAGATGAAAGGATAAATTAAAGCTCAAAATGACCAAGAGTGTCGGCCGGCTAGGATGAAAGATGAAACCCTAATCAAACCGAAAACCAAAACAGAAAGTTAGAAAAAGGCAGTTTTTGAAAGAAAAATCTTGGAGTTTGAGTCGGACACTACTTCCCAAAATAGAGATCAGAAAGAAGATTTGTAGATCCAACTCGGATAGCAACCAAGAGGTAATTTCCAAAAACTCTCTCTTCTTTTTTGTAGGTGCTAATTGAGGGAATCAATCAGCAATTTTCGATGATTTAAGGAGACACAAGATGAAGGTATGCAAAGGAAACACAAGATCAACACGAAAAATAAATCTCTAATGGATGAAAACTTAATGAAACTCACAAGAAATAACAGATTGAACTATGGTTTTGGTGTTGCAAATTTTCAGTTTAATGGACTGTAGGACAGAAAAACAAATCTAAACTATAGGTAAATAGCTCTCACCGAGTAAACCTAGAATTTGATACCACATGATATGGGGGTTGCCCGATCTTCTCAATGAGACCCATAGATAAATGATGTGAATTTGACGAAATCGCTAGCAGAACACTCGTGCCAATGCACGAACCCTCAACTCTTTGGTTATCACCCAAAACACACAGGATAGATGATCGTCGTGAGACCACAAATGACGATCGCCAAGCCCCCAATACCCAATGGAACGACAGCTTGACCTTGAAGTATAGGATGAACCAATGGATCACCCAATTCTCTCTCAAAGCTCTCGCATGAACTCTGATTTGAAAGAACAAGCAATAGCTATATTTCAATCTTATGCATAAACTGGTCTTCCAGATACATGGGGGTTACAGTGGTATTTATAGTGAACCTCCTGAAATCACGCTACCAAAATCTAGGGCCAGTGCAACTAACCGAGTCAGACAAAGACTCTGATTTCCAAATCCTAACTGAATCATATTGTTCGCAACGAGTACTGTTTACATCGAGTACTGTTCACACCGAGTACTGTTGCCATTGAGCACTGTTTCTTTCGAACACGCCTCCCTTCGAGTACTGCTCCTTTCGAGTACGACATCCATCGAGTATTGTTTAAGACCTGGTCATTGGACTGGTCGTAGATCCGGTCGTAGGATTGGTCATCAGACTGGTCGTAAGACTGGTCATAGGACAGGTCGTAAGCCTTGGGAACACGGTCGTGGGACCGTAGACACTGGTCGAGATTTAGTAGACACAGTCGTCTGACTGCCAAGACGACATAAGGTGACTTCCTTTGATCTTCCAAGGTCC
The DNA here is from genome assembly GCA_036346255.1 of Ampelocalamus luodianensis. NCBI lineage: Eukaryota > Viridiplantae > Streptophyta > Magnoliopsida > Poales > Poaceae > Ampelocalamus > Ampelocalamus luodianensis. The sequence goes on along the minus strand of CM070629.1, from coordinate 50,542,942 downwards.
TCCTCCATTACTTTACTTTCGAAGTCTTCACAATGTTTCAATCTGAGAATGCACAAAATATTTGCATGAGGTAGTAGCCAATTCTCAGTGTAGTTAATAGGAGATTCATTAAGAAACAAAAGCACTTGTTGGTTTAGAAGCTTGGTTCGAGCTCTGGTCATCGGACCGGCTGGTACTGAACTGGTCGTAGGGATGTCAGCATCAGTTTGTGCCTTACCAACAATAGGAGAAGATGCATAAGTGTTAGGGATGCCCGCATCAGATAAGAGATCATATTTATGGTTTCTATAAGAATCGTTTTTTCTCTGAAGATAGTCAAGAGGTGGTGTTGGCTAATGAGGTTTGGAGCAGTAAGTTTAGAGTTTCAGAGACATATAATTTGGGTCTGATTCAAGACTTCACTAAGGAAGAAGTGTGGAAAGTTATTAAAGATTTGTCAGTGAACTCGGCCCTGAGTCCAGATGGCTTTCCTAATCTTTTTTATAAGGAGTTTTGGGGGTGATTAAGAACTAGTTTCTGGACTTAGTTAAAGATTTCTCTAAAGGGGATCTGGATCTAAAAAGATTGAATTTTTTAGGTAATCACTTTGATCCCTAAACTCAAAGAGGCTAATAGTATCAAATGGTACATACTTATTTGTTTGTTGAATGTCAGTTTTAAGATTCTGACAAAACTTTAGCTAATAGGCTGGGGATGATTGCTAGTAAAATTATTAATAATTGCCAGTCTGCTTTTATCAAAGGTAGAAACATTTTGGATGGGGTGATTTCTCTTCATGAGATTGCCCATGAGATTCGGTGTTCAAAAAGAAAGGGGTGATTTTGAAGCTTGATTTTGAAAAGGCCTATGACAAGATACATTGGAGATTTTTGGAGGAAGTGATGGTGAGAAAAGGTTTTTCTTATAAGTGCATTCATCTGGTTATGAGTTCAGTAAGGGGGGGAGTCAGTATTAATATCAAAGGTGAGGTTGGTCCTTATTTTAACACTTACAAAGGATTGAGACAAGGAGATCCTTTGTCTCCCCTTCTCTTCCATTCGTCTACTGATGTGTGAGGACCCCAGTTTATTTGGCTTGTAATGCTTAACCAACCACCTGGTCCTAGCATCACAAATCAAATAAACTGATCCTCGAGATATGTATACTTCGAAGCGATATCGCACCTCGTTACAAAATTAGACATCAACTCCATTCAAAACATAGAGTCCAAACATTACACTACAAGCGGAAGATAAACAAATAGTAATAATATTACAGACATAGGCCGGCGAGCCACAAGATACACAAATAGACAAGAACGACAGTGAAGCAAAAGTGCCATAAGATGCATATAAACAAAGCCAATCGGCGTGCCTTCAACCCACAAGGCATCGACGGACCGCCAAGTCTAGTCGTCAGAAGCGGCAACACTGACTCACGAGTGAGGACCACGAGGCTCACCTTCTTCTCTGCAACAAAACATTAAGCAAAGCACTGAGTACAAAGATTGTCTTTGTACCGCAAGACTGACGTGTGAACTAACGGACACTGTTCATAGACTACATGCGAGGCTTATTTGGTGGAGGTCATATGTTTCATTTGCATAAAGCCAACTTTATTTGCAATAATGTAATACGAGTTTAAAGGCAAGTTTGCAATTCATTTTCTTGTTGAAATAAGCTGCGAGATAAAGATAGATACAAGTAACCACCTAGAAGTGACTATCCCAATAGTCACCACAACATAACACGAATTCCCAGTTCGTACCACCTGCAAGTTTTAATTTAAATGTTGTAGTCTAACTCTCGATAAGCTTACCCAAGCGTGTCCATCACCTAGGGCGAGGCTATTCGAATAGTTTTTAACCTGCGAGGTGTACCATCATACCCACACCTCGGATCGCTTTAAGCCAAAGCACACTTAGAAGGTATGCTGCACACTAAGTCCTACGAGACTGTTTCCAATATTGTGTATCAACCCGAGCAGCTCGTATGGATAGAAACCCATACGCTTACATGGTAAAGCCGAAAAGACAACTACCCACTCGGGATAAAGCTTTTGGACAACTACCATGCTCCCACCTCCGTCCCTCTGCGACCTCCTGCGACCGGGACCAATACACGCCAAAGTACTAGGTCAAGAGAGGTCCCATACCCTCTAGTGTGGTTAGCACGAAATGCTGGATAACGAAACTCACAAGATGTTCGGTCCTTAATTGACCGGGCACCTTTCGATCACACCCAGATCACACCAATCTTACCATTGTGCGCGTCTAAATCATTTTTGTTTTGGTTTTAGTTTTGCAAGTAAGCATAGCAAAATGCTGAAACATAAAGTTGTAGTAAATTTTGTGTGATCAAGGTTACCGACTAAAGTCGATAACCTTGATTCTACCGATACTAAGCATGTCTAAGCGGCTGAAATCGTATCTACTAAGTGACAAGAAATCATCCAATGATCTCTAATCACGACAAATAACCTAGGCTCAGTAGTAGAGATCAATATTTGTCTACAGGATATGCACTACGGATTTAACTAATCCATTTTAACACAAATTAAGCAATGCATACATACAATTTGAAACAAAATATTAGAATTTAAAATCTTTGGGATTATCATGATCAAGCTGCTTGCACGTCTTTGTTGCTCAATATGGTGCGGAGGATCGTCCTCGGGGTTGCGCAAATATCGAAGCCTAACGATCGAACATAACAGACAAATAAGAACGAATAACACCGACAAAACTCAAACATTCAACAACATCAAACAAGCCAAAACTCACACAGAGCCTAAGCATGAAATAACAGAATTTTAGAAACAGAGAACAAATCATTTTAAGTTATTAGCAATTTTCTATGAATTTTCTAAGCTAAAAACACAACAAGTCACTAGTTAATTACTTAACAAATTTTCATGAACAGAACCAGTGTATAAAATCTATCCTAATAGTTAGTATACTGAAAATGAAATTTTACAGAATTGGGTTCATTTAATTTGGACAATTATTGGAAGAGATATGCATTTTCTAATTTAGAAGATACATAAGACATCATTTTATTAGCTAACAGATTTTTACTACAGAGACATGGGTGAAGTTAATTTTATCAAATAGCACACTTAAAATGAAAATTAACAGCACTGGTTTCATACAATTTGGATAAAAATTGAATTAGTTATGCATTTTCTAAGTTTAAATGAATTAACAGTGCAACTGAAAACATATTACGAAATACTAAAGCATTAAATCCTTTTCTACCGCGACAAGAAGCCCGACCATCGACGGCGGGCCTGTATGAACGCTGACCAGGACAGCGCACGCCTAAAGTGACGTCGGCGTATTCAAAGAATCGTCTTGGCTCGCTAAGGTGCAAACCAAAACACCCTCACAGAAATACGCTTCCCATCGAGAAAGCGCATAACGAACTACACAAACCTAGCGACAACATGGACCCACATGGCGGTGACTCGAGAGAACAAATAACGGGTGGATTAAAGGATTTCTAAGCGCGATTATCGAGAGGGCCCACAAATCGAGACTCAAAGGAGACATGATTAGAGTTAAACTAATCTTCACCGGCGGTTCACCGGCGAGCACGGAACTGCGGTGGCGGCGCGCAATCGATCTTGCAAACCGGAGGTTTCAGGCGAAAAGTGGTACCTTACGGTTCGCAAGGACCTAGCGAACTTCGGCAGCGGTGCGCGGACCACGAGGATGCGGCGGCGGTGGCGGCGAGCGAGGCGGAGAAGAAAGTGCGGTGCGCGCGGAGAGGGCGCTACTGACGGCGAAGCCGGGAAGGAGCTCCTCGAGATCGCGGAGACACACGAGCGATAAGCCCACGATCTTGATGATGGAGAGGCGGTGGCGCCGGAATTGACACGCGGCGCTTTCGAGTTTGAGAGAAAGCGACGCCACGACCTCGGTGATGCACCAAAGAGCGAAACAAGGTCACGGTTGGGCTCGGCCGGTGATGCGATCCTAAGGGACCAAGTGAATGGCCGAAACTCACGAGCGCCAATAAGCTTGCGAGCCGAGATCACCGGAGGCGAGGCGGCGGTGGCTCGGATGATTCAGGTGCTACGAGCTCGGGCGGGCAAAATGGATGCGGCGAGGAGAGTGGATCACGCGGTGCGGTCTCGGGCTCGGCGGCGCTAACACGGCGGCGTTGCTCTCGGGTTCTTCTCCGGCGGAAAGGAAATTTGGGCGGAGAAAACACGAGAATGGGCGCGAAGGTAGTGGATGGGCTCGGTGGGTAGATGAGATCCGGCGATGCTTCACGGTGACACGAGGACAAAAAGGTGGCGGCGGCGAGGGCGTGGCAAGCATGCGCAGACGGCGTGAGCTCGGTGAGTGCGGAGAAGGCGAGGTCGATCTTGGCAGGTGGGACCACATGTCGGCGGCGAGCAAAGCGGTGCGAGCGAGGTTCTACTCGATCGGAAAGATCTCGGCCGTTGGATGCGAGATGGGCGGTCGAGATTGATGTATGCATTCGGCCGGTCGGTTGCGCATGCGGCGTGGATCGTTCGATTTGCATCGGACGGTCGCGATCAATTGGACTCGGCGGTGCGTTTAGTTGACGCGACCGAACCAAGTGTGCGAGTCGGACGCGAGCTGAGTTGGAGTTCGGGCCGAGGAACATTACTTTAGAATTTGATTTAAAAGACAGAGAAGGTTTGGGAATTTTTAGAGATAGCTCAGGGCTCCAAAAATTCTGAAATTTTATAGTAGATACTTTGGGAAGAGAAAAACACCTCATAAATTTTCCAGAACTTTTTATGCAATGCATTGTTCTGGAGAAAATTCACAAGCTGTTGAACTAGGGTTTGACCAGATTTCTAAACTGGTTTGACTTGGCCATTTGAAATACCAAATAAAATCTAAAAATTGTGAAATAATTCAGAGAGGTAGATAGGATGATCAAGATGATAGGAAAAATAATTTCAGATGACGATCACAAGTTTGAAAGCTAAGAATTTGCTGACAACAATTTCCATTCACAAGAATTTAATTCTAGAAAATGGAAATTGCTAGGGAAAATTTGGAAAACTTCCAAATGATTTGAAGAGACAACAAAAGTTTTTATTCCTCCTCAAAATTTTACATTTGAAATACAAACCCTAAGTTAGGGCTGTTACATGATGCTTTAGCAGAGATTATTAATACAGCTCAAGGTAAAGGTTTGGTTAGGGGGTGATTTGGGTGATTTCTCTTTCGGTTCCTAGGGGTCCCTATTTGTAATGTCCCAATTTTTTGATTTTTAAAAATCCTTTGAATAGATAGTAGGGAGAAAATTCACCATTTGATTTTATTTGAATTTAATCCAAAAGCTCAACTTAGACTTTTAGTATCAAAACAATTTAATATGAATAATCGCAACATCAACAATTGTCAAAACTATTTTATTTGGATTCTATGTGCTTGGATATATTTTTGAATTTTTTCTAAAAATTTTCCGAGTTCATTTGCTATATTCTAATTGTCTTTTCGATTTTCTGGTATTTATAAAATACAAAAACCTATTAATAATCTCAGAAATCCAAATGCACTGGATTCCTTTTGGTTCGGCCCATTTCCCCTTCAGTTCTGCCCGGACCGCCTGGCCTTTTTCTCTGCGTGGCCAGCGCTCGTGCGTGCGTCCACTCGCCCACTGACGGGTGGGGCCCACCTGTCGGGTCTCCTTCCACCTCGCGTCGTCGTCTCCACATGGACTTCACGTTCATCCGCCATTGCTGATCTTCGAGCTTTGCCCAACAACTGGACCTTTCCAACTAAACTCCAAGAAAATGCGTAGGATCTTATCTCTTTTTGCCCTGCATCCAAATCCGGCCAAATCTCTTACCAAATCGGTCTCTATCTCCTAAAACCCCGGACTTGATTTTGTGTTTATCTCGGACTCAATTTGGGAATTCCTTATCCTGTGCCGCTCAAGCCCCTATAAATAGTCCCCGAGGATCGCCTCTGCGCCTTCATCCCGAAACCCTAAGCCGTCGTCCTCCAAGAACTCGAGAGCCGCCGTAATTCAAGCTTTAGGGTTCCGCTGTCGTCTCTGTTTTCTTCAATTTGCTCCATCGTCGTCATCGCTCTGTGGTCGTGGTCTGCATCACCAGGACCGCTGTCACCATAGCTTCCTCCAGAACCCCTCCGTGTCGTCCGAGCGTCGCCGGAGCCTTCATCTAACAAAAACCATATTCATCTCCGCCGCTTCGACCTCGCCGCCGACCATTTCCATCCACCTCGACCACCCGAAGGTATACCCAAAGGTTCGTAATAGCCGTAGCTATCCGTAAGTACCTCTTACCACCGGTAAATCACCGTCGTTCCCCGACAACCATCGAAACCCGAGCCCTCGCCGTCGATTGTCGTTCGAGTATTATTCGTTCGAGTAATGTTTGCTTTGAGTACTATTCATTCGAGTATTGTTTGCTTCAGATGTTGTTGTAGTCGTAGACTCTTCCGACTGCTATAGTCATGGATCGCTTTTGACTACCATAGTCGTTGCTGATTTTGACTACGTGGTCGTAGCCGTTGTCAATTACGCGTGGTTGTAGCCGCTGCCGACTGCCGTGGTCATAGCAGATTTAGATCCAAACTTTCGAGAACTATATCTTTTGCATTAGGACTCCATTTGAGCCCATTCAAATTTCTAAATTCATCTACATTCAGGATCTATTTATCTGAGTTTTTTATTTAATTTTTGGAGTTGGTTTTCTTCTCTGATTTATTTATTTTTGTTTATTTGTCTCGTTTGCATGTAGACGTTGATACTTCGAGCCATTTTGGAGAAGGAGGAGTTCACTAAGACCCAGACCAGTACCTGGATTTATTCCAAGGCAAGTCATACCTTTGATCATGTTGAATCCCAGTTTTTAAAAGTAATTTGTTTCAAAGTATTGCATTTACTTCAAGTATTTATTTAAATGATTTTGGGTTTAGTTATCAATCCAAATTGTTATATCCACCTTGTCTATTGTTATGTCATAATCTTTTGTCACCCTAGATTGGTTCATTATCTAGTTGGTATCACTATAGCACCAAAGTGGGTTGGTTAGATACGATTAGATTGCTTAGTCATGCCACGAGTCATTATCTCATGTGAGTTGCAATTATAAACCTCACTAAGTGATTATGGAATTATGTGATAAAATTGTGTGTACGGTGTGCTATTTCTCATGAATGGCATATGTTGCACTTAACCAACTGGATGGGAAAAGATTTAGATGGAGGCAAGTGGTACTTTGTTTTGTTATGGTGGAGCTATGTGCATGGGATTAAATCTATATGACATAGTTAGAATATTAGGAAGTCTTATCTTGGTCAATTAAGGACTGAACTTTGTGTGCCATTGAACTGAGCCTTACTGTACAACCACATGCCTGATGGGACGGGCCTAACTTAGTAAGTTAGGATTCTTGGCATTGATTACTCAGGTTGTAGGTTAGGCTATGTTGCATGGGTGGAGGTGTGTACTACCAAGTAGTCGTATCACGGGGCGGTTCGCCGTGTCCCTGTCCAACGGTGTGTGTCGGACTGACTTCCTGTGTGGGGCTATCTCGCGGTTAAGCACATCGGGAGTGTCAATGTTGAGATGAAGTTTCTGAAATATTTTGTTATGATTAGTGCTAGCTACACTGATTGTATCGTGTGGATAAAGTGTACAACATCTGCAGAGTGTTAATTAATCTATTCGAATAGCCACGTCTGCGGTCATGGACATGCTTGGGGATTTCACGCGAGGGGTAGTTTTCATAAAAACTTTGGGAAGGGACAGCTATGTGATCTAAGTCATGTGGCTGTGTGAATTAATCTGGTAGCTTTGTGTCTTTGTGAAAACAACTGTTAAATTATTATTGTTTATTTGTTTTGAATTACATTTCAATCTATTGTTGTATTCAATTGCAAATATCGCATTTATACAAAAGAATCACATAAGTCATTTCCTTTGGAATAAGCCTGCATCTATATATTGCATTATGTGGTATGTTTTGTGAGTACGGTTGTGTACTCATATTTGCTAAATGAACTCAACAGAAGTGGAGGAGTCATCGCCTGCTTTTGAGAAGGAGTTCGTCGAAGGTGCTGATCATTAGGGTCATGATCCCAGTCGGTTGCCTGTGGTGAATTGATGGGATTTTCATTGGAGTTTACTTTGTTCCACTGCTATTTACTTCTCTGTTAGCCTGCGCATCATAACTGTAAACTCGACCATAAGGTCAAAACTAATATTTGTTATTCAAACTAATCGTTTATGTTATTAATCACTTGTGTGGATCGATATTCATCTATCTTGCCACTGTGTGCACTAGCGTGATCCTGAACTAGTGCATTATATTTTTGGGTCCTGACACTATTCTCCAATATGCAGATGATATTATGATCATGTTGGATTGTGAGGAAGATTGTTTTCTTAACCTAAAGTTTCTACTCTATTATTTTGAATAGGTGTCTAGTTTGAAGATTAATTATCACAAGAGTGAAGTTTTTGTGCTGGGGATGGATAATGAAGAGGCTAATAAAGTAGAAAACATTTTCAACTGCAAATTGGCTCATTTATCTATGACTTATTTGGTTACTTTGGTTGGAGATAGACATATTGCGGTGAAAGCAGTAGAGAATGTGATTAACAAATTGAGTAAAAGGTTAGACAATTGGAGAAATAACTTCCTTTCCTCTAGGGGTAGACTAGTGTTGGTAAACAGTTGCTTGAGTAGTCTTCCTGTTTACACGATGGGTTTTTATAGATTTAATGAGGAGGTTCATAAAAGGATGGATACTGTCAGATCTAGATTCTTCTGGAGGTGGGGGTAGTGACAAGTTTAAGTACCATATGGTGAAATGGGGGGTAGTGACAAGTTTAGGGGTCATCAACATAAGGGTTATGAATGATTGTCTTATAGCCAAATAAATTTGGAAAATAGCCTCATCTAATAATGAACTTTGGTTTAGGATCTTAAAAGCTAAGTACTTCCCTAGGGGAGCTTTTAGAGATGCCAAAATTTTAAAAGGATCTCAGTTTTGGAAAATGTGTAGAAAGTTAAAAGGTTGTTTAATCGGGGTGATTGGTAATGGTTGCAATATTTCTTTTTGGATGATGTTTGGATTGGAGATTGTCCCTTGAAGGTCAAGTATAACAAACTTTCCAAATTTTTTAGTTTCCTAATATGAGTGTAGCTAATGGGCTATTAGGAGACATGTGGAATATTACTTTCAATAGGAATTCTGGTGATGAAGAGGCAACCCAGTGGGAGATTTTGAAACCCAGTGGGAGATTTTGAAAAACTCTATCATGGATGATGACCTTAATGATAAATTGGATAGAGTCGTGTGGTGTTTTGAGAAATCTGGTGTGTTTTCAGTTAAGTCTTTGTACAGACAGGTAGTTTTTGGGGGTGTAATTTGTAGGAAAATGCAAAAGTTGTGGAAAAACAAAATGCCTCTAAAGGTTAAAATCTTTATGTGGCAGTGCTACCATAACAGAGTTCAAACGTTGGAAAGGGGATGAGAATTGCATTTTGTGTGGTACTAAACAGAGTATTGATCATGTTTTGTTCTCTTGTATTTTAGCAAGATTTTTTTGGCTCTGTATGAAAGAGTTGCTAAGCTGGGAGCGCTAGGAGCGTATACCAAAATATTTAGAAGATTTCCAACTAAATTAGTTGGAGAGAAGGGGGGCTAATGATTACAATGTTGTTTTGTTTAGTTTTTCAGCTTCGGTTTGGAATCTAAGGAAATTTAGGAAGAGCATGGCGTTTGAGAAGAATTTTCCTAAGTAACCAATAGAAGTGGTTTTCAAATTTTTGTCTTGTTTGCAGTATTGGTGTGCTCTCATCAAAGGGGCTGATCGAAGTAAGATGGATGATTTCTTGATGACAGTTGAAGATTAGACTACGGGCCTTTGTGCTTTGGATAATTCTGATTGTCTTCGTGTAATATTCTAGTTTGGGTTGTGTTTTAGATACTTTGGTATTGAACTGTAAGCTGGTGCTCCCAGTTTTTTGGTTTGTTCTCATTGTAAGAACATTTATATGCTTTCTATAAAAAGTTGGGTTCCCCTTGTAAAAAAGAGCCCCCTGACTACTGCTCCACCTCGCCGCCACCACATTCTTGCCCAGATCAGTGCGGCAGGGCCTCCTCTTCCAACTCCCCTCCCCGTCCTCCGGCTCCCCGTCTCCCTGCACTCCCCCTGCACTATCGGATCTGGCGATCGCATCGCCACCAGTCTCCCCACCTCCTCTTGCAACACCGTTGGTCTTTGCTAGTCCCTCTTTGCCGCTGGTCTCCCCTTCTCTTCTTGCAGCACTATCGGCCTTGGATCCCAGCGAATCGAGAGTCCCATCTCCACTTCGTCCAGATCCAGCAATTTCGTGGTCCACGGCAAGGAGTCACCGTCACCACCAAGTGCCTTCGTCCACGGTAAGGAGTCATTAATGCTTGGGGCTCAGATCCGAGTGCGTTTCATCCACGACAAGTCGTCGGCCCTGGCTCTCCATCCCCCAGTCCTGGTCGGCTTGGCGGTGCTCTGCCATCCCCAAGGACCTTGCTATCAGGCCTGGCTGGGGCCTCATGTGTCACAGCGGTCAGTGACAGTAGTGCGTCCACTGGGAGGAACCCCAGGAGGGGTGCTACGGAAGGGTTGGCAACACCGGGGACCTTGATGTCTGATCTGGTGGTGCGTTGACTGGGAGACTAGCTGGATCTGGATGCGAGCTACATGGCACCACCAGGTCTGATGAAGAGGAGAGGAGCTCCAGGCTATCGGTTCTCTGCCACGTGTCCAGAATTCAAAAATAGATATGAAAATTCTAGAAAATGAGACAAACATATTAAAAAAAAGTAATAAAGAGCTTTATTAATGTTCAAATGACTGCCTCATTAAAACCTTTACCAAGTAAAAAACTCAACATCAGAAAACTTTGGCAAAGGAAAAAAGAGTACAACCTATAGCTCTACATACATCATTGTTCTACGAGTCGTTGTCTAGGTACAGATTTTCAAACAGCTCCGACAACTGTGGATTTTCTACAGTGTTGTGTTCATGAATCAACTTATTCACAGTCATTCACAGTTAGAAGTATCTCCACCATCTCACTTGTGAAACTTGTTCTTCTCTCCTCTAATATTCTTCCAAAAAGACTGAATGTAGACTCGGAGGAAACCGTCGAGACAGGAACAGTGTCGGGACCCCAGGTAAAGCAACCCCAGAACCCACTGTGTATTCTGAACTAGTCCCAGATCAGTAGCTAGCTCGCACAATTTCAACATAGATGTAATCATATCCATACAACAAAATAACGATGAAGCAGACAAATTAATATTACTTAGTAGCAAAAGGACTTTATAGTCAAGTCTTACAGAGTTTGCCACGCAGGGCTAAAGATCACAGAGTAAACTTGCAACGGAACCAAAATATATCGTGGTGACCACCTGATATGCCCACAGGCAATCGAGTGGAGGACGCGACCTAGTTCGCAAAGTCTTAAAAGTACTCCTCTTCAAAGAGCGCGGTGCATCGAGGTTCTTCTGTGGGGACTAATTAACTAGAGGGCATAAAGTCGTGAGTACTTTGAATGTACTCAGCAAGTCGTAGAAAAATATATGCAAATAGTATTCATGCAGGGCTTGACAATGATAGCTTTATGGTTATTTTACAGAAAGCGATATTGACAGTAAATATAGTAAGTAGCTTGAAAAGCATAATTTGAAATATTAATACATAAGTAAACAACTTTTCTTTGAAACATCTTGTGAACTTCCCAACCATTCCATCCAAACCAACTACTCAGATCCAACCAAACCATTCCCACATTTTTGAGAAAATCTACCCCTCGTGTGAAATGACCAGGCATTGTCCATAACCGAGGACACAGCCATTCGAATAGTTTTACACTCTGCAAAGGTTGTACAGCTTGATCCACAAGAGGTAATCATCTTATAATGTCCATTTAACACACTTCCGGGTTGATCCACAACTAAGGCTTTTACAAAGTTCTGTCTTAACCCAGTTTTGCCCGCTGAGGTTTCACTTCCTTTGGACTGACAATCCTCCAGAAGCCCCCTCTACTACGCCATGTGAATCGATCCGTACCTCGAAAATCACACAACCCGACAAAACCAAACTAATACATTACTAATTAGTTGGCTAGGTCTACCCACATAAATAGACTTGTGGTTGCATGGTATGGCCCAGATCAATGGGGCACAAAGTTAAGTCCTTAGGGATTACTTAGGTGAGACTACCACAAACCCACAACATGCTAACTGCACCTCCTTTACTACACGATCCTTCGCTTGAGTATGAAATCATTTTTGTTCAACCCGGCCAAATGACAACCCTTGCCATAGCAAAACCAATTTTATCAACAGTGGCTCCATCACAATTCTATATATCATTAAGTCAAGATTAATAATTTAAGAATATGTGATCAAGAATCCCGTGTGACTAAGCATGCACTACTACAGAGAGGGTCATCATAGACGGTTCAGAACCGTCATCACACATAGTTTTTGAACCATCTGAATAAGTTGGTCTCTGATAACAGGTGGTTATCACAGACGGTTCGAAAACCGTCTGTGATACGAATATCACGAGCGGTTTTGTATTAAACGATGCAGTGAAGGCGATATCACGAGCGGTTCTATACACGAACCGTCTGTGAAAGCACAATATCACAGACGGTTCTATACACGAACTGTTTGTGAAGGCAGAGTATCACAGATGGTTCTATGGAAAAACCGTTTGTGATACTCAGAGTATCACAGACGGTTCATAGCACAAACCGTCTGTGATACTATGCCTTCACAGACGGTTCGTGTATAGAACCGTCTGTGATACTAGCCTTCACAAACGAGTTTAATACAAAAACCGTCTGTGATAGTTCATTACACTAACTACATTTTTACTAATTTTTGGCTAGCCTCGGGAATTGCTAGCCATGCCCTTTGAAAACAAGCATGCAGAAAAACAGATACATCACAGATAATCAATTGTCGACAAACTCAATCTGATCATTACTCAAAATAAATTACAAAATATCACATTTGTTCAAGTATTGTTACAAAATAAATTGGATTACAATTGAGTCAATTGTTTGCAGGTGGTTGAGAATTGTCGGCGGGGGGTTGCGCTGGGTCGGCGATGGAGTGAAATTCTCCGGTGTCCTTAATTATCTCTAATATGATAAAGCTGCAGAGCTTCCCTCGAATGTCCTTGATCTCATTCGCAAAGAGTCCATCTAAATCTATAATCAAGGCCTGTCGCTGGCAAGAGTAAAGTGGTAAGCGTATATATTTAAATTTATTATTAGGAAATAATTATTTCAAGATTCACAAACCTCGGGATCATTCTTCCGAGCTCTAATGATTTGCTCCATATGATAGCAAACGTAGATTGCACATAACTCATCATTTTTTTGCTGGCGGCACTACAAAAATAAAATTACATATATCAGTTCGAGACGCGTTATTAGGAAGTATGATATAGGATTATCGTGTTGTAGCGTGTACCGGATGTAATACTCCAGAGTAGGAATCAGGAGAAGAACTAAATAATCAAAGAAAAGGTATTAATTAGAAATTGATCTGGGAGAAGGATCTATTGGAAAATTAGTAAATTAAGTAGTCAGCGAAGGGGGAAACTAGCGTTTTACCTCCACTTGGGCCTGGGCCTTGGCCCATGAGGCCTCTTGGTGGCCGGCCAAGGGGGGAGGTGCCCCTTTTCTCCCCCCCCAAACCCTAGCCACCGCCCCCCACTTTCCCGCACCCCTGGCCGCCGCCCCCATCAGCTCCTCCCTGCGCCTCCACCCCTCCCCTTCCCCTCTCCAAGCCGCCCCATCTTCCATTGGTGCTGCCCCTGCCTTTGGTGCTGCCGACCAAGCGAAGGAAGGAGAGGAAGACCACGGGACTGCATCCTTTCGAGGGGGAGGAAGGCAAAGAGGGAGAGGATCTTCTTAGTAGGGGTGGTTCATTGTCTCCCTGCGATTCTTCAAGGGTAACCTCAGCTCCCCTTTGATCCGATGCGTTTTTGGATAGTTAATCAAGATCGGTAATTATGGTCTGCTCAAGACAGATTTCGTTAGACAGTCCTTTTGATGTAGTTAAGTGGGGATTCAGTCCTGAGCATCTCCTAGAGTATTGTAGAGGATGTCGTCATCTTTCAATGAAGTGCTATATCGCGTCAGTTGGACCTCTGTAGCAGAAGTAATGAATTTTTTAGTGTGACTGTTCCGCAAATCTGTTGGTATTCTGACAGGTTTTAGTAATCTGACTTGGGCGACAGTTAAAGGGAAAATTAGAGGAGCTCAATATAACAAAAGTTATAATTGTCGTAGCTTTCAAGGAAGCCCAAGAACGTGAAATTTGGACAAACGAGCTGAAAGTTATGGTAGTTTTAGTGTACTGTCCAGAGAACCTGACGTGAAATCGATGTTCTGTTAATTTGCATGATAGGGGTATTAGATGGTCGAATCAGCAAGGCCCACCAACTAGGTTTAGTTGGGGAATTGATAACCTTTCAATGAAGTCGAAGAACACCTCATTTGGACTCATGTACTAAAAGATATGAATTTTAGAATGCGACTGTCCATAGAGGGGACAGAACAACATTTAGGAATTGGGGTTGGGTTCACGTTAAAAGAACTATTGCAAATTCGTGTTTACTTTTATAGTTTGTTTGGTCCATTACTGTTGTCTTAGTATGCTTTTAAATGAATTTAGGTGGGGGATTAGTCCCGGAGGTAGCACCCTCTTCACATCCTCCGTTCTCACGTGGTTAAGGCAAGTACTCTATTTGATAGAGTAATTATGAATTGTTTGACAACGAGTGCTAGCATTTTGATACATATTAGCTATGCTTGGTTGATAGTGAGGTATGTTAATTAAAGATGGTGAATGATTATGATACGAATGATTGTAATTCATGTATGGTGTTGATGTTGTTCATGATTATTGCGAAATTGTAATTGTTCATGTGCACAATGAAAGCATACATAAGACTTGGTCACGTGGTGACCAGGTATGCATATTCGAGGTCCCCGTCATGTAGATGACGGGCTTGAGGTCCCCACATTCGTGGAATGTGGGCATTGAAAAGAGGTCACCATCATGAAAACGATGGGCTTATGGTACCCACACTTGCGGAGTGTGGGCTTGAGGTCCCCTTTACTTGCGGAGTATTGGGCAATTGGTCCCTGCGCTTGCGAGCATAGGCATGGTATGCGACGAAGGTTGCATATCTCACATTACCGGTAAAATTCGAAAAAGTGGAAGAGAAAGAAAAGATGCATTGCATATTTGCATTCATACAGCATGAGCTATGTTTCTGAGTAAAGCTTTGGATGTGAATGTTGTAGCTGTAAGTGTGAGGTTAATAATTCTTTTTGGTACTTGCTGAGTCTTTGGACTCACTCTTGGTTTTGTTGTGTTTTAGGTACCTTTTGCAAGAACGGTATGCATGGGAGGGAGTAGACGTTAGTTGGAGTCACACACTGCCATGCATTGTTACAAGTTGATTAATTCTTAGACTGTCCATGAATAATTAAGCGAACTGCTTAACAAATGATCATGGTTAGGTCTTATGCATCGAGGTTATATGTAATACTGATGAGAAACATACTTTGGTTACCTTGAATGTGTCCAAGCAGAATATCATGTTTTTAATGCTTAGTGATGACATTGGATGTTGGATTGTTGTAGTGCCTCAGAATAGAATTCGGGAAGAAACCTAGTTAAGTAAAAGGAAAAAGTATTAGGAAGTTGTTTCCGGCGAAGGACTAGTTGGAAATTATGTCATAGCGGGAGAAAGAGGGGGGTTTTTGAAAGTTTCCGAAAACTTGGGCCTGGGCTTTGGCCCATAGGGGCCCATGTGTGGCCGGACAAGGGGGGGAGAGCATCTCCTTTTCCCTCCCCCCTCCTAACCCTAGCCGCCTCTCTCCCTTGCCCCATCCCCTCCACCCGTGAGCCCTCCTCTCTCCCTTAGGCAGCCGCCCCATCCTCTCCCCTGCGTACCACCCTTGCCAGGGTCTCCCCAGCTGCTGTACTCCCTTGCCCTTGCGCCTCCCTCGCTGCCGGCAAAGCCCCGCCCGTCTTCCTCGCTTGCCGACTCGGAGAAGAAGGAGTTCGCTGGTGGTGATCGGCTATTGGAGGGGGAAGAAGAGGAAGAGATTGGGACCATCTTTGGGGGAAGAGCTCGCTGGTGGGTGCTCGTCGTGCCCGGCAAACGGTTCTTCAAGGGTAACCACGTTTTCCCCTCGTTTAGATGCCTTAGCACTTAATTGTTCTATGTCGGTAATTCTGTCGCCTCAGGGCAGATCGCGTTAGAGGGACGTTTTGATATAGTTAAGTGCGGATTCAGCCTCGTGCGTCTCCTAGAAAGTTGTAGAGGACGTCAATAGCTTTCAATGAAGTGCTAGATCGTAATTTTTGGACCCCTGTAGCAAAAGTTATGATTTTATTGGTGCAGCTGTTCTGCAACCCTGTCAGTTTCTGGACAGGTTTTAGTGATATGAACTTTGCGATCAGTTAAAGATAGAATTAGAGGATCTCAGTATAACGAAAGTTGTAGATAATTGTCGTAGCTTTCAGGGAAGCACAAGAACGCGAAAGTTGGTTAAACGATCTGAAAGTTATGATAGTTTTAGTGCGCTGTCCAGAAAGGGTGACGTGAAATCGATGTTTTGTTAATCAGGTTAAAAGTGATTTTAGATGGCCGAATCAGGGAGCTCACCAACTAGGTTTAGTTGGGAAATTTGATAACCTTTCAATGAAGTCCAAGAACACGTAATTTGGACCTCTGTACAGAAAGATATGAATTTTAGAACTTAACTTTTCACAGAAGGTACAGAACAGCAATTAGAAATTTGGAGTCGGGATTGGGTTGCGAGCTATTGCCAGTTGTGTTTGTTTTTAGAATTCATGTGGTTCGTTACTGTGGTCTTAGTCTATGTTCTTGATTGAATTTAGGTGGGGGAAGAGTACCGGAGGCAGCACCGACTTCACGTTCCCAGTTCTCACGTGGTTAAGGCAAGTGCATTGTTTGATTTGTGAATGTGTTTGACTGGTCATGATTGTGTGCTTCTCGATATGTGGTAGCATAGTGATATTGTTGGCTTGATGTTGATTTAAGATTGATGGATGCGTCATATATGTCCATGCTCTATTGTTGTATGTACTTACTGTCTTGTGGTAATTTGATGATGATTAAATGATGAGCATGTGCATATTGAGATCATATTGAGGCTTGGTCATGTGGTGACCAAGTATGTTTCCTTTGAGATCCCCGTCATGAAGGTGACGGGCCCGAGATCCCCTCACTCGTGGAGTGTGGGCTTGAGGTCCCCATTACTTGCGGAGTAATGGGCAATTGGTCCCTGTGCGTGCGCGCACAGGCATGGGTATGCGGCGACGGTTGCATACTCTGCATTACCGGTGTAATGCACACAGAAAGATAAAGAGAAAGGATCCTTGAGCATTGCATCTGCATGTGAAGTGTTTGTTGTTGATCTTCTGTATATTGATGCTGATGTTATGGCTTCTATTTACGTACTTGCTGAGTCTGTGGACTCACTCTTGCGTTGTTGTTGTTTTAGGTACAGAGCCAAGAACGTCATGCATGGGGGGAAGTAGACTGCTAGTCACACACATGCCACATGAACTAAATAAAGTTGAATGATCTTCAGATAGTAATTGTTATTAGTAAATGAGCGAGATGCTCAAAGGTTTATTATATCTTGTGTCTTGAGGTGGTTTAAGTGTAATAACGATGAGTAGTTGAACTTTATACTTCATCTGGATTCTTTGGATATGTAGCATATCTTTGATTATCTTTTGATGTCTCTAGATGGTAGTTTGGTTAAATTATGATTCATTTGAATGTTGGAACCTCCGTGTAATTAACTTTATAAGGAGGTTCTGAAATTTATTAAGTTTGCTATGATTAGAATTATTAGGGTTTGTTTAGTAGCATTCCGGGCTCATGTTGGGTGGGTGTTCTGATTGGTATCGAGCGGGCGGTAGGTCCGTGGTGATTGGATTTACAACCTAGGCAACTTAAATTGCTAAAATTTTGTAATGGTTAATGAACTTATAAACTGACACCTTGGTGCATGATGGGATGGGATGGGTCAAGCATTGCATTTACGCTTCCGTTGAGTTGTATTAATGATTCCTGTTTTGAGATGATCTGTTATATCTATAGCATAATACTATGGTTATTATGTGTGGGGGTAACCCATGTTGAGAGATGGAGGTAGTGGTTGTGGTCCTGGGCTATACCAGGTTACACCACCGTTCGTGGTATAGGAATAGCGAAGTATCCACTTAAGAGATCGTAGTACGAGCGCAGAAGCGAGTTTACTTAAAAGAGTTGTTCTCTTCCCCGAATTTGAATTTGGTCAACTCTTATCCAGTTGAGATTGATGAGTTTCTCTTGGGTTATTCATTCTTGTGGTTGATAGGTTACTTTGAGAAAAGTTGATGCGTTTCCATTGGTTTACTTTGCCCCTTAAAGCA
This sequence comes from Ampelocalamus luodianensis, assembly GCA_036346255.1. Taxonomy (NCBI): domain Eukaryota; kingdom Viridiplantae; phylum Streptophyta; class Magnoliopsida; order Poales; family Poaceae; genus Ampelocalamus; species Ampelocalamus luodianensis. The sequence continues at coordinate 50,524,464 of CM070629.1, read as the reverse complement.
TTTATTGTTTTCCCAACTGTTGAGTTAATCTTGCGGCCGCCGAATTTGGTTAATTGTAAAGATTGGCCTTTGTGTTGGAGTTCTGTTTGTCTTATTGGAAAACATGACCACATTATTTCACTTGATGTTTTTGGTTAATAAAAGTTTCGTTTTGCAAGTCCTTTAGTACAAGAAAGCTTTGAATCAATGTAACTTCCTTGGGTATTTCGAGTGTTGAAGTTGAATGGTTCTCTTTTATGAAAGAAAATATTAAATTCTTTAGCGATGTCTTCTTGTGGTTAAGATGGAGGTTATAAACAAAGAAATTGATGGGAATGATATGTGTTATCGGTGAGGTCTGCGAGTGTGTGAATGATCGATCATAACTAAGATCCTTCAAAGGAAAGCTCATAAATTTGAAAGTGTCTTGTAGTAGTTCTTGATGAGCCGTGTTTAATAGTACAACTATACCTAATTGTAAACCGTAGAGTTAACAAGAAGGGTGGAACATTTATGAATTGATTTGATCATTAAGAGTGATACATTTGGTAAACTTCTTTGGTAAATTGGATTAACGGATGCAATGGATTAACCTAACCGTTTGGGATGGTTAAGTACAAAAGGAGTTAGATTATTGTGTTAGTGGATATTAATCTTGGAGTAACCCTTGGTGGATGTTTAGTGATTGTATGTAATTGTTAGGTGCAATTATTGACTATTAAAGTTTGGTGTTGAGCTTTACTAAGAGAAAAATTGATGGGATTTAATAGATGAACAATAATTACATGATGGTAGAACTATCGGATAATAGTATGTCATTGATGGAAGGGCTTTGGGATAACCTTTTAAATTGTGTAGTTAGTTCCTCTAAATAAAGTGGTTGTTGTAGTGAGGGTGTAAGAATCAGTATGCACTCATTTGAGGATGAGATGATAAAGGGTATGTCACATTTTGGTGAGCCTTGGTGGCTAATAAGGAAGAGTTGAGGATAACGAATCTTGTTAAGAGTGAATTATTCTTGGTGTTGATAAGACTGCCCACAAGAGATTGTGACGCGTCGGAGTGGTGATGATTCTTCTAGAAGAAAAAATAAGTCGATTGCTTTTCGTAGTATCGGATAAATGAAATGTTTGGAGTTTGGCATTCTTGATCCTTTGGTTGTTCATGATTTATGTCGTAGATGATATTAGTTTGACCAATGAGGCGTATTGGAAGGTTCTATTTAGTTCTTAAGTGATTAATGTGATTTGGTTTTAAAGGTATTACTGTTTGGGTTGACAAGTAATGATGTAATCAAAGAAAACTGTTTTAATTGTTGTGGAAAATGAGTACCATAAGCATTTGAGGTTGGGGTTGAGAATTGTAATTTGCAACCTTTACGTAGTTCTGACTTAAGAGTTTCTTGGGTGTCCTTAGCAATGTTTATTATGATTTATGGAGGTTTGAAAATTTCTTCTTGTGGGACATGTGCCCACAACTGTGGACTTGTGTTTTGTTTTTTTTGAGATCATTACTATTTGATTGTTACTCTTGGTCTCGTGCTCATTCCGACGAGCAAAGCTTGCTTGTGTGTTGAACCTTGTATTTGTTTGTTTCTTCCTTTTTGAGAAAGGATTTAACCTACTTGTGTTGCCAAGTCTAATAGAGAGTATTATGGTGATGGTGGTTGGAGGTGGACAAGTATTTGGTAGTGGTGAGATTTTGGGAACCAGTCTATGTGAAGAAACGATGAGAAGGTGTATTGGTTTTGACCTATAACTTCTTTGAGAGATTTTTATGGAGTGATTGTCATTGGGAAACAACTGATTAGTGTTTCGACTAGTGGAACCTAAGGCGAATTATGATCCAGTAACCTTTGTCCATGTTGGAATATTGGGATTAACGAAATTATGGACTCTTGATAAACTTATCAGAGTATCGCAATTGGATACTTAGTATGATTGTGCAGAAGAGTTTTGATGGTGAAGGTTAATGAGAGTAGCGGTGTGGAGAAACCTAAGTGTTGTGCTAATTAATGGGATAGCAGGAATTGTTGAGTTATGATCAAGTATGATTCGGCCTCAGTAGGTAACCCTATGGGGGTTAGATTATCTCTAAGTATAACTTGGTCAAGAATTTATTTATTAATTGACGTTGGTGATTGAGTATGTTTGAATCTTGGTCAAACAGTTAGGGTTTTTGACGGGTATATTGTGGTTGTGTGGCTGAATTGGATTGGTGTGGATTAGAGAAGGTCTAAGGCACGTGAAATAAATCGCCTTGGGACGGTTACTTCATTAGTGAGGGCGTGGATGTTAATGATTGAGGTTTTGTTGAGCTATGTGAAATTTTAGTGAAAGAATTTAAGGATTTCCTATCAATCATAATAGAAATTCATTGCAGGAGACTTCGATGTTGATTTTGGGCTTTGCATTTTTATATTAGAACCTTCGATGCCAATGATTATGTGCAGAAGTGGTAGAATAAGAGTGGATTCCGAGTAGTGGACTGATCATTGATAGTATCCTTTGGAGCTAGTATATGAGAGGGTGGGATGTGAATTTCAAAATTGTTCATCCTTAACGGATTAAGGGATGTGATAGTGGGTGAAATCTATATTGAGTTGTGTTAGAAATTATTTTGACAAGTTCATTCGGTAGTGAAATTGGCTAGAGTACGAGATTGTGGGTTGGAAGAGTCTCCCTGCATAAGTGTGGGTTTTGTGATTGGTAGAGCATAGGTTTGAGGTTGCCAATTTAAGAGAAATGAGTTAATGCGTTATGCAATGATTTGGGATCCTTTGGTTTAAGAGAAAGTAATTTCTTAAAGAAAGATTGTGGTAAAGTGGCGTGATCTTAGATAGTGAGATGCTTTCTTAGTTCTTACTTGAACTACGTGGTTATGATGGATGTCGATTATAAAATTGAGTTGGTTCTTGTCGGTATGTGTGATTCCTTCCAGTTAGGAAAAGGGGTAAAACTGGTTTTTTTTTTCGAGTGATTTCGCTTTTGGCTTGTGTGGCTTTTATTTCTAAACTGCCTATTTTGGAAAGTGGAAAAGATTTCGTGGTAAATCTATTGATTTTGGATTGGGCTCTTCTAAGAGAAGGTGACTTTAAGTTGGATGCATTTTGACTCCTTTGTTTTCAGTTGAGTTTTTCGGATAAGTGAGTTGGCCAGGCGAGTTCTTTGTGCGTCCCTTATACAGAGATCTTTGCTTGCTTAGGTAAAGTGATCGATTGAGTGTTGGAACAAGAGTTCTGCGGGTTCTGCGAGACGATGTACTTGGTACAAAAGGAAGTTTAACCAAAGGTGTGTTGGAGAGGTTCCTTAGTCACGGAATATGTAGATTGGCATATCGCTAGGACCGTCTCGAGTACTTGCGCAGTACGCAATGTCTTGTGTTCTTGGTCTTGAGAGAGCACATGAGAGGTCCGGAGCTTAAGTTTTGTTGGGCTGTTGACCACAGTAAGACCTTACTTTTGAGTCCCGTGTGTGGAGCGTGCGTAAGGGTCGAGATTAGTCTTGAAGTGAAAGACGTTATCCGTCAAGGTGATGGGATCATATAAGTCCGAGAGGAAGTGTCTTGTGAAGTGGAATCTCGCATGCGCGGCAGTGTGCAGGATTGTTCACAGCGGGTGGGTGGTAACGTTAGTAGGTTTCAGCTGTGATTATTCCTTGGCGTTAAGCGTGGTTAGAATTCGGGACGAATTCGGTTTAAGGGGTAGAATGTAGTGCCTCGAATAGAATTCGGAAGAAACCTAGTTAAGTAAAGGAAAAAGTATTAGGAAGTTGTTTCCGTGAAGGACTAGTTGGAAATTATGTCATAGCGGGAGAAAGAGGGGGGTTTTTGAAAGTTTCCGAAAACTTGGGCCTGGGCTTTGGCCCATAGGGGCCCATGTGTGGCCGGCCAAGGGGGGGAGAGCATCTCCTTTTCCCTCCCCCCTCCTAACCCTAGCCGCCTCTCTCCCTTGCCCCATCCCCTCCACCCGTGAGCCCTCCTCTCTCCCTTAGGCAGCCGCCCCATCCTCTCCCCTGCGTACCACCCTTGCCAGGGTCTCCCCAGCTGCTGTACTCCCTTGCCCTTGCGCCTCCCTCGCTGCCGGCAAAGCCCCGCCCGTCTTCCTCGCTTGCCGACTCGGAGAAGAAGGAGTTCGCTGGTGGTGATCGGCTATTGGAGGGGGAAGAAGAGGAAGAGATTGGGACCATCTTTGGGGGAAGAGCTCGCTGGTGGGTGCTCGTCGTGCCCGGCAAACGGTTCTTCAAGGGTAACCACGTTTTCCCCTCGTTTAGATGCCTTAGCACTTAATTGTTCTATGTCGGTAATTCTGTCGCCTCAGGGCAGATCGCGTTAGAGGGACGTTTTGATATAGTTAAGTGCGGATTCAGCCTCGTGCGTCTCCTAGAAAGTTGTAGAGGACGTCAATAGCTTTCAATGAAGTGCTAGATCGTAATTTTTGGACCCCTGTAGCAAAAGTTATGATTTTATTGGTGCAGCTGTTCTGCAACCTTGTCAGTTTCTGGACAGGTTTTAGTGATATGAACTTTGCGATCAGTTAAAGATAGAATTAGAGGATCTCAGTATAACGAAAGTTGTAGATAATTGTCGTAGCTTTCAGGGAAGCACAAGAACGCGAAAGTTGGTTAAACGATCTGAAAGTTATGATAGTTTTAGTGCGCTGTCCAGAAAGGGTGACGTGAAATCGATGTTTTGTTAATCAGGTTAAAAGTGATTTTAGATGGCCGAATCAGGGGAGCTCACCAACTAGGTTTAGTTGGGAAATTTGATAACCTTTCAATGAAGTCCAAGAACACGTAATTTGGACCTCTGTACAGAAAGATATGAATTTTAGAACTTAACTTTTCACAGAAGGTACAGAACAGCAATTAGAAATTTGGAGTCGGGATTGGGTTGCGAGCTATTGCGATTGTGTTTGTTTTTAGAATTCATGTGGTTCGTTACTGTGGTCTTAGTCTATGTTCTTGATTGAATTTAGGTGGGGGAAGAGTACCGGAGGCAGCACCGACTTCACGTTCCCAGTTCTCACGTGGTTAAGGCAAGTGCATTGTTTGATTTGTGAATGTGTTTGACTGGTCATGATTGTGTGCTTCTCGATATGTGGTAGCATAGTGATATTGTTGGCTTGATGTTGATTTAAGATTGATGGATGCGTCATATATGTCCATGCTCTATTGTTGTATGTACTTACTGTCTTGTGGTAATTTGATGATGATTAAATGATGAGCATGTGCATATTGAGATCATATTGAGGCTTGGTCATGTGGTGACCAAGTATGTTTCCTTTGAGATCCCCGTCATGAAGGTGGCGGGCCCGAGATCCTCACTCGTGGAGTGTGGGCTTGAGGTCCCCATTACTTGCGGAGTAATGGGCAATTGGTCCCTGTGCGTGCGCGCACAGGCATGGGTATGCGGCGACGGTTGCATACTCTGCATTACCGGTGTAATGCACACAGAAAGATAAAGAGAAAGGATCCTTGAGCATTGCATCTGCATGTGAAGTGTTTGTTGTTGATCTTCTGTATATTGATGCTGATGTTATGGCTTCTATTTCGTACTTGCTGAGTCTGTGGACTCACTCTTGCGTTGTTGTTGTTTTAGGTACCGAGCCAGAACGTCATGCATGGGGAAGTAGACGCTAGTCACACACATGCCACATGAACTAAATAAAGTTGAATGATCTTCAGATAGTAATTGTTATTAGTAAATGAGCGAGATGCTCAAAGGTTTATTATATCTTGTGTCTTGAGGTGGTTTAAGTGTAATAACGATGAGTAGTTGAACTTTATACTTCACTGGATTGCTGGATATGTAGCATATCTTTGATTATCTTTTGATGTCTCTAGATGGTAGTTTGGTTAAATTATGATTCATTTGAATGTTGGAACCTCCGTGTAATTAACTTTATAAGGGAGGTTCTGCCGAAATTTATTAAGTTTGCTATGATTAGAATTATTAGGGTTTGTTTAGTAGCATTCCAGGCTCATGTTGGGCTGGGGTTTTACAATTGTTTAGATATAATATACTTTTTATCTGTTGGAACCTTCGTATAGCTAACTATACAAAGGAGGTTCTACCGGAATTTTATAAATTGTCCTAGGTTAGATTTGTTTAATGATTCTTTAGTAGCATTCTAGGCTCATGTTGGGCTGGGGTGTTACAGTTGGTATCAGAGCGGGCTGTAAGTCCGTGGTGAATGGATTAACAACTTAGGTAACTTAATTTGCTAAAATTTTGTAGTGGTTAATGAACTTAAAAACTTGACACACTGGTGCACAGTAGGATGGGAATGGGTCAAGCATTGCATTTACGTTTCCGTTATGTCGCATTGATTATTGCTGTTATGAATTGATTACGAATGCTTATGACTTGATTATTATGATAGCTATGTAACTATAGTTGTTGTTAAGAGGTTGAGGTCGTGGTTGTGGCCCTAGGCTTTACCAGGTTACACCACCGTTCGTAGTATGAGATTAGCGAAGTGATTACCTCGAGTACCATGGCTACAGGTACTGTGGATGAATACCCTTAGGAAAGTTGTTCAAAGTTGTTCTCTTCTTGAGCTTGATTTAGACCAATTCTGGGTATAGATGCGGATGGTGAAATTTGTTGGGATTTCACTTGGTCTCTATTTGTGTCTTGGGAGTTCTGCCCTTCTTATTGGAAAATCTGATTCATTTATTCGCTTGGTATTCAGGATGCTGAAAGTTTTCTAGTGCAAGTTCTTTATCATGTGAAAGCTTTGGCTTTATGTATTTCTTTTGGATTATTTTGAGTTTTGAAGTCAATGCCTCTTTTCCTAAAGGGAGTTAAAATCCTTTTGTGAGATCCTAATATGTCTAAGTGGGAGGTTTTAAACATAGAAGTTCATTGATAAGGTTTGAGTTCTCAAGTCGGATCTGCAGCGTGGTGCATGATTGGTCTTAGCCCAGATCTTTGGAATTGGAGCTGATTAATGTGATGTTGTCATAGGGTAATTACTTGTTGGGTAGTGACAAAAAAAGTATGTCCATACCTAATTGGGGTCAGAAGAATTATTAGGAAGTATGGAACATTGATGAGACTGGTTTGATCACTATGGGTGAGAAATTTGGTAAGTTTCTCTGGTAGATTGGATTTGCTGGACTCAACGGATTAACCTAATCCTTTGGGATGGATAAGTCCAGAAGGTGTTAGGTTAGTGTCATAGTGGATATTCATCTTGGAAGTTATCTTTCATGGATAAGTACTGATCATATGTAATTGATAGGTGCAATTATAATGTATCAAAGTATAGTGTTGAGCATCGCTAAGAGATGAACTGATGGGATGTAGTTGGCGATCTTTGTTTACTTGATGGTGGAGTGGTAGGATAATAATGTGTCTTTGATAAGAAGGTTGATCATTAAAAATTGTTTACGTTGCTAAACCGGTTGGATTACTTGATCTCAATGGTTAAATTTAATTGTGTAGGGAGGGAGAGAAAGGGATGTATTTGACTGTTGTCCTAGTGGATAATAATATGGAAATTGCCTTTAACTAGTTGCTTGATGGTCTCATATTTGCTAGTGGGAACGTAGATAGTGAAAGGACCATAAATTCTTGCATGACTGTATAATTCGTTAAATGTCTACGATAACCGCTAGATTGGAAGTTGTGTACAAAATGAGTGTGAGCATTGCTAATAGGTGAAGGGTTAAAAAAATATATATGATTTATTCATGTGTGTCTCATGAGGATCGTGACTTGTGGCTGTATGCCCTTGTTAAAAGAGTTGACGATAAAGATTCTTGTTAAGAGTTTATTATTCTTGATGTTAATAAGATTGTCTGTAAGGGATTGTGTCTTGTGGGAGTGGTGATGATTCTTTTAGAAAGAAGGTAATTTGACCGCCTCCCGTAATATCGGTTAAATGGAAAGTTTGCAGTTTTGCGTTTGTGAGCTTTTGGTAGTTCATGCTTAATGTGGTGGCTGAAATTGTTGAGAAAGGCGAGGCATGATAATGTTCTAATGGGTTCTTAAGTGATTAATGTGAATTGTTTTAAAAGTACTTTTTCTTTGGGTTAGCAAGTGGTGATGTAATCAAAGGAAATTGTTTCCTCTGCTAAAAGAAAAAAAAAAGAAAGGTGTACCATAAGTATTTGAGCTTGGAGCTCGGGATGATAACCTGCAACTTTTCTATCGTTGCCGCTTAAGTGTTTCTTGAGTTTCAAAAGCAAGGTTTTATTGTGATTTATCAATGTTTGAAACTCCCTTCTTGTGGAACATGTGCCATCAATTGTGGTCCAGTCTTTTGTTTTTCGAGATCAATGCTATTTGACTATTTCTCTCGGTTTTGTGCTCACTGTGAGGAGTAGCGTTTCCTCGTGTGATAAATCTTGCATTTGTTTGCTCTTTCCTATTGAGAAAAGATTAACCGACTTGGGTTGCAAGGTCTTATAGAGTGTAATGTGGCGTTTGGTTGGTGGTGGTCAAGTAAATGACCGCAGTGAGAATTATGGGAGCCAAGCTATTTGAAGATCAATAGAAAGTGATTTGGTTTTGTCCTACGACTCTTGGAAAGAATTGGATTTAAATGGAATGATTGTCGTTGAAATAAAATGGATTAGTGTTACAACTAGTTGAACCCATAGCGAACTATAATCCAAGAACCTTCATTCATGTTGGAATGTTGGGACTATCAAAAGTCTGGAAGTTATATCAATGTGTTAGAGTATCGCGATTGGGTAATTCTGCAAGGATGGGTAGGTGATCTATGACGGTGTAGTTTAATGAGAGTAGAATTAGCGAAGTAATTTAATCGTAATGTAAATTGGTGGAATAGTAGGTAAGGTTGAGATGTCGGCAGGTATGCCCTGGTTTTAGTGAATAACCTTATGGGAAATAGAATTCTTCTAAAAGATAATTTGGTCGAGAAAAATATTTACATGTGAATGATAATATTTGAGTATGTTTAGAGTGTGGGAATTTTAGTGAATGAACCTGAGGATTTCCCGATTTTTTATACGAAAAGTTGGTTGTAGGAATCTTGGAGGTTGAATTTGGGCTTTGCATTTTTATGCTAGAACCTTGGTTGTCAATGGTTATGTGTAAAAGTAGTAGAATAAGAGTGGATTCCGAGTAGTGGGATGATCATTAATAGTATCCTTTCGGTGTAGTAAATGAGAGTGTATGATGTGAATTTCAAATTGTTTATCCTTAACGGATTGAGGGATGTGATGGTGGGTGAAATCTATATTGAGTTGCGTTGGGAATTATTCTGTCAAAGTAATTCATTCGGTAGAGAAGTTGGCTAGAGTACGATATTGTGGATTGGAAGAATCTCCCTGCATAAGTGTGGATTCTGTGTTCGGTAGAACATTGCTTTGAGGTTGCCAATTTAAGAGAAATGACTTAATGTGTTATGCGATGATTTGGGATCCTATGGTTTAAGAGAAAGTTAAATTCTTAAAAGAAAGATTGTGGAAAAGGTTGTGATCTTGGATAGTGAGATATTCTCTTAGTTCTTACTTGAACTATGTGGTTATGACGGATGTCAATTACAAATTGAGTTGGTTCTTGTCGGTATGTGTGATTCCTTGCAGTTAAAAAAAAGAAATGGTTAAACTGGTTTGTCGAGTGATTTCGCTTTTAGCTTGTGTGGCATTTATTTCTAAACTGCCTATTTGAAAAGTGGAAAAGATTTCGTGGTAAATCCATTGATTTTGGATCGGGCTCTTCTAAGAGAAGATGGTTTTGAATTGGATGCATTTTGACTCCTTTGTTTTCCGTTGAGTTCTTCGGATAAGTGAGTTGGTAGGCAAGTTCTTTGTGCGTCCCTTGGTGGAGGAGATGCTGCTTGCAAAGGTAAAGTGGTCGACTGAAAGTTGGAACAATAGCTCCGTGTGTTTTGTGCAGACGGTGTACTTCGGTACCCAAAGGAAGTTTAACCAAAAGTGTGTTGGATAGGTCCCGATAGTTACAGGGATTTGTAAGTTGGCGTATTGCTATGACCATCTCGAGTCCATGCGCGGAGCACGTAATGCCTTGTATGTTCCGATGCTGAGTGAGTGCTTGAGATATTCGAAGTTTGAGGATCTCGAAGAGTCAGAACGAGTTCTGAGAAAGAAAACGTTGAAGTACGTTAAGATGATTTGGTCATAGCGGACCGATGGAGAGGCCACTTGGGAATTAGAGTCTCGCATGCGCGAGCTATACCTAGAGTTATTCACAACAGGTGTGTGTTAATGTCTTTAAGTTATAGCTGTGGTTATACCTGGGCGTAAGCGTGGTTAGAATTCAGGGACGAATTCAGTTTAAGGGGGGTAGAATGTAATACTCCAGAGTAGGAATCGGGAGAAGAACTAAATAATTAAAGAAAAGGTATTAATTAGAAATTGATTCGGGAGAAGGGTCTATTTGAAAATTAGTAAATTAAGCAGTCGGCGAAGGGGGAAACTAGCGTTTTACCTCAACTTGGGCATGGGCCTTAGCCCCTGAGGCCTCTTGGTGGCCGGCCAAGGGGGGGAGGTGCCCCTTTTCTCCCCCCAAACACTAGCCGCCCCCCCCAACTTTCCCCCACCCCTAGCCACCGCCCCCATCAGCTCCTCCCTGCGCCTCCACCCCTCCCCTTCCCCTCTCCAAGCCGCCTGAAGGATCTAGACCCGCCATTATGTGTTAATGAAGTATTTTGGTGATTAATGACAAATGCACTTGTGATACTAACACTCTTATTATTATATCATGTTTAGTCTCAGCTTGGATATAAAAGAAAAAAATCCAAACAGGTATGTAATGACAAATGCACTTGTGAGACTAACACTCTTATTATTATATCATGTTTAGTCTCAGCTTGGATATAAAAGCAAAAGTCCAAACAAGTATGTATTCATTAATGACAAATCTATTTGTGAGACCAGCAACTCTATTGATTATCTATTGCTTAGTCTCGTTTGGATATAAAGATGAAAATACAAGAAGTATGCATTCTACTTCTTCTTATTTTATCTTGTTGCATTCATCGGATCCAAAATATAGGTTAAACTCCACCAAAAAGGTTAACTTGGATATGTGCATATGTTTCAATTACACATTTGTGTATGCACACATTTAGGGGGAGTTCATTCTATATTTTGTGGTTTCATTAGTATTGATCCATATTCTCTTTCCACATATACTAAGGATCTTTACTTTGAAACATATCCTTGAATATATTTAACTTGTGTAGTTAATATATTCATATGAGTATATGAGAGCATATGAGACTTGTGTAGTTCATAGATGCTCATATATCCTTGAATATATTTAACTTGTGTAGTTAATATATTCATATGAGTATATACAACTTGTGTAGTTCGTATACACTCATATTTAGTATATACAACTTGTAGTTCGTATATACTCATGGTATATATAACTTGTGTAGTTTATATATATACTCATGTTTATCTATATTCAATTATTTGAGATTATCTTGTGGGACTAACATGTGTGCTAAGATGTTTAAAGGCTTAGTCCCAGTTCATAGATGGCGACATGGTAAGAGAAATGCATGACAATAGAGGGATCATGACTAATAGCTTGATAGCATGTTCTTGTGTCTTATGGATCAAGTTAGTATCATGCATGCATTTGATTTTGAAATTATATTTAAATTTGAAGGCTTTAAGTGCATTGATCAGAAATCGGTTGTACCGGAGTTACACTGCGGTACTACCGCATTGCGGTCGTTCCGATTTCTAGTTGGCGGTTGAAGAAAACCAGAATCGATGAATTTTGGCTCAGAGCTCTCTTTGATAATCGGTCGTACCGCTTTTGAGAAACGGTCGTACCGATATGCGGTTGTACCGATGTTTGTATGGCGGTATGAATTTTCCAGAGAGCATGTCGTTTCGGCAATTTGGAAACCCTGCAATCGGTCGTACCGCTCCTTCGTGCGGTACGACCGGACCAAGCGGTAGTACCGCAACTTGGTTGGCAGTTGTACCGGTCCAGGTTTTTCAACAGCTTGTTTAGAAGAATTTTGCAGGTATATCTTGCTAATTAATGTTAATCATTATGGGACTAACATTTTCCATGAGTTGGATGAATAGGTTATGTTCCAGGGTAATGGAGACTTCAGATGACATCATGAGTTGATCGTCATCAAGTCGAGGTTCAAGAAGAGGATGTATCATGTGTTGATGCATAACAAGATCTCGAAGAAGAGATGATCATGAGTTGATCATCAAGTCAACAGAAGACTCATCTTGTGATGATTGAGGTCAGGTAAAGGATGCATCATGTGTTGATGCATATCAAGATTCAGGATGAAGAATGTCATCATGTGTTGATGAGCATCAAGTCAAGATCCCGAAGTGACGAAGATCATCATGTGTTGATGATATTCAAGTCATCATGTGTTGATGAGCTTTCAAGTCAAGAACCCGGACTTGAAGTGAAGATGTGCGTCATCAAGCTTCAAGAAGATGCTCAAGGCAAAGGTATGACTAGCTAGGGCTAAGGATGTGTTCCTAGTCTTTTACCGGTCTTGGTGTTTGGTTGGAAGACCGGATTGCTAGTATAGGTTGCCGTACTATTAAGAGGGGTCTTGTCTAGTAACTATAGTCTCATCATGTGTTGATAACTCAATCTCACTTGCTCTAGCTCACTCTAACATGTTGCCTATATTTGCGAATATGTTTTGCAAATAGTTGAGGCTTATGGATAATCCTTGAAGCATGTGACTATACTTTGCAAATGTGTTTTGCAAACGGTTGAAGTCCATGTACCTACTCCTTGTGGCATGATCTAAGTTTGCAAATGTGTTTTGCAAATTGTTGGGATTCATGTATTTTCCCTTGGCATGGTCTAAGATTGCTTGTTGCTAACTCTTTGGACTTAGACCATGGTAGTGGCTCTTTTGAGTTGTGTTTTTTTATTTGATCAAATATTTTTGAGATCAATCAAATAGGTGGGTTGTGTAGCCCTCTGAATAAGCTTTCAATAGAGTACAAGATCACTCAATTCCGACATCGGAGTCAAAAGTTATGACCTTTTTACCGAGTGTCGTTTGTGCTGATTTTGAGCTGCGGTACGACCGCCATGTAAAGAGCGGTACGACCGCCTAGAACGGTTGTACCGGCCCTTGTGAGGGCGGTACGACCGCAAAAGTCTGTAACGGCTAGTTTTTGGCTGTTTCGTCTCCAAACGGCTAGTTTTTTGTGTAGGGATTATAAATACCCCCATGACCGGTTGAGAGGCAACCTTTGGCATCGCATTTCACTCTCTTGAACTAGTGTGAGCTTCTCCTCTCATTTGTGCATGTGTTGCACCTTGTGAGCAAGGAGAGAGGTCTCTAGTTGCATGTGTTGCATCTAGAGGTGGATTTCGTATCCACTTGAGTTTATGCATTCATTGCACGTGGTGAGAGTCAAGCAAGGGGCTTGGCTTATTACTCTTGGTGTTTGCCGACACCTAGACAGTGTGGAGACGTCGTGGTCCGGTGATCTTCTCAAGTGAAGCTTGTGAGAAGGCCCGGTGTTTGTGAGTGGCTTGGTGCTCCCCATCTCCGGAGTGGAGTAAGAGCAACCCTTGTGGAGCGAGCTGTTGATACCTCAGAGGAAGGCTTAATTCGTGGAGCCGGTCTAATTGGTTTGGGTTTCCCTCAACGTGGACTAGGGGAGACCGGCGAGTCTCCGAACACCACAGTAAAACATCGCCGTGTCATCTTGTGGTTTGCATTCTTGAGCTCTACCATATTGCAATTTTCATTCATATAATTAAGTTGCTCATTCATTGTGTATGAATGTTTGTCATGCTATGTGCTATTTACATTGCTTAAGTTGAATTGCTTACAAGTTCATGCTTGATTGATCATTATCAATAGACTTATATTATTGGTGCACTTAGTTGAGCCTAGTGGATTTAGGCTTTATTTGTGCAAAACTGTATTTGTATTAGCTTCCGCATTAGAAATCGGTTTTAGCGCATAGAAGTTTTTAAAAGCCTATTCACCCCCCCCCCTCTAGTCAGCCTCCTCGATCTTACACCGCCCCATCTTCCATTGGTGTTGCCCCTGCCTTTGGTGCTGCCGACCAAACAAAGGAAGGAGAGGAAGACCGTGGGACTGCATCCTTTCGAGGGGGAGGAAGGGAAAGAGGGAGAGGATCATCTTCGTAGGGGTGGTTCGTCGTCTCCCTGCGATTATTCAAGGGTAACCTCAGCTCCCATTTGATCCGATGCTTTTTTGGATAGTTAATCAAGATCGGTAATTATGGTCTACTCGGGACAGATTTCGTTAGACAGTCGTTTTGATGTAGTTAAGTGCGGATTCAGTCCTGAGCATCTCCTAGAGTATTGTAGAGGACGTCGTCACCTTTCAATGAAGTGCTAGGTTGCATCATTTGGACCTTTGTAGCAGAAGTTATGAATTTTTTAGTGTGACTGTTCTACAAATCTGTCGGTATTCTAACAGGTTTTAGTAATCTGACTTGGGCGACAGTTAAAGGGAAAATTAGAGGAGCTCAATATAACGAAAGTTATAATTGTTGTAGCTTTTAGGGAAGCCCAAGAACGCAAAATTTGGACAAACGAGCTGAAAGTTATGGTAGTTTTAGTGTACTGTCCAGAGAACCTGGCGTGAAATCGATGTTCTGTTAATTAGCATGTTCTGTCCACACAGGGGACAGAACAACATTTAAGAATTGCTGTCCACACAGGGGACAGAACAACATTTAGGAATTGGGGTTGGGTTCGCGTTAAAAGAACTATTGCAAGTTCGTGTTTGCTTTTATAGTTTGTTTGGTCCATTACTATTGTCTTAGTATGCTTTTTAATGAATTTAGGTGGAGGACTGGTCCCGGAGGCAGCACCCTTTTCACATCCTCCGTTCTCACGCGGTTAAGGCAAGTACTCTGTTTGATAGAGTAATTATGAATTGTTTGACAATGAGTGCTAGCATTTTGATACATATTAGCTATGCTTGGTTGCTAGTGAGGTATGTTGATTAAAGATGGTGAATGCTTATGATACGAATGATTGTAATTCATGTATGGTGTTGATGTTGTTCATGATTATTGCGAAATTGTAATTGTTCATGTGCACAATGAAAGCATACATAAGACTTGGTCACGTGGTGACTAGGTATGCATATTCGAGGTCCCCGTCATGTAGATGACGGGCTTGAGGTCCCCACATTCGTGGAATGTGGGCATTGAAAAGAGGTCCCTATCATGAAAACGATGGGCTTATGGTCCCCACACTTATGGATTGTGGACTTGAGGTCCCCTTTACTTGCGGAGTATTGGGCAATTGGTCTCTGCGCTTGCGAGCATAGGCATGGTATGCGACGACGGTTGCATATCTCGCATTACCAGTAAAATGTGAAAAAGTGGAAGAGAAAGAAAAGATGCATTGCATATTTGCATTCATACAACATGAGCTATGTTTCCGAGTAAAGCTTTGGATGTGAATGTTGTAGCTGTAAGTGTGAGGTTAATAATTCTTTTTGGTACTTGCTGAGTCTTTGGGCTCACTCTTGGTTTTGTTGTGTTTTAGGTACCTTTTGCAAGAACAGCATGCATGGGAGGGAGTAGACTTGAGTTGGAGTCACACACTGCCACGCATCGTTACAAGTTGATTAATTCTTTTAGAGTGTCCATCAATAATTAAGCGAACTTTTAAGAAATGATCATGGTTAGGCTTTATGCATCGAGGTTATATGTAATAATGATGAGAAACGTACTTTGGTTACCTTGAATATGTCCAAGCAGAATATCATGTTTTTTAATGCTTAGTGATGATATTGGATGTTGGATTATTTAGATATAATATACTTTTTATATTTTGGAACCTTCGTACAACTAACTATACAAAGCAGGTTCTGCCGGAATTTGATAAATTGTCCTAGGTTAGATTTGTTTAATGATTCTTTATTAGCATTCCAGGCTCATGTTGGGCTGGGGTGTTACACCAGAAATTTTGTCCTGTGTGTTAGTTCGGCGCTCTTTCCATCGTATATTCCTTTGTTGGCAACATAGTCGATGAATGACCTACATGATTCCAAAAAGTTATCCTCGACCATTTCAAACTAATGAAGACTAAAATAGAGTTATGTATGGAGGAAATGAGTATTCCTCTCAGAATGTTGAACTTGTGTTCGCTGCGAATTAGGGAATCAAGGTATATCACATGGTTCCTCATTGGTATAATGACTAAAAGGATCCAGTGGTACCTACTCATGTATGTCGCTATAGTCATTAAACCTAAGTTCGTGCTATGTATAAAGTACAAATAAAATTTGTAGAGCAAGTAGTGACACTTAACCCTCGTTGTAGGGCACGAGTATGTACTTCATGTTCTGCTGACGAAGCAATGCCTGCGTTATGTATTTCTCGACGAAGGACGAGTCTGCTTGGATGGTTTGCAACCATACCACATGTGGGTCGAGGAAATCCACCGGTTCTTTCTATTCCCGGACATTTTTCATCATGTATCTGTACATAAGCAATGAGTTGTGATATTTATCGGTATTACGTGAATGTACTTGATTGTACGCACTTACAGTGTCCAACATCGTAGAAGCGAGGCGTCGAGGCCAACGAGGTTGAATAGGTCATATAAGTCGTTGAAGCCCATGACGAAGTGGTTCGTCCCGTTGAAGAAGTGCTTATGCTCGTATCTGATGGTGATTCCAGTATCGCACCCCTCCTTTTGGGTCTTCTCCGAGTACTAGGCATGCAAATCCTAACAAGCATATCCAGCACACCCTAATACTGCATCGGAGCACAACAGTTTTTCGATGATGTACTTCCCAGATATCCCGGACTTCCCGGACTTGAGAGGTGCCTTAACGTTCGTCGATTTCGATTTGGCCTTAAGGATTGGCAGCATCTTCCTGCGAGACGACTCGGGACCCGATACAGCGGCACGCTTTTCTTGTTCCTTCGGCGTCTTCTCCACGGGAACCAATAAGGTGGCCTTCTGAGGCGAAATATGAGGTGGAGTCATCGAGGGTCCCGTTGGAGAGGAATGGTCATGTTGAGATCGCAACACTGCTGGGTCCAGGATGATGTCCTTCTTGGGCCACTGGATAAAACTGTGCATGGCATCCCCTAGTGTTGTGATCTCTTCGTTCGGGCAAATCTCCAGCGGGACCGCCATGAAATGTTCATGTACCATGTCCACCTCCACCTTGGCATAACCCCACGCCACCTAGACACTGTGCTGCACTGCCCCTTCCTGGTATGGATGCACCATCCCCCGCCCAACCTCAATAGAAATGGACCCAACTAACCTCACTTGGAGCTTGCAGGCCGTCGGCTCCTACAAAATGATACACAATTAACTAAGGCGTCCTATATGCTTATCTTTGGTGCATTCCATAGATGTACATTACCTTGATGTCGTCTATCGGTAATTGGGCATCGTCATGTTCAGAATTATGTGTGGATGCGACGCTACTCCGATGTCGAGTAGGACTGGCTCCCAAATTAACAGGGGTGGCTTGCGACTACGACTGGCTTAGGAGTTGATTCATTTGATCCTGCAATGCTGCTAGCTTTCCTTCAAACTTTTCAGTAATCATCTGTACCAACCGGTCCTCGCGCTCGGCCTTGGATCTCTTCCTACTCCTATACGTGCAGTAGTCGTCTGCGAATCCATGACTCCAAGGTACGTTAACCCCAAGGCCTCGCGTGCGACCCGGGTGCTCCTTGTTTCCCAAGCAGTAGATAGTATATCCTTCTCCCTGTCTGCTTGGGAGGAGCCTTGGGAAGTTTGGGCAGACAATTCACGCTGCAAGAGGTCATCATGTTATTATAGACACTATGAAGTTATGGAATTATTAACAACTAGGTAGTTTGATATATTTGCCACACGTTGGGACACTTCCTGGTCTGTCGGGTTTGTGAAAGAGATGCTACCCGAAGATGAGACTTTTGCCCTCGCTTTTAACCAGGCTAGGGAACGCGGGTCTGTGACATCAGGAAACGCGTTCTCCTCCTCCGCCGCCCATTCGTCGTATTTACCCGCGTACCCAGCGGTGCCGAGTCTGTGCGGATGAGTGTTTCGTGTCTGGAGAGCTTTGTGCATCGCACTTTCCTCGTTAAATTCAGGCATCGTCTTCATAGCCACAAAGGTGTCCCATGTTTCCTACGTCAAGAATCCATACTTCGCAAAGGGCGTCCGACCCATGTTCACGTACTTCATGACAAGAATGCTCTTGAAGGTCCTCCACGATTTATCGATCGTGAGCATCGCCGTCCGTTCCACGTGTGCCATGTCTGCTTCTGGAATAGTGAACTTTTGTAAAAGTTCTGTCCACAGCGCGCCTCTCGCTTCTTTCGTCAGATCCTTCCACCTTGGTGTGGTGATGGGGCCCGTTTCCTTGCAAGTATCCCGCACATGGTCCAGAATCTCGCCGCTAAGCTCTTGGGACGCAGAGGGACCCCAAACTCACTGACCTCCGTGATGACCAGTCGGCCCACAGGCATCTTTGATTCTCCTCTGCCATCTCACTTATGTATCATTATCGTCGACGGATTAGGCGGCGAAGATGGCGCCTCTGTCATCTGCGGCGTCGGCGACGGCAGCGAAGACGGTGCCTCTACCATCTGCGGCATCGGCGACGGTGGCGAAGACGGTGCCTCTGCCATCTCGCTTACTTGCTATCTATATAATTTACATATGCATAAATATGAAACAATAATTAATTCCAACATAGATAATTATGAATAGAGCATAGTTCCCTAACAAATTAAATGACACAATAGTCATAAGACTAAGAAAATCAATTAAGTCATTTCAGTGCACGATATGTATATATGTATATGCAAAGAGGCAGTGCACGATATGTTGAAATACTCACGACGGCCATGATAATCAATTTCAGTGTATGAATAACTTCAACATATTCATTATGAGAACAACTAAAAACGGTATGAAGCTAAGCAAATAAGATTGCTCAATTGCTCTCAGTTGACTAATTGCATAAGGCATAGTCTTTGCAATCTCAGTCCTCTGTCAAAATCTCTTCACCAATCAATTTTGATAATTACAAAAAAGATCTTGAGCTCAAACTACAACTTTCTCATATGTCAAGTTATCTCAGAGTAGCAGTTAAACTTAGTGAAATCAAATCACCAAAACAGTACATAAAGCATTCTGTAAACAGAACATCTAATCATATACCTTCAAAATAATTCACAAATTTATATCAACAATAAGCCTAATTGACTAAAAAGAAAGAGTATAAAGGCTACTAATTATAACTGACCATATAAAACAATATACTTAAGCTCAATTCTTGTTTCTAATTATCTATTTGATTTCAGATTTCGACTATCATCACAGAGAACATACAAGTGTAATCTTAATTCAGCT
Organism: Ampelocalamus luodianensis; assembly: GCA_036346255.1. NCBI lineage: Eukaryota > Viridiplantae > Streptophyta > Magnoliopsida > Poales > Poaceae > Ampelocalamus > Ampelocalamus luodianensis. The sequence goes on along the minus strand of CM070629.1, from coordinate 50,505,168 downwards.
ATAACTGAAAACAAATAGTATAAAAGCTACTAATTATAACTGACCATATAAAGCAATATGCTTAAGCTCAAGTCTTGTTTCTAATTATCTATTTGATTTCAGATTTCAACTATCATCACAGAGAACATACAAGTGTAATATTAATTCAGCTATAACTGAAAACAAAGAGTATAAAGGCTACTAATTATAACTGACCATATAAAGCAATATGCTTAAGCTCAAGTCTTGTTTCTAATTATCTATTTGATTTTAGATTTCGACTATCATCACAGAGAACATACAAGTGTAATCTTAATTTAGCTATAACTCAAAACAAAGAGTATAAAGGCTACTAATTATAACTGACCATATAAAGCAATATGCTTAAGCTCAAGTCTGTTTCTAATTATCTATATGATTTCAGATTTCAACTATCATCACAGAGCATCAACAGAGCATCAACAAAAACCATCACAGAGCATCACAGAGCATCAACAGAGCATCAATAGAACCCATCACAGAGCAAGGGAGGCACAAGGGAGAGGAAGAGACGAGTAAGAGCAAAACCATAGTGGCGCCAAGGTCGGAGGTGGCGGTGTCAGGGGCGCCGAGGTCGGGGGCCCCAAGGTCAGAGGCAGCAATGTCGGGGGTACCGAGGTCGGAGGCGGCGGTGTCGGGGGCACCGAGGTCAGGGGTGCCAAGGTCGGGAGCGGCGGCGCCGAGGTCAGAGGCGACGGTGTCGGAGGCGGTGGTGTCGGAGGCGCCGAGGTCGGGGCGTCCAGGTCAGGGGCGGTGAGGTCAGGGGCGGCGAAGTCGGGGGCGGTTGTGTCGGGCGCTGAGGTTGGGGGCGCCGAGGTCGGGGGCGTCGATGTAATATCCCGAGTTTCTTTTGAGAGTGCAATACAAATTGAGAGAGAACTAGTGTAATTCTCCAATAGTGCTAGAATTAATTTTCGGGAGAGAACAATTAATCGGTAGAAGGTTTCTTTTGGAAAAACGTTTAATCGGGAGTTTAGAGGGTTTCTGTGTTTTCTCGCAGCAACTGGGCTGGGCCTTGGCCCATGAGGCCTGGCCGGCCATAGGGGGGGGAGGTGCCACCCTCCCCCAAAACCCTATCCGCCCCTCCCCCTCTCCTCCTCCTTTTGGCCGCACCTCTCTTCCTCTCCTCCCCCCCTTGAGCCGCCACCCCCTCCTCTCCCCTAGGCAGCCACCTCCCCTCCTGTCCCCCAAGATCCAGCACCTCCCCTCCATTGGTGGTGCCTCCTAGCTGCTGTCCAAGACGGTGGACGAAGGGAGAAGCAGCGGGAGTGCTCGCCAAACGTGAAAGGAAGGGATCGGGGAAGGAGGAGTTCTTCATGGGGTTTGAACAGCGACTTCCTGGTTGCTTCAAGGGTAACGAATACCGATCCTCGTTGTTTGATTAGTGGTAGATGCGATTTGGTTCGTATTTGATTAGAACAGATTGCTGCGAACTGAAAGTGAGATCTGTCCAGTAGGTTGCGGGGTCGGTTTCGTGATCTTAGAGGCAGAATTTGAGTTGTCCACCTTCTAGAGTTCTTTAGGTCTTGTTCTTAGCTTTCAGTGGCCGCCAAGATCACCTCATTCTGACTTTCGAGTCAAAAGTTATGATAGATTTATTATCTGCTGTCCAGAATCCTGACGAGAAATAGCAGTCTCTGTATAGGTTGATTTATGGACTAGTTGTAGGGTGATTCAGAGGTCTTTCCCATAACAAATTTTGAAGGTGATATCACTAGCTTTCAGGATTGATAAAGAACACCTCATTTGGATTTATAGATCAAAAGTTATGCACTTTTCTTTGTGACTGTCCAGATTGTATGTCAGTCTGTCCAGTTTGTATGTCAGTTTCTATCTTTAATTTTGACCCGTGTGCCACTTTTTGTTAAAGACAATATATGAATGTCGTGCCAACTAGGTTATTGTAGATAATTTCATAACCTTTTCAGATTGTTAAAGAACGTCCAATTTGGATTTGTACAACAAAAGTTATGGATATTTTAATTTAGCCGATATTTCTGTCTATTAATTTAGTCAACAGATTTGAGCCGTGGGCCAAATTTTATTAGATGCAAAATCTGAACTTTTGCCCAACCAGAGTATTGTAGATATGTCAGTTAAGAATCCATGGAAATTGGTCTCACCTCATTCCGAGTTCCAGACCAATAGATATGTCAATTACCGTGCTGCTGTCAGAATTAAGTTATGTCAGAAATTGTTGATTTCATTTTAAGTTTTGTATTAATGACTAGAGTCATCGGGAAGCGAGTGTTTAACATCGATTAGTAGTGTTGGGTATATTATGTCCTTATTGAAATTATTTTACTTGTTTAGGAGGTGAAGCCTCGGGTTTAGGAGTATCACCTTTGCCGACTAACGCGTCGCATCGTGGAAGGCAAGTACATTGCCACCCTTAATGATTGTGATTGATGAATGTTTATATGGTCATGCTGTGATTTGGTATGATACGAGAAGATGGATTGTCTATGTTCTTTCATATGTGTTGAATCCATGTTTTGTTATCATGTCTTTCAATATTCGTATTTCATTCTATGCATTCATTATGCATGTTTCATCCACGAAAGTGGATTGCAAGTCCCACCATTCCAATGTGGGCGTGTTGGACATTGTCATGTCCGTCCACGGAGTGGATTTGAAAGACCCATTAATTCCGAATGGGCATGTAAGACCCATTAACTCCAAGATGGGCAATGTTGGACACCGTATGAAACGTTCTTCATACGGAAGTGGATCCCGCATTTTTGTTAAGATGCGGGATTGAGTGAACACCGACGGGTGTTTCATCGGCTATCAGTATATGCATGTGTGCAGTCCATTCCTTTGATTTTGAGCATTCATATCATGTTTTCATTTGTGTCGGTTGTGATGTGATCGAACTCGATGATGAGTTTGTCTTATTCATATTGAATGATTATCTTATTGATAATCGTACTTTTTGAGTCATGGACTCACTCTTGCGTTGTTTGTTTATTTTAGGTAACCCCGATGTTGGCTCTTGGGAGGAGTAGACACGCACTACTTGTTCACAACATCAAATTCATGTTCAAGACTAAATTTTAGTTCCATATTTCATTCGTTAACGATGAACTGTAATAATTAAATTATAATTGGAGAAGGAAGGATACCTTCTCCACGGATGTTGATTTATTACTGCGTGTGAACCTTCTTTATTGATGTTCGGTATTAAATAACTTAGAAGGTGAAGGAAGGATACCTTCACCATGTCCTGTTTATCTTAATCTTGTCTTTAGTTGATATACTTGTTTCAAGTTCTTCCGCATTATGGATGTATGTTAGATGTTTTAGGTGACATCTTGGCTTCCGGATAGCCGTGGTGTTACGATTGGTATCGAGCGGGCTTTAGGTCCGTGGTTAATAGAAGAACATTAAAATGACACACTCGTACATGTAGGTGGGGTTGAAAAGTACATTGCTTCCGCAATATCTCGTTATTATGTTTCATTTTGGTTGAGCAATTGTTGAATTGCTTCGCACTATCATCCTTGTTGGTAATATATGATCCGCTATGATATTCAATATCTATGAACTAATACTATGATTGTCATGAGATGATCTGTGTAATCATAATTGAGTATTTCGTGAGGCGTGATGTTATCAAATGATAAGAAGTGGAGGTCGTGGTTGTTACTCGATTCACTGAGTTACACCACTGTTCGTGAACGTGGTTAGAGGAGTAGTTACCTGAGTACCATAGTTTCGGTGTTAAGCGTGAGTTGCTTTAGAAAGTTGTTCTCTTTCTTGATTTCGAATTTGGCAATTCTTGTCCTGTGGTGGTTGATGAACTTCTCCGGATTTGTGGTCCATGATAGTTATGGTTTTCCATAGATCCTCTTGGTTCTCTGAAACAAATATTGCCTTTCAACCGTTGAGTTGTTTCTACTACTTGTGATCGTTGTCAATTGGCAAGATTGATGTTTTCTTGGTTGCTCCTTCTTTCTCATTGAAAAGAATGACTCATTTACTCATTTGATAACTTGATTAGTGAAGAGTTTTCCATTTGTAAGTTCGGTTGCTTGGGGAAAGCTTTGGCTTTATGTGTTTCTTTGGATTACTTGACGTTGAGGTTTGAAGTCTCTCTTTTGCTGTAGTAAGGTGTTAGAATCCTTTTGTGATGTCTTGCCATGCTTAAATTGAGAATTTATGATTAAGCGAATAAATTGTTATGATATGAGTTACCAAGTTGGGTTATTAGCATAGTGCAAATCAATTACTCTTAACTACCATCCATGGAAGTGAAACTGATTAATTTGATATGTCCTTGTATTTGATTCATGGTGTATGTTAAATAAAGATCAATATCTATTCGTAACCTATAGATCTTACATAAGAGCTAGATTTATCTATTTCCTAGTATGCTAAAATTGTTGAAACTTGTATAAAGTACCGATGGGTGTGGTGTATCGACTCATGAAACCTTGTTTATAGGAAATTATGTTAGTGAATCTTTAATCATGTTTTGAAATGATTTACAACAAAGGTGAAATGTGAATCTATGTTTATAAATGGTTATGTGATTGCAAATAGAATTAGTACCGTATGTATACGCGTGGTTAGTACAATCATCATTTGTTAATGAGTATTGAAGAAAGTGTTGAGCAACACCAACAATTGAGTAGATGAATTTCGTAAGTAGTCTTTGTTAGCGTGCCTTGTGATATTGTTATTGCTTAGCATAAACTTGTTATGATAAATTTGTTTCAACCTTGTGGTTTGTGTTCCCTTTGGGAAGTTTTAGGATGGAGTAATAAAGTTTGATGATTCTTGGTACTATGTATGTTGTCGATGTTATTAAATAGTCAAAAATGTGAGAATGAGGTTAATTTCGTAGTAATTTGATCACCCATGGTGATATTTCCTAAATGATCAAATTTTAATTTGTATTCATGATCTTTTGGGGTTCAGGCTTTATGTGGTAAATGAAGTTTATCGAGTAACGATATGTTACAATGTTGCAATGGTTCTTCAGTGATGCAAGTGTTTCGATTTTGAATACTTATTTGTTCTTATCTGTTAAGGTTCGATATTCTCTTCTTGTGAGGCTTATGCGTTCAATGTGGACTCCACTTATGTTCCGTGAGTTCATTGCTTAATTGGTTTCTTCTCTTGGTCCCATGTTCGTCATGCAGTGGTGGATGAGTTTTCTAGTTGGTGAAAATCGTTTCCATTTGTCTCTTCTTTAGAAAGAATCAACTCATTCTTTTCACGTGGGTCTTTTGAAGTGTTTTCTAATTGTTGTTGTGAAATTGATGTTAATACCCATAGTAATTTGATCGCCTTGGTGATATCGTTCGATGTGAATATTTCAAGTTTAGCTTTGTGATATTTTCTTTGAGCTCTTAAATCATCTGTAATCAAATTATTTTAAATAAATTAAGGTATTGGATTGTCTGTTGCTTCTTAAGAGATTTGTGTGGTTTAACTCTAAAGGCTCTTTGGTTTGAGTTGGCAACGCGAGGTTGCAATCAAAGAAGTTATGTTGGTTCCTTTAAGAGGAGAATAATCTACTTGCTTTTCGAAATCCGTGAATTGGAAATGTTTCGAGTTTGGTGGTGAGATTATTTGGATCTCATGTTTCTTGTGTAGTTGAACTGCTCGAATAAATATAACGTATGGAAGAATTTTTATTGGTTCTTAATTAGTCCTTGTGGTTTGGACTAAAGACCTTATCTTGTTCTTTGTGGCAAAGTGATGTTAGTCAAAGAATTAATTACAAGTGTTAAAGGAGAGAGTGCATTATGAATATTTGAGAATTGAGTCAAGTTTTGTAACTTGTGGTTATTTGAATTGTTCATAAACTTTTGCTCTTTTCACTCAAGAGTTGTCGAGTTTCAATCGCAATGTCATTCTTCTTGTTGGTGGTTATTTGCTATTCCCTTTCGAGGGATGCGTGCACTCCACAGTGAACTCAATTTCGTTTTCCCGGATCTTCGTTACAGTTATTTCTTTTGGTCTCGTGCTCACCGTGAGTGATAACATTTTCTGTGTTGTGAAATTTGTTCTTGTTCGCCTCTTTCTTTTGAGAAAGGATCAACCGCTTTTGTGTCAGAAAGTTTTACAACTCGTATGTTGTTGTTTGTTTGGTGGTGGTTAATTGATTGTAGGGGTGAGATTTTGCTACCCGGCTATTGGAGGAGTAATAGAAGATGAGTTGGTTTTGACTCGAATCTCTTGGAGGAAGTTGATTCAGATGGAATGTATGGTTTCAAGTAAAATTGTATATTGTTCGACTAAGTAGGACCTATGGTATAGTGTAGTTCCGAACCTTGGTTCATGTTGGAATGTTGGGGATTATCAAATGTATGGAAACCGTAATCAATTTTATAGAGTAACTCTATTGAAAGTATCGTGATGTTGTATGAATGATTCCTGATGATGTCAATGAGTGAGTATGTCGAAATTGGAGGAAATCTTAGAGATTTAATCCGATGATTTCATTATTTGTTATAAGAGGAATTCGTTGTAGAGGTCTCAGAGGTTAAATTTGGGCTTTCCATTTTCATGCTAAACTTTTGGTCGCCCAAAGATTTGTGTGTAGAGGAGATAGAAAACTGGAGTATTCGAGTAGTGGAATGATTGTCGATAGAACCCTTCCGATGTAGTTCATGAGCGGGTGTGCGAGGATTCGATGTGTTATTCTGAAAGTTGGAGGTGATGAGATTGTATGGGTTTTTTTTTTAGGTGCTTTGGTGCCTTCTATCAAATTAATGTCATCAGTTGAATGAGTTGTCTAGAGTATTCAGTGGAATCAATAGGGTCTCTCTACAATGGTGTGGAAGATGTATTTCGGTTTAAGCCTAACTTGAGGATGTTAAATGAAGATGGTTGAGACCGTGTGGTATGCGATGAATTCGAATTCCAAGGTTGGAGAGATGTTTTATTCCAAAAAGTGAAACTAAGGAAAAAAAATGTCTTCTTGATTAGTGAAGCGTTTTCTTAATTCTCGCTTGAGCTTTGTGCTGTTGACCAATGTCTTTCGTAAGTCGAGTTTGACTCGATTTTGGTATGTGTGGTTCCTATCGGTACCAGAAGAATAAGGAAGTTCGATTTGGGCATTTAAAATGATTTCTCCTTTGGTTTTCGTGACGTTTATTCGCAAATTGCCACTTGGAAAGTGGAAAGGTTTTCTTGATGAAATTCTGATTTCTGGATTTTACTCTTCAGTACCCAGTTGGTAACGTATAGTTGTGACGTGAATCTTTCTTATTCAGATATGTTTTGCCGGTAAAAGAGTTTCAATAGTGTGTTTCGTTAAAGGAGGTGATCCTTGCTTTAGTGAAGAGTTCGATTGAAAGGTGGAACACGCAGTTTCGTGTTCTTCGTGCTTGTCGTGTGGTTCGGTTTCAATGGAAGGTTAACCTAAGGTACATTGGGTTGTTTTAGCTAGTTGGCGACGCGTGGATCGTCTCGGTCCATGCGTAGAGTACGTAACGCCTTGTATGTTATCGTGTTGGGTGAGTACCGGAGATCCGAGTTTGAGTTTTCGTTTGCGCCGCTGACCATCGAGTGAGATCTACCTTCGAGTTTTCTCCGATGAGTGTACCGAAGTACCGGTTGAGTGTTAGTTCGACGTCGCGTTACGTCGTTGTGTTGTGGTATTTTCACCGAGGGAGATGCTACTTGGGAAGTTGGAGTTTCGTGTGCGTGAGTTTTAACCGGTGTTGTTCACAACGGGTACGTGGTTACCGTTGTTCGTTCTCAGTCGTGGTTGTTCTTTCGCGTAGAGCTGGGTAAGGATTCGAGGTCGAATCCTGTTAAGGGGGGTAGAATGTAATATCCCGAGTTTCTTTTGAGAGTGCAATACAAATTGAGAGAGAACTAGTGTAATTCTCCAATAGTGCTAGAATTAATTTTCGGGAGAGAACAATTAATCGGTAGAAGGTTTCTTTTGGAAAACGTTTAATCGGAGTTTAGAGGGTTTCTGTGTTTTCTCGGCAACTGGGCTCGGCCTTGGCCCATGAGGCCTGGCCGCCATAGGGGAGGTGCCACCCTCCCCAAAACCCTAGCTGCCCTCCCCTCTCCTCCTCCTTTGGCCGCACCTCTCTTCCTCTCCTCCCCTTGAGCCGCCACCCTCCTCTCCCTAGGCAGCCACCTCCCCTCCTGTCCCCCAAGATCCAGCACCTCCTCCATTGGTGGTGCCTCCTAGCTGCTGTCCAAGACAGTGGACGAAGGGAGAAGCAGCGGGAGTGCTCGCCAAACGTGAAAGGAAGGGATCGGGGAAGGAGGAGTTCTTCATGGGGTTTGAACAGCGACTTCCTGGTTGCTGCAAGGGTAACAAATACCGATCCTCGTTGTTTGATTAGTGGTAGATGCGATTTGGTTCGTATTTGATTAGAACAGATTGCTGCGAACTGAAAGTGAGATCTGTCCAGTAGGTTGCGGGGTCGGTTTCGTGATCTTAGAGGCAGAATTTGAGTTGTCCACCTTCTAGAGTTCTTTAGGTCTTGTTCTTAGCTTTCAGTGGCCACCAAGATCACCTCATTCCGACTTTCGAGTCAAAAGTTATGATAGATTTATTATCTGCTGTCCAGAATCCTGACGAGAAATAGCAGTCTCTGTATAGGTTGATTTATGGCCTAGTTATAGGGTGATTCAGAGGTCTTTCCCATAACAAATTTTGAAGGTGATATCACTAGCTTTCAGGATTGATAAAGAACACCTCATTTGGATTTATAGATCAAAAGTTATGCACTTTTCTTTGTGACTGTCCAGATTGTATGTCAGTCTGTCCAGTTTGTATGTCAGTTTCTATCTTTAATTTTGACCCGTGTGCCACTTTTTGTTAAAGACAATATATGAATGTCGTGCCAACTAGGTTATTGTAGATAATTTCATAAACTTTTCAGATTGTTAAAGAACGTCCAATTTGGATTTGTACAACAAAAGTTATGGATATTTTAATTTAGCCGATATTTCTGTCTATTAATTTAGTCAACAGATTTGAGCCGTGGGCCAAATTTTATTAGATGCAAAATCTGAACTTTTGCCCAACCAGAGTATTGTAGATATGTCAGTTAAGAATCCATGGAAATTGGTCTCACCTCATTCCGAGTTCCAGACCAATAGATATGTCAATTACCGTGCTGCTGTCCAGAATTAAGTTATGTCAGAAATTGTTGATTTCATTTTAAGTTTTCTATTAATGACTAGAGTCATCAGGGAAGCAGTGTTTAACATCGATTAGTAGTGTTGGGTATATTATGTCCTTATTGAAATTATTTTACTTGTTTAGGAGGTGAAGCCTCGGGTTTAGGAGTATCACCTTTGCCGACTAACGCGTCGCGATCGTGGAAGGCAAGTACATTGCCACCCTTAATGATTGTGATTGATGAATGTTTATATGGTCATGCTGTGATTTGGTATGATACGAGAGAAGATGGATTGTCTATGTTCTTTCATATGTGTTGAATCCATGTTTTGTTATCATGTCTTTCAATATTCGTATTTCATTCTATGCATTCATTATGCATGTTTCATCCACGAAAGTGGATTGCAAGTCCCACCATTCCAATGTGGGCGTGTTGGACATTGTCATGTCCGCCCACGGAGTGGATTTGAAAGACCCATTAATTCCGAATGGGCATGTAAGACCCATTAACTCCAAGATGGGCAATGTTGGACACCGTATGAAACGTTCTTCATACGGGAAGTGGATCCCCGCATTTTTGTTAAGATGCGGGATTGAGTGAACACCGACGGGTGTTTCATCGGCTATACCGTATATGCATGTGTGCAGTCCATTCCTTTGATTTTGAGCATTCATATCATGTTTTCATTTGTAATCGGTTGTGATGTGATCGAACTCGATGATGAGTTTGTCTTATTCATATTGAATGATTATCTTATTGATAATCGCATTTGCCGAGTCATGGACTCACTCTTGCGTTGTTTGTTTATTTTAGGTAACCCCGATGTTGGCTCTGGGAGGAGTAGACACGCACTACTTGTTCACAACATCAAATTCATGTTCAAGACTAAATTTTAGTTCCATATTTCATTCGTTAACGATGAACTGTAATAATTAAATTATAATTGGAGAAGGAAGGATACCTTCTCCACCGGATGTTGATTTATTACGCGTGTGAACCTTCTTTATTGATGTTCGTATTAAATAACTTAGAAGGTGAAGGAAGGATACCTTCACCATGTCCTGCTTATCTTAATGTCGTCTTTAGTTGATATACTTGTTTCAAGTTCTTCCGCATTATGGATGTATGTTAGATGTTTTAGGTGACATCTTGGCTTCCGGATAGCCAGGGTGTTACAGTCGAGGTCGGGGTGGCGAGGTCAGGGACGCCAAGGTCTGGAGCGGCGGTGCCGAGGTCGGAGGCGCCGAGGTTGGGGGTGGCGGTGTCGAGGTCGGAGGCGCCGAGGTTGGAGGTGCCGAGGTCGGAGGCGCCGAGGAGGCGAAAGAGCGCGAGAGATCCTAAGGGGCGGGGGAGAGGAAGTGACGAGTAAGAGCAAAACCCTAGCGGTTCCCTCCTTATAAAGAGGCTATCACAGACGATTCTTTAATAGAACCATCTATGATAAGGAATCAAGAACCGTCTGTGATACGTTCCATATCACAGACGGTTGTAGTACGAAACCGTTTGTGATAAAGTCATATCACAGACGGTTCTATCTCAGAACCGTCTGTGATTCCTTATCTGAGACGGTTCCATAATAGAACCGTCTATGATATCCTGACAAAACCTATTGACAATCTGTGATATCCTGACAAAACCTGGGGACAAGTATGATGACAAGCTCATAACACATTTGACTTCTAAAATTCATATCTAATTACACTCAACTCCAAATCAAGCGAAACCAATTTTGATACTCCACATTACAATGAACGTCCACATTGACATCAATATCAAAGATGACAGGTTCGTAACACATTAACACATGACAATTCCACGTTGACATCAAAATATATGAGAGATTACAAGTCCATAACACATGATGTTATGGAATAAATTAATTACAATGGAGTAAATTCTTAATTAAAATATAGCCCTTCATGATAATCGGCGCGCATATAGCTAGCTTCCTCACTGGGTTCTTCCTCGATTCTGATGCCATCTTCGAAAGGCGCCAACTCGTCAAATTGATTGTATTCTTCCTCGTCCACTACATTCTCAACTCCGACAATCCTCCTTTTTCCATGAAGAACTACGTGGTGCTTCTTATTTGCTGGGTCGGTTACATAGAAGACTTGAACAACTTGGTTAGCCAATACGAATGGTTCGTCTTTGTATCCGACACGTTCGAGGTCCACAGTAGTGACGCCGTACTTGTCGACCTTCACCTGTGGGAGATGGATCCAACGACACCAAAATAGGGGGATCTTGAAAAGCACGTAGTCGAGCTCCCATATCTCCTCTATTTGCCCATAGTAGGAGCCCCTCAGCCCATCAGTACTGAATGCATCTATGCGGGCACCGCTATTCTGGACTGTGCTCTTCCTATCCTGAGCTGCCATATAAAATGTTTACCCATTTATGTCGTATCCTTGCCATGTGACAATTGTAAATTGTGGCCCTTGTGCCAACTATAGCAGTGTATCATCACTTTATGACCTCCTAGTGATTCGCACCTTTAACCATTCGTTGAACCGACGGTTGTGCTCTCTCATGATCCAAACCTCCGACCGGTTTGGATTCTGTTGGCGTACCATGTCTTTGTGCTCGTCGATGTACGGGGACACTTCGGTCATGTGTTGCAAGACCGTGAAATGGGCTTGAGCGTATGTATCCAGATCGGGAGTGATTGATTTCCTTCCGATGGTCCCGATACCATCCAGTCTCCCCTCATGACGAGATAGAGGCACACCTATCGGATCCACCTGAGCCATGTAGTCGACGCAGAACTCAACGACCTCTTCCGTTGCATAACCTTCGATGATGTTGCCCTCCGGTCGAGATCGATTCCGTACATAGGACTTGAGAATTCCCATGTACCTCTCGAACGGGTACATATGACATAGGAACACAGGGCCGCATATCTTTATCTCTTTCACAAGGTGAACAATGAGATGGACCATGATATCAAAAAATGACGGAGGGAAATACATCTCAAGATAACATAGAGTCGTCACAACCTCGGCCTGCAGAGCATCTAGTCCTTGGGGATCGATGACTTTCTGAGCAATTGAGTTGAAGAAATAACACAGCATCAAGATTGCCACTCGGACCTTGTTCGGTAAGATACTCCTAATTGCAACAGGAAGCATTTGTGTCAACAGCACATGACAATCATGTGACTTCATACCAATTAATTTCAAATCTTGTATAGAAACAAGTTTCTTAATGTTAGCAGAGTAACCAGACGGGACTTTCACACCATGCAAGCTCTGGCACAGTTCATTTCTCTCGGCCATGGACAGAGTGTAGCAAGCTGGGGGAAGGTACGTTCGTCCTGTATCGGTCTCTTGCGGTGCTAACTCGGTCTTATATTCATATCGACCAAGTCACGCTGTGCGTTAACACCATCCTTTATTTTGCCACTAATGTTCAGTAAGAGACCAATCAAGCTATCACATACATTCTTCTCCACGTGCATGACGTCGATGCAGTGGTGAACTTCTAAGTGCTCCCAATAAGGCAAATCCCAAAAAATTGACCGCTTCTTCCAGATGTTCTTCTGACGGGTTCTTAATTGACGTCCCTTCCCAAGCACAACATTGATATTCTTAACCGTATCATAGACCTCTTTCCCTCTAAAAGCCCTTGGAGCTGAACCGTCCTCCTTATTTTCGTCGAATTGTTTCTTCATCTTGCGGTATGGGTGACTCCTGGGAAGGAACCTACGGTGACGCATATACATAGTTTTGCGCGAGTTGTTCAGCCATACACTCTTCGTAGTATCTAAGCAGTGCGGACAAGTTTTGGCTCCTTTTGTACTGAAGCCCGACAGGTTACCAAGGGCAGAAAAATCATTAATGGTGTAGAACAACATGGCGTGTAAAGTGAAGTTCTCTCGTTTGTACGCATCCCATACCTATACCCCTTCGTTCCACAGTGTCACAAGATCTTCCAGCAATGGTGCTAGGTACACATCAATATCATTTCCAGGTTGTTTCGGCCCTTGGATAAGTAGTGACATCAAAATGTACTTCCGCTTCATACACAACCAAGGAGGAAGGTTGTACATGCATAGATTCATGGGCTAGGTGCTATGTTGGCTGCTCATGCTACTGAAAGAATTCATTCCATCTGTACTCAACCCTAACCTTATGTTCCTCGGTTCTACAACGATCTCTTCGAAGCTCCGATCGAAGTTTCTTCACTGGGCAAAATCAGCAGGGTGTCTTAGCTTTCCATCTTTCTTACGCTCCTCCGAGTGCCAACGTACCAATCTTGCCTTCTTTGGGTTCACAAATAAACGCTTCAAACGTGGGATCACAGGAAGATACCACAACATCTTAGCAGGAGGTACTTGCTTCACCTTAGCAGTATTCTGACGCTTGTATCGGGATGCTTTAGAGACAGGACATACATGCATGTCTGCATACTCTTTACAGTAGAGGATACAATCGTTCGGACATGCCTGTATTCTTTCTACTTCCATTTCCAATGGACAAAGAACCTTCTTTGTTTGGTAGGTGAGGTTGGGCAACACGTTTCCCTCTGGAAGGATGTCCGCTAGGGGACCTAACAACGTCGTGAAACTCTTATCGGACCAACCATTGCTTGCCTTCAATTTAAGCAGTTCAATCACGGTTGACAACCTTGTGTATTCCAGCTTGCAGCCAGGGAACAGAGGTCTCACCGAGTCCTCCCTTAAGCCCTCGAATTTACAAAACTCTCTCTCACTGTAGTTCTCTTCTGCATCACGTAGCATCTGATCCAGATTATCATCGTGCGACCTATCCTCATCAAAAGCATAGTCCACATCTGGCATATCGTTGACTTTCTCGGCAATGTCATCATTATTAACTTCCGGTATATTCTGCTCTTTACCATGACTGGTCCGACATGTATACCCTTTTTTGAAACCCCTTCGAATCCTGCTCGGCGGCTCTTCTAGCAAAAGACATATCCTGCTCGGCGGCTCTTCTAAAAGCAACCATGCCATTAATATACTCTTGACTCACACAGTTCACACCGTACATCTAGTTTTGGTCCATCTACGCTACGCATGTAACAAGTTAGTGTCAAATTAGATTAATAAACCGCAAGTATGTACTCTTCCTATTTACCAAATATACTATTGATTAGCGATTAATTTATAGCAAACATAAAGAGTTATAGATCGTTACCCTCGAAGCTCACGAAGAAAATACGATTCCTCTCCTTTCCTTCTCCTCTCTAAGGTGGCGCAATGGGGGTCGAGGCACAACAAGGTGCAGGTGGCGCAATGGGGGAGGAGGCAGTCGGGTGGAGGAGGCGCTAGGGGCAGGGGTCCAACCTTCTCCTCTCTAAGCTAGCGCAACAGGGGAGGAGCCACACGTTGGAGGAGCTAGGGCAGTGAAGTGGCGCATGGGGGAGGAGCAGCAAATCTAAGTGGAGCCAGCGGCAGGGTTGCTCCAAAGCGGTAGAGGCAACGACAGTGCGGCAGTGGCAGTGCAGTAGTGGCAGTGGCAGCAGATCTAAGTGGACACAGCGCCTCTAGAGTGGCAGTGTGACAAAGGCAGCGGCAGTGCGACAAAGGATGTGTCGAGCGCAATTTATATTATGCTAGGATATCACAGACGGTTCTTAATTAGAACCGTCTGTGATAACTAATTATCATAGACGGTTCTCATTAAGAACCTTCTGTGTACTTATCACAAACGGTTCTTAATGAGAACCGTCTGTGATAATCCAGCTAATCACAGACGGTTCTTATAAGGAACCATCTGTGAATTAGCTGGATTATCACAGACGGTTTGTGAATATAACCGTCTGTGAATTATCACAGACGGTTCTAATTAAGAACCGTCTGTGATAGGCTGGCAGGGCAACTGCCGCATCCGGACAGACCCAACCCAGACGGTTCCAAAGGAACCGTCTGTGATGGGGCATCTACTATAGCCTGTTTTGTAGTTGTAATGGCTAAGCATAATACGATATCCATATTGGTAGTTCATCAGTGTCCAACTAAAATAACCCATCCTATGGTGTCCAAGGATTTATGTCATTCAAAGAAATATGTCGATAGCAATTATTCAAGGAGGCATACAACAATTAGGCAATTAACTACGCCCAAAACTATTTAATATAAAACTAGCAATGCATGTTTATATCAAACAATATAGTTTTATAAAGTGGGTACAACATGGTCAAAGGTCTACGACTTTCCTTCGTTGAAGAGTTGAGATGCTTCGGTTGTCGGGTCCGATAAATCTTCCTAAATGTCGGTATCTACACGTTCGAGCAAAGCCAAATAAATAAAATAACTCCAAATAAATTCTAAATAAATACCAAATTAGCACTAACAGCAAGAGGAGGAATTTAGATGAATTTAGAACCAATAATCGACGAAATCGGATTTTGTATGAAGGAGAACGAAAATCCAGAAGTTTACGCTCACATGAAATATAGAAAATCAGACATGAATAGTGTAGGCTCGGGCAAAAATGATGGCGCCGGTGAGGGAAAGGGAGGGGCGGCCAACGAACTAGCACAATAAATTCTCGGGAGCGAGACGGACACAATGGTGGTGGTCGCGTCGCCGACGGAGGTCCAGCGCGGTGGTGGCACGCAAAACAGCGTCGGGACGCAACGGAGCAACGGGGCTCCGGTGATGCTTCGACGAAGGCGAGGGAAGCACGACGTAGAACATCGCGAGGCAAAGCCAACGGTGGTGACGATGCCACCGGGGGATGGTCGACAGCGCCGGAAACGACGACGGAAGGCGGTTCTCCCGGCGGCGGTAAAAACTCGATTGCGGAGAAAAGAAGACGAGTGAGTGGGGCGAATTCGGGGAGGTGGGAGAGGAGGTCGAGAGGCACGCTGTGATGCGGTCGGCTCGGGAAATGAGCAACCGAGGAGGGAGAACGGAGAAGAGGGAGGTTCGGCGGGAGCACTAGAGCTGTGTTGGAATAATCTTGACATCTCGGTTATGTGATCAGCATGCAAGTCCTGGAGTAGTAGAGTTATTGTTTTACATGTAGATGAATTACTGAGCACTTGTGTATGCATGCTTGTCTAGTGCGTGCATGCAACTAAGTGTGCAATACGACTAGATAAATCATGCACTCCAACCTACATGCAAAAACTACTTACAGCACTAACACACTTCCATCCAAACGTGCACTATCTCACAACCAAGCTAACTTATGCATGCAAAAAACTAAACACATTAATGCAAGCACTACTTCTTTGACAAGAATAAATCCAACAAGGGGGAGGAAGGGAAAAGGGAGCAGCACTGGAGGGAGAGGAGAAAGAAGAGAGGGAGCTCACGGTGGTGGCTGTGGTAATCGGCCAGAGGGAGGAAGAAGGAGAGCTGCTGCTTGGTTTTGCAGAGAGGGGGAGGAGGAGCAAAGCAAGGCAAGGAGAGAGGGAGCAAGCAAGGGAGGACATGGGGAGGCGCTCGGGTGGAGTGTGAGGACCCGGGGTATTTAACTCGTAATACTTAACCTCCAAATGGTTCTAGTATTACCAATTAAATATCCTAAGCCTCGGTGGACATGTACTTCCCATAAATGCAGTACACATACACCTTTACAAAATCATGCATCATTTCCATACAAACTTACAGTGTCAAGTCCAGCAAAAGACATACATAATATAGAGTTATTACACAAGAGACCGACCAACCAAATGATACCACAACAACAAAATAACAGCGGAAGCAAAAGTGCCATAAGATGGCGATAACAAAAGCCAACCGGTTTGCCAACTTCCCACAAGGCAACCGACCGGGCAGCCAAGCTAGTCGTCCAACGTGAAGTCTGTCTCACAAAAGCTAACCCCTTAGGGGTCAACCTCCTCTGTAACAATAAAGCAATACAACTGAGTACAAAAATGTACTCGCAAGACTTACGAGTAACAAGCTTATACATAGCTACATGCAAGCTAAAACAAAGGAGATGGTCATATGGTTCATTGGACGCATCAAGCAATTTTCATTTGCAATAATGTAATAAATTGAAGGCAATTTGTCAAATCTGTTTTTAATTGTTGAAATAACAGCGAGACAACAATAAGTAATATAAATAACAACCTAGAAGTAACTAACCCAATAGCCACCACAACATAGCACGAATTACCTATTCGTACCACCCAATTCAAGTTTTAGTGAAAAGGTTATAGTCTAATTCTTGCACGACCTTACTAAGCATGTCCATAACCTAGGACGAGGCTATTCGAATAGATTTAACCCTGCAGGGGTGTACCAATGTAGCCACATGTCAGGCCGCCTTTTTGCCAAGCTATTTAGCACACTTCCTTTGGTGTGCCGGCACGGCTAAGTCCTACGAGACGTTTTCTAATATTATGTATTAACCATGAGTCGCCCGTATGGATAGAAACTCATACGTTGCATCAGAATCATTGTAAAGCCGGGAGTCAACTACCCATATAGGGTAAAGCAACCTGGACAATTACAATACCCCTCAGTGTGGAGAACCTAGAAAGGATTCCACTCCCGTGCACCCAACGCATAACACCATCCACATTTTACCATAACACAACACACACACATATCCTCCTGCGACTCGGAGCCAACACACGCCAAAGTACTAAGTCAAGAGACGTCCCATATCCCTCTCATGTGGTTAGCACGCAAAAGTGCTTGGAGCAGTGACACAAGTAATTCGGTTCTTGTTGACTCGGGCACCAACCATTCACACCCAAACGCACACTATTTTACCATTGTGCCCAAGTCTAAAACATTTTATTTTCAGTTTTAATTTCTCAAAATAGCAAAGCACAGGGTGCTGGACATAAAGTTATAATAAGTTTTTGTGTGGTCAAGGTCATCGACTAAGTCGATAACCGCCCAATTCTACCATTCTAAGCATTTCTAAGCAATAACAACTCGTAGACTGCAAGCTAAGTGATAAGGGCTCATCCAACGAACCCTAAATCACAGAGGACATAGTCCTAGGCTCAGTAGTAGAGGATGAACATTTGCCTACAGATTATGCACCTAAAGGATCAACTAATCGAACAATAGTTTAACAACAAAACAGAGCATGCATACATACGCTTTGCAAACAAGATATTAGACTTTGAAAATAATAGGAGCAACATGATCAAATAAATTGGAACATTTGCTTGCCTTGCTGGAGATTATAATCTTGCTGTAGAGGATCACTCCCGTACTCAACAAATTCTTCGGAACCTATCGCAAGAATGAGAAAATCCAATAAAAAAGACAAACACCGAAAAAGACTCAAAATCCAAAGTCAACCAAATCCATGAAATTTACACAGTAAGTAGAGCAAGATTTTAAATGAATTTATCAACAAGAATCAACCGATTTGGATTAAGCATGCAAAAGTTATAGCTTAAACAATTTCAATTAGCTGGAAAATCCAATTTAAATGCTTTCTGTTACCGTTCATAGCACAAATATCCAGAAGGTGTGTGAACATGAAAATTTTATGGTAGGTAGAGCATGACATTCTAAGAACAGCAAAATTTTGTTCACTTCATTTGGAGTTAAAATGAATTTCTTATGATTTTTCTAAGTTATGAAACTAGTACATAACACTTTTCAGAGCCAAAGACATAATTAAAACCTACTCTACACTAAAGAATATTAACAGAGGAATCTAACACATTTTAGTTTACAAAATTTGGGGTTACAGAGAATTACTTATGCATTTTACAAGTTTAAAGGAATTTTTAGAGCAACAATTAATGCTCAACAAGATAATATAACTAACACAATATTTCTGGTACAGATGTAATACCCCGAAAGTGAGATAAGCGAATCGCCGGGAGAGATTTAATTAATCGGGAGAGAACTAAATAGATTTACGGGAAGAACCAATTGAAAAATGCTAAATTCTTCAGTTAGAGAGGGGGAAATGTCATTTGTATCCAACCTGGCTTGGGCCCTGCCCATGAGGGCAAGGGGTGGCCGGCCAAAGGGGCGCCACTTCCCCCAAACCCTAGCCGCACCCCACCTCCTCACCTCTCCACCCATTGAGCCGCCACCTCCCTCTCCACCTCTCCACCTCCTCCACCCTCCCTTGCCCCTCTCCACCCCCCCACCACCACCATTGCTGCTGGCCGAAGAAGAGGAGGAGCTCCATTGCAGCCGGCCAAGGAGGAAAAAGAAAGGGAAAAGGAGAGAAGAAGGAAGAAGAAGAGGGAGAGGAGAAGGAAGAGAGGAGAAGGAGGATCGTCTTCGGGGGCTGATCTCCGTCGTTCCGCACGTCGTCAAGGGTAACGAGATGTTCTTGTAGGGTAATTAGTCTTGGAAGAGTTTTCGGGTTAATCTTTGGTTAGATGGCATTCGGCCTGCTGTTTTTCAGTTTTCGTCCAGTGGCTTGCGGGGTAAATTTCATGTGGTTAGAGGATGAATCTGGGGTTTTGGCCTCCTAGAGAGTTGTAGGTTATTGTCTTAGCTTTCAGCGGCCGCCAAGTTCACCCAAATCCGATTAACGGTTAGAGAGTTATGATTTTTCTAAGACTGCTGTTCCAGTGCTCTGTCAGTAATTAGGCAGTTTGTTGAAAACCGACTAAAAGTGATGGTTAAAGTGAAAATCTGAGAACCCCAGTCTAACAAAAGTTGTAGATAATCCTTCTAGCTTTCAGGAAAACTAAAGATCATGGGATTCGGACGAACGTAGAGAAAGTTATGATAATTTCATTATTTCTGTCCAGAAACCCGACGCGAGAATGGGTACTCTGTTGTTTAGTTTGGTAGGGCTAGTAAAGGGCCGAATCAGAGAACCTCACCAACTAGGTTTAGAAGGGGAATTCATTAACCTTTTCAGATTGTCCAAGATCACTCCATTTGGATTTCTGTACATTTAGTTATGATTTTTGAAGGGGCTGTTCTCTGGAAAAGAAATCTGACAGCCAGCATTACCGTTGGGGATTGCGTTTAGTGGACGATGTACTCATTTTGTGTTTATGGTTTTGTTATTAGACCTTTATGGTAGCCTTAGCTTGTCTCAATTGTATGTCCAGGTGTGGGTTTGGCTCCGGGAGCAGTACCTTATTCCCGACATCCACCTTCGCACGGTTGAGGCAAGTGCATTGTTGTTTGAATGATTGGCTATATTGTGTGTTATTTGTTATATGGTTGCATAGCAAGATGGTATACTTGATGAATGCTTAAGTATGGTTATTGCTCAAATGATGCTCATGCTTTACTATGGTTAAGTGTTGTTGTCTTTTGGTAATTTGATGATGATTAAATGATGAGCATGTGCATATTGAAATCATATTGAGGCTTGGTCACGTGGTGACCAAGTGTGTTTCCCTTTGAGATTCCCGTCATGAATATGGTGGGCCCGAGATCCCCTCACTCGTGGAGTGTGGGCTTGAGGTCCCCGTTACTTGCGGAGTAACGGGCAATTGGTCCCTGTGCGTGCGCGCACAGGCATGGGTATCTTGGCGCGTCGCATACTCTGCATTACCGGTGTAATGCACACAGAAAGTTAAAGATAAAGGTTCCTTGAGCATTGCATTTGCATATGAGATGCTTGATGTTGATCTCCTTTATATGTATGTTGATGTTATAGTTTCTTTGCGTACTTGCTGATTCTGTGGACTCACTCTTGCTTTCATTATTGTTTTAGGTACCCAATTCAAGAACGGCATGCATGGGAGGGAGTAGACTTGATTTGGATTCACTCACTGCCACTCATCTTTAAAGTTGATTAAGTTTTAGTCGTACCTCAATAATTTAGCAAACTGCTTAGGAGTTGTTTATGATTATGATTATGATTATGCCTCATGCAACGGATTAAGTGTAATAATGATGAGTAGTGTAATTAAGACTCCTTTGGATATGCTAGTTGGTTAGTATGTTTTGAACGCCTATTGATGATTCTGGATGTTGGATTAATTGTTTATGATTTACCTAAATGTTGGAACCTCCATGTTGTTAACTTGTTAAAGGAGGTTATGTCGAAATTTGTAGTTTGAACTTGGTTTTGAAGTATTTAATGTTAGTTTAGTAGCATTCCGGTCTCACGTTAATGGGTGTTCTGATTAGTATCGAGCGAGCGGTAGGTCCGTGGTGAACAGATTAACAACTTAGGTAACTTAGCTTGTAAAAGAAAAAGAAAATTTGCTAATGGTTAATTAATCGAAAACTGACACCTTGGTGCATGAGGATGGGATGGGTCAAGCATTGCATTTACGCTTCGTTATGTTGTATTGCTTGATTCTTGTTATGAGATGATCTTACATACTTATAATATGAATAAATGATTAGTATGAGTGAGAGTAGCCCTTGTTGAGAGGATTGAGGTCATGGTTGTGGCCCCGGCTTTACAGTTACACCATTGTTCATGGTAAGAGAAAATAGAAGAGGTTACCTCGGATATCTTAATCTGAGCGTTAATAGTGAGTATCTTTTTTAAAAAAATTGTTCACTTCCTTGAATTTGAATTTGGTCAACTCTTGTCTAGTTGTGGTCGATGAATTTCTTTGGGTCAATAGTTCATTACAGTTGATGGGTTTCTTTGAGAAAGGTTGATATGTTTTATTGGCTTAACTGTCCCATAAAGCAATTATTGTTTTTCCAATTGCTGAGTTATTCTTGGTGGTGGTGGACTTGGTTAATTGTCAATACCGACCTTTGTATTGGAGTTTCGTCTTTCTTACTGGAAAGCATGATCCATTTATTTCACTTGATGATTTGGATAATAAAAGTTTCCTTTTGCAAGTTCTATAGTACGTGGAAGTTTTGATTCAATATCTCTTTTGGGTATCTTGAGTGTAGAAGTTGAAAAGTTCTTTTATGAAAGAAAACATTAAACCCTTTAGCGATGTCGTCCTGTGGTTAAGTGGGAGGTTATAATCGGAGAAATTAGCGAATATGATATGAGTTATCAAGTTGGGTCTATAGTGTGGTGTATAATCGATCCTAACTAAGATCCCTGGAAGGAAAGTTGATTAATTTGATGGTGTCATGTAGTAGTTCTTGTTGAACTGTGATTAGGTGTATGGCTATACCTAATTGGAATCAATAGAGTTATTAACAGCTGTGGAACATTAACGGAGTGGTTGATCCCTAGAGTTGTTTAGTTTGCTAAACTTGTTAGATTATTTGATCTCAATGGATTAATCTAACTGTGCGGGAAGAGAAATATAAGATGTGTTCGACTGTCGTCTTGGTAGATATTAATATAGAAATTTTCTTTAATTGGCTATTTGATGATCTTATTTATGCCCGTGGGAGTGCAAATAGATACAGGACCATCAATTCGTCCATGATTGAATAATCATCAAAAGTTTATGATAACCTCTAGATTGGAATTAGTGTGTACTAAATAAGTATGGACATTCCGAATAGGTGAAGGGTTGAAATTTGAAAGTGATTTATTCATGAGTGTTTCACGAGGATGTATTGTGGCTGCATGCCCTTGTTAAAAGAGGTCTTGCTCCGATAGTGCAGTTGGTGTATTAGATATACTCTAGAACAGTTGATCATTGCAATCTTTTGAGATAACAAAATGTTATGAAACAATATCTTGTGTTTCTTTTGGAAAGGTTTACAATGGGATTTAATAGATGACATGTGTTTGCTTGATGGTGAAATTGTCGGATAATAGTATGTCTTTGATGAAAAGGTTTTGGTGTAACCTTGTAAATTGTGTAGTAGGTTCCTTCAAAAATATGATGGTTGTTGTAGTGAGGGTGTAAGAATTTGGTGTACTCTCATTTGAGGATGAGAGGATAAAGTAAAATGTAACATTTGGTCATCTTTTGGGGACTTTATAAAGGAAGAGTTGATGATAACGAACCTTATTAAGAGTGAATTATTCTTGATGTTAGTAATAAGGTCTACAAGGGATTGTGACGCGTTGGAATGGTGATGATTCTTCTAGAGAGAAAGTAAGTTGATTGTTTTAATAACGGTTAAATGAAATGTTTGGAGTTTTGTATTCGTAATCTTTTGGGGGGCTCATGATTTATGTAGTAGATAAAATTAGTTGAGAAATGTGACATATGAAAAGGTTCCGTTTGGTTCCGAAGTGATGAATGTGATTTGGTATCAAAGGCATCTCTTGTTTGGTTTGGCAAGTAGTGTTGTAATCAAAGAGATTGCTTTTGTTGTGGTTACGGAAAATGTTTACCATAAGTATTTTGAGGTTGGAGCTAAAAAAAATCGTAATCTGCAACTTTCCTGATGTCACAACTTAAGAGTTTCGTGGGTTGGCATAGCAATGTTTTATTCTGATTTATGGAAGTGAAAAATTTCTTCTTGTGGGACTTGTGCCTCGGCCAGTGGACTCGTATTTTGTTTTCCAAGATCATTGTTATTTGACAATTTCTCTTGGTCTTGAGCTCAATGAGTATGGTAACGTTCCCTTGTGTGCTAAAAATTATCTTTGTTTGCCTCTTCTTTTGAGGAAGGATCAGTTGACTTTTTTTGTTGCAACGAATTTTAGAAGGTACAGTGGCAACTGGATAGCGGTAGTCAAGTATATGATGTTGTGAGACCTTGGATTGTAAGTTATTCGAGGAACATTGGAGGATGAACTGATTTCATGAATAAATCTTGGAGAGAATTTTATTTATAGAATGTTTGCATTTTAGACTAAACGATTGCAATGTTGCAACCATTAGAACCTATGGAGGTTTGTGATCCAAGATCCTTTGTTCAATTCGGGTGGAACATTAAAATTTTCAAATGATGGTAATCTTGATTAATGTATTAGAGTATCATGTTTGGATACCTTGCGGTTGTGTAGATGAAATATGAGGGTGTTGTAATGGGAGTAGTATTAGCGAAGTAATCTGTCGTTAAGGTGATTAATGAGATAGCCGAGATGGATGGATTATTGCCGGAAAGACTTTGACTTAGCAAGTAACTTTTAAGAGTTAGAATCTTTATAAAGATAATTGGGTTAAGAAGATGTTTTCACGTTGATGTTAATGCGTGAGTATGTTTGGATTGTGAGAATTTTAAGGATTTTAATTTGAGTTTTCCTATCTTCTATATGAGAAGTTCATTGTAGGAGTTTTGGAGTTTAATTCGAGCTTAGCATTTTTTTATGCTAGGACTTTGGTCGCCCAATGATTATGTGTAGAGAAAGTAGATTAAGGGTGGATTTCGAACAGTGGAATGATCATTGATAGAACCCTTTTTGATGAAGTATATGAAAGTGAGAGCTGAGAATTTCAAGTTGATTATTCTTAAAAGATTGAGATGATGTGGTTGCGTGTGTGGTCTATTTTGAGATGCATTGGAAGTCATCTGTCAAATTAATTCTGTTGGTAGAGGAGTTATTTAGAGAAAGTTTTAGTGGAATCCATAGAGTCTTCATACGGAGCTGTGGATGATTTATTTCGACTTGAGCGTTACGTTAAGAATGCCAAGCTAAGAGAGATGAGTTAGTGGGTTATGCGATGAACTGAAATCCCAAAGTCCGAGAGAAATTTTAGTCCTAAAAGAGAAATTGATAAATTGTTGCTTCCTCAAGAAGTGAATCGTTTCCTTGTTTCCCGTTTGAGTTTGGTGCTGTTGACCAATGTCTTTCGTAAGTTGAGTTTGACTCGATTTTTGGTATGTGTGGTTCTTATCGGTTCCGGAAGAATAAAGGAAGTTTTTTTTTTATTTGGGCATTTAAAATGATTCCTCCTTTGGTTTTCGTGACGTTTATTCGCAAACTGCCACTTGTAAAGTAGAAGGGTTTCTCGATGAAATTCGATTCTGGATTTGACTCTGTAGTACCTGAGCTGGTAACGCATAGTTGCGAAGTAAAACTTTCTTATTTAGATAGGTTTTGTTGGTAAAAGAGTTGCTTGAAGGGAATTCAATTGTGTGTTTCTGGTTAAAGGAGGTGATCCTTGTCTCATTGAAAAGTTGAATTGGGAGGTGGAACAAGAGTTCCGTGTCCTGTGTGCATGTTGTGTAGTTCAATATTGAGGGAAAGGTTAGCCCAAGGTACTTTGGTTTGTTTGATTTGTTTTAGGAATTCGAAAGTTGGTGTATCGCTAGGACCATCTCGGTCCATACGCGGTGTACGCAACACCGGCATGTTTGGTGCCAAGTGAGCAGGATCTTATCTTGAGTCTCATTTGTTGAATGTTCTAAAGGTCGAGTTGAGCGTTAGTACGGGCGTCATTTTACGCCCGGTGTTGTGATCTCCTCTGTTCGAGAGAGAGGCCACTTGAGAATTGGAGTCTCACATGAGCGAGTTTAGCAAGAGGTGATCGCGTTGGTATCTGTTGTTAAGTTCTAGTCGTGGTTTACTTTCGTGTAGATCGGTGTTTAGATTCGGGGTCGAATCCTAATAAGGGGGGTAGAATGTAATACCCCGAAAGTGAGATAAGCGAATCGCGGAGAGATTTAATTAATCGGAGAGAACTAAATAGATTTACGGAAGAACCAATTGAAAAATGCTAAATTCTTGATTAGAGAGGGGGAAAACGTCATTTGTATCCAACCTGGCTTGGGCCCTGGCCCATGAGGGCAAAGGGGTGGCCGCCAAAGGGGACGCCACTTCCCCAAACCCTAGCCGCACCCCACCTCCTCACCTCTCCCCCATTGAGCCGCCACCTCCTCTCCACCTCTCCACCTCCTCCACCCTCCTTGCCCCCTCTCCACCTCCCCACCACCACCATTGCTGCTGGCCGATAAAGAGGAGGAGCTCCATTGCGGCCGGCCAAGGAGGAAAAGAAAGGGAAAAGGAGAGAAGAAGGAAGAAGAAGAGGAGAGGAGAAGGAAGAGAGGAGAAGGAGGATCGTCTTCGGGGCTGATCTCTGTCGCCCGCACGTCGTCAAGGGTAACGAGATGTTCTTGTAGGGTAATTAGTCTTGGAAGAGTTTTCGGGTTAATCTTTGGTTAGATGGCATTCGGCCTGCTGTTTTTCAGTTTTCGTCCAGTGGCTTGCGAGGTAAATTTCATGTGGTTAGAGGATGAATCTGGGGTTTTGGCCTCCTAGAGAGTTGTAGGTTATTGTCTTAGCTTTCAGCGGCCGCCAAGTTCACCCAAATCCGATTAACGGTTAGAGAGTTATGATTTTTCTAAGACTGCTGTTCCACTGCTCTGTCAGTAATTAGGCAGTTTGTAGAAAACCGACTAAAAGTGATGGTTAAAGTGGAAATCTGAGAACCCCAGTATAACGAAAGTTGTAGATAATCCTTCTAGATTTCAGGAAAACTAAATATCATGGGATTCGGACGAACGTAGAGAAAGTTATGATAATTTCATTATTTCTGTCCAGAAACCCGACGCGAGAATGGGTACTCTGTTGTTTAGTTTGGTAGGGCTAGTAAAGGGCCGAATCAGAGAACCTCACCAACTAGGTTTAGAAGGGAATTCATTAACCTTTTCAGATTGTCCAAGATCACTCCATTTGGATTTCTATACATTTAGTTATGATTTTTCAAGGGGCTGTTCTCTGGAAAAGAAATCTGACAGCCAGCATTACCGTTGGGGATTGCGTTTAGTGGACGATGTACTCATTTTGTGTTTATGGTTTTGTTATTAGACCTTTATGGTAGCCTTAGCTTGTCTCAATTGTATGTCCAGTGTGGGTTTGGCTCCGGAGCAGTACCTTATTCCCGACATCCACCTTCGCACAGTTGAGGCAAGTGCATTGTTGTTTGAATGATTGGCTATATTGTGTGTTATTTGTTATATGGTTGCATAGCAAGATGGTATACTTGATGAATGCTTAAGTATGGTTATTGCTCAAATGATGCTCATGCTTTACTATGGTTAAGTGTTGTTGTCTTTTGGTAATTTGATGATGATTAAATGATGAGCATGTGCATATTGAAATCATATTGAGGCTTGGTCACGTGGTGACCAAGTGTGTTTCCCTGAGATTCCGTCATGAATATGGTGGGCCGAGATCCTCACTCGTGGAGTGTGGGTTGAGGTCCCCGTTACTTGCGGAGTAACGGGCAATTGGTCCTGTGTATGCGCGCCAAGACAGCATGGGTATGCGGCGGCGGTGCGATACTCTGACACGGTGTAATGCACACGTAAAGTTAAAGATAAAGGTTCCTTGAGCATTGCATTTGCATATGAGATGCTTGATGTTGATCTCCTTTATATGTATATTGATGTTATAGTTTCTTTGCGTACTTGCTGAGTCTGTGGACTCACTCTTGCTTTCATTATTGTTTTAGGTACCCAATTCAAGAACGGCATGCATGGGAGGAGTAGACTTGATTTGGATTCACTCACCGCCACTCATCTTTAAAGTTGATTAAGTTTTAGTCGTACCTCAATAATTTAGCAAACCGCTTAGGAGTTGTTTATGATTATGATTATGCCTCATGCAACGGATTAAGTGTAATAATGATGAGTAGTGTAATTAAGACTCCTTTGGATATGCTAGTTGGTTAGTATGTTTTGAACGCCTATTGATGATTCTGGATGTTGGATTAATTGTTTATGATTTACCTAAATGTTGGAACCTCCATGTTGTTAACTTGTTAAAGGAGGTTATGTCGAAATTTGTAGTTTGAACTTGGTTTTGAAGTATTTAATGTTAGTTTAGTAGCATTCCGATCTCACGTTGGTGGGTGTTACGATTGGTATCGAGCGGCGGTAGGTCCGTGGTGAGCAGTTAACAACTTAGGTAACTTAGCTTGTAAAAAGAAAAAGAAAATTTGCTAATGGTTAATTAATCGAAAACTCCGACACACCTTTGGTGCAGTAGGATGGGATGGGTCAAGCATTGCATTTACGCTCGTTATGTTGTATTCTTGATTCTTGTTATGAGATGATCTTACATACTTATAATATGAATAAATGATTAGTATGAGTGAGAGTAGCCCTTGTTGAGAGGATTGAGGTCATGGTTGTGGCCCTGGGCTTTACCAGGTTACACCATTGTTCATGGTAAGAGAAAATAGAAGAGGTTACCTCAGATATCTTAATACAGGCGTTAATAGTGAGTATCTTTTTTAAAAAAATTGTTCACTTCCTTGAATTTGAATTTGGTCAACTCTTGTCTAGTTGTGGTCGATGAATTTCTTTGGGTCAATAGTTCATTACAGTTGATGGGTTTCTTTGAGAAAGGTTGATATGTTTTATTGGCTTAACTGTCCCATAAAGCAATTATTGTTTTTCCAATTGCTGAGTTATTCTTGTGGCTGGTGGACTTGGTTAATTGTCAATACCGACCTTTGTATTGGAGTTTCGTCTTTCTTACTGGAAAGCATGATCCATTTATTTCACTTGATGATTTGGATAATAAAAGTTTCCTTTTGCAAGTTCTATAGTACGTGGAAGTTTTGATTCAATATCTCTTTTGGGTATCTTGAGTGTAGAAGTTGAAAAGTTCTTTTATGAAAGAAAACATTAAACCCTTTAGCGATGTCGTCCTGTGGTTAAGTGGGAGGTTATAATCGGAGAAATTAGCGAATATGATATGAGTTATCAAGTTGGGTCTATAGTGTGGTGTATAATCGATCCTAACTAAGATCCCTGGAAGGAAAGTTGATTAATTTGATGGTGTCATGTAGTAGTTCTTGTTGAACTGTGATTAGGTGTATGGCTATACCTAATTGGAATCAATAGAGTTATTAATAAATTGTGGAACATTAACGGAGTGGTTGATCCCTAGAGTTGTTTAGTTTGCTAAACTTGTTAGATTATTTGATCTCAATGGATTAATCTAACATGCGGAAGAGAAATATAAGATGTGTTCGATCGTCGCCTTGGTAGATATTAATATAGAAATTTTCTTTAATTGGCTATTTGATGATCTTATTTATGCCCGTGGAGTGCAAATAGATACAGACCATCAATTCGCCCATGATTGAATAATCATCAAAAGTTTATGATAACCTCTAGATTGGAATTAGTGTGTACTAAATAAGTATGGGCATTCGAATAGGTGAAGGGTTGAAATTTGAAAGTGATTTATTCATGAGTGTTTCACGAGGATGTATTGTGGCTGCATGCCCTTGTTAAAAGAGGTCTTGCTCCGATAGTGCAGTTGGTGTATTAGATATACTCTAGAACAGATTGACTGTTGCAATCTTTTTGAGATAACAAAAATGTTATGAAACAATATGCTGTGTTTCTTTTGGAAAGGTTTACAATGGGATTTAATAGATGACATGTGTTTGCTTGATGGTGAAATTGTCGGATAATAGTATGTCTTTGATGAAAAGGTTTTGGTGTAACCTTGTAAATTGTGTAGTAGGTTCCTTCAAAAATATGATGGTTGTTGTAATATCCCATTTAAAAATAAAACAAATAAGTGATTAGTACTGAAATTAAATAGAATTAGAAAAGAAAAATTCGAAGTTAGAAAGAGTATTAGAACTCGGCCTTCGCCCATAGCTTTTGGCCCAACTGAGGAACCACTTAAAAGGGGAGGCAAACCTAGCCCTACATTGTAGTGGAGTATCTGTAGCACGACGCTACGAGCGCCGCCCTGTAGCACCTCCTCCCATGGCAGCCTCCCCGCCCTGGCAGCTCCTCCACCGGCGCCTCCCTGTGCACGACTCTCCCCGGTGCACGACTCCCCGCCGCCGGCCATGGGAGGAGGAAGGAGGTGAGTAGAGGAGGCCGTCTTGGGGGGTGGAGATCGTCGTCGTCTACGTCATTCGTCAAGGGTAACCCCTGTCCCATCGTCTAGATGTTTAATTGTTGTTTTTCTAGCAATGTCGGGTTTAGATCACGTTCTGTCCAGATTAGTGCGTGGCTGTTTTCGTATCCTTAGAAGCAGAATCTGGAGACCCCATCTCCTAGAGATATGTGGGGTTTGTTCTTAGGTTTAAGTGGCCACCAAGTTCACCCAAATCCGATTAAAGGTTAGAAAGTTATGATTTGTTTAATGCTGCTGTCCCAAAATCCTGACGAGAATCTGCAGTTAACTTGTTAATTAAGTAAGAATTTGATAAGTGCCGAATTGGAACTTGGGATCTCCTAGAGAGTTGTAGGTTATTTTCTTAGCTTTCATTGGCCACCAAGTTCACCCAAATCCGATTAACGGTTAGAGAGTTATGATTTTTCTAAGGCTGTTGTTCCGCTGCTCTGTCAGTAATTAGGCAGTTTGTAGAAAACCGACTAGAAGTGATGGTTAAAGTGGAAATCTGAGAACCCCAGTATAACGAAAGTTGTAGATAATTCTTCTAGCTTTCAGGAAAACTAAAGATCATGGGATTCGGACAAACGTAGAGAAAGTTATGATAATTTCATTATTTCTGTCCAGAAACCCGACGCGAGAATGGGTACTCTGTTGTTTAGTTTGGTAGGGCTAGTAAAGGGCCAAATCAGAGAACCTCACCAACTAGGTTTAGAAGGGGAATTCATTAAAATTTTCAGATTGTCCAAGATCACTCCATTTGGCTTTATGTACATTTAGTTATGATTTTTCGAAGGGGGCTGTTATCTGGAAAAGAAATCTGACAGTCAGCTTTACCGTTGGGGATTGCGTTTAGTGGACGATGTACTCATATTGTGTTTATGATTTTGCTATTAGACCTTTATGGTAGCCTTAGCTTGTCTCAATTGTATGTCCAGGTGTGGGTTTGGCTCCGGGAGCAGTACCTTATTCCCGACATCCACCTTCCGACAGTTGAGGCAAGTGCATTGTTTGTTAAATGGGTGTGATTGATTAGCTATGTCTGTGTGCTTTTTGATATAAGGTTTGTCGGGACCCAAAATTACAATTCTGGACCCTCTGTGTATACTGCACTAGTCCAGGATCACGCTAGTGCACACAGTGGCAACATCGATGAAATATCATTTCCATATACAAAGATGACTAATAAATAGACAAATAACAATAAATATCAGAGTAAAGACCTTAAGGTCAAAGCTTACAATTAATGCCTCAGAAGGCGAATAGCTCAAGAAGTTGCAGCGGAACGAAACGGAATAACTTCAGTGAAGCCCATCCATATGCCCACAGGCAATCGGCTGGGGTGCGCGACCTAGTTCTTCTCGATCCTTGAAGTAGACCATGTTGACCAACGATTCCTTCACTCAGAGGTTTGGGCGCAAGTTTTACAACAAGCGTGAGTACACAACCGTACTCGCAAGTCATACCACGATGCAATGTATAGATGCGAGCTTATTCCAAAGGAAATGGCTTCGTGGTTATTTTGCGTAAATGCAACATTTGCAATTGAATACAAATAATAGATTGAAAGCATAATTCAAAACAAATAGACAATATTAATTTAACAATTGTTTTCACAAAGACACATAGCCTAATCAAATTCTTTCACACACCATATGACTTAAATCACACACTGTCCCTTCCCAAAGGTTTTATGAAAATCTACCCTCGTGTGAAATCCCGAGCATGTCCATGACGCATGACGCGCTATTCGAATAGATTGTTTAACACTCTGCAGAGGTTGTACACTTTACCCACACGATATAACCAGTGTGGCATGACCGATCATAACAAAACAGTTCGAAACTTCATCTCAAACATTGACACTCCGATGTGCTTACAAACCGTTATACATATCACAAAGCCCATGCATAACACACACCGTTGGGCGGGGACGACGAATCCTCCCGCGATGCAACCACCAAGTAGTCACACCTCCACCCTATCACATAGCCTAACCTACCACCTGAACATCAATGCCGAGAATCCATAACTTACTAAGTTAGGCCCGTCCCATACCGGGCATGTGGTCGACAAGAAGGCTCGATTCAATGGCGCACAAAGTTAAGTCCTTAATTGACCAAGGCAAGACTTCCATTTTCTAACTAAGTCACAAAGATTATCATTCCCATCACATAGTCCACCATGTCACACAGTCTCCACCACTTGCCTCAGTCCAAATCCTTTACCACCTAGTTGGTTTTAGTGCAACACATGCCATCACGAAGTAATAACACATAGCACACAGTTTTACACAAAATTCCATAATCACATAGTCAAATTTATAATTGCAACTTACATGAGATGTGAGACTCGTAGCATGGCTAAGCAATCTACTCGTACTAACCAACCCACGTTGGTAATACCATAGCACCAACTAAATATGAACCAATCTAGGGTGACAAAAGATTATGACATACAATAGACAAAGTGGATATAACAAATTGGATTAATAGCTAAACCCAAAAGCATTTAAATAATTACTTAAAGTAAATGCAATAATTTAAATCAAAGTAATTTTAAAAACTGGGATTCAATATGATCAAAGGTATAACTTGCCTTGCTATAGCAATGATGATCTTATTTTATCTTCAATCTTCTACTTGCTTGATCTTCAGCTCCTTCGGACGATTCCGGGACTTCGGTGTCTAACGAGAAAGAAAGCGCAAAACAAACTAAATTCAAAAGACAAATCAAATAAACTCCAAATTGAAATTGAATGGTACTGGAAGGTAGATATTGAATTTAGATGAATTTAGAAACTTGAATGGGTTCAATCGGAATTCGGATGAAGAAGATATGGCTTTTGGAAGATTGGAATTCACATGAAATGATGAAAAAGCTCTACGGAATATTCTCAGAATATTCTATTCCGAAAATATTAGATAAAGAATGAGTGTATGATAGGTGGGACCGACTGGTATTTATGAATTTCTAGAATTAAAATAATTCCAGAAATAAGGTAGAGAGAGTGACAAGTGGGACCAATAAGATAAAAGGATTTTCAAGAATTAAATTAATTCCCGAAAATAGAATTAGGGGTTGACATGTGGGCCACTGGTCTATAGACCAGGTCCACAGAGATATGCTAGTCCACGGTGGACCAAGCTCATGAATAGGGTTTGACCAAGAGTTGACTGACATACAGGACCCGCATGTAAGTGAGATAAATAATTAGTATTTTAATTGGGAGGATGACATGTGGGGTCTACATGTAAGTGAGATAGATATATATGGCTTGACTATTTGAATGACAAGTGGGGTCGGCATGCAAGGGAGAGAAAGAAATATAGAGATGCTGGCATTGGGGAAATACTACATGCAATGGTTTACAAAGAACAGATGATGGATCAAAAGGCTGCACATTGGTCTAGGCTTAGTAGAAGAATCATAGAACAGGTCTTCATAACTTGATCTTGTGGCATGGAATTGGTAAGCAAAAACAATAGAGAAAGAATTAAGAGAAGGATCACAGAGATATGCTTGCACTTGAATTATTGGCTTGGTTGGATGGCAAAGGAACCATACAACAGAGAATCAACGAACTAGATAACACCATCCAAAAGAAAGCTATGTTCTGGACAATCAACTAATGAAGCAATAGATGAAACGCTACAGGAACAGAAACTACAGGAGCAACTCATGAAGGCAACAAGAAGAAACGCACGTACAGTATACATGCATGAATAGTGCATGCGGGTGGCCGGCTGCGGAGGCGACGTAGCAGTGGCGAAGGGCAAAACGGAAAGGAAACGACGAGCCGGACGCGATGGCGCGGTCGGATTTTGGAAAAACTCACCGAGGAAGCGGCGAACGCGATGAACACGGTTTGGCTTTAATGGCCGACGGTGCTCGGCGATCTTCGGGCGAAGTGGATGGAACCATGACGTAGAGGGCGATGACGCGAAGCCAACGCCGCAGACGGTTCGGCCAACGGACGTCGGACGGCGCAGTTCGCCGGAGAAGACTTTTGGTTGGAGCTCGGTTTTCTGGAGATTGCGACGAAAATAGATCGGTTTGGAGGAAACCAATTCAGGGATTGGAAGAGGATCAACACGGATGCGTGGCGCAAACGGCTCGCTTTATATGCACCGTGGAAGAAGATATGGAAATTTGAAGTTTAGAGATTGAAACGGATACGTACTGGCTGCTGCGTTCGGGAGGAACACGATGAACAGTGTTTCGCGCATTACTGTAGCACATGGGCAGGAGAGAAAGCTGATTTTCGGAATTAAAAGAAATCCCAAAAATCAAGGAGACCAAATAAAATAGCAAACAAATCCGAAAAATCTCAGAAAATACCCAAAAATTCCTTGAAGGACAAGGAAGCCAAATAACACAAATTTTTATTTAATTAATGTTTATATTAGTCAAATTAAATATTTTTAATTTAGAAAATTCCCAATTAAGCTTTATTAATTCAAATAAAATTGGTGAAATTTTCCAGGGACCTAAACTACTCAAAAGATTTTTGAAAAGCCAAATTTTGGGACGTTACAAACCTCCCCCCCTTAAAGGAATCTCGTCCCCGAGATTCAGGCTGACTATAGAATAGGATAAGGAACTCAGCCTTCGGGTTCACTTCTTGCTTTCAAATTGCTTTTATTTTGACAGAATCGCTCTTCTGACCACTTACAGAACAACGCCTTGCTTCTTGCTAAACTTCTCGCTTCACTGAAAACTTGACGAACTGGCTTTTGGCTGGAAGGCATCTTGAAACTTGATTGCTTCTACCGGGGCTGCTTGATCGGTGCTTGAAGGCACTTCTGAAGTGGAGGAAATCTTGCTGCTGACTGACAACTCAGGTTGGCAAACTACCTCTTCTTCCGCGCTTCGGAATCTGAACTAACTAACACATTTTTGTCAACTCTGTCATACAATTCTTTAGCACAGAACTCCAACAGGTATTCTGAAGATAGACATGACTGCGAAGGTGAAAATTTGTATAGTCTGTGTAGCTTTCCTTTTTGAACCCTGCTACTTAAATTCCATTTAGGATTAAGGACCCTTAGTCTTCTGCTTCATGATTAATGCAACATCCACATACTTTGTAATTTGATCTTCTCCTAGCTGAGCGATGACTTACGCGATCAACCACTGTGAACTTCAAAGGGTGACAACTGCGACTGGCTGACATCTGGGTTGTAGGGAAACTCTGCATACAACACTTACTTGCTCGATTTGGTACTATGAGTTAAGGCATAACTCATTAATCTTTTCAATCTGTCTATTGATTCAGGGCGATTCACGATACTGAACTGAAATGATCACCCAAGCATCATGCAGACTCTGTCGCTAACACAAGATAAGCTGGGATCCTTGGTCTGACACTAACTTCTCTGACACGTCGTGCAATTTGACCATCTCTGTAGATCTAACACTGCACCCATGCTGACGAATGTCATATCTGTCGTATACAACCTCTGTCGTATACCACTCGCTGGCGATCTCCAAACTAGGTGATATTGACAGAATGAAGCGACAAATTTTCGTCAAATGATCAACAATCACCCTTCAAGAAATTATATCCCGATTGGGTCCTGGGAGATCCCATATCTGAATTCTCAGGGATAGAAGTACTCTGACTAGCCCCCAACATTTTGGCTGACTTTCTGACATACCAAACACATGGTAACCCATTCTGCGATATTTCGCTTTATTTTGGATCATCACAATGCAACTTTGAGATCTTTGTACACCTTGGTACTTTCAGGGAAAATAGAATGCTTGCACTCAAATGTTGGTTTAAGCATCAACTACTGGATTTCCTTCTCATTAGATATGCAAATATACTCATTGATCCATGGATCATTCTGTTTGCCTTCAGTGGGTTCTCACTCTTTCCTTGGCTTTACGTGAGGACGGATTTCCTTGGCAAAACTGTCATTCCACTGTCTGGTCAACACTGATATCTAGCATCAGTTCAAATTCTGGGTTTCAACAGATATCCTTGCAACTGACTCAAGATCCAACTTCTGAATTTCACAAGTAACCTTGGTTGACTAATCAACAGATGTTGCGGTAGCTCTTTTGTTTCAAAGTATCTGCCATTGCATCGTCTGATGCGGCTGAGGAATGGATTTCAACTTCACGGTTCTCAATCCAATAACCGTCTTTGCTGCCCCATGGTAGCAACTTCGAATTATGACTAAGATAATTCACCACCTGAAACTTCTTAACACACCAATTCTTGGATGTTCCGTGATAAAAGCTATCAAGGTTCTTTCTGGTATCTGGCAATACAAACACTGGAGTTGCGATTAATCTCTTCTGAAATTCTTACAAACACGGTTCACTTCTAGCGGCCTGGGCGAACTTCTCTTCTTGCAACCGGTGAGGGGTCTTGGCTAACTTGAAACGACTGTCTCACTTATCTTCAACTAACACTGTCTCGAAACGACTGCTTCACTGGTATTCAACTGACACTTCCAAGCTGACGGGTTTGATTTGCCACTGCCTTTATCTGATAAAGTCATCTGATCTACTCTATCATTTTTGGCAAACTCGTTGGCAACTTTTGTCATAATTCATCTGTGACGTAATTCCTTCCGAATTGGTGATCCTAGGTACCAAGTCGAGACGAACTTGACTTTGAATATGGTTGCATCTTTGCATAGACCACTTGCAATGAAGATCGCATATTCTCTTGCGGATCGACATTATCCATTGATTAGATTCTTCAATCATTTACTATTGTCTCACCGCTATGCAAAATGATGAGTTGGAATTCAACATCACATTCCATAGTTACGGCTCTACGACCTTCAATCATCATGACTTAACGCTTGATTACTCAACTTGCAAAGGCAGACTCTTGGAAAGGTATCCAATGATTTAATATCCAATAATTTCTTTTTCTCCGTAACTTGCATGCAAAGATGTCCACATTTTTGCTTTCTAACAAAGGAAAGGTTACAATGATTCCCTGAATTTACTGTTACTAATGGAGGCATGACACTGCATGATCTGGTATCACCAATCTAGACTTTCTTGGTAACATCATCATTCAAACGTCTCTTCTTTGACTACTTCATTGGGCAAACGGATCCTGGTGCGTTACCAACTGCTCTAGGAGTTAAAATCTTAACTGAGCTGACTTCTGGTATTCTTGCATCTGGAGTGAGTGACTGGTTCCACTGAGGACACTGGCTGGCGTAGTGACCTTTTCCACGATAGTTGTAGCATAAACGTGTCGAACCTTGCAACTTTTCTGAAGAGGTCAAGGCAGAACGATTATTCTAGTGTTCTTCAACCTTCAAGAAGGATGGTCGCTTTGTAGGGCATCTTTTGGCATAGTGGCCTTGCTTACCACACTCGAAACACCCTAGTGACGAGACTGGCTTGTTTCTCTTTTGAGGTGGGCTGCTGAGGTCAATATTCTGTTTTTGTAATTCTTTAGCTGACATATCTTGTACTCACAATGGTTTGCCTTCTCTTGCTAATGTTCTGACAGTAGCTCGAAAGTTTTCTCGCTGACGTTGCATTGCAAAAGTCAACACGGAATACATAGGGCACTGGCTCGGACAATAATCATCGCTTTCACACAAGAAACATGTGATCTTACTCATAGGACATTTTCCAACGGAATGGTTTCCTTCGCAACTGGAACAATTGATATTGTGCTCATCAGCACTATGGCCTATTTCTCCACAGTAGGTACATGCACAATCTTCTGACTTATCTGGTTGGCAGCATTTCAATTGACAACGGTTAGATTTTGCGTATAGGATATCGAAATAGCAGGTTTCTCTTGATCACTTATGCTTGATATCGCATGCTGTTGGCACAGAACGATGGTGAACTCTGCCCAAGTGATGGTGTGCTCGTCCTGATGGGCAGCGCGAAATTTTTCCCACCAATCTAATGCAACTCCTTCTAAATGATGAGTAGCATAGAGAATTTTCTCATTATCGTTGCATTGCACAACAATTAACTTTTCTTCTACTGTGCGAATCCAAGATTCTGCATGGTTTATCCTTCAAAGACAGACGGCTTGGTCATCAAGAACTTTGCAAACTTGAACTGAAGGTGTGTCTTTGGGATGGCAACGAGTTGTGCACCATTGCAACAGTAATATTGTCTAATGGTTGCATCGTTGCTGGCATGAGTTGATTTAGGTGGTGAAGCGGCTCGGTCCCGATGTGTCACTCCGCACGGAGATTGTTGTTGGTCATCGCCCGCTCTGCATCGACAGCGGCGATGGTACGATGACTTGCTTGATTATTCTGAGTCATCAAATTGACTAAGGTAGCGGTGGTTTGATCCTACCAGGTCACCATGTTGTTCATGTTTTGCATCATCGCGTTCATGGATTGAGTCTGAGCGACCAAGAATTGTTCCATGACTGGATCTGCTACTCTGATGCGACAACCGCCCACTTTGGGATTGACAGGTGCAGTGGCACAAACTGTCTCAAGATTACCGTGGTGGCTTCACTGGGGTTCTCCATCTGCTGGCTGACCAGGGCTAATAGATGCGAGGGAAAAGCACAAGGTAAGGGAAGAGAATCTACTAAGGGGAGCGGGTTTAACCCAAAGAACACCAAGGAACACACAAATAGCCGGAAAGCTATTAAGAAGCATAAAACTCACAGCCAAACTACACCGAAGAAGGGAAACAAAGATCTAATCGTCTAGTCGATTTAAACTCTAACTTAACAGGGCGACTTGGCTCAACACACGGGAGGAACCTATGCTGATTTATCCTATATGGCTGGTCTGAAGAAAACTCAATCTGATCACGATCTTCGTCAAACATTGACTGCTTGCGATCCTTGGAGGCGAAGCTTGGAAAAAGACAGGGTGACGTACAACTTCTTCTTGGTCTTCAAACAGTTGCTCAAAACAGCTCTTGGGCATCCACCAAGACATTTGACATGGATAACGATGACTATAGAAGTTATGAGAGGAGATAGTCCAATTTAATACTCAAAATGGTGAGGACGAAAATAGATGAGAAAGGAATAGAATGGAAGAGTATAGAAGCTAGACAAGATGAGAATAGCACATCATTAAGATTTTCCATTTGTAAAATAAGTTTTGAACTTTTCCTTACAACGGCAGTTCTAACTAAGGTCACGACCTACGATCGATATGGCTCGATACCACCTCCGTCGGGACCCAAAATTACACTCGGACCCTCCGTGTATCTTGCACTAGTCCAGATCACGCTAGTGCACACAAGTGGCAACATCGATGAAATATCATTTCCATATA
Source organism: Ampelocalamus luodianensis (assembly GCA_036346255.1). Classification (NCBI taxonomy): domain Eukaryota; kingdom Viridiplantae; phylum Streptophyta; class Magnoliopsida; order Poales; family Poaceae; genus Ampelocalamus; species Ampelocalamus luodianensis. Next base: position 50,466,267 of record CM070629.1, on the reverse strand, counting down.
CAAAGATGACTAATAAATAGACAAATAACAATAAATATCGAGTAAAGACCTTAAGGTCAAAGCTTACAATTAATGCCTCGTAGGCGAATAGCTCAAGAAGTCTGCGTGAGCAAGCGGAATAACTTCGGTGAAGCCCATCCATATGCCCACAGGCAATGGTGGGTGCGACCTAGTTCTTCTCGATCCTTGAAGTAGACCATGTTGACCGACGATTCCTTCACTCTGTAGGTTTGGCGCAAGTTTTACAACAAGCGTGAGTACACAACCGTACTCGCAAGTCATACCACGAATGCAATGTATAGATGCGGGCTTATTCCAAAGGAAATGGCTTACGTGGTTATTTTGCGAAAATGCAACATTTGCAATTGAATACAAATAATAGATTGAAAGCATAATTCAAAACAAATAGACAATATTAATTTAACAATTGTTTTCACAAAGACACATAGCCTAATCAAATTCTTTCACACAGCCATATGACTTAAATCACACAGCTGTCCCTTCCCAAAGGTTTTATGAAAATCTACCCCTCGTGTGAAATCCCGAGCATGTCCACGATCGCGACGCAGCTATTCGAATAGATTGTTTAACACTCTGCAGAGGTTGTACACTTTACCCACACGATATAACCAGTGTGGCCGACCGATCATAACAAAACAGTTGAAACTTCATCTCAAACATTGACACTCCCGATGTGCTTACAAACCGTTATACATATCACAAAGCCCATGCATAACACACACCGTTAGACGGGGACGATTTAATCCTCCCGCGATGCAACCACCAAGTAGTCACACCTCCACCCTATCACATAGCCTAACCTACCACGAACATCAATGCCGAGAATCCATAACTTACTAAGTTAGGCCCGTCCCATACCGGGCATGTGGTCGATGCATAAGGCTCAGTTCAATGGCGCACAAAGTTAAGTCCTTAATTGACCAAGGCAAGACTTCCATTTTCTAACTAAGTCACAAAGATTATCATTCCCATCACATAGTCCACCATGTCACACAGTCTCCACCACTTGCCTCAGTCCAAATCCTTTACCACCCAGTTGGTTTTAGTGCAACACATGCCATCACGAAGTAATAACACATAGCACACAGTTTTACACAAAATTCCATAATCACATAGTCAAATTTATAATTGCAACTTACATGAGATGTGAGACTCGTAGCATGGCTAAGCAATCTACTGTACTAACCAACCCACGTTGGTAATACCATAGCACCAACTAAATATGAACCAATCTAGGGTGACAAAAGATTATGACATACAATAGACAAAGTGGATATAACAAATTGGATTAATAGCTAAACCCAAAAGCATTTAAATAATTACTTAAAGTAAATGCAATAATTTAAATCAAAGTAATTTTTAAAAACGGATTCAATATGATCAAAGGTATAACTTGCCTTGCTATAGCAATGATGATCTTATTTTATCTTCAATCTTCTACTTGCTTGATCTTGACTCCTTGGACGATTAGGGACTTGATCTAACGAGAAAGAAAGCGCAAAACAAACTAAATTCAAAAGACAAATCAAATAAACTCCAAATTGAAATTGAATGGTACTGGAAGGTAGATATTGAATTTAGATGAATTTAGAAACTTGAATGGGTTCAATCGGAATTCGGATGAAGAAGATATGGCTTTTGGAAGATTGGAATTCACATGAAATGATGAAAAAGCTCTACGGAATATTCTCCGAATATTCTATTCCGAAAATATTAGAAAAAGAATGAGTGTATGATAGGTGGGACCGACTGGTATTTATGAATTTCTAGAATTAAAATAATTCCAGAAATAAGGTAGAGAGAGTGACAAGTGGGACCAATAAGATAAAAGGATTTTCAAGAATTAAATTAATTCCGAAAATAGAATTAGGGGTTGACATGTGGGCCTTTGGTCTATAGACCAGTCCACAGAGATATGCTAGTCCACGGTGGACCAAGCTCATGAATAGGGTTTGACCAAGAGTTGGTGACATACGGACCCGCATGTAAGTGAGATAAATAATTAGTATTTTAATTGGGAGGATGACATGTGGGTCTACATGTAAGTGAGATAGATATATATGGCTTGACTATTTGAATGACAAGTGGAATTCGGCATGCAAGGGAGAGAAAGAAATATAGAGATGCTGGCATTGGGGAAATACTACATGCAATGGTTTACAAAGAGCAGATGATGGATCAAAAGGTCGCACATTGGTCTAGGCTTAGTAGAAGAATCATAGAACAGTCTTCATAACTTGATCTTGTGGCATGGAATTGGTAAGCAAAAACAATAGAGAAAGAATTAAGAGAAGGATCACAGAGATATGCTTGCACTTGAATTATTGGCTTGGTTGGATGGCAAAGGAACCATACAACAGAGAATCAACGAACTAGATAACACCATCCAAAAGAAAGCTATGTTCGGACAATCAACTAATGAAGCAATAGATGAAACGCTACAGAACAGAAACTACAGGAGCAACTCACGAAGGCAACAAGAAGAAACGCGCGTACAGTATACATGCATGAATAGTGCATGCGGGTGGCCGGCGGCCGGAGGCGGCATGCGATGGCGAAGGGCAAAGCGGAAAGGAAACGACGAGCCGGACGCGATGGCGCGGTCGGATTTTGGAAAAACTCACCGAGGAAGCGGCGAACGCGATGAACACGGTTTGGCTTTAATGGCCGACGGTGCTCGGCGATCTTGAGCGAAGTGGATGGAACCATGACGTAGAGGGCGATGACGCGAAGCCAACGCCGCAGACGGTTCGGCCAACGGACGTCGGACGAAGCGCGCAGTTCGCCGCAGAAGACTTTTGGTTGGAGCTCGGTTTTCTGGAGATTGCGACGAAAATAGATCGGTTTGGAGGAAACCAATTCAGGGGATTGGAAGAGGGGATCAACACGGATGCGTGAGCGCAAACGGCTCGCTTTTATATGCACCGTGGAAGAAGATATGGAAATTTGAAGTTTAGAGATTGAAACGGATACGTACTGGCTGCTGCGTTCGGGAGGAACACGATGAACAGTGTTTCGCGCATTACTGTAGCACATGGGCAGGAGAGAGAAAAGCTGATTTTCGGAATTAAAAGAAATCCCAAAAATCAAGGAGACCAAATAAAATAGCAAACAAATCCGAAAAAATCTCAGAAAATACCCAAAAATTCCTTGAAGGACAAGGAAGCCAAATAACACAAATTTTTATTTAATTAATGTTTATATTAGTCAAATTAAATATTTTTAATTTAGAAAATTCCCAATTAAGCTTTATTAATTCAAATAAAATTGGTGAAATTTTCCAGGGACCTAAACTACTCAAAAGATTTTTGAAAAGCCAAATTTTGGGACATTACAAGGTTGCATAGCAAGATGGTTTACTTGATGATTGTTTAAGTATGGTGATTGCTCAAATTATGCTTATGCTCTACTGTGGTTCAATGTTGTTGTCTTTTGGTAAGATTGATGATGAATGAGAGATGAGCATTTGCATATTGAGAGCATATTGAGGCTTGGTCACGCGGTGACCAAGTATGTTTCCATTTGAGATCCCCGTCATGAATGTGGCGGGCGAGATCCTCACTCGTGGAGTGTGGGCTTGAGGTCCCGTTACTTGCATGAGTAACGGCAATTGGTCCTGTGCGTGCGGCGCAGACAGCATGGGTATGCGGCGCGTCGCATACTGCAGACACGTGTAATGCACACAAAGTTAAAGTTAAAGGTTCCTTGAGCATTTCATTTGCATGTGAGATGTTTGATGTTGATCTTATTTATACGTATGTTGATGTTATGCTTTGTTACACTTGCTGAGTCTGTGGACTCACTCTTGCTTTATTGTTGTTTTAGGTACCGAGCCAAGAACGACATGCATGGGGAAGTAGACTGCTAGTCACTCACACACCGCACGAACTAAATAAAGTTGAATGTTCTTCAGAACGAAGTTGATTTTAGAATACTACATTATGTCTTATGCAATGGATTTATGTAATAATGATGAGTAGCGGTTCTTCATGATTCTCTAGTTTTGTTGGATTCCTAGCATGTCGTTGTCTATCTTTTGATGTCTTTGGATGAAAGTTTTAATTATTATTTGATTAACCTGTGTGTTGGAACCTCCGTGTAATTAACTTTACAAGGGAGGTTCTGCCGAAATTTATTAGAATTGTCTACTTTAGAGTTACTAGAGTCTGTTTAGTAGCATTCCAGGCTCATGACGAGCTGGGGTGTTACAGTTGGTATCAGAGCGGGCTTTAGGTCCGTGGTAGTTGAAATATTAAATTGACACACTGTGCACAGTAGGTGGGTTGGGTTTTTGCATTGCATATACGCTTCCGTTATGTTGTATTGTTGATCTCTTATGATCGGATATATCTATAGTATTATACCAAGGTTATTAGGTGTGGGGATAACCCATATTGAGAGATTGGGGTCGTGGTTGTGGCCCAGGCTTTACCAGGCTACACTACCGTTCATAGTAGGGTAATAGTGAGTATCTTTGGAGAGGTTATTCTCTTTCCTAATTTTGATTTGGTCTACTCGGTTCAATCGTGCTTGATGAATTTCTCTTGGATTAGTAGTTCCTTAGGTTGATGCGTTTCCACCGATTTAATTTGACCCTTTAAAGCAAGCCTTGTTGTTCCAATGTTGAGTCGCTTGCGATTGATGGGTTTCAATTGGTTTATAATTGTTTTATAGAGCAAATGTTGTCTTTTCGACACTTGAGCTATTCTTGCTATTTGTGAATGTCGTTATTGGAAATTTTGTTCCTTATTATGAGAGTTCTACCTTCTTGTTGGCACACTTGACCCATTTATTAAGCGGCATTGCGGGTAATGAAAGTTTTTGTTGCAAGTTCCTTAACTGTGAAACCTTTGGCTTATGTATTTCTCTTGGATTATTTCCAGTGATTAAGTTCTATGCCTCTTTTCCTAAAAAAAAAAAGTTAAAACTTTGTTGCGGTGTCTTGTTGTGATTAAATGGGAGGTGGTAATCATCTAGATTAATTGTTATAGCATAAATTATCAAGAAGGGACATTTGCGTGAAGCATAATTGGTTTTAACCCAGAGCTTTGTAATTGAAGTTGATTAAGTGGATGATGTCTTTTAGTAGTTCTTGATGAACTGTGAGTAAAGGTATGCTTACACCTACTAGGAATCCGAGATTTATTAAAAAAAAAATGTGAGGTATTGATGATCTTACATAATCACAAGATTGAAACCTACGTATATTGGATTAGAGGAATGTTGAGGTAGTACTCTATGAAAACTGGTGATTAAAGGAGATGGTGTTATTAAATCTTTAGTTAAACCCTAAGTATATAGTGGAATGTTGACTTTGTGTTCATAAATGGATAGGTGATGGTAAACAGCAGTAGGGCCCTATGAGCATACGTGATGAATACCATTGTCGATTGTTAGTGATAGATGAAGTGTGTGTTGAGCAGACTAATAGTTGGATGGATAAATGATAAGTGATATCTGAAATCGTGTTTTGCTGAAATTGTTATTTGATAAGCATGATGTTGTTGAAAGAGGTTTATTTTAACCGTATGGGTTGTATTTCTTTTGGAGAGGTTGAAGATGGGATCAGAGGCTCGGATGACTTTCACTAAGAGTGTATTATTTCGTTGTTAATGTGATTGTCAATAAGGGATTATGAAGATAATAGTGAATGTTTTGTATGAAGGGATTGGATCGCTTGCCTCACACGGATTAGGTGAAAAGGTTTCTAGTTTTGGGTCTGGGATCTTTCAGACCTCATGTTGATATGGTAACTGAATTTGTTTTGAGCAACATGAAATGTTGAGAGTTTTTTTGCTCCTAGTGATCTGTATGATGTGGTCTTCAAATCTCTTCTTGGTGGAGTTGGCATGGTGATTGCTGCACCCAATGAAAGTTGCTTTCTTTGTTAAAGGAAAAATGGAGTCAAGTTTTGTAACTTTTTGGTTATTGAAGTTTGTTTAAAGATTTTGATCTTACTCATAAGAGTTTTTCCGAATCTCAAAAGCAAAGTTTTATTTCCGCTTGAGGCTTGTTATTCTCGCTTGTGGGACGTGTGCCTCAATTATGATTTTATCGGTTTATTCTCGAGATCATTGTTATTTGATTGTCTCTCTTGATCTTCTAATTACTGTAAGTGGTAACGTTTTCCTTGCTGAAATTTATTTCTATTTGCCTCTTCTTCTAAGAAAGGGTTAATCGAACTAAGTTGCAAAGTATCTTCGGATGTGATCCGCAATGAAATAGTGGTGGTCTAGTGGATGACCCGTGAACCTTTGGGAGAGGCATTGAGTAATAAATTGGTTTATTGAACCTTAGAGAGGATTTGATTTAAATAGGGTGTTTGACTTTGGAGTTAATAGATTTCGTGGTCGCAACTAGGAGGACCTATAGCGAGATGTGGTCCAAGGTTGCGCACAATGTGGCGTAACATTAGAGTTAGCAAGTATGGATAACTTGATCAAGAACATATTTATGTATGGATGTTAGTGATTGAGTATGTTTGAATCCTAGTCAATTAGTTAGGTTTTGTGAATGGGTATATTGTGGTCGAGTAGCCGCTTTTGCTTGGTGTGGGTTGGAGAAGGTCTAAGATTGATGAAACGAGTTAACTTGAGTGGTTACTTGATTGGTGACGAATGCTAACATTAATAACTAAGGTTATTGTTGAGTGTATGAAATTCGAGTCTTGGATCTGAGGGTTACCTATCAAGAATACCGAAAATTTATTGTAAGAGTCTTAGAGGTTGAATTGGGTTTTACATTTTCACGCTAGCATCTTGGTTCCCCGTGATTAGGTTCCAAGAGATATGGTGAACTTTGATAGAATCTTTTGGATGCACTAAATGAGCGTGTATGTGGTAAATTTCAAGTCGATTATCCCTAAAAGATTGAGATGATGTGATTGTGGCGTAAATCTATATTGTGTTGTGTTGGGAATTATTTATCAAAGTAATTCCTTTGTGTAGAGAAGTTGATCGAGTATGTTATTATGGGTTGGAAGAGTCTCTCTACATAGGCGTGGAATATGTGTTCACCTTGAGCATAGCTTTGAGGTTGCCAAACTAAAGGAAATGAATTAGTATGTTATGTGATGATTGGAATCTCATGGTTTAAGAGAAAATTGAAGTCTTACAAGAAAGTTTGAAAAAGGGTAATATTCTCGGATAATGAAATGTTTCCGGTTTTTATTTGAGCATAGTCTCTATGACAGTGCAAATATAAATTGGGGTGATTCTCCTTGGTTTGCTGATTCTTTTGGTTTAAAAAAATAGTTATTTTGGTCATTTGAGTGATTTTGCCTCTCGCTATTGTGGTGTTTTTTGGCAACCCGCCAACTTGAAAGGTGGAAAAGTTTTCTTGATATATTTATTGATTTTGGATTGAGCTTTTCTAGTGGGAGATGGTTTTGAGTTGGATGCATTATGACGACTTGGTTTTCCGTTGAGTTCTTGGATAAGTGAGTTGGTAGGCGAGTTCTTTGTACGTCCCTTGTCAAAGGAGATCTTTGCTTGCATAGGTAAAGTGATCGATCGAGAGTTGGAATTAGAGTTCCGTGTGTTTTTGTGCAGATGGTGTAATTCGTACAAAAGGGAAGTTTAACCAAAGGTGTGTTGGATAGGTTCCGATAGTTACGGAGTTTTGTAGATTGGCGTATCGTTAGGACCATTTCGAGTACATGCGCGAGTACGCAATGTCTTGTATATTCAGTCTTGAGTGAGTACATGAGAGGTCCAAGTTTGAGATTTTGTTAGAGTTGGCCAACAAATAAGAACCTACCTTTGAGTCCCGTGTGTTGAGTGTACTGTAAAGGTCGAGACTAGTGTTGAGGTGTAAGAGGTTACTATCCGTCAAGGCGATGTGATCCCATAAGTCCGAGAGGGAAGCAACTTGTGAATTGGAATCTTGTATGAGCGAACGAGTAATACGAGTTGTTTACTTGAGTACGTGTTAATTGTGATTAATTTCAGTGTGGTGTTCTTGCAAATAGAACGACAAGTAGAATTCGGGTCGAATTCTGTTTAAGGGGGTAGAATGTAATATCCGTTTAAAAATAAAACAAATAAGTGATTAGTACTGAAATTAAATAGAATTAGAAAAGAAAAATTCGAAGTTAGAAAGAGTATTAGAACTCGGCCCTCGCCCATAGCTTTTTGGCCCAACCGAGGAACCACTTAAGGGGGAGGCAAACCCTAACCCTACATTGTAGTGGAGTACTGTAGCACGACGCTACAGTAGCCGCCGCACTGTAGCACCTCCTCCCATGGCAGCCCCTCCCGCCCCGGCAGCTCCTCCACCGCGCCTCCTCGTGCACGACTCTCCCGGTGCACGACTCCCGCCGCCGGCCATGGGAGGAGGAAGGAGGTGAGTAGAGGAGGCCGTCTTGGGGGTGGAGATCGTCGCGTCACGTCATTCGTCAAGGGTAACCCTGTCCCATCGTCTAGATGTTTAATTGTTGTTTTTCTAGCAATGTCGGGTTTAGATCACGTTCTGTCCAGATTAGTGCGTGGCTGTTTTCGTATCCTTAGAAGCAGAATCTGGAGACCCCATCTCCTAGAGATATGTGGGGTTTGTTCTTAGGTTTAAGTGGCCGCCAAGTTCACCCAAATCCGATTAAAGGTTAGAAAGTTATGATTTGTTTAATGCTGCTGTCCCAAAATCCTGACGAGAATCTGCAGTTAACTTGTTAATTAAGTAAGAATTTGATAAGTGCCGAATTGGAACTTGGGATCTCCTAGAGAGTTGTAGGTTATTTTCTTAGCTTTCAGTGGCCGCCAAGTTCACCCAAATCCGATTAACGGTTAGAGAGTTATGATTTTTCTAAGGCTGCTGTTCCGCTGCTCTGTCAGTAATTAGGAAGTTTGTAGAAACCTGACTAGAAGTGATGGTTAAAGTGGAAATCTGAGAACCCCAGTATAACGAAAGTTGTAGATAATTCTTCTAGATTTCAGGAAAACTAAAGATCATGGGATTCGGACGAACGTAGAGAAAGTTATGATAATTTCATTATTTCTGTCCAGAAACCCGACGCGAGAATGGGTACTCTGTTGTTTAGTTTGGTAGGGCTAGTAAAGGGCCAAATCAGAGAACCTCACCAACTAGGTTTAGAAGGGAATTCATTAACCTTTTCAGATTGTCCAAGATCACTCCATTTGGATTTATGTACATTTAGTTATGATTTTTCGAAGGGGGCTGTTATCTGGAAAAGAAATCTGACAGTCAGCTTTACCGTTGGGGATTGCGTTTAGTGGACGATGTACTCATATTGTGTTTATGATTTTGCTATTAGACCTTTATGGTAGCCTTAGCTTGTCTCAATTGTATGTCCAGGTGTGGGTTTGGCTCCGGGAGCAGTACCTTATTCCCGACATCCACCTTCGCACGGTTGAGGCAAGTGCATTGTTTGTTAAATGGGTGTGATTGATTAGCTATGTCTGTGTGCTTTTTGATATAAGGTTGCATAGCAAGATGGTTTACTTGATGATTGTTTAAGTATGGTGATTGCTCAAATTATGCTTATGCTCTACTGTGGTTCAATGTTGTTGTCTTTTGGTAAGATTGATGATGAATGAGAGATGAGCATTTGCATATTGAGAGCATATTGAGGCTTGGTCACGCGGTGACCAAGTATGTTTCCATTTGAGATCCCCGTCATGAATGTGACGGGCCCGAGATCCCCTCACTCGTGGAGTGTGGGCTTGAGGTCCCCGTTACTTGCGGAGTAACGGGCAATTGGTCCTGTGGCGTGCGCCATGAGCATGGGCATCTTGGCGGCGTCGCATACTGTGATTACTGAGTGTAATGCACATAGAAAGTTAAAGTTAAAGGTTCCTTGAGCATTTCATTTGCATGTGAGATGTTTGATGTTGATCTTATTTATACGTATGTTGATGTTACAGTTTTGTTACGCACTTGCCGAGTCTGTGGACTCACTCTTGCTTTATTGTTGTTTTAGGTACCGAGCCAAGAACGACATGCATGGGGAAGTAGAGCGCTAGTCACTCACACACCGCATCGAACTAAATAAAGTTGAATGTTCTTGAACGAAGTTGATTTTAGAATACTACATTATGTCTTATGCAATGGATTTATGTAATAATGATGAGTAGCGGTTCTTCATGATTCTCTAGTTTTGTTGGATTCCTAGCATGTCGTTGTCTATCTTTTGATGTCTTTGGATGAAAGTTTTAATTATTATTTGATTAACTCATGGTGTTGGAACCTCCGTGTAATTAACTTTACAAGGGAGGTTCTCACAAATTTATTAGAATTGTCTACTTTAGAGTTACTAGAGTCTGTTTAGTAGCATTCCAGGCTCATGACGAGCTGGGGTGTTACAGTTGTTGTAGTGAGGGTGTAAGAATTTGGTGTACTCTCATTTGAGGATGAGAGGATAAAGTAAAATGTAACAGTTTGGTCATCTTTTGGGGACTTTATAAAGGAAGAGTTGATGATAACGAACCTTATTAAGAGTGAATTATTCTTGATGTTAGTAATAAGGTCTACAAGGGATTGTGACGCGTTGGAATGGTGATGATTCTTCTAGAGAGAAAGTAAGTTGATTGTTTTAATAACGGTTAAATGAAATGTTTGGAGTTTTGTATTCGTAATCTTTTGGGGGGCTCATGATTTATGTAGTAGATAAAATTAGTTGAGAAATGTGACATATGAAAAGGTTCCGTTTGGTTCCGAAGTGATGAATGTGATTTGGTATCAAAGGCATCTCTTGTTTGGTTTGGCAAGTAGTGTTGTAATCAAAGAGATTGCTTTTGTTGTGGTTACGGAAAATGTTTACCATAAGTATTTCTGTTGTAAAATACTTATGGTAAACATTTTTATATTAAATTTTAGTTAAACAGAGATTGCTTTTGTTGTGGTTACGGAAAATGTTTACCATAAGTATTTTACAACAGAACAAGGTTCAAACACATTTTTATATTAAATTTCAGTTAAACAGAGATTTAACACAATTTGAATCAACTAAAAAGGAGTTAAAACGAAATACTTACGCACTTTTGAAGTTTAAAGCAATTTACAATTCACAAATAAAAGACTACTGGATTTTCTTATTAACCAATGACGTGGAACACTCTTGGCCGTGGAGATTGAATTGGACGGTGCAACCAAGCAAACACGTGGCCACGCGAAAGTTCAGAGAGCTAGACGTTAGATCTAGATCGGATGGCTCAAAAGAAAGGAGGGGTTCGGACGGTCCGAACGTTCCTCGCGATCTAGATCGCAGATCTGGAAATGGATGGCTGAAAACGAAGGCGCGTTTGGAAGGTCCAAACGTCCCACGAGATCTGGCGCATAGATCTAAAGATGAATGGTCCTGAATGAAAGGGGGCTTTCAAGTGGTCCGAACGTCCCAAAAGATCTGAGGCATAGATCTAAAAACGGACGGCCCACGATCACTTAAGCGCCACACACGTACTTACAGGAGTTTAAGTGCGCGGCCCACAAGACAGTGGTCGTAGCCTAGGGGGTGGTCTTTGCAAAAAGGTTAAGGGAGGTCCTGGCTAAAGGCCGAGAGGGTGGTCTTTGCAAAAACACAGAAGGTGATCTTGGAGAGGTCTTTGGGGTGGTCTTTGCAAAAGTCCAAAGGGAGGTCTTTTGCAAAGAGGACCCAGAAGGTGGTCCTGAGGGTGGTCTTTGCAAACGACCCAAGGTAGTCTTTGCAAAACTAAGGGGGTGGTCTGAAAGAGGGGGAGGTCCTGAATGGTCAAGATCTACCCAGGGGAGGTCCTAAACGGTCAAGATCTACAAGAAGGAGGTCGAGGCTTATGACAATAGGATTTCAAGTACCACACGGTTTTGCTCGTTGGCTCGCCGACGACGACTCCGGTCACGGCGGCGCAAACCAAAGGCAGCAAAGGGTTCGTAATAGCATTGCGCACACCCTATGGGTACTTTCAACGGCTGAACCGGCCTAAAACGACGGTGAGCCAGAAAGTGGCGGTGATGCTAAGCACGGCCAAAAGCGAAAAATGACAACGAGCTCCGCAGCATCCAAAGTAGCAAGTGCCCAAACATCTAGGGACTACCAAGGAGCTACCTGAGCACAGAAGAGGTTCAAAGGTGATCGGAGGAGCTTTGGCGACAACGACCAGCACCAACGTTGAGGAAGACAACGCGGGGACGAAGGTCTGAGCAAAATGAAAGTGAAAGAGAGGTAAGGATAGCTTCAATTGGCCTCATAGATGGTCCATGAGCAGTTAATTGAAGGGAGGAGGTCTTTGCCGGAGTTGACGGCGAAGGGGATGACTTCGGCCACAACAAAACAAACCCAAAATTAGATTATTCCTGCGAATGCGATCCAAGATTGAGTTAGGGGAAAAGCTTGAGGTGATAAGAGGTACAAGGTGGAGCGAAAAGATAGGTAAAAGAACCACTGGAGTGCTAGCGTCGATCTCCACGGCCAACAAAGGCGATTTTGGGTTCTCTGTGGTTTGAGCTCAAACAACAGAGAGGAGCTAAGGTGGTGCTGCAAAGGAGTGCAAGGAGGAGCTCAAGGGTTTAACAAATAGCCTGAGGCTAACGATTGAGCAAGGACAAGCTTTAATGGTGGAAAGACCTAAAGCTCTGCCAAAGGCGAGGGAGGCAATGGGAGCAGTTGAGGATGACAATCTTGAGTGCGAAAGCACAAGTGGTGAGGAAAACCACAGACTCAGAGCCGTTGAAGCTGACGCACGAGGTTGGAAAAGCAGCTCTCCCCCATGCCCTGTTCCGTCACAAAGGCACAGCCACGAGCTCGTGAAGAAGATGATGACCAGGACCAGCTAGGGCCCACACGTCAGTGAGAGAAAAAAAAGTAACTCAGGTTAAAAACCGAAAGGGTTAGGCTGAGACAAAAGATCATGACGCTGGATCATAAATGGACGGCTCGGATTAAAGTAACTTTCGGAAGGTCCGAAAATTCAAAGTAATCTTAGCGGTCCGATCGAAAATAAACGGCTCAGATTGAATCCCGCTCTCAAGAGGTCCGAACGTTCACGAAGATCTCAGCGGTTGAAAGGAGATCCAATGGTTGAAAAGAAACGCGCCCTATTACACGAGCCCGAATACGTTTAAGTGGTTGGGTTCAACCATGAGCCCGAGTCTGACTCAGACCCAAACAGTACTTTGACTAGGGTTAGAATTTGGAGCTGAAACTTTGAGGAATTTTTAAATGGAGCTACACAACTCCAAAAATTCTAAAATTTTTATAAGAGGTTTCCAACTCCAGGATTGACCTTGTATAAAATTTTCAGAGGTTTTTATGCAAAGAATTTTTCTCTAAAAATTTCTTAAGGCAGTGATCTAGGATTTGACCAAGAGTCAAACTGGTTTGATTGGCCTCTAAAAATTTTCAAACAATTTCTAAAAATTGTGAATTTTTTTAGAGGAGTCACACAGCATCCCTAGAACCAAGAAAAATTATTTTTAGAGGATGATCACAAGATTATCCAAAAAAAGTTTTCAAAGGGTCAAGACTTAGGTTAAAAGAGGCTTGTGAGTTTGAATTTTCATAATTCCTTTACAAGAATTTTCAGAACATTCAAAGAACAACAAGATGCAAGAAAAGTTTTAATTTCTACACATTTTCTTACATTTGAAACACAAACCACGATTTGGGATGTTACATGGAGCATGCAGCTAGCAATGGAGAAGCTTGCTGCTGGTTTTAGAGAGGAGGAAGGGAGCACTAGGAGGAAGTGGAGCCGGGTGGAGAAGAAGCTGCTGGGGGCCTTCGGCTGGGGCAGAAGAAAGGGAGGGGGGAGGAGGAGGAAGGGAAAGGAAGGGGAGTTGCTAGCTTCTTTTTATAGGCAAGAATGAGGGAGAGAGAGTAGGAGCTCGGCATGGGGGAGGTGGTGCCATGGCGGCAGGTGAGGGGCGGCAGCATGGGGCGCGTGGGGGAGCAGAGGCACCAGGGCGTGGGCAAGGGGCATTGGCGGTGAAGGAAGGGACGGGGGTAGCTGAAGGAGGGGATGGCTCGGGCATGGAGGGGGTCAGGGCATGGAGCAGCAGGGCATGGCTGGAGTTGACGGGAGGACAAAGAAACAAAAGAAAAGCCACGGGAGGAAGATGATTAGGAAAAAGGGAGGAGAGAGAAAAAGAAAAGGGAAATAAAGAAAATTCGGAAAAAAAATAAATCTGAAAATTTCAAGAAAATTTTATAAAATACTTTCGAACTTGAATAGACCAAATAAAATAGTTTTCGGTTTTTTTGAAGTTTATTTTAGCCAATTAAAATATTTTTCCTTCAAAAATTCAATTTAAGCTTAACAATTCAAGAAAAATCAAACGGTTATTTTTATTTTGAAAATTTTAAAAAGGCCTGAAAATTAGAATGTTACAAACAGTTAACACATCACGTGCAAGTATGGATAGCACGTGATATGTTAACATATGGGCTTGCCACCATTGCAAAATTTCGAAGCTTTCTGGGTTGAAATCCACCGTATCGCTATCCAGATAGGTGGATAGTTCTCTACTCCTTATGGGTCTTGGCTAAGTAGGCAAGGTGTAGAAGAAGAAGACCTAGATCTGGAGGAAGATCAACCAAAGATCTTGCCCCACATATTTGTCTTGCTACTTGAGGGGGGGGTTACTGGAGATCGTTGCGTGCGAACTCCCCGAAACTTATTTTCATACCTTTGGTAAACCTCGTATAACCGAGAACGAACTTCTGCAAAATAGTTGGTATAGTCTAGCCATGTAGCATCACTAAGAAGATCAAGTACACTACTAAATGCATCAATTTCACCTTTAGGATCTAGAAGAAATGCTAATGCATATAGATAATGGATTTCTCTCCAATATTTAAGGTATTTAGTTTTCTTAGCAAAAATAGTATCACGTAAAACTAAGTCATTTTCATACATTTTTAATTGAGTAGCAATCTGTAAAATACTATGTACAATAATAGGAGTTGTTGGATAGTACACAGCGGACAAAGCAATAGTGGCCTCATAAACAATTTCTAAAAACTGTAGTATCCTCTCAACAACAAACCAATATTGCATAGTCAATAGTACACTATCGTCAGTGCTTTGATAGTTTATTTGAATAAAAACAAAAAAAACATGCTATTATATGGTAAAAACTCTTAAGCATCACGTAAGTAGAGTTCCACCTTATCAGCATGTTCAAACCGAATTTTCTTGGATGTACACCCAACACCCTACAGAAGTTCTTATATTGTGTTATTCTTACGTTAGAATTATTCAAGAAAGAAATTGCATCGCGAAAAGCTTTAATATACGGACTCAACCTCTTCAAACCACATTTGACTATAAGGTTAATAATATGACAAGTGCATCATTGATGTAGCAAGAAGGAATCGACGTATGTACTCAATACTGGAGTAAGAATATCCATGGCATTAGAGTTCAAAGCGGCACTGTCTAAAGTAATTGAGAATATTTTGTATGTAAGACCACAGTCTTCCACGACTTTGATATTACAGTCCTTAATATTCTCACCCGTGTGTGCTACATCAATTAATTTCAAAGCTCTAATTCTCTTCTCCATTACCCAATCGTTATTAACATAACGAGCAACTACACTAAGATAATTCTCCCTAGCCCTATGTCAGGACCCGAATTTACACATCCGAAACCCTCTATCTATTTTGAACAAGTACCAGATCAGTAGCTAGCTCACACAGAAAATAGTGATGAAATACCATCCATTTATCAATTTAACTAAAAATATCTCAAAGTAACAAATGGTAATAATAACTGGACCTTATGGTCAATGTTTACTTAACTTGCCACACAGGGATAAAGAAACAAATAAACTCTTACAGCGGAACAGAAAAAACTTGAAAAGATCAATCAACATGCCCACGGGCAATCGAGTGGAGAACGCATCCTAATCCGCAAAGCCTTCATGGTACTCCTGAGTGAAGAACTCTTGAGCGGCTCAGTACTCTTCAACTGAGCAGCAAAGTTTGAAGTCGTGAGAACATAAAGTACTCAACAAGTCGTAGGGAAATAATATGCAATTAATATTCATGCAAGGCTGGAACAACGGATTAGCTGTATGGTTCTTTTGCAGAAAGCACTATTGACGATAAATATGATAAATAGATTGAAATACGTAATTTAAAATACAATAAGTAAATAAATTAAAAATTTCTTTGAAATCAACCAGTGAACTTCCCATTCACTTCCCAACACAAACCACTAAGTGAATTACCCATCCACCAAACAAACATTATATTCATCAAGTGAACTTCCCATTCACACTCCGACATATTTTATAAAGAAACTCTACCTCTCGTGTGAAATCCCTAGATATGTCCATAACCGAGGACGTGGCTATTCAAATAGATTAATTAACACTCTGCAGAGGTTGTGCATTTTACCCACAAGATATAACCAATGTACCTAGTACCAATCATAACAAAACCTTTCAGAAATTTCATCTCAACAATTGACTCTCCCGATGTGCATACTGTCAACCCCAACCTCGCTATTGGTTCAACGCACACCGTTGGACCTAGAGACGGTAAAACCCTGCCCATAGATGTGACCTTAAAAAGGGTACACACCTCCACCCATATACTACTTGAGTAGTCAATGTCAAAACTCCACAACTTAGTAGTCAATGTCAAAACTCCACACCTTACTAAGTTAGGCCTGTCCCATACTAGACATGTGGTTGTACGATCAGGCCTAATTCAATGGCACACAAGATTAAGTCCTTGACAAATTACTCAGGCGAATCTACCACAAACCCACAACGTGTTATAACCACAACTTCACTGCACAACTGCTCACCCGAGTAGAAATCATTTTGTTTAACCAAGACCAATGACATACTACCCTGTCATGATACACAAATTTTAACAATAGTGGCTAACTGCCACAATTCCATATCTCATTAAGTCAAAATTAATCATTATTGTACATGTGATCATGAGCCCATCGTAACTAAGCATGACTAAGCATCTGTACGATACCCATGTTGGTGATACAAATATGTTCAACTAAAATTAACCATTCTAGGGTGACAAATGATTCATGGCATTCAAATATTCAATGGAGGTATAATGACAATAGGTGATAGCTAATCCCAAAATAGTTGATATAAAGATAGCATGCAATTGATATAAAACAATATACTTTTCAAAATCATAGGTTCAATATGATCAAAGGACTACGACTTGTCTTAGCTTTGGCTCTGCTCAATTACCAAACTTGGATCTTCAAAGTTTGCTTCTGCTCCTGCTCGTTGAAACAGATCATCTAACGAGAGACAAAACAACACGCGAAGCACAAATAAATACAAAAGAAATTCAGATGAAATCCAAAAATAGTAAAACCAACTCTAAAAGAAAGAGATCAATTTTAGATGAATTTAGGAATTTGAATAGATTAAATCAGAGTGAGGACAGAGAAGAACGGACTCTCAGAAGATTTGCCAAAAATGAAATTGAGAGAGAAAAGAAATATTCCAGAGAATATTCCCTTCGGATTAAATTAAAGAAAAAAACCTAAAGGCTGACAGGTGAACCCTACTGGTATTAGGAATTTCCAAATTAAAATAAAATATGGAAAAAGAATTAGAGGATGACAATTGGGGTCAAGGTGGAAGAGAGAGAAAGAATTAAACAAAACCTTACACGTAAGACCCACATGTAAGTGATTGGTTTATGGAGGACTAGGTGTACGGCTTTTTGGCTCGGGTTGACAACTAGCATTGACACGTGAGTTGCACAACTAAGCTGGCATTGACTTGGCGTCTCGATGGCGCTGAGATGGAGTCTATGTGGCAGAGAGAGAAAACCAAGAGAGAGCAGAAAGGCACTGGTCGGCGGTGAGGGCAAACGACGACGAGTCAGAAGCTGCAGAGTTCAAACATGGGTTCTCGAGAACATGAGGAAGCTTTGGGTGGCGGCGGCTCAGCACTGGTGGTCGTGGATCATCGGCGGCGGCAGCTTTGGAACAATAAACAAACAACTTAGGAGTGGGCCACTGAAAAGACCCACCCCCTTGCTAAAACTCCACTTCTAGTCTCCTCTAGAAGCAACAAATATACTAGAACTCTGCAGCCCCTTAGTGAGCTGCATCTCCAACTCCATACCCCTGGACTGCTCAACAACTGAGCTGAAGTCATGGAGGGGTGTGGCTCCTAGAACATGTCGGAACTCAGGATTGAGACCCCGACGAAACCTCTTGGCCTTCAAGAGGTCATCATTGTCCATCGAAGGTACGAAGCAGACCAAGTTGTTGAACTCTGCATCATACTCAGCCACAGTCCTCTTCCCACGAACGAAAGTGGATAAGGTGACCTCCATATTTTCCAGGAAGCTATCCGAAGTAGAACTTCGCCCTAAACTTCTTGACAAAGATCTCCCAAGTGACAGGACCCTGAGTAGCGGTCCTAAAAGACAGAACCCCATCCCACCAGATGTTTGCTTGACTTTTTAGTTGAAAGGCCACAAAGTGAGTCTGTTGGTGTGAGGTCAACTCCAAAGCTCCAAACTGTGTCTCCATCTAGCATAGCTAGTCCACCGATTGGACCGGTGTGCCGGATCCATCAAATGAATCCAACCTCAACGTCATCCACTCACGAAAACTCATCCCCACCTCAGGCACGACTGGAGGAGCAATAGAGGCAATAGCAAATGCCGCAGTAGTAGGGGCTGCCGGCGCCTGCTGATGAAGCGCATGGATCTCTCCCACAAGCTCTCTCAACAACACTAGGGTTCCCTCCTAACCCTAGCAATCAAATTACCAATATAAATGCATAGAGAATTAACTTTCACAACTTGGTCACACGCGCCAAGAACGTTCAGGTCACACGCTCATGAGAAACACTCGAGATACACGCACCTAAGAAACGCTTGGGACATACTCGCCCAAGAAATGCGGGAACCATGCTCCCGGTACATAGGATGGCAACAAGTAATAAAAATCAAACTAATATTAAATCAATCAAAGTTTCAATCCATCAAACTAATAACAAACAAGTCTATGAATAAATCCAAAAGGGAATTATCATGTCACTAGATTTAATGAAAACACGCTAATATAAATACTATTTGTGTGATAATTGCATGTGATGCACATGTGTTACTCCATCCCATGCATGTCGCCTTCAAAGATCTTCTAAAACCAATAATAAAGCAAGGGTGAGTCCACGACTAAGCAAGTACATGATTGAACAGTAAACAAACAACTTATTTTTTAGTTTAATCATTATCATCATCATAAATCATATCACAATGTATTTCTCAACCTCCATGAAACCAATTCGCATTATTATGTTTTCATGTATGCAAATGCCCAATGCAAACTTTATCAGTTGATACTGGTATAGCAGAATATTCACCCGTCGATGACACACTCTATCCTCCATCCCGTGGAGTACCTACCTCTATAGGATTTTATCAAGAGTACTCCGGAATAGTCATATACATGGCATTAGTCACTGCCCTGGCTCTTATGCAATGCAAATAATGCAACAATGTTCATTAATCATCATTACCGTGTCATCCCCATGGTTATGTCATCATCATGTCATATCATCACTATCATGGCATTTAAAATAAGCATAAAAAACATAACTAAATGTCATTGCAAGTTAATTGTAAAGACATAGGTAACCAAACCAATGTCTACCACTCTACCATGTTGCCTTTTAGCCACGAGAATCCAAATGATGCAAAGGAGGCACCGAACTTGAAGCAACACTCCCTAGACAACAATCAATAATACAACTCAAAACATGACACAATAGTACACAAACATCAATCAACTCAACTTTGCTCATATGGGCAAACACGACACAACTAACACACTTTTACCGAACAACATATCCACTATCCCAGTGATCAAATGTCCATAACTTTTACTTATGACTCCAAATATAGCAAAATGTAAACTTTATGGAATCTACACAAAATGTACTACAATTTATTAGCTTTGCGAATTCTCTGATTTTGCCGTCTATTTCCCCGCTTTCAACCCCGAAGGTTATTCTGGAAGTTCACAGAACAATCGACTTCATAATTTTATAACTATTTTTCTACAACTTAGAAAATAGTAACCCATACCGCTTTGGGAAACTAAAGAGAATTATCTAGCTAACCCTAGTTATGACCACAATATAATTTTACCATCTATTGCATTTAATAAAGTAGTCTTCACTACTGTCGTGAATGGCGACAAAAATCTAGACAACAGTACTCTCGATGCCATAATGTTTGAACCGCTTATCCAAATGTAATGATCCTGGACTCTCTGAAATGCTTGCGAAATTAGAAACAACTTTACTAACATAGCAAAGTCATGAATCTGGACGGAGATACCCCAAATCCCCTCGTAAGTTTTTGTTGTACAACTTACCGAACTAGGACATCCCAAAACATCCAATCCCGTGACCAAACTAATTTAAATCATGAATAAACATCAATCTAAGATCAAATTAGGGCTTATTAGCTCATTACTCACAAAATTGGACGAAGATCGATGACGGGCGTGAAACCCTTGCCTCTCCTTCCTTCCCTTATCTTTCCTTCTCCTTCCTTCCTGCTTCCTTCTTGCTTCCTCTTCCTGGTCCTCCCTCCTCATTTCTTCTCTCCAGCACAGTGGCACTAGGGCGCGACATAGGGGTGATGGCCAGGGAGCACGTAGGGGCGCGTAAGGGTTGGGACGACAAGGTTGGGCGGCTAGGGTAGTAGGCGTCTCGATGGAGCTGGTTGGCTCAACTACCTCCCCCCTGTTTCTTAAAGGCGGCCCGGACCCCTCCTTGCCGAGTCTAGAAATGACTCGGTTTGGGTTGAGCCGGTAGCCCCTTTTCCCCATGCCGAAGCCCATATGGCTCGGTTGGACTCTGGGCCAACAGCCTACCTTCCACTAGCTCCTCTCTTCTCCTTTCTATTTAAAATTCACTTTTTCTATTTCTTTATAAAAAAACAGGATATTACAAATCTGTCGGTGATTGCACGCGTGCACACAATACGTTCCCCTCTTTAATGACCCCCCGATGGGCAATTACACTTTTACCCTTTGAGGGATTCCTACAACCCATACTATTTGGGGACGTATAACTAAATACTAACTAATCCAATCCATTGGATTGGAAAGAATGGACGACTCATATTGAACTGAGTGTACGGTAAAAGAGCTCAAAATCAGGGAGCTAGTCTTTGTTGGTGATATGCTCTAGAGGCAATCATAGAGATGATTGTATCACGTTTATGTTTATGAGTTATTAAATAAATGTTATTGTGTTCATTGAATGATTTATAAGTTATAAAGATTAACAAGTATGTGACTTGTTGGTGAAGCTCTTTATCTTATATGATATCATTCTAAATGTATCCCTGGTCGGATGTCACTAGTCAGAACGCTAATGACTTATCAACCAGCACATGTATTGATTGACAACCGTCTTTCACCGGTCAGGGATATAGGGATATCAAATCAAAAATGTGAACGCACGTTAGAGAACATAGTGTTGGGATTAACCCACCTTGAGACACTATTGAGATTGCTATGATTTTATGTGTCATCAGTTGATCTCAACCAATGATGATATATAATCCTTAGACCTGAGATCAACATGATTTCCTACATGTGTAATAATACACTTAGGGGTTGCCAAACGCTACTCCGTAACTGGGTAGTTATAAAGGTAGATTTCAGGTATGCTATGAAACATGCGGAGAGATATGACTGGTCGGATATGGGATTTGCCCCTCCTAACATAACAGGAGAGATATCTCTGGGCCCGTTGATGTGGTCGGATAAAGAAAGTGCATGATCATGCCACTAGTGGTCAAAGAGTCGACCACATGAAGTTATCCGTCACTTGATCGAGAAAATATTGAACTGTCCATGGATGACCATTTATCTCACCTCGAGTTCAACCAGATGTCGTGAGGCAAAGGGAGAATACACAAGCAGGTCATTCAGTTCGACCATATACGGACTGGTCGTATGGAGATACGAACTGGTCGTAGACTGGTCGAACATAATCACTAAGTGGTCGTAAGGAGTTACGAACTGGTCATAACTAAATATGAACTGGTCGTATAGAGATACAAGCTAGTCGTAAATGATAAGAATCTAGTCGTAGATCATATTGCATTAACCTTCGTCTGATATAATTTATGTGTATTAGGGAATCGTTATATCCTACTAGGAACCGCTAACGACTCGTGATCGGAAAGGTGTTTTCGAGTCACAACCGAATACGCATGAACCTACAGGGTCACACACTTAACGGGTTGGAACAAACGTGTTTGGATAGGATCCATCATGGGCCCTATATAAAGGGATGCATGAGGTTGTTGTGATAAGAGAGGCAAAGACGACGTGAGCTGCTCCACCAAAACCCTAGCCGCTATTTTCTCGAGAGCTCTACCATGCGAGTTGGTGCTAGCACACCGGCGTACGATGTTCCATCGCTGGACGTGTGGATACCGTAGAGACGCTGTTGCGCTCAAGGACGATCCACGACCTTTGCGAGGAATGCCACATGTTGCTGAAGGAGACAATCGACATCGAGGATGCTAGACAATCGACTACGACCACTGCATCGACGCACTCGATGTTGGATCGGGCTACTCCAACTCTTCTTCCACTGCATTGCGCGCTTGGTGATAATGATCTATGATCTCTTGTTTGCATGGCTTCCTGGTCTACGTGATAGAATTTTTGAATTGCCAGCTAGTGTAGCCTACCCGTATCCCTTCAGTCTTGTTACATCAATTGCCCACAAACTCTTCCAATTTTATAGGACAAGCTCCCATGGTCATGGACCATGTATTCTGCATGTGCATGTTTTCTTGCAAGCCTCCATAATATATCATTGTGAAAAATTGCCTTGAACTAATTGTATACTTTGTTATGAACTTATTATGCTTCATCTTAGGGTCTATTTTTGCTGCATGACACTCACACTGTAATAATATGTTGCTCTGGACCTCTCGCTTCCATTTTGTAAACAGTGTATCAGTACTCTCCAAGGCTCCAATATTTTACATCTTAGAACCCCTTATATACTATTGTCACCACTCACCGGTCCATAATCCATATTCTTTGGTCTTTAATTTTCTTGTTTAGTTGGTGACATGTACAATTCTCTTGTGGGTTTTGAAGAAAAACAGTAGGAAAAACCCTACTGTACATCAACTGCAGTTGTATGATCGGATCCCAACGAAGTAAAATCGAACTGGTTTCTCCAATTGTTGCATGTGCAAATCACTATTCCGTCAAAGATTTGAGAAAGAGAGAGATCATTGAAAAAAGATGAGAGAGAGATCGTCAGAAAAAAGATGATACATAGTTTTTTTCCCACAAAATACTGGCAGGAGCTCTCCCTTGCACGATGGGAAAACAGGCTACAACCACATTGTAGCCCGTCCGACAAAGACAACCTGATCCAGGGAAAACAGGCACGCCCAACAACAGAGCAGATCAATCTGCAAGTTTTATTCAGTGTGCTCTGAACCAAACAATATTAGATTCTGTCCCGCTCCAGGATTAACATCATAAGCTGCGTTACTAAATTTCTGATATCCTTTTTAATATCTAATTTCTGGCAGTTGCGCATCGATCTGATCTCTAGCTACCCTTGACGACCGATGGGTGTCAGGATGAAGAGCTTGCACGAGTGCGGCCCGACGTCTGCCGTCAGGCTGCCGGTGAACTTCCCTGGGAGTGTCTCATGCTGCATTCACAGAGAGACCGAGATGAAAATGTGGTGCAAAGCTTTTTCAACTTTTTCACCACTAAATTAAGTCAATTTTCAGAAGGTAGGATCATTCACCTTCCAGACATCCCTCGCTTCAGCGGTCACGCCGTGCCGGAGCCCGACGTCCGCCCAGGCCGCGGTGATGAACCGGGTACTTTTAGCCCCCCGGTTCAGCAGCAGCACCGCCTTCCTGTGGCGGGAGAGCCGCCCTGCCCATACCTGCAAAAACACCATGGAACTTGATTTAGAAAAGATTCATTTTTTTCCAACACAAGATTAGATTCTTCTTGAAATGAATTCTTGATGATTTGCTAATTAAATACCTCAATCTCATCGTCATATTTCCTCACTTTCTTTCCCTGGACACCAAATCTATCTGCATCACATTCTTCGTTGATAAGAATGCATGTTTCACGAGTCTAACCAACAAAATGAACTCATGTAGGAGTATCACACTCTTGCTGTGCAATGGCTAAGACGACCTCTTCCTCTGACCTTGGTTAATTGCAATGACTTCTGAATTGGAGATGATCCCTACTGTCTCCTTCGAGATGCTCGTCACATCGCAGCCGATTATCAGAGGAGCCTGCAAAAGATTTACAAACAGGTCAAGAATCTGACAATAGTTGTCATCAAGGTAGTACTTTTCAGTAATTCTGAACTAGAGGGAGATCAAATCAAAGCCACCTTGGCAATGGCCCACAAGCTGAAGTGCACGACGTACTCATTGTAAGTCATCCCTCCATTGCCAACCTCGAGCATATCAGGATCTGTGACAGAGAACACACACAGTGGTCAGCTGGTAGGAAAACAGCATCAAATTCTGACGTTTCCTTCGATTTCTAGGTGATGGACTAACCGTTCCAACCGCCAGGCTTCGAATAATTGGCATAGACGTCGTTCCAATCAATGTTGCTCAGCATGCTGTTTACTCGCAAGAATAACAAAAAAGTTCCAATCAGCAGGTTACTCACTCACCATACCATACTGAGAAACTAAGAAAGCAGCGCAAGTCTATGGCAATGCACTAGTGCGACAATTAGGCAAGAAAGAAGAGGATCGACTGCGCGAGTTTTGGGCCGATCGATGGTTCAGATCGCCGAGCCTGATCTGAGACGGCGATCTTTAGTCAAACGGGCTAGCTGCGCGACGGTCAGCTGTGACCCAACTGCAACCGATCCGAGTCCAGAGTCCAGGCAAGTGATAGTTTACCTTGTCCATGTGTCGTTAATGTCGCCGGTGGTCCTCCAGCTGTTCCCGTACAGGCCGCCCCATTTCGGCACCTCCATGTAGCCCCTGAAAGCCAATTGAGAGCAATCAACACAAAATCAACAGAGCTCTTCGTACCATTCACAAAGGGAGTCGAAGATCAGTTTTATATCGCAGTTCCAAAAGGAAGATGCATGCTATATCGATCATACTGTTAGAGATATATGTATAGTATGTTACTCTCCATTGTTACGAGGGGTTATTTGCATATTCACCATCTGTACTTTGTGTATATATACTGGTCTTTTGGCCCCCTGATAATACAAGTTGTTATTCCTAACATGGTATCAGAACCAATTAGGTTACCTCTTCCAGACGCGCAACTCGTCCTCCCCTAGCCGCCGCCGGCGGCTTCCCTTCCTCCTTCGCTTCCGCCCTAGCCGCAGCCGCCGGCTTCCCTCCCTCCTCTGCTCCTGAAGAGCTGCGCCGCCGCCACGAGTCACCGCTCCTGAAGAGCCGCGCCGCCCGACGCTGTCGCCACGCGTCGCTGCTCCTGAAGAGCCGCGCTGCCCGACACTGTCGCCGCGCGTTGTTGCTCCTGAAGAGCCGCGCCACCGCTGCGCCTGAAGGGCCCCGCCGCCACCGCACGGGCTGCCCGACACCGCCTTCGCTTGTCTTCCTCGCCCTAGGCCGAGCCGCACCCGCACCTCCGCCCGAGCTTGGGCACCGCCTGGTGCCGCGCCGCCCATCGTTGCTCGCCCAAGCCTGAGCCGCACCGCACCTCTGTCGGAGCTCGGCCTACCGTTGTCGTCGTCTTCCATCTGGGCCACCCAGATTCACCCGGCGTCGGCGCTGCCAGCCTCGTCGCTTCTGCTGCAACGATCCGGCCGCCTCCACTACCGCCGCTTGTCTCCGCCTCGATCCGCGCCGCCGGTGCTTGGGCTGCCCGCACCATTGCCGCTCGGGACGCCCGCGTTGCTCGGCCTGCCGCGCCACCGCCGTTGCTTGGGACGCCTGCGCCGGCACCGCCCACTCCGCCGTCGTTGTCGGGGGAAGGGTTCCCCCGTGCGCATGTGTTTCTAGCGGGCCGAGTGGGCTTTTGGTTCTATTTACGTGAGCCGGTTCGGTAAAAAAAACGTCATTCTAACCGACGCGTCGTCCAGCACCGCCTGTTAGACTTTGTTGTCTTGGTCGCTATGCCGTCCAGCGCCGCCTACCAATGGGCTTTGTTTCTGTTCCTCGCCTAAGTGGTGCTGGTCTGATGCCACTCCCCTCCGTGCTCACCGCTCGTCCACCTGCTACACCGACTGCTCCATGCTTCAGCACACTGCCTCCTCCAGCGGCTGCCACTGGTGGTGGTGGCCTCCCTCCATCTGGCGGTGGTCGTCATCACTGCTCCTACTGCGACAAGGTCGGTCATATTTAGTCCCAGTGCTATAAGAAGCAACAGCATCTTTCATGCATTTCTTCTACTAGCACTAGCACTAGTGCTTCTACATCAACGTCTGCATCGACTCCTTCAACGTTTTCTCTCACTGAGCAGGAGATAGCCAGACTTCGATGCCTGTTTGCTACTTCAGGTTCTTCCTCGACAGGTTCAGCGTTTTCTCTCACTGAGCAGGAGATAGCCAGACTTCGATGTCTGCTTGCCGCTTCAAGTTCTCCCTCGATAGGTTCTGCAAGTTCTGCTACTGACTCTTCGGACACTACGAAACCACCTCCTACATAGTCAAGTACCTCCCCGTGGATTCTTGATTCTGAAGCATCTTTTCACATGACTTCTGATGCTTCCACTCTGTCTTTCATTACACCTCTTGATTATCCTGTTAGTGTTCTTACTGCTGGTGGTACATCTCTTTCTGTCTCTGGTCGAGGACCTCTTAGCAACTCATCTTTTCATGTTCCTTCTGTTGCTCATGTTTCTCGCCTTACCATGCAGCTTCTTTCTGCTATGCAGATTACTGACCTTGGTTATCGGGTCATTCTCGACTCTGACTCTTGTTGTGTTCAGAACCGCCACACGGGAGCTCAGGTTGGTTCTGGCCCTCGGCGCCTTGACTCACAGCGTCTCTAGGAGCTTGACTGGCTTCACTTTCCTTCTGCTGCCACCGTCGCCACCAGTCTCTCCGCTTCTGCCACTCCATCTACCGGCTCTTTCCAGCAGTGGCATCACCGTCTTGGTCATCTGTGTGGGTCTCGTCTGTCGACTTTAGTTCGTCGTGGTCTTCTCGGACCTATCTCAGGAGACGTGTCTTTAGATTGTCAGGGCTGTAAGTTAGGTAAACATATTCAGCTTCCTTATCCTCATAGCGAGTTAGTGTCTCAACGTCCTTTTGTCCTTGTTCATTCAGATGTTTGGGGTCCGGCTCCCTTTGTTTCGAAAGAGGGTCATCGATATTATATCATATTTATAGATGATTTCTCTCACCACACTGGGATATATTTCATGTCTTCTCGTAGTAAGGCCTTGTTTATCTATAAACAATTTTCCACTATGGTTCGCACACAGTTCTCCACTCCTATTCATGTCTTTTGTACTGACTTTGCTGATGAGTACCTTTCTTGTTACCTGCGCAACTTCCTTGCTGAGCAAGGCACTCTCGCTCAGTTCTCCTGTCCTGGTGCTCATGCTCAGAATGGTGTCGCTGAGCGTAAGCATCGTCATCTCCTTGATACGGCTCGTGCACTGATGATTGCCGCCTCTATTCCACCTCACTTTTGGGCTGAGGCTGTTTCCACTGCCACCTATCTCGTCAACATCCAGCCCTCTTCTGCTCTTCAGAGTGCAATCCCTATTGAGCGTCTCTGTGGTCTTCTTCCTGACTACTCTGCCCTTTGTCTGTTTGGCTGCGTTTGCTACGTTCTCCTCCCCCCTCGAGAACGCACCAAACTGACTGCTCAGTCTGTTGAGTGTGTCATTTTGGGATACAGTACCGAGTACAAGGGCTATCGGGGTTGGGATCCTGTTGGTCGACGGATACGGATTTCTCGGGATGTGACTTTCAACGATGTCTCGTCCCTTCTACCCACGTCCTGTCTCTCCTTCAACTTTCTTTGTGGAGTCTCTGTCCTTTTTGACCTTTCCAGATACACCTATACCTGTCTTGCCCTCGTCCACTTGTCCCACTGAGTCTCCACATATTCCTCATGTGGCCTCTCCGCCGTTGTCACCGCCTGCTTCGTCTCCTGTGGCTCCTCCGGCTCCTCCCACTACAATATATTCTTATCCTCTCTTCTACACTCGTTGACCTCGTTTTGAGGATCTTCCAAATGAGCCATCTTCTCCTGATGCCCCCTGCTCATTATGGTTTTACTGGTGCAGCTACTCATGAGCTTGTCTCCTATCGGGATGCTGTTACTCATCGTGAGTGACAGCATGCCATGACCAAGGAGATTGCTGCCCTCGAGCGTACTGGTACTTGGGATCTAGTTCCTCTTCCATCTCACTCTCGTCTCATCACGTGTAAGTGGGTCTATAAGATTAAGACTCGCTCTGATGGCTCTCTTGAGCGCTATAAGGTGCGTCTTGTTACTCGTGGTTTCCAACAGGAGCATGGTCGTGACTACAACGAGACTTTTGCTCCTATGACCCACATGATCACTGTCTGCACTCTTCTTTCGGTGGCGTCTGTTCGCCACTGGTCTGTTTCTTAGTTTGATGTCAAGAATGCCTTTGTTAATGGCGAGTTGTGTGAGGAGATCTACATGCATCTGTCACCTAGGTATTCTGTTCCTAAGGGCATGGTCTGTCGCCTTCGTCGCTCTCTCTATGGCCTTAAGCAAGCCCCTCGTGCTTGGTTTGAGCGCTTCTCCTCTGTGGTTACTGATGCTGGTTTTTCAGCTAGTGATCATGATCCTACGCTCTTTGTCCACACTTCGTCTCGTGGTCGGACTCTTCTTCTTCTGTATGTTGATGATATGATCATTACTAGAGATGATTTTGAGTACATTGCCTTTGTCAAGGCTCGTCTTAGTGAGTAGTTTCTTATGTCGAATCTTGGTCCTCTTCGTTACTTCCTTGGGATTGAGATTACTTCCACTCCAGATGGTTTCTTTATGTCCCAAGAGAAGTATATTCAGGATCTTCTTGATCGCACCTCTCTCACTGATCAGCGTACTGTTGAGACTCCCATGGAGCTCAATGTTCATCTCCGACCCTCTGATGGCGAGCCACTTTCTTATTCGACTCGCTATCGTCATCTTGTTGGGAGTCTTGTCTACCTTGCTATTACTTGTCCAGATATCACTTATTCAGTCTATATTCTGAGTTAGTTCGTCTTTACTCCCACTCAGGTTCACTACAGCCACATTCTTCGAGTTCTGCGATACCTTCGTGGGACTATCTCTCGCCGTCTCTTCTTTCCACGTTCTAGTTCGTTACAGCTTCAGGCTTATTCGGATACTACTTGGGCCAACGATCCCTCTGATCATCGGTCTATCTCTGCTTACTGTGTTTTTCTTAGTGGTTCTCTCATTGCCTGGAAGACAAAGAAACAAACTGCACTATCCCATTTGAGTGCAAAGGCTGAGTTGCGAGCTATGGCTCTCTTGACAGCAGAGATTACTTGGCTACGGTGGTTACTTGAGGATTTCGGTGTTTCTGTTACTACACCAACTCCTCTCTTGTCAGACAATACAGGCGCTATCAGTATTGCCTGTGATCCTGTGAAACATGAGCCCCCTAAGCATATTGGTGTTGATGCTTCCTTCATAAGGTTTTGTATGTATGATCAGGTGATTACTCTTCAGTATGTGCCTTCAGAGCTTCAGCTAGCGGATTTCTTCACGAAGGCCCAGACTCAAGCACAGCACGACTTCTACCTTTCCAAACTCAGTGTTGTTGATCCACCATGAGTTTAAGGGGGTGTTAGAGATATATGTATAGTGTGTTATTCCCCATTGTTATGAGGGGTTATTTACATATTCACCACCTGTAATTTGTGTATATATACTGGCCTTTTAGCCCCCTGATAATGCAAGTTGCTATTCCTAACCCATACCATTCACAAATTGAGTAGAAGATCGGACGGCCGGCGTTCGTCAGGGCGCTCGACATCCTGGGAAATCTGCAGTATCACGGATTACAGGTCGTAGCTGAAACAGAAGAATTGGTGGAAATATTATTTGAGGTGAACTGCTGTCAGAAGAATGTTAATTTACCTCACAGTTTCCTTGGAGCCATCGGTGAAACAGTTATCGTACTTCAAGTAATCGACACCCTGTGTTCACAATTCGACCACAAGTATATGAGGGGAAAATAAAAGAAGAACCTCCACATCGATATGATCTGACTTAACAACAAAAGAAATCGCCCTTTCGAGAGTGAGAAACAAAGAAAAGAACACGAGGCATGGTTAACAACAAAAATCACACTATCGACATGATCTGAGTAAGACATTTGTATAAGAACTACCCATGACGCAAACGTCTTGGCATCAACGTCCTCATGGCCCAGAGATCCGGGCATCCTGTTGCTGCAAGTTCTTGTCCTGAAGATTGCAAAAGCAATTCCGTTTTAGTATGTTAAGAAACAAATCTTTTTGTTGTTGTTCTAATTTACTGCACTGGCAGAACAACACACTTACCCGGCTGAAGAGTACAAGCCTAGCTTAAGCCCCTTGCTGTGCACATAATCCGCGAGGGCCTTAATCCCCGACGGGAACGTCTTCGGATTAGCAGCCATGTAACCCTAATGATCAATTAGCGGCATTACGAAGGGGAGGAACATATAAGGAAAGAATAGTAAAAGTAGTATTGAAATCATAGAACGGCCATGGTTCTGTAGCCGGCCGATTTTCACTGATATCGGTTCTATTGGTACTCCGGTTAAATTGCAAACCGGGTTTTAAAAAACCGATCCAATTCGAAATGAGGCCGGCCCACACAAGCCCATTTGGGCTTCCCTTGTGCTTGCCCTAGTCACAGGCACCGACTCCATCCTCTTCCCTTCGGTAGCGGCTCGTTTTGTTCCTCTCTTACTCCTCCGATCCTCTCCGTCCTCTGCTCCTCTTCGTCGGCAGTCGGGGGCTTGGGGCACAGCGTGCTGATGGCGGCGATGGACGTGCGCCCCACGAGGCCGCAGCCGACTCCATCCTCTCTATTCAGTGGCGGCTCGATTTGGTTGGTTCTCTGTCTCTTCCTCCTCCGATCCTCTGTGCCCTCTGCTCCTCTTCGCCGACGGATGGGGGATCACCGGATCAGGGCAAGCACTAAGAAATAGTGGGGAGGACGGCGGATGGAGGGTGGCGAAGGGCGGATGGAGGGCTTTCCATCTGTATTAAGCTTCTTTGCATTTTGTTGTCAAAGATTTTTCGGCTGATATATGTCCGATATTTTCAACCAGTTTTCGGTCATTTTTAAAAAATTCAAATTTTGGTTTGAATTTTTCGGTCGAAATCAACCAAAAAATTCCGAAAATCGGCCAAACCGGTCCTTTCGGCACCCAGTTAAAAAATTCAAGCCGGTTACCAAAACCTTATATTTAGGAACAAAACTTGGAAGCTAGACTGGCATCTATCTGCGAAGAATGCAAGAGCATAATACATGCATACCTCTTTGGTCCTTTGGTAATCTGCCCAGCAATCGTCTGCAGGTAGCACACCCCCATAAAAATTAGCAGTGTATATTAGCGAGTCTATGTAATTACTGTGTTTCAAAGCACCAATTAAGACCATATATATACCTAAGTTGACATAAGTGTACCCTGCCCTTGCAAGGCCGGTGGAGATGAGCGCGTCCACTGTTTCCCAAATGCATGCAAATCAAATCAATCAACCGCGTCAGATCAACATGGATTCAACCAAGAATGTTTAATCAATCCGTTCTCACCCGTGCTCCGGAGGACGGTCTCGTTGATGTCGCACGCGAAATGGTTCCAACTGTTCCAGCTGAGGGACAAGAAGACAAACCCCATCGATCGAATGAACATGCAAGAACGACGACGATCTCAAATGCTGAGAAAAACAAAACGACCATCATGGAGATGGAAAAGCTAGATTCTCACCCCATCTGTGGCGTCCGCCCGAGCCCGTTCTCGACAAGGAGGCGGCCGCCGGTCGCCGCATCAGCGCGCGCCGAAGCGCCAACGACGACGAGGAGGCAGCCGGCCAGCAGGACGATGAGAGGCCGCCGTGGAGGAGCAGCGCCTCGGTTCATGCCCATTACTTCTTCCAGGTCCAGACTAGCTAGTTGGCTCTTGTCTGTAGCGTCTTTTTCTTCTTCTCTTGCTACGATGCAATCCATCTATCTACGTACGCATGCCGCTATCTCGATCGATTTCTTCTATGTGTAAAGCATGATTTTTTTTCTTTTTTGTCCGGCCCGCGGTGACGCGGCTACCCACTCCGCTTTCAGTTTTGGGCTTGTCCTACCGTATATCCGCGTAGAGTATTCCGTGCCTAGCTATCCGAGAGGTTTTTTTGCCTAAACAGTATTGTTGACGTTGTTATTAATAAAATTGGCCGTTGATGTACCGTAATATCAAAAATAACATAACGGATGTGCCGATGGATTTGGGTACGCTTGATTTGCTCGATCAAAGCCCAGATGCACGGGGAACTGTTTGTACAGCCAGCAGCATGCATCTGCTGCATCCGTCCAGACGCTGCTCAATGGTAGATCGATGAATTATGACCATTTGACCATGCATGCGTCCATGCAAGTGTTAACCGTACTTGTTAATTCCATTCCGAAGGGCACTCCGGTTTGCTGGTTGAGATGGAACATTTTGGTACCGAGCAATATCGGTATACTGTTTTGGTATATAATAAGTAGAATTATATATAGGGAAATTACATAAGGCATCTGGTTGCCTAAGCACCCACATTATGAATCATCCAATACATGTATACAATTGATGTAAATTTTAGAGCTTGTGTATGAAAATATTTATACTCTTGATATATTTATGGCAAGTGAGTTTTGAACTAAGTTTGAACTACTTTTGATATATATATATATATATATATATATATATATATATGAAAAATACTTTCTACTCCCGGGTGTAGTTACTCCCACTTTTGATATACCACCTAAAAGAACTTGACATACTCCTTTATCACTTTGGGTATACTCATATACTAATTATAAGATACTCCAATGTGAAACACACGAAAAATTTGCAAGAGAATCTATAGTTTTTAGCATATTTTGTAAATACATTTATATTCGCACATAAAAAGGAGTATGTCTAAAAATTATACATACCACCTCTAAAAATATGTAAATACCACCTATATGGTCTTATATACTCGTATACTACACATACATACTCTCGGTTGCGCAAGATACTCCCTACATTGTGAGATATGTGAGATACGGAATAGGGAGTAACTACTCCCAAGAGTAGGAAAAGGCTATATATATATATATATATATATATATATATATATATATATATATATATATATATATATATATATATATGACGTCCGTTTCGTATACGGGAGTATGTACTTCCACTTGCAATATACCACTCAAACGCACATATTATACTTCTTTATCATTTTTAGTATACTTAAATACCAATTATAAGATACTTCAATTCAACTTGATTGAAAAAATTTCATTGGAGCCAAGTAGTTTAGTAGTAGTTTAGGGTTTAGCAGTAGTACTAGTAGTTTAGTAGTAGTATAGTACTACTATACTAGTAGTCTAGTATACATTAGTTGTAAGATCGAGTAGGCCGACTAGAGGGGGTGAATAGGCGTTTTAAACTTTTATGCGCTAAAATCGATTTCTAATGCGGAAGCTAATACAAAAACAGTTTTGCACAATTAAGGCCTAAATCCACTAGGCTCAACTAAGTGCACCAACAATACAAGTCTATTGATAATAATCAATCAAGCATGGACTTGTAAGCAATTCAATTTAAGCAATGTAAATAGCACAAAGCATGGCAAGCATTCATACACAATGAATAAGCAATTTAATACAAGAAATATAAATTGCGATAAGTAAAGCTCAAGAATGCAAACCACAATGACACGATGATGTTTTACCGTGGTGTTCGGAGACTTGCCGGTCTCCCCTAGTCCACGTTAAGGGAAACCCAAACCAATTGGGCCGGCTCCACAAATTAAGCCTTCCTCCGAGGTATCAACACCTCGCTCCACTAGGGTTGCTCTTACTCCACTCCGGAGATGGCGAGCACCAAGCCACTCACAAACACCGGGCCTTCTCACAAGCTTCACTTGAGAAGATCACCGGACCACGACGCCTCCACGCCGTCTAGGTGTCGGCAAACACCAAGAGTAACAAGTCTCCAACTTTCACTTGAACCAATCAAGTGTCAAAGCTCTCGTGGATACTAAATCCACCACCTAATGCAACACATGCAATAGGATTTGCCTCTCAAACCTCACTAAGTGCAACACATGCACAAATGGGAGTAGAGGGCTTGCTTTTAGCTCAAAGGAACTCAATGGGATGCCAAAGATTACCTCTCAACCGGCCAAGGGGGTATTTATAGCCCCCACAACAAAAACTAGCCGTTGGGAGCTAAAATCAGCAAAAACTAGCCATTACAGCATTGGTGCGGTACTACCGCAGTTATAAGGCGGTACTACCGTTCTGCGGTACTACCACTGTTATAGGGCGGTATTACCGCAGCCCAATTTTCAGCACAGACGACACTCGGTAAAAAGTTCATAACTTTTGACTCCGATGTCGGAATTGAGTGATCTTGGACTCTATTGAAAGCTTATTCAGAGGGCTACACAACCCACCTATTTGATTGATCTCAAACACATTTGATCAAATCAAAAGCACAACTCAAAAGAGCCACTACCATGGTCTAAGTCCAAAGAATTAGCAACAAGCAATCTTAGACCATGTCAAGGGAATACACATGAATCTTAACCATTTGCAAAACACATTTGCAAACTTAGATCATGCCACAAGGAGTAGGTACATGGACTTCAATCATTTGCAAAACACATTTGCAAAGTATAGTCACATGTTACAAGGATTAAATGCATGAGCCTCGACTATTTGCAAAACACATTCGCAAATAATAGCATCATGCCAAGGTGAGCTAGAGCAAGTGAGATTGAGCTATCAACACATGATGAGACTCAAGCTACTAGGAAAGACCCCTCTTAATAGTACGACAACCTATACTAGCAATCTGGTCTTCCAACCGAACACCAAGACCGGTAAAAGACTAGGAACATATCCTTAGCCCTAGCTAGTCATACCTTTGCCTTGACCATCCACTTGAAGCTTGATGACTCACATCCTTGCTTCATGTCCGGGTCATCGTCTTGATATACATCAACCCATGATGCATCTTTTACTTGACCTCAATCAACACATGATGAGTCTTGTCTTGACTCGATGATCAACTCATGATCATCTCTTCTTCGAGATCTTGATATGCATCAACACATGATGCATCATCTTATTGAACCTTGACTTGATGACAATCAACTCATGATGTCATCCAAAGTCTTCATCACCCTGGAACATAACCTATTCATCCAACTCATGGAAAATGTTAGTCCCACAATGTCATTAACATTAATTAACAAGATATACCTGCATAAATGCTTCTAAACAAGCCATTACTGACAGGTGTGGTATTACCGCCACTAGCATCCGTAATACCGCTCTCCGGTAGTACCATTTCTCAGATGCGGTACTACCGATTTCCAGAGGCTCGAGAAATACAGAAAAACACCTTCTCTGGAATTTACATACCGCTACAACAAACGGAACAACCGGGTTGCGATAGTTCCGCCAACACATGTGCGGTCATACCGCTATGTGGTAGTTCCGCCACATGACTCCGGTACTACCGCACATCGGTAGTACCGCTTACCAAATGCGGTCATACAGATTTCTAGTGAAATTCTTCCAGAAGCTTTTCGAAATGCAATGCATGACTTCTTTGTCTTGAGCCATGTTAATCTTTTATCACCTTTGCATTTCCTATTCATATCATCATTCAAACTCCGGGACTAATCCTTGAAAATATCTTAGCACACACATTAGTCCCACAACACAATTGCAAATAATTGAATATAAAGTGACATGAGTATATATGAACTACACAAGTTATATATACCATGAGTATATACGAACTACAAGTTGTATATACTAAATATGAGTGTATACGAACAACACAAGTTGTATATACTCATATGAATATATTAACTACACAAGTTAAATATATTCAAATATATATTTCAAAGTAAAGATCCTTAATATATGTGGAAAGAGAATATGGATCAATACTAATGAAACCACAAAATATAGAATGAACTCCTCCTAAATGTGTGTATATACAAATGTGTAATGGAAACATGTGCACATATCCAAGTTAACCTTTTTGGTGGAGTTTAACCTATATTTTGGATCAGAGGAATGCAACAAGATATAATAAGAAGAAGTAGAATGCATACCTCTTGTATTTTCATCTTTATATCCAAACACGACTAAGCAATAGATAATCAATAGAATTGTTAGTCTCACAAATAGATTTGTCATTAATGAATACATACCTATTTGGATTTTTGCTTTTATATCCAAGCTGAGACTAAACATGATATAACAATAAGAGTGTTAGTCTTATAAGTGCATTTGTCATTAATCACCAAAATACTTCATTAACAAATAATGGCGGGTCTAGATCCTTCAGTAGTGTTGTATTAGTAATTAATTAGTAGTAGTGTACTAAATGTGTGATTTATTAGTAGTTTAATATTTAGTAGTAGTATTGTGGTAGTAGTAGCAGCACTTCATTAGTCAATTACTCAATTAGCAAGTAGCATTGTAGCTATTATGATTGTAACTTACAATTTATAAGTTTGTAACAATTGTTCATCATGCATTGTAGAATGTCATCCGTTGCGTTGGCCACGGTGGAGGTGACTACGGATACCCTTAAAAGGAAATCCGAAGATATAGGGTGGGAGTATGGAGTGTTGATTGATCCAAATAATATGAATAAAGTAAAGTGCAAGTTATGGATGTAAAGTTCCCGTGTTACAAAAAATGGCCATGAGGATCCTCTCATTGACATCTAGTGCATCCGGTTGTGAAAGGAATTGGAGCACTTTTGAAGGGGTTAGTCTCTAAACTTCTCTAAAGAATGAAGTCTCAATTTTCAATATCTACGTTAGTACATTACATTTAGCTAACTAGTAACTATACATCACTTTGCAATTTGTAGATA
The DNA here is from genome assembly GCA_036346255.1 of Ampelocalamus luodianensis. Lineage (NCBI taxonomy): Eukaryota > Viridiplantae > Streptophyta > Magnoliopsida > Poales > Poaceae > Ampelocalamus > Ampelocalamus luodianensis. The sequence goes on along the minus strand of CM070629.1, from coordinate 50,429,186 downwards.
CATACAAAGAAAAGAAATAAACTAGATGTCCACCGCTTTAACCATCTAGTCTATGTTCAATACAATGCCAAATTGAGGAACAAAAAAGAGAAAAAAGAGAAGAAGAACATAGATCCCATTATAGGTTCCGAAGCTAATGAAGCTCAAGGGTGGTTAATTGAAGGCGGAGATGATGATCAAGATGTTGAGCCCGCTACGGGGCTTACATGGAAGGTAATTGAAGAAGCATGTGGAGCTAATGAGGTCTTAGAACTTCGTAAGAGCGTAAGAGTGAGACAACTTCATGAAGAAGATTTCAAGTCCGATCCATCAAGAAGAGGAGGAGGTCAATGAGGAGGAGGAAATTGAGTATGAGTCCGATCAAGAAGAAGTACTTCCAACCAAAAATTATGAGGAAGAAGATGAGTAGTCAATAGTCATTCACTCATTTGATCATCAAATTATCATATGACTCTATTTATATTTCGCTTACTTGTTTTATTTGTGAGACCTTATGAACTATTTATATTTGGTTTGCTTGTTTCATTTATGATTTGTTTCATTGTTTGAACTATTTGATGTTACTTGTTTGAATTATATTTTTATTGCATCAAGTCATCAACTCATGAAGGTCATTACATCAAGTCTTCAAAATTCAAATATATTTGCATCACCAAGCCACCAAGGTAACATCTCTTTTTACATAATTACACATACATACATACATGTAACATCTCTTCTTACATAATTACACATATACTGATATACATATATACATGTAACATATACATAAACTTGCTATTCTGTATTCATCTCACTTGCATGGACTGATGCTAGAGGCAATTATGCTTGCAATTCTGTTCGGCCGCCTAGGCCCCGCCTAGGCACCCTAGGCGCTAGGCGGCCACCCACCGCCCGCCTAGCTCCTAGGTGAACACTGGTTATACTACACATGACAGCATAAGCAGCATAATCCCAATAGGGGTAAAATTGTAAAGAGAATGCATGGAATAAGAGTAATTTGACAGATGTGGCATGGGAGATTAGGTTGGGAAAAGATCGTTAATACCCTCGGAAGAAATAATTAGATTTACAGCAAAAAGTATAAAATGCTCTCAAGAAATTAACGGTCAGTTCTGATTTATACTACAACCTCATACTACCAGTAGAATGTACCGTAAAAATTCTCTTCATTTATGCCTAGTTGAATCTAGAGCTTTACAATTTCTTTTTGTCCGGTAAAAATAATCTTATAGATGCACAACAAAGGAGTACAACTGTCACGATCCGTGACTAATTCTGACGTTGCTCGGGGAAAACGGGAACGAGGACGTCGAATCTGAGAGGAGATTTGGGGAATTTGGGGTAGAACAGACGTAGGGAGAGAGAGAGTTAGGGATTTGGAAGACATTGTATTTCTATCAATGGTCTTTACAATAGCTGGCTCCAGTATCTATGTTCTCTCTCTTAGCAACTCAATCGATCAATAGTCTATTACAAGGCCCAGCCGGCCCAATACTCTTTCACACACTGGCCCATGTAATGAAACGGGAATTCTTCAAGTAGACGGTGTGACATACCCCTCCCGACGAGCACCAGCTTGCCCCAAGACTGGAAACCTAGCATGAAGATCATTGACATTCTCCCAAGTAGCCCACTCCAGCGGCAGATGAGACTAGTGTACCAGTGCACATAAGGAAAAAGCATTACCAACTTTACAGAGGCGAGTCCGCAAGAATGCTATAGGAAAAATGCCAGAACCAGAGTCAATGCAATCAAGGTTGTAAAAATCAGCGCTCGGTGCTTTCTAGGCGCCGACTAGGCGCTAGTCGTCACTAACCCGCTGCGATTTCATCCCAGGCGGCGAGCTAGGCGGGCCAAGCACCGAGACGAAGCAAGGCGGTCCTCCACGGCTCTCGGCGGCGCTAGGCGAGGCGGCCGCCGAGGCGGAAGATAAGAAGGGAACAGCGCCCGACGCCCCGACCACATTGCGGTGCACTAGGGTTCGGCCTCCCCTGCCACCAAGTCGAGCTCGGCCCGGTTCTAGCCATCTTGCACCGCCGATTGGAGCTCGCCGCCATCGATTGGAGCTCACCCTCCATCTCCGCCACCGCATCGAGGTCATCGCCTCCAAAACGTGGTCGTCCGCCATCGAATAGAGGTATGCCATACGCCTCTTCCCTCTCCTCCCCCACCGCCGACCTCCCCTCTCTGGCCCCTCCTCCTGCCTCGCCGCCCTCCCATGCGATGCTCCACTCTCTGTTCCCCCTCCCGCGCCGCTACCTTCCCCTCTCCCCTCTCTTCTCAGTTACCCGGCGCCGCCGCCCTCCCCTCCTCTGATGCCCCCCTTTCCTTCTTTGCTCCACCCTCACGCCGTCGTCCCCTCTCTTCTCGCTCCCCCTAGCACCGTAGCTCCCCCTCAGTCTTGCTCTGCTGCTGCCTGGCGCCTGCTTCCTTCTCTGCTCCACCCTCACGCCGCCGTCGTCCCCTCTCTTCTCGCTCCCCCTAGCACCGTAGCTCCCCCTCAGTCTTGCTCTGCTGCTGCCTGGCGCCTGCTTCCTTCTCTGCTCCACCCTCACGCTGCCATCGTCCCCTCTCTTCTCGCTCCCCCTAGCACCGCAACTCCCCCTCAGTCTTGCTCTGCTGCTGCCTACTTCCTTCCCTGCTGATTGGCTGCTGAAATGTGTGTGACCAGTGAGGCATGTTCTTCATGCATTTGATGACCATGTTCTTCATGGCTTGAATCCACAGACCATAGTTCTTCCTTTTTTCTCTTGACTTCGGCTCTTATCAAGAAATGTGTGTTACCAGTGATCATGTTCTTCATGCTTTTGATGACAGGTTCATTTCGCAAAGGTGAAAGACTATGAAAGGATTGCTGATTGTCTGAAAGACTGAATGTCTAAGTTTTAGATCACTTCTGAGTTCTGAATGTCTGAAAGACTAAAACTCTAAAATGTAAAATCTGAATGTCTGAAGTTTAGTCTGGTGCTGATTGATGACTTCCTGAGCTCAAGCAAATGAATCTGGCAATCTTTGATATACTGAATTACTGATGTTACTTGCACTTGATAATTGATATTGATATTACTTGCATGGTTAGTGTATGAATGTATGATTGACAATCAGTTAAGCATCATACAATCAGTGTATGAATGTATGTATTGATATTGATATTCTACTTCTGTGAATCTGTGATATACTGATATTACTTGGCACTTGTACTTGCACTTGATATTACTTGGCACTTGCACTTGATAATTACTTGGCACTTACACTTGATATACTAATATTACTTGGCACTTGCACTTGATATTACTTGGCACTTGCACTTGATAATCACTTGGCACTTGCACTTGATATACTGATATTACTTGGCACTTGCACTTGATGATTGATATTACTTGCACAGTAGCACACATTATGAGGTCCTAGGTATTGTAAGCAATAAGCATACATTATGAGGTCCTATTTACTGCCATGCGATTAAATTCCTTTCTTATTGTATGGAAGTTACTTGATGTTCCTTAATAGTGTTATGTCTTATGTGACAGACAAACATTTCTTCTTGAGCTCGGTTAATCGGTTTAATTGTGTGGTCTGTTATTAACTTATTATTACATTGATGTGTATGATTGTTGTTTTGCAAATAAATATAGATCAGATGTATGTTATGACTTATTAAGTTATTATTGATTTGTCATTTTGTCAAGATGTCATCCGTTGCTTCTGGAGGTGCGACAAGTTCAAGCGTCCTTAAGAGAAATTCCGAAGATATAGGATGGGAATTTGGGTATTTAGATGATCCAAACAACTTGGATAGAGTGAAGTGTCGATTGTGTCAAAAGGTAATTCACGAAGGGGTGTATAGGCTCAAACAACATATTGGTCATATTCGCAGAAACGTTGCTAGATGTCCAAAGTCCACACAAGAAGAACAAATGAAATGTCGAAAGTCTATAGAAGATGCACAAGCATTGAAGAAGGCAAAGAAAGCAAAAAAGCAAGAGCTTATAAAAGAAGTGACAATTGAAAAAGAAGATGACCCTAATCAAGATGAAGAGCTTGAAGTTGTTGGAGGCTCGGCACCTCGTACATTAGGACCAATGGATAAGTTTGCTTGTCCTATTGATATTTCCATTCCTTTGACAACCTGACAACAAAATATTAAAGATGCACTTTGGAAAGAAAGGAATCATAAGGTGAAGCAATATGTTGTGAGATGGCTTTACGCTCATGGTATAATTTGTTTGCAACTCTCATTCTCTCATGATTGCTATTATTTTGTTGAACTTTTAATTGCTAGCCTCATATTGTATTGTATGTTTTTATGTTTAGGTGTCCCTTTCAATGCCATCAATAATGACGAGTTCAAACAAATGTGTGAGGCTATTGGTCGCTTTGGACCGGGGTTTCTAGGTCCTTCTCAATATGATTGTCGGGAGAAGTTGTTGAAGGAGGAAGTGGAAAGAACAAAGGATTTGTTGAAGACACATGTAGAAGAGAGAGTTTTGACCGGGTGCTCCATTATGACCGATGCTTTGACTGATCAAAAGAGGAGGAGCATCATGAATGTGTGTGTGCATTGCAAATTAGGGACAAGCTTCATAGAATCAACCTTGAGTAAACCATTGAGCTCCGTTCAATTCATCTAATATCTCATCCACAATTGGTAGTGGATATTTGTTCTTTACAGGTGCCTGTAATCCACACAAAATCTCCAAGTGCCTGTAATCCACACAAAATCTCCAAGTGCCATCTTTCTTTTGAACTAACAGAACAGGAAAAGCAAAGGAGCTAGTGCTAGCCTGGACAACACCATTTTGTAGCATTTCCTTAACTTGTCTTTGTATCTCATCCTTCTGAGTAGGAGTATATCTATATGGCCTAATGCAGACTGGCTTTGCACTAGGCAACAGGGGAATACTGTGATCGAAAGCTCTTTGTGGAGGTAGCCCTTTGGGTTCTTGAAAGGCTGTAGCATTTTGCTCTAATATGTGTTTGATCTCTTTAGGTATTGTATCTGCATTTTGGTCTTCAGAAACTGGACATAGATGGATGAGCTGAGCCATGCCTCCATTGTTGATCAACCCTTGGAGCTTTTTAGCTGAAATTTCTATACAAGCTTCAATTTGATCTATGATGCCTCTCAAAGAAATATGGGTGCCCTGATGTGTGAAGCTCAATATCTTACTTCTCCAATGTATCCACATAGGACTATGATCCTCCAACCATTCCATGCCTAGGATCATATCATAAAAACCTAACTGTAGCACTCTTGCACTTGTTGTGAAAGTATAGCCTTGAACCCACCACTCCAAATTGGACACTATTTGGTCACATTGCAACTTACCTCCATTGGTAATGGTCACTTGGACTGGAGGAATTGGTTGTGTGCTACACTAAATTCTGTGTACCAACTTGTTACTGATAAAATTACTTGAGCTGCCAAAGTCAACCAAAATCAAGATTTCTTGGTTCTTGATTAACCCTTGTAGTCTTATAGTCTTCCTGCCTTGAGTACCGGCTACATCATAGTATGAAATGCTCATCAACACTTCCTCTTCACCTTCTTTGCTATCACTGTCACTTCCTTCTTCCTCCATGTGTTCCAGCTATAAAATTTCCAGTAACTCTTCAAGTACTTGCAAAGGAATATTCTTGGGACATCTGTGATTTGATCCAAACTTTTCTCCATATTTGAAGCACTCTCCTCTAGATCTTCTGAGGGCTTTCAAGTTATTGTACTTGTCTTCTCATTTTGGTTTGTTGGCTTCCTTGTTATCTCCAGGTACAGCACCCAATATACCCTTGCCTGAATGATGCACTAGTATAATATTGTACTTGTGGAAGTCTCTGTTGTCAATCCTCTGATGAGGCCTTTTAACAGCCGTTTCCCACTCTTCCTCCTATAACAATGCCAAGGATAACGCAACATCAACAATTCTAGGTTTGTGGAGCACTATGGCTACTCTAATCTCATTTTTCAACCCATCTAAAATTTGTTGACAAAAAACATATCATCATAATTTCTATTGTGCACTAGAACTTTATGCATGACTGTTTAAAATTTTTCATGATATTCCAAAACACTAGCATGCTGCTTTAAGTTCAATAATGCTCTCATGTAATTGTGATACAAATCTCTCCCAAACTTGTTTTCTACTGCTATGCACAACTCCATCCAATTTTCAAGTGTGTTGGGCCTCAAACGTTTGCAACCATAAGACCGCATTGCTCTGGAAGTGCAGAGTAGCATAAGGTACCCATAAGTGGATTGGGACATTGAACATGTTAAAGTATTTTTCACTCTTCTCTTTCCAAACTTTAGGATGCTCTCCATCAAATCTAAGAAAAACTGTTTTAGGCACATGGAACTCTCTCTGCTGATGGGGGTTATAGTACTACTGTGTCTCAGTTCCCCTACTACCACTAGCATTCAGATCAAACAACACAGGGGGTTTTGATGTAGGGACTCACCCTTGACCAGGGCTTGTCTAGGAGTGTTGAAACCCCCTGAGACGTCACCCTGGTGTTGCTTTTCATAGCGGTGCCCATCGGGCCGAGGCATCACTGGGCGAGGTGGATTTGGTGGTGTCATCTCCAGATGGTTGACGCGCACACCAAGTTCCTCCACCGTGAAAGGCGACGGCGAGCAGTGTGCGAAGGTTGTGCCCGCGCGGACCAGCGTGCGGTGTGTGAGGTCTCGACCAATGACAAAGACAACAGACCGGTGACCCTCCCAGAGCGTCACGACCGGGCCGTGCGCTGCCCAGAGCCGGCGTAGCACTGGTGACAGGGAGGCCATGGTTGGGACGTGTTACAATAGGTTGCCGACGAGCGCAGCCTGGCTCCCGGCCCTGGCAGGAGGCGCTTGCCTATGTACCGGCCGGCAAAGTCCGTGACAATGCTCCATAAGACGATGGCAACGACGAGGCCGACGGTGAGGAGAACGAGAAGTGCCATGATATGAGTGTTGTAGAGAGAGCTAGAGAAGAAACGCAAATGAGGGAGGGAGAAAGAAGAGAGAGGATGCGTGGGAGCCGAGAATGAGTGAGGCGTCCGATGATTGCTCTCAGATTGGACGTCTTCACTGTATCAATATCCTAAAATATGTGGTACGCGCATACAACTTGGCAAAACGAGTAAATTATAGCCTAATTGTAAGGAAAATTTTGCACCACACTAGTAGCAAATCCACCCCACATTCTAAATGTAGCATAAAAAATGGCTTCCCGACTGAATGCCACTGGAAGTAAGAAAAGGCTCCGAAAAGTGTCCTGCCGCTTCGTCAATCCAAAGATAAAATTGAACTTGTTAACCTGGATGGTGCGCAAACGTTGAGTTCATATACGATACAAGGACAAGATGGCTCACGCAGCTTTTATCTGCTAATCCGTAGTTCTGTTCAGATATTGTAAGTTGACACAAGTCATAACTCATAACCAATGGTACTTCGACAGTAGAAAGAAAATTTCAAATTAATGCGTGAATATGCTGATGGTAAAATGTGGATGCCGCATCAGTGAAGGATCGGCGGTCAGAAGACATGCTGATTCACGGCATATGAGGAACAAACATTAAAAACCTGAATCCAGCAGAATGCTATATTGTTGGCAGTAGCAATACCAGAGAAGTAGCGCCAGCAATATAAGACATATTTGACTCCCAGCATTTAAGATGTATCAACCATAATACTGCATTATCTTAAGTATCTGAAATCTCAACACAGTTTCGAGTTTACCACTTCAAGCCAAAGTCCAATGGACGGATACGGTACATTTCCCATTGTAGTTTTTTTTTTCTCACAGCACTCATTACATAGCTAGAGGCACAGCTAACAGCAACCGATGTTCCCTTGTCTTCAGCGCGCTTCATATTGAACAACTGCCAAAAGAAGACGACATTTAATCAGAAATTGCACACAGCAACATGGTAAGCCAAGAATGATGCAAACTAAATTCAGTTTGAACTGAACAAGTTGTACTAATCTCCAGTAATGTCATCGAGCATCCATGCTTTCTAGATTTGAGCAATCACAAGAGCTGATTTTGAACTTGGTTTAGCTACAATTGTTAGTTTTCAGTGGTTCCTGTGTGTTGTGCTGTGTTTGTCGAACCATACAGGAATCAGACATCGTGCTAATTGTCGCGAGAAATACACTAAGGAAGTCTAAGCATTACATATAAAATGCAACAAACCCACAACCAGAAATACATTTTATCATGAAAAAAAAAACACAAAGGAAAGTCTGGAAATCAGATGCCTGTTTTGATCCTCAACAATCAACCTATTTTTTGCAACCTGTAACTTCATCAACAAACATCACTAGGCCTCACCAAAGTCCCAACACCGTTTGCCTCCCCAGTCAAACCTTCGCGTTAAGTATCATCCCCAACCTCCCTCCTCTCAAACGAAAAATAAAACTATGTTGCATCCGCTCCGCTTGCCGTATCCCATTCTCCCTCAAGACAGTGCAGCACTTTCTACGCTATGATTGAATGGTACAAGAACAAATGCCTGATTCAATGGCACTTATTACAATTTCGAAAAAAAATATAACCCAAGTGCCAACAGCAACTTTGTCATAAATGTCCCATATCTTCTGTATATTTGTAAGGGTTTTGGAATCCACAAAAAAGAAAGTAAAATAAAAGAATTGTGCCTCCGTGTTTCACAGGAAGATAATTATAATGTATTACTCTAGTAGATGCTTGCCTCAACTTGTACCCTTTCTCTAAACAGAAAACATATGGGTAAGAAATGACATGAGCTGCCGTGTGCTAATTGAAGACAAAAGTAGATTAGCATATAGAATGTCATGGTTCAAAAGTAGAAATGATACAAAGAATCCAGTATACTCGCATTCAAAGATTTCAGTGATGTTCAGACCTAGTAGGATACTAGCACCAACCAAACCTGCTTATACGGACTAGTTAAGTGTGTCCTACGACTACTAGAGGGGGAGCAGTAGAAGTATGGAAACTAAAACAATGCTAAGATGTTCAAAAAAGAGAAGAATAAGCTTCAAGTAGCACTGCAGCAATACAAAACCCTTTCACTAATATGCAAGTGAAGGGGAACAGAGAAAAACACATGCAATACATATATGAGGGTGGGAATAAAACTCATAGGTCTTATTTCTCTCTGAATAGTCTATTTGACTCCGCATTAATGAATGACCACCTAAGATCCCTTGTGGGAATGTTTACTAGTCCTCTAAACAAAAACAACATATCATACTCATAAATTACTTACGTAAGATCCAGCAGTGATGCGAGGGAATAATGAAGCATTCTGAATATGTGATGAACATAAATTATTAAAGTAAAGTATGATTCACAAATATTGTATCTACACCTATTTACATTCTTACTTTTAGGAGCGCAATGATGGACAGCCAATAGAACAGAAACATATCCATATATTTACACAGGGCAAGATAACTCTTGACTACTTCCCCTAATGTTTTGCAATTTGGCCACCTGCCCAAAGGGAGCATATCTAAGGGGCAGCTTTTGCCTAGGAGAACAAGGATCCTGGCCCCTAATTAATCATGCAACAAATATAGTGCATGCCGTTCAACACTAACAAACAATATTCACATGGGACATAGTACATTTCTAAAAACATAGTCTTCAGCAAAGCTTATTCATCATTTCTTTTGGAAAAAGTGGAATAATTGGAGAGAATCGAACAGCACTTAGGATAGAATAACCACAAGATAATCCTACAATAATGCGGGAAAGCTATTAAGAGAGTTGTCACTTATCAGTAAAGATACGACAACTCAACATCCAATCCTTGTCATGACAGGCATATATTGGATGGACATGGTCATCTTTCCACAAGCACATGGTACAAGGCCATCCTATAATCAGGGAAAACATATCAACAGCACAAGCCATTTTGATCCTATCAAGAAAAGGATGTATTCCGCTATATATGTAGCCTACAACAATGTCTCAGCTAGATTGGAATCTAACCTAACCAGTGAAAACACAAGCAATCACCTAATAAAAAATTATATCACAAAAAGATACAGTAAATAAGCTACTTTAAAAGATAATGAATTGATGTGGTCGTACTCCGGCGGGTGCGCTTCTTGTAGAGGATGCGATAGCCACATTCACGGCACTGGATCACATCTCCTGGCTTCAGTGTGTTCTCAGCTCCGCAATCTGAAGAAACACATATACATTTGCAATTAAAAGATGAAAGAGAAACCTGATACTTTATATTGCAGAAACAACGAGGAAACCAGTGCAGAGCAAAGTAACATTTTCCCTCATTGCCAGCCGTAAGAACAACTCAGTCACCAAAAACTCTAACAGGGAGAAGCCAATTGGTCCTGAAAAATTGGGCTCAACCGCTGATCACGGTTCAAATTTCAGACCCAATTTTCAAACCTTTTGTGCAACGTCTAGGAATCCGTGTGCTAAATCCCTAGAACTTCATTCATCACGGCCGATGCTCATTAGCGTCGGAAGGCGAACCTTGCGTGATGATACAAACAGTTGTATGATGTGGTATCTGGCAACAACGTACAGTAGAGGAAAAACAAAAACCGGTCTCCTACAACAACCATGCCGGCCCCATTTTAGCTGCAAATCTGAAGACCAGAGCGCGCCCTTCCAAATTTTAAAACTAGGGATCAGTGAAAACAAAAGGTCAGATCGCCTTCTGCAATCCCCCCTTCAGGTATGCCGCCTCTCGTCGCGATTGATAGATCGAATCCGAGGCAAGGCGTTCTAGCAACAACTCGGGAAAAAAATGGCAGCACCAAATTGACAAGAGAGAGACAGAGAGACCTCCGCAGAGATAGCTGACGGGGTCCGGCTGCTGCGGATCCATCGGGACAGGGGCGGGCTAGGGTTTCTTGGAGAAGAAAGAGGCTCGTCTCGTGCGGAGACTGGAGAGGGGTTTAGAGCCGTGCACGGGAGGAGAGGAGGGTGTTGCTCTTGCTACCGACCTTGCCCTAGCCGGCCATGAAATTGGGCTGGGCTGTACTACCTGCGATGCTTGACTGCGCCGCGAAATCGGGAAGCTCGCTCAATCAGGGCGCGGCCCAATTGCAGGAGGACCGGCCGGTTAACAGACCACTCCCTTTGACTATTAGCCCATACTGCCCTTCTCTCTCTCTCACACACACACACAGTAGCACGCTGCTACTTGGTTTTGATTTGTGACAGGTATGGTTTTCACTGCTCTTCTTTTACGCTGATTAATCACTAATCGGTCACTCGAGTTCATGCAATGCCAGATGCATCTCCAGTTTGGCCAGGCTGTTCATGGTTCTCGACTTCTCGTCCTCGCATACATCGGTATGTGAGAGCGCTTCCGATCCCAACCATCCGTAAGATGCTTTCCATCTTCTACAAGTACGTCCTCAAGGAATTCTTGCTAGCAATGGCTGTGTTCTCCGATCTTGATTCCTGTACTATCTTCCTCCGCAGCTCTGTTCTTCGTGTACCTGATGTGCGAGGTAGGCATCATCCAGTGCATAGTGAAGAGCACCTGCAAGATGGCCGCGGCGACATGCTCCGCATCCTGCCACGCTTTAACAGCTCAGTTTTGAAATTTTGAAAATTTGCATAAATTTTATGGGATTTCAAAAAAAAATGTTGTACTTGGTGAATTTTCAAAATCTTGGATTGCATTTCAAAAAGGGAAATCGAAATCTTTGCTCCAAATTAAATTTATGAAAATCTACAAGTTAAATGGTGTGCTAAAACCCCTCAAACTTTGAAATTCAAATTCAAATTCATCTCTGAAAATCCAAACCAAAATCAAATTTCTTTTCTTCCATCTCTCCTCCCCTCGAGCCACATCCAACCCATTGGCCCAATCCACCTCCATCTCTCGCACGGCCCAACTCCTCTCCCTCGGCCCGCTCGCGCCAGTCGCAGCAACGCTCGCCTCCCTCTCGCGCGGCCCATCTAGCCAGCGGCCCAACCTGTCAGCCCCTGTCCTTGTTCTTCTTCCTCGCTCGCCCGCTCGCTCTCGTGCTCTCTCTCTCCACGTAATCATGGCAGAGGCACTCGATGGCATGCTGCTGTAGCAGACCTCAAGCGCAACGCCACAGCAAGTTCGTCCTGTCGCTGTGTCAGCTTCGACGACCACTAATGCCCACACACTCATGAGAAAACGCTTGAGATAAATGTTGTATTGTTGCCTTCTCCTCTCCTTTATAAGCCTAGCCGAGCGCGTCATCATTCTCGCCATCTTCTCCGCTACCTATTCCCCACTTTTCCCCTCTTCTCCGCCTCAGGTTGTCAAGTTCTAGCTTTCTTCTCCAAATTCGGCTGCCGTCTTCGCTATTGAATTTTAGCCTCCAGGGTGAGTCCTCGACTTCATTATATTGCGCGTTGAGGTCGCCTTGACTCCCTCTTCCTCACACTCACCATCTCTGTGCATGTTTCTTCACAGAGCATAAGGTAGATGTCATCGTCCAAGGAGCTTGTCGAAGCACGTCGTGCCATCGCCGCCTTCTCCCGCCTTGCCCGGTGAGGTTATACCTTCCTCATCCCGCTCATAATGTTTTTCTTGATCCCCTCTCTCTAATGCGTGCATCCTTTTTCTGTTCCGTGCACCAGAGACGACGCTACGCCCTTCCTCCCCGTCGCTGGCAAGGAGCTCGCAAACGCTGTCGCCTTGATCTTCTTCCTTGCTTGTCTTTCCGGTAAGCCTTTCTGTTCTTGTATCTTACTTTAGCTCGAAAACCTTCTAGGTTAGTCATTGTAGCCCGTATATGACCAAAGCAACGACGCACCGTTGACCCCGTTGCGCCGCCGCCCGCTGCTACGGAAATGTTCGTTGCAGTGCTGCCCTTGGAGCACCAAGAGCTTCCCTAGGTTCACCTGATCCGGTAGATGCTCAAGCGCGCCTCTTTTTCTACTTTGTAGATTCGTTATGTAGTTGTCGGTGCATACCGCACCATCACCGCTAACATTGCTGTCGCGCCACCACTGTAACATCCCAAAAATTCTGAGTATTTTGAAATCATTTAAAAATGTGGGATTTTTTAAAACTTTTTATTTCGCTCGCCGGTATTCAGATTTTTGAGCTGCTAATTGAAACCTCAACCCCAAAAATAGAAAACTGAATTTAAACCAAGTTTAAAAAGAAAAGAAAAAAAAGTAAAGTGAAGCCTCAAAAGTGCGGTCTGAGCTGAAACCACTCGGCTCAGCCCGACTTCTTTTTCTTTTTCTTTCGTTTCTTTTCTTTTCTTCTTTCCTTTCTTTTCTCTTCCTCCTTCCCAGGCCCGCGCGCCAGCCACTGGCTCACTGCCTCGCTCCTTTCTCCTCGTTCACTCGACACCCACGCCACTGGCGCCATGCCACCCACGTCCTCGCGCCACCAACTCCCATCACCCCGCACCTGCTTCCATCCCGTCACCAACACTGTGCCCTTGCCTGTGCCCGTGTCACCCAGCCCTCGCCGTCCCGACGCCCATGCTGTGCACTGGCGCCACGCCGCTGTCACTCCACCGCATGCCCCGTCCATCCACGCCAGTAAAGCCGCGTCATCCTGTCACCTCCTGCCGGCTCCCCATCCCTCTCCTACTAATAAAGGGCCATCACTAAGCCTCCTCTCCCTCCTTTCTACTATTTCCACCTTCTCCCCCCTACTCCACCAAGCACAGACGCGTGACGTGTAGAGCCTCTGTTTTCGGTAGCCGAAGCCACCCTTGCCGTCGCACCTTAATGAGTTGCGGCAGTCCCCACTATGCACATCGCGGCCACTTTGTCTCCCTCGTCGTCACGTCCACCTCCTTATCCCCTCTTCATGGCTGAAGCACCGGGAACGACCTTGTCTTCCTCCCGACTGGTGCACGCTGCCGCCCGGCCATCGCCCCCGCACGCCATTCCAGCCGACAAGGTGAATCCCTTCCCAAGATACTCGCATCAAAATATGTTCTAGGCCCTCCTCCGTCTTTCCCCCTAACTAATTTTGGGTTTCCTCAACCACAGCATGCCGGCAGTCTCACCTTCCCCGCGTACGACTAAAACCGCCACCATCGCCGCCCCACTCCCTCCGGCGAGTCCCGGGTCAATCCTTCATCACTAGAGCACCCCCTCGTCTTCCCTAACCTGTCCCAGGGGTCTAGGTGGCCAACGCCTTACCATGTCGTCGCCCCACGGCGAGCCACCCGCGTCGCCATTGGCTCACATCGCTGGCTCGCCACGGCCACTCCCCACTGCCATGAACTGCCCCGATGAGTTTCCCTTGTCCCCCTGAGGCTTTTGCTCCTCCTCTTACTCTCCCTCTTCCCCTCTGGTGATGTCGCCCCATCTCCTCCCCCGATTTTGGCTGCCTCCTGCCGCCACCCAGCCGCTACTCGCCACCTCGAGTTGTGCCATCATCACCCACAGGGTTGCCTCCCCCTCAGAAACCCATTTTGGGATCCCTGCCTCCTCACCGCCGCCCCCTCACCACCAGCAAGCGTGCCTGAACCGCCCCTGAGCTTCCCCTATTCTCCCCGTCTCAGCTCCCTCTCTGTTGATCTTTCTCTGTTCTTTCTTTGTGTGGTTGAGTGTGTATGACCGTAGGTGCCCACCTGTAAGTACTAGTTAGCAGGTGGTGAGGTAGGAGTAGCTGACAGTGGGCCCTTCCCTAGTGACTCATTTAGAGTAATGCCAATGATAACTAGTTAAGCGGATTAGTATGCCAATATTTGTATAAGAGCCATATACTAACTTAATCAAGCAAGTGTAGTATGTCTAAGTACAATGAACCTACTAAAACAATGGGGTAAGTAGAAGGGATTAGTGATTCACTTAGTATAGTTAATTTAGGTAACTAGAGCCCAAAATGGTGTAGACATGTTTAGGTATATATACCTACACCCATGATCAGATGACTATTGGCCTTAGGCCATGGTAATAGTAATAATAATAATAATAATAATAATGGGACAACCAAAAGGTTAATCGAAGAAGAAGTCTACTAACGAGGGGATTGATAGAAAGTAGTCATATAAACAATAAGGAGCATCTCCGTGGCTACAAACCCTAGGTCATCAACAATGACTAAGTTGAGGTGTAGCTCATTTTACAAGCACATGATATGATGAGTATGCCTCACACGTAACTAGGTTTTACCTAGAACTAGAAGCTAAAAGATAAGCTTAGTAGTATATAAGATTACTAGTACTATTAGATAGTCATGAAGGTTAGCGGTAGCTATGACCTAGATCCATACTAGTAATCCAAATGAAAGGGTTCATCACTACACGAGGACTAGTAGATAAGAGCCCATAGACCTTGTATTGTAGTTACCCACTTAACTAGAAGTAGTCGTTTAGTTAACTAAGAGTAGCCGAGAGCAAGTGTCGCAGCTAAGGATTAACCTAGTATGATAGATTTACTTTAGTATAATGCCAAGCCACATAAGTAATGAAGCTAGCTAAAGATCACCGCAACGATGAACCTGTAACACCCCAGGATCCACATTACCCTGGAATGCTACTTAACCACTCTACAGCTAGCCAATAATTTCAAGACAAAATTAATTCGGCAGCAACTCTAGACAAGAAGCACTAAGCGGAAGCATAAACAACTAAGGGAATAAAGATGACGGTAACAAGTTCAATAATTAAACAACCTCTAGTAGATTAAACAAAGAATGGTTCACAAGTCCATCCTTATTTAACAACATAATCATCCACAAATAGTTAAGCATTTGGCTAGAATTTCATCGTCTTTATTACAACATGAGTTGATGAACCAAGTGCATTATTGTGGTGCCGCTCTACCCATCCCATGAACGCTCAACAATCACCGTAGGGGAAACAAGGGTGAGATAAAAATCTCAAACAAGCAAACTATTTAACAAAGCTAATCGGACTACAAATAAATATACAACATCATTAAAGTATCCATAAGTCCACATCCATAATGTGAATCCACATTCATTTACAAGCTAATTAAACTACAAAGATATTAAGCATCAATATCCAATTCTCATAATGAACACAATTATAGCCTCAACCATATTTACTACCAAAGATAGTAAAATATTAACAACAAAATCTTGATCAATCGCTTCATATTATTCACCACTACCACTACCAATGACAATAGAGTATTAACATGTTTTACCTCATAACTTTACTATTTCTCACATCCACAATCGCTATCAACGATTACCACAAGAGAGAAGAATCTCATGCCACAATCACAACCTCTACCATACCACAAGGGATAAACCCCATTCCACAACCACAACCACATTACTCATTCCACAAGAGACTCTCATGAGTCAATTTCCACATTGCAACTATGAAGTTGCGTTTGATTACAAAATAAATTCACCTCAATATCTTGCATAAGAATGCAAATGATCTTTCCACAATGTAATGCATATGTATGCTATGCTCCACTGCACCTTTACCCAACAAGGTAAAGGTATGCATCGTGCTACGGCAATGCACGATGTTGTACCGGTACGATCGCGGCTATAAGCGGCGACATCCACAATGCAAATGTCATGATATGTCATGAATGATATGATATGATAATCATAAACCACAAGAATTTAACCACGGAGATCAACAACGTACTCATCATGAATATTTTCTCATAATCCACATGTGTCTCATTAAGCACAATACCAACGTGTCATAAGACCATTAACACATAACCCACACCGATTCACCAAGATCAAAATCAATCGATCTAGATGAAACTCTATCACATAGACCACCACATGATCATCATGAAAATAACCACAATGAATTATCAACATGTCCACCTTGAGTTTATTCTCATATTCCGCATTTGGCTCATTACGCGAATTACCACAATACTACCCAAACTCATCCAAACATAGCAATTGATTAATATCTTGCTACCACATTCTTACTTAGAAAACATGTAACCATGGCATATCATTTAACACTACGTCAATCATGCATAGTGCAAGTAGTAAGAAAAACGGGTTAAACCGTAGCACAACCGCTACATTTACTTGCCTTCCACGCGCTGCTAGCGTTAGCGGCAAAGATGATACTCCTAAACCTGAGGATTCACCTCCTAAACAGGTAAAATAATTTCAATTAAGACATAATATACTCAGCGCTACTAATCGGCATTCTACATCGCTTACTTGACGACTCAAACGAGTTTACAAAGCTGAAACTGAAAACAACGTTTCTGCCATATACCGTTCCTGGACAGCGCACGGTAATTGACATAACTCATGAACAGGAAGTCAAAAGAGGTAAACCCAATTTCTGTAGATTCTTAACTGACTAATCTACAATACTCTAGTTGACACGAAAAACCAATTCGGCCAAAATATTAGGCTAACCATTGTCTGAACTTTCAGTACAGAAACTGCCTACACAATCGAACAGCAAAACTAAAATGACCATAACTTTTAATAGGTAACTCCGAATTGATCGTTCTTTATCAATCTGAAAAGGTTATCGAATTACCTACAATAACCTAGTTGGGTGAACTTTCAGATTCTTCCAATTTCCTATCATATTTTAGGAAATATCCAGACAGTTTATTCTCGTCAGATTTCTGGCAGCAGATACTAAATCGACCATAACTTTTGACTCAGACCTCGAATCGAGTGATCTTTGCGGCTACTGAAAGATAACGACATAACCCACACAACTCTAGGAGATGGAATCTTAAAATTCAGCCTCTAAATACACGAAAAACCCACGCAAGATACTGGACAGAATTGAATCTTCTGCAGCCCAACAATTAACCAACAATTCTAATCGGTTTCGCATCTACTATGGATCAAACAGTGGGAAGGCATCTCGTTACCCTTGTAGAACCGCTAGCTTGCTGAACCAATCCCCACGCGAGTTCTTCTTCTCCTTTCCTCCTTCTTCTCCTTCCTCTCCTTCTTCTCCTTCTTCTCTTTTCCTTCTTGCGCAAAGGGGCAGCAACTTGGCAAAGGGGAGAGGCGCAACGGAGCAGCAACCTGGGTTGAGGGGAGGCGCAAGGAGGAGGTGTGGCGGCTTGGGGGGAAACAGGAGGAGGGGGTCGGCCAAGGGTAAGGGGTGGCTAGGGCAAGAAAAAGGGTGGCCACCTCTTGGGCCCCCCCTTGGCCCAAGGTGGTAAGCCCACTCTCCCTTACTGTTTTTTTTACTTAATTAACAGCTATTTAATTGTTTAATTCAACCTAAAGCTGACTCACAAATTTAATAATCTTTCTTTCTTTCTTTCCCGCGATAAATTGATTAACCGGCGACTCTGCGTCACCACTTATAAAAATTAAAACCTACGCCGAACCAACGATCTGGGTATTACATTCTTCCCACCTTAAGAGGATTCGCCCTCGAATCCAACTCTTGCACCACAAAGAAAGGAACAACAAGAAAAGAGCAACCCAAACTAGAGTACTCACTAGCCACGAAGAGCTCGGGGTACTTCTTTCGCAAATGATCCTCCAACTCCCACGTAGCCTCTCTCTCAGACTGATTCGTCCAAAGGACCTTCACATACTTGATGGTCTTATTCCTCAAGACCCGCTCCGACGTGTCCAAGATACGAATCGGCCGACTCTCCACAAGTGAGATCTGCTCCATCGTGACTGCTTCCAGTCAATCTTGTGTTCGAATCCGCAAGAATTTCCTCAAGCATAGACACAAGGAAGACATTGTGCCCATCACTCAAAGAGTTTGGCAACTACAAACGATAAGCCAAACTACCCACCCGAGCAACCACCGAAAAGTACTGATGTACCGCGGGCTAAGCTCCCGGTGGTACCAAACGAACAATACCCTTGGTTGGAGACACCCAAAGGAGCACAAGGCTTCCACCGCAAACTCAATTCTCGTGCAGAACATCCGCATAATTCTTTTGTCGGCCCTGAGCAGCCAACAAGTCCTGCCATTTTGGCAAAATTTCCCGCAAAACTATTAAGACCACTTTCTCAAACCATCCTCTTTCTTAAAACCTTTTTCTCTTATTAAATATACTCGGGATAACCCAATATACCCCTTTTTAAAGAATTTGATCACAAATTCCACTCACAACATTCTACTAGGAGCACAACGGTATCTTTTGCAAACAGAACCCAGCAACAGAAGAGTAAAGAACTCTCAAGCATCACACTAGCAACCAACTTTCCTTCAAAGGACCACGATCCAAATCAAAGGATTCACCTCAAAATATTTCTACTCGCCAAGTAGACAATTGGAGAACCACACCACATAAGCTAAGAGTGAAAAAAAAATCACTCGACAGACCAAAACAATCAATTTCTTTTCCTAACTGGAAAAGACTACGCCTCAACATACGTCAACTCAAAATGCAAATGGTCTCGCCATAAACACCCAAAGATAAACAAGAATCAAGAGAGCATCGCACTACTTGACATAACAATAATTTCCCAATTCATTTCTTTTAATAATTTAACTTCCTTGAACCAAGGATTTTCAAATCATTACCCAACACACCACTCATTTAACTCAAGTTGGCCACCTCAACAATTAGCTCAATTGAGTACATCATCTACACCATTGTAGATAGACTCTCACTGCCCCGCAAATCATACTCTATCCCAAAACCACGACCAACAAAGGCTTCGCAACCCACAACAATTACCATGTTCTTAGAAGAAGAGGTAAGAAGAAATAAATTCGAAGATCTGTAAAATGGTTATCATCACAATAGCCAAAAGACCAAAAGAATAACAAATAGCAATGAGGTTGGAAAAACACAAGATAAGATCATCTGTACCTCAAATACTTCTAGTACAACTTTTCCTTTCAATAAGAAGCAATTTTCTTTGATTACAACATCCCGCCTTTTCCAACAAAGGATGCTTGAAGACCACAACACAAGATTCAAATAAAACCAATAAGATCAATCAACACGTCGCTTTACTCAGAGCAACATCGACTATGACACAAGTCATAAGGTCCAAAAACATTCCAACCGTAAATCTCACACCCTTCAATGCAATTAGTATTATGGAATTAACAAATTCCTTTATTTTTAAAACATTCAGCACCATAATCACAACTACATGCTATCGGTTGTATTCACAACAAGATAAAACGTTCTTTACAAAAAAAAATCATCATATCATCCCACTCCTTCATATTTTTCCAAAAGGAACACCATTAATCACTTCATCATGTTCTTATTATCCAAATAAGATTCCAACTACTTAATCTAGTTAAAACTAGTGCATAAGCCATCACATTAAAACAAACTCTTTAACAAGATGATATTAGAACATAACAACCTCACAAAACATGCTAGTATGAATCTCTTATTAGATTCCATACACTTATCTCGTACTGATGCTCAACTCTAGTTTAGCAACAAGTAATTACACTCTAGCCATTCTTTGTCAATAATTGATTATTAATTTTTATCAGCATAGCATTAATGATCCTATCTCTAATTTGCAATCACAAAGACAATAAAGAGCACTGATTCGATACTCCACCTTATGTTAAGATATTAAAATAAAATAACTTTAAACATCAATAATACCACTTTATAAGACAAGATTCCGCAAGTCAATACATCCACCTTCATCCATTTCTTTATACATAATTCAACAATTTAGCATGGTAAAAGTTACATAACTTTAATGATTGTACATGCTCATCAAGTATGTAAAGAGAGGACATAATTAAGGTTAATCTTATTAAGGCAATATTTCAACACCTCCTTACTTGACCATCCCGAATGGTCAGATTAATTACTTAAGATCAATCAATCCAATCTATCCAACAAGTTGGGAAAATTAAACAACTACAATAGTCAATACAATTGTTTTTCATAATCCTTAATAAATACATGAGTTCTACACATGTATCGCTAAATTCTTAGCCACAAATCTTCAAGAAACTACAACAGACAACATCATATTAATCAACTTCACTTCTAAAGATGTTAGTAGAAATTAATGATGTACCACACTAACTTTTCAACTTGATAATTCACAATCTATCAATTATTTACATAATTACCACCTACTACTTAAACACAACAAAACAACATAAAGGGATTTTAACACTCCCTTCTAGGGAGAAAATCAAACTTCAAAAGTCGAAATAACTCAGAAGAAATGCATAGAGCCAATGCTTCCACAAGTTAATGAACTTCCCACGTAAGCTTTGATTCTCTCTCAAAATATCAAACGAAATACAAGAGTCATGTTTTCCAAAGAAGAAAGATGGAACAACGCGAAAAATACCAGTCTCTCCAAAAGCTCGCTCACGAGCGATCAAACAACCCATCAATCGAAAGAAACAATACTTGGCCTCAAGAACAATTGGAGGCCTAGTGACATAACAAGCGCAATAAACGGCTAACCCGAGAGAAAAATCATTAATCGCAATAGGCCAAGAATCGCCAACATCAATTCAAGGAGGATAACACTTTTCTAAGAAACTTACCCATGACATCCGCAACTAAGTTACCCGAGGTAATCGCATCAATATCCTGTACCACGAATGGGGTATAAGCGGCAATGCCCAAGGCAACAACCGCAAACCCTACCTCTTATCATTGACTATCCTCACTCATAGCGATCATAGAAACAACACATAAACATACAGATTATCTCATAGCATGAATAATCAATATAACATGCCAAAGCACGAATGCAATGCTTGACCCATCCCATCCTACTGCACCAAGTGTGTCAATTTAATATTTTTAATTACCACGGACCTAAAGCCCGCTCGATACTAAACTGTAACACCCGGGATCCACATTACCCGGAATGCTACTTAACCACTCTCTGACTAGCCAATAATTTCAAGACAAAATTAATTCGACAAACAACTCTAGACAAGAAGCACTAAGCGGAAGCATAAACAACTAAGGGAATAAAGATGACGGTAACAAGTTCAATAATTAAACAACCTCTAGCAGATTAAACAAAGAATGGTTCACAAGTCCATCCTTATTTAACAACATAATCATCCACAAATAGTTAAGCATTTGGCTAGAATTTCATCGTCTTTATTACAACATGAGTTGATGAACCAAGTGCATTATTGTGGTGCCGCTCTACCCATCCCATGAACGCTCAACAATCACCTGTAGGGGGGGGGGAACAAGGGTGAGATAAAAATCTCAGCAAGCAAACTATTTAACAGGCTAATCAGACTACAAATAAATATACAACATCATTAAAGTATCCATAAGTCCACATCCATAATGTGAATCCACATTCATTTACAAGCTAATTAAACTACAAAGATATTAAGCATCAATATCCAATTCTCATAATGAACACAATTATAGCCTCAACCATATTTACTACCAAAGATAGTAAAATATTAACAACAAAATCTTGATCAACTGCTTCATATTATTCACCACTACCACTACCAATGACAATAGAGTATTAACATGTTTTACCTCATAACTTTACTATTTCACACATCCACAATCGCTATCAACGATTACCACAAGAGAGAAGAATCTCATGCCACAATCACAACCTCTACCATACCACAAGGGATAAACCCCATTCCACAACCACAACCACATTACTCATTCCACAAGAGACTCTCATGAGTCAATTTCACATTGCAACTATGAAGTTGCGTTTGATTACAAAATAAATTCACCTCAATATCTTGCATAAGAATGCAAATGATCTTTCCACAATGTAATGCATATGTATGCTATGCTCCATCGCACCTTTACCCAACAAGGTAAAGGTATGCATCGTCTTACTGACAATGCACGATGTTGTACTGATCTGATCGCGGCTATAAGCGACATCCACAATGCAAATGTCATGATATGTCATGAATGATATGATATGATAATCATAAACCACAAGAATTTAACCACGGAGATCAACAACGTACTCATCATGAATATTTTCTCATAATCCACATGTGTCTCATTAAGCACAATACCAACGTGTCATAAGACCATTACCACATAACCCACACCCGATTCACCAAGATCAAAATCAATCGATCTAGATGAAACTCTATCACATAGACCACCACATGATCATCATGAAAATAACCACAATGAATTATCAACATGTCCACCTTGAGTTTATTCTCATATTCGCATTTGGCTCATTACGCGAATTACCACAATACTACCCAAACTCATCCAAACATAGCAATTGATTAATATCTTGCTACCACATTCTTACTTAGAAAACATGTAACCATGGCATATCATTTAACACTACGTCAATCATGCATAGTGCAAGTAGTAAGAAAACGGGTTAAACCGTAGCACAACCGCTACATTTACTTGCCTTCCACGCCGCGACGCGTTAGCCGGCAAAGATGATACTCCTAAACCTGAGGATTCACCTCCTAAACAGGTAAAATAATTTCAATTAAGACATAATGTACTCAGCGCTACTAATCGGCATTCTACATCGCTTACTTGACGACTCAAAACGAGTTTACAAAGCTGAAACTGAAAAACAACGTTTCCTGCCATATACCGTTCCTGGACAGCGGCACGGTAATTGACATAACTCATGAACAGAAAGTCAAAAAGAGGTAAACCCAATTTCTGTAGATTCTTAACTGACTAATCTACAATACTCTAGTTGACAAGAAAAACCAATTCGGCCAAAATATTAGGCTAACCATTGTCTGAACTTTCAGTACAGAAACTGCCTACACAATCGAACAGCAAAACTAAAATGACCATAACTTTTAATAGGTAACTCCGAATTGATCGTTCTTTATCAATCTGAAAAGGTTATCGAATTACCTACAATAACCTAGTTGGGTGAACTTTCAGATTCTTCCAATTTCCCTATCATATTTTAGGAAATATCCAGACAGTTTATTCTCGTCAGATTTCTGGCAGCAGATACTAAATCGACCATAACTTTTGACTCAGACCTCGGAATCGAGTGATCTTCACGGCTACTGAAAGATAACGACATAACCCACACAACTCTAGGAGATGGAATCTTAAAATTCAGCCTCTAAATACACGAAAAAACCCACGCAAGATACTGGACAGAATTGAATCTTCTGCAGCCCAATAATTAACCAACAATTCTAATCGGTTTCGCATCTACTATGGATCAAACAGTGGGGAAGGCATCTCGTTACCCTTGTAGAACCGCTAGCTTGCTGAACCAATCCCCACGCGAGTTCTTCTTCTCCTTTCCCTCCTTCTTCTCCTTCCTCTCCTTCTTCTCCTTCTTCTCTTTTCCTTCTTGCGCAAAGGGGCAGCAACTTGGCAAAGGGGAGAGGCGCAAGGAGCAGCAATCTGGGTTGAGGGGAGGCGCAAGGAGGAGGTGTGGCGGCTTGGGGGGGGGAAACAGGAGGAGGGGGGGTCGGCCAAGGGGTAAGGGGGTGGCTAGGGCAAGAAAAAGGGGTGTGGCCACCTCTTGGGCCCTCCTTGGCCCAAGGTGGTAAGCCCACTCTCCCTTACTGTTTTTTTTTACTTAATTAACAGCTATTTAATTGTTTAATTCAACCTAAAGCTGACTCACAAATTTAATAATCTTTCTTTCTTTCTTTCCCGCGATAAATTGATTAACCGGCGACTCTGCGTCACCACTTATAAAAATTAAAACCTACGCCGAACCAACGATCTGGGTATTACAGAACCCAAACCCATAAACACCACTAAGGGTGTAAGGCTTATGTCTAGCCAATGCTTAGAAATTCCAACTAAGGCTTATGGAACTTTCTTGATAAATATAAAGTAATAAAAGAAGTCATTAAGAGAACTAGGCCCCATAAGTTGGTGAGACTAATGTCTACCTAGAGCGAACCCAGAACCTACGCATAGATCTCACCTAACTATCATAGAACTTCCTCGGTAAATAGGAAGTAATAACTAAAGAAACATGTATGGGTAGCAATGAGATGTTCCCAAGTGGGTGATAGTAGTTCAACAACCAATCGACATCATATGGACTCTAGCAATCATCCATCGACATCTGCTTCTCGTGGAAGCTCGATCCCTCTCATCCTCATTTCGTTTGGAGTATTTCCTTCATCAAATTCCTTTGGATATACTTCATCTGAAGTATTTCCTTTATCAACTCCACTAAGTAGGTTTAGTTTCATCTAGAGTACTTCCTTCTTTCAGGATACCCTTATGTAGGTTTAGTTTTGTTTGAAGTATTTCCCGTTACAAACACTCATGGTTGTATTAAGTCTCATTTGAAGTGTTTCATTTGTTACTTACCTTGGGATTTATTGGATTTATTTGGTTGTCATTCAGACGTTCTTGGGTTCGATCATATTCTGTGTAGTTCGAATTTGAAGCTATGATGGAATAGCAGTCCCAACAAGAACGAGGTCGAGATCAAAATTACCAGAACATTGAGCAAGACTATTATCAGAACATTGAGCAAGGCGAGTCAACACTTTGATCATATTGTACCTACTTTTGAAATACAATTATACTATTTTAAATTATGAAATTACATTGCTATGACTTATACAACTACGTTGGTCTGGCTCATAATTAATACCTTAATGATAATTGAATATGCTCAAAGTTAATACCTTAATGATAATTGAATATAACCTTCTCATCATTGAACTTGGACACTATCCTTTGTCACCCTAGAACTAATGGTATACATACTAGTTAATAAGTCTGTATCTAAGTGTCATGCTTAACCTTACTTAGATACATTGGCATGTGAGCAATGATTTGACCTAACAACTTTCAAAACTCAAAACTGGATTTGGGCAGTCGATGCTGGAGCCTGGCTGGTATGTTGAAAAGAGAAAGAGATTTCAAAAAAGAAAACCTGAAAACTATTTTTAGACTTGGGTGGGTGGAAAGAGTGGTGAATACGTAAGGGAATACGCCATAATGGGTATGGGGAAGAACCGCCAAGTTAATTAAGGACTGGTTCCTGTGATGATCTCTCATGCACTAACAGTGCAACCACAAGTCTACCATGTGTATGACCTAGCTCACTAATTTGCCTCGCCTTGGCATTGCTCCATCATCCCTAAAATGTGGCATGCATATCAGTCACGAGTGTAGATCCACCTGAGGGTGGTACAACTATGTGCATGTAGAAACCACTATGGTGCAAGAGGGGCATCCGGGGTTATCGCCTTTGGCAGAACAACCTTAGCGGGTGGGGTCGCGTTGGGGTGGGCCATTATAAAGGCCTTGGGAAGATTTTCTTTGGTCCCACGCCTACAACAGTGTGATGACATTATAAGATAATCAGCTCTTGTGGGTAAAGTTGTGTGACCTCTACAGAGTGTAAAACTATCTGGATAGCCGTACCTGCGGTCATGGGTGATACCGAGAACTTGCTTGATTAGATTTTAAGTTTTATAAAATAATCTATGGATGGGATGAAAAGTCGGGTTGGAGCCCGAGGATTTGAGTTGTCATGGCTGGAGCCAGTGGAAGGTGTTAGGTGCATGCAACTACTGGATTCGCAAGGTGGATGCGGCTCAGGATTTGTGGATAGGTACAGCCTAGAAAATTTCATAGGGATGCGCTCCAGGACTCGGGGATGGTGCAGCCGTGGGATTCGAGGGTTGCAGCTTGGGATTCGAGGGTGGTCCGGCCTGTGAGTGTCAGGGGGATTGCAACCTAAGTTTCACCAGGGGTGTAGCCTAAGTTTCACTGAGTAATGTAGCCAGAGAGTCTCCAGAGGCATTCAGCCTAGAATTTTAGGGGTAATCCGACCAGAATTGCCGGGTGGTGGTAGCCTTGGGATTGCCGGGTGGATGTAGCCCTGGAAAATGATATAGCATGAGGTGAATGGAACTGATATCTATGTGTGAATGGATGGAACCTTCGAGAACTGTTCTCCACTAGAGGTGGATGGAACATTCGCTACTATTATACAAAAATACTGGATTTCATCAAAACCTGTATTAGTTAAAAATGGTAGGCCTCAAGATTTGCTACTACATAATCTATTTTAATAAGTGGCTTTATGCAAACAAAAGAACCCCAAACCATTCCTTTGAACAGCCTTGCATGTTATATAACTGCATTCTGTGTGCTGGCTCGCGAGTATGGTTGTGTACTCATGTTCGCTCAATCTATTATTATTCAATAAACATAACAGAAGAAGGTTACATGGACACTTATGAGTATTCATCAAGACTGGAGATCAAGAAGGCGAAGAACTAGGTTGCGAGCTCCAGTCGATTGTCTGTGGGTATATCGTGAGGCTTCCACGTGGTGTACTTTTACTCTGCTTTCGATGTTGTTCTTTGAAAGGTATTTGGCCTGTTCGATCATTCTGCAAGTCAAAAGCCGTAAGGTATATTTTGTTTTGTTTATTATTATGCAATAACCTAACATATTCATGATATATGATTGATATTCAATAATGTAACTGTGGACACTATCTATTGATCCAAGGAACAGTGCTATGAACATAGAAGATTCCAAATTGCAAATTTGGGGTCTGACATCCGCCTCTATCCATCTGCCATGGCACCGTTGTAGCCAATAGAGTCGTTGTAGACCCTACGTTCCATTTTGCTAGTTGCGGGTGGTTGTTGGTGTAACATCCCAAAAACCACATTGTGAGAAAATATATTGAAAATAAATGAAAGAATAATTTTTAGCATGGTTATGTGTGGGAAAACTATTTTTAGCATGATTTTGAACTTTTGCTTAAATCAAATAGTGAATATACATACAAACAACAACTTGAAAGAATTTATGAGAAAATCACATAACACATAAAATTCTCAAAAGTTTACACAAGAAAACATACTATGACAGGAGACTCTACAAAAATTTATAATTTTTGGAGCCTGTTTGCTATGTTTAAAAATTTGGCAAACTCACAGCTTCTTTTGGAAAAATCCAAACCACATTTGAATTTCCCGCTTGCCCATTGGGCTCGATCCCATCTAACCCATTTATTCATGCTCACTCCAGCCCATGCCAGCTTCCACTCCTCGCACTCATTGACATGTTGGCCCTACCTATCGGAGCCTTTCTTCCACCTCGCGTCCGCCTCCGCGCGCCAGCGTGCTCTGCTGCTCACCCATGGGTTGCGATGTAATGCCCACCATTTTCGTGCCTCAACATCCCCTGTCACCTCCACCTGCTCTTGCCCATGCTATCTGGCCTATTGACATGCCATTTTCTCACACGGACGGAGAGACCCAAGGCTGCCCGTGAGTTTCTCGCGCAACCGTCAGTGTCTTATTCTCATGTAAATATCCCAAATACGTAAGCAATAGAGTGTGCATCGTCTTCCTGAGCTCTCCCACGTTCCATTTTGCGCAAACCCGAGCTTCATCGCTCCTTGGTTTTGTGGGAATGCTTGCGTTGTCTCCGATGCCGGTGAGCGTGCCTCCTCAGCTCCGCCGCTCTGATAAGCTTCCTCACTCACGACACTCATGTCATTTTGATCCTCGTCCATCACTCATTCCTCTCCTTTACTCAATGCAGCTCTAGGAGTCTCGTAGCTCGATCACGCTTGCCTTCGTCCTTGAATCCGATGCACACCAAATTTTGCCAATGCATTCCCATCGCTCCGGTGAGTTTGGGCTCAAATCAATTGCGTCACCACCTGTTCCATATCCTATTGATGCTTTTCCCTCACTCAACGCAGGTAAACTCGCCAAGAATCTAGGTTTCACCATCATCTTCCCCATTCTCAACCGCCACCTCCATTTTCGTTCATCTTCGAAGCCCGGTGAGCCTCGGTCTAATTCCTTGTATCCACACCATCTCTAGGTCATCAATGATCTATTGTAGGACTCTATGTAGCCTCTCCATCGCTGTGAAGAGCTAACACCATGAACCTCCTCTGTGTCGCCACTGCTTAACATCGACAAGCCACTTCAGACCTTCCCTGACCTCATCCTCTTCACCCTCGTGATTGTGGTGAGCCTCTGTACCTCATGCGCACTTCAATTTAAAGAGGGTGAGTAGTTTGCGTCATATTTGGTACAACCCCTACTCTCAACTTCCCAATCGAATCTCGTGAAGCTGTGTCAAACATCCAACTTCTCAAAAACAACCAGATCCTGATTCTCACGAGGAGCTATCTCAAAAATGAACTAGTAATGAGGAGCAGTCTTCCCACAGATTCTCGTGAGAATCTAACCTTGCAAAACAAAAATACCCCTTGAAGTTTGAAGATTTTACCCGCAAATACCATCCAACTACTCCCACGAATTCCCACCATACGACCCCGATCTCGTACCAATTTGCCTTTCCCCTCGCTTCCTCGTCTCTCCAGGTGCTCTCTCTCTCGTCGTCCTCCTCCTCCCTCCTGAGCAGTGCCCCGCCCTTCTCCTCCACCCCCCCGGAGCGGTGCCTCCCCGCTCCCCTTCTCCTCCTCCTTCGTCCACCTCCCGAGCCATTGCCGCCCTCCCCCTCCTGCCCCAGAGCTAGCATTGCCCAGATCTGGATCTCGCCTTGCTCCTCCCACGCCATCCCTCCTCCTCTTCCCACGGCCACCCTCCTCCACCTCCCTCCTCCTGTGGTGTGCAGGTGAAAAAGAAATGCTGATACGCTGAACGTTGATTTGTGGACGAGCGAAGCGGCAAGGCAGCCGAGTCCTACGAGCGGCGGTGAGAACGACTCCAAGTCCATTCTCTAGTTTACTTCTCTGGTGTTCTGTTTGATCTACTTCTGTAGTATGTAGCGGCAAGTGCAGGCCTTGAGCTCCGTTTTGGATTCTAATCTATGGTGGTGTGACGTAGCCTAAAAGGATTCTTGTAGTTGTGATTTTTGCGAGCACTTGTATGTGTTTTTAGCGATCATGATGATGTTAAACTTGCAGAAAAATAAATAAATCATATTTATAGTGCAATTACAACTTTCTTTTTGTTTCTGGAAAATTAGAGTTGGAGACACCACAAAGTGGTGTGCGCCAAATCCATGGGCTAGTGATGAGAGTTGGCAGGTCATCCAAGAATTCGACTCTTAACTATCCCTGCTCATTTGCAAGCACCTCTGTATGAATACCTCGAAATAAGGAAGATAAGAATACATAGAGATGATAAGATAAATGGAGTTACTAGAACTATTGGGAAGATTCATCATGACACCACATAATCCTCTCATGGTATAAGGGGTAAAATTTTGGGCATTTGGCTCTTCATTCGTGCTTTTTTTGCTGCTACTTGAAGGATCAACGCATTATGATTTTAGAACACCATGCTTTACTTGATATATGTCTCATGGTTGTTGAAGGTTCCAATAATGTTGCTACTCCAATTAACATGGTTGTGTTGTTTGGCAAGCAGGTAATATTCTGTTGCCCTGAGCACAGAAAAGATGGTTAATGCAATCAAGGGGTTGTTCATCTGTTGGTAAGCTTCTAAATCCTTATACAACTGGATCCATCATTTCATCTCTTTGTAGTTTCACACGGTTAATCTTTTTTCAGTGATGTGCCGATGACACAGTTCATTGTTAATTTGAATGCTTCAATGCTCGCACAGAGAGGATCACGTGCACATGCTTGACCACTTATGTTTGTCTAGCCTCATGTGGCAGAAATGATCATAAGTAAGATATCGGAGTTCAGAGACCAGAACAGCTACGAGAAGCCAGCATGAAGGATCATCCTATACCGTGATTCGAGTTTCAAACTCCTTCCAAAGACCTACATTTGTATTTGGTTTATAGCTATGTAGAATGATTATGGACTAAACATCATGACTCACTCGTGATGTTCTGTTATGATAATTTTTTAGTATCGATAAATATTGTGATTTATCATGCCTTCTATCTGAGCCTTTTACTTGATAATGCATTTGGTGGTGTTGATATATTGCGACTGCAATTCTAAAATACTTGGTTAAACTTTTTATGTATTCCTCGTATTCTTATGTTCTGTGAACTTATTATGAGATCTCTAAATAGAGGAACCAAAATGTAATACCCTGACTATTCGAAAGCCAAAGTGCTATCTAAAGACCTAACATATAACCATACAATGGAATAATTTCAACAAAAATTCATCAACTAAGTTACAAAAGATCAACATCTTTTAGAACCTAAGCAGGTATTAGAACTGAATCCAACAACAGTCCACAAATTCCACATATTTAAGTCTACTGAATCCATTAAGATAATCATATCCAACTAATGATTAGGGAACATAAGCAGTTATTTAAACAACCTTAACATAGATAAAGTTATCATCCACATCTAAGTTTATTTATTATAGACCATCACTTATTGAAAGAAAAACATAATCTAATTCTTTTATTGAAGCTGGTGTAAGGTGAAGTGAATGAGTAGTGCGTGTCTACTCCCTCCTAAGAGGAACATCATCAACGATCACCTAAAAATAAATAAACAAAGCAAGAGTGAGTCCGAGACTCAGCAAGTACATGGAATAAATTAACATACAACCAATATGGACAAGTCAACCTCTTCACAAATTCTGAACATACCACGAACGAATATTTAGGAATGCATGAAATGAATGAATGTAATCAAAGGATGGACTGCACACATGCTTATACCGGTATAGCTAGTGACACACCCGTCGGTGTTCACTTAAGCCCGTATTTATCGAAATACGGGGATCCAAAATACCGTATGAAGAACGTTTCATACGGGTGTCCAAAACTACCCACATTGGAATGGTGGGACTTCACTTGCCATACTGGAATTGATGGGACTTTAGACTCCACTCCCGTGGAGCTCCACTTCCGTGGACGGAACATGAACATGGATGCATGAATAAACTTATGAATAATGACTAATATTATCTCCACACATATGAAAGAGCATACGCAAAGAACATAATCATTGGAACCTCTTGTCTACTATAATCTCCACTCCCATGGATATTCCACTCCCGTGAACGGAACATGAACATTGAAGCTTCTCACATATCAAACAAAACACAATACTAATCATTGAGCATCTAGTGTTTACAAATCACACAAAATCATTGTACTTGCCTTTAGCGTTGCGATGCGATAGGAGGTAACGACGATGCCGTTAATCTCGGAGCCTCACCTCCTACACCAATAGTTTACTCAATAAGAACCATGAAGTCAAGACACTACTTACTACACTTACCCCAACACTCCAACGTTTAACTACACAATTTTACTCCAATTGAACTACATTCCATCAGAAAACTATAATGGGCAACAATACTAAAATTGACATAACTTTTGCTCTGAAATTCATAAAAATGTAAACTAAGGTTTGTTTGAAAGGTAACAAAATTATCTACAACAACCTAGTTGATGGAAAACCCAAATTCTGAATATACCAAGCCCCAAAAGACCGATGAGCATCCTTTGTCAGAACTGCCTGACACTTCTGGGCAGCGGCACGAAAATGGCCATAACTTCTAATTGGCTAAACCAAACTTAGAGTTCTTTATCAATATCAAAGCTAAGACCCAGGCTTACAAAAACCTAGTTGGGTGAAACCCCTGAATTTGCCATTAACTTGATCATAAATTAAAAGGCAATTCGACAATTCATTCTTGTCAGGGTTTTGGACAGTTAACTTAAAATGTGTATAACTTTTGTTCTACAAATCCAAATGGGGTTTATTTATCAATCTTGAAAGCTAATGAGATCACGTACAAAAGTCGTTATGGGCAAGACTTCTGAATCATCCTCTAACTAGGTCAAATTTCAACAATTATAGTGTCTGCTAATTCTCGTCAGAATTCTGGACAACAGAAACTAAAACGAACATAACTTTTGATCCATACGTCGGAAGTTAGTGTTCTTGGCGGCCATCGAAAGCTAAGAACAATACCTACATTACTCTAGGAGATGGACCTCTCAAATTCGGCCTCTAAGATCACGAAACAGGCCACGCAACATTCTAGATAGAACTAACTTTCTAATCGCAGCATTTCGATCTAATCAATTATGATCCAAATCAGATCTACCACTAATCAAACGATGAGGATCGGCATTCGTTACCATTGTAGCAACCAGGAAGACGATGGTTGATCCATGAAGATGTTCCCCTCCTTCTTGATCAGCCAATTCCACGAAACACCACTCCTACCTTCGCGAGAAGCCGACAACGGGGAGATCGACACCAAGGGACGGCTCCAGGAGGTGGGGGTGCTGCACTAGGGGCTTGGGGTGTCAGCAATGGAGGTGGAGAAGGGGCTGCAACCAGCAGGGGGAGGCGCAAGATGGAGGGGGAGGGGAGAGGAGGGAGGCGGCGGCCAAGGTGGGGAGGAGAGGGGGAGGGGCGGCTAGGGTTTTGGGGGAGGGTGGCACCTCCCCCCCTATGGCTGGCCAGGCCTCATGGGCCAAGTCCTAGGCCAAGGTTGCCGGGAAAACGCAGAAACCCCCCTCTATTCTCCTTATTAAACATTTTTTTCAAAAGAAACCTTCTACCGATTAATTATTCTCTCCCGAAAATTATTTATAGCACTATCAGAGAATTACATTAATCTCAATTTGTATTGCACTCTCAAATGAAAGTCGGGATATTACACAAAAAGAAGCTTCCGTGATGACCTTGCAAGTGCAATTGCTCAATCAGGATGATGGACACACTACTTGTGATATTTTGTGGGCTTTTGTTATCACTTATTTAGCATTCAAATACTTGTACATAATAGCATCTAATTATCATTTGAACACTTATACGATATAAATGTAATATTTGTCCAGCTTCATATATCACAGCATGAACAATACAAAATTTGCTTATACACAATCAATGGTTGTGCGTCAATTCGTTATTTGCCAACAGTTGTACTCCATCATAAAGTGTAAATGCAATGTAACCTAGCATTGTTTACAAATACAACGTATATACATTCATATGGTCTAAACAAATTTGGAGGAAAATTATATAATTTGTGTACAAATACATAAGAGAAAGACACAAATACAATTGAAGTATTACAACCAGGGGTAACATGATTTATTTGCCTCTAATCCTCCCTCGTATGGTTTTTGGAGCCAACCTACCAGCTAAACGCTTTCAACAGACAACTTCAGATTCTTAGAGAAGTGGATTCTCAGATAATCAGGAGCAAAATTTGAAAAATTATAATCCGGAGCTGTACCAAACAGGGCCTTAGTAGCTGAAAAATTCACCTTTGAGTTTTATTTGAATTTTAAATCAAGCTTAATATGGACTTTTAATACCAAAACAATTTAATATGAATAATGCCAACATCAATAATTATCAAAACTATTTTCTAGATTTTTCTAGAATTATTTTGAGTTTATTTGCTATTTTCTAAGTGCTATTTGAATTTACTGTATTTTCTAAAATGGAAAAACTATTATAAATCTCAGAAAAGTATTTGGGTCGAAACCCAACCTTTTCCCACCTCAGCCCACACTGTGCAGCCTAGCGCTCCCGCGCTCGCGCCCGCCTCCACTGACATGTGGTCCCCACATGTCAGTGTCACTCCTCTCTCTCTCACCCGCGCACTCACCCGGTCCCACCAGTCAGCGCGTCCATGCCGTGTGTGATGCGGACACGCGCGAGCTTCCATCGCTGACGTGCGGGCCCACCACATCTAATGTTCATCGTCTCCATTTTGGTTGCGATTTAAACTCCGCTGTCGTGTGGCCATTTTGGGTGTCCGTGCCCTGGACTCTCTCGAGCCACCGGGTATAAAAGGGAGGTGAGCCCTCGACCTCCGCATCTCTTTCGCAGCCGCCAATGCCTCAGCGCCGAACCTGTAATATCGCAAAATGCATTAGAGAGAAAAACGAAAAAATGATTAGTGGGGTTTTCTGAAAATAAACCTTTTGAGGATCTTAGCGTAATTAAACAAAAGGGGTTACGTGAAAACGGGTTGTTTTGGTTTTTAGAGGGAGTTGTATCCTAGAATGAGTCGTAGGGGGGGTGGGGGGTTAGATCTACCGTAAAAAGAGTGGATGTGGAGAGAGAAATCAGAAACCAAAACCCTAGAAATCTTTTTTTCTCCGTGCGTCTCATCCAGCCACCGCCTCCAACTTTCACATGCTATGCATCAGCCGCCGTTTTCCTGCCACACAAGAGGATTCACCGGCCTTTTTGCTGCCTGTGCGCGTGTGTGGAATTCTCCAGCCAGCTCGTCCCTGCCGCGTGGACGCCCGGGATTGTTGCCGATCGACCGCCACCCTTGTTGCAGGTGCTTGTATTTTTCTTCTTGGCGCCTCATTAATTCTGTTGCCCACTTTCTTGCGTGCGCGCTCGCATGCGTGTGCTGCTGCTATGTGTGTTGCTACCGCTCAGCCAAACGCCTGCTAGCTGCTCCCGCCGCATGCAAGTTTGCTACTTAAAAGCTGCGCCACAAAGCCCTGCATGCGTGCTGTAGCTGTTGGCCAGCCCTACATGATGCACATGCATGCATTCTTGCTAGGGAGAGAGGGAGAGGTTAAAAGAAAAGCCTACATGCATGAGTGCTGCCGCCTAAATGCATGAGTGCTACCGAGAGAGAGAGAGAGAGAGAGAGAGAGAGAGAGAGAGAGAGAGA
Organism: Ampelocalamus luodianensis; assembly: GCA_036346255.1. Classification (NCBI taxonomy): domain Eukaryota; kingdom Viridiplantae; phylum Streptophyta; class Magnoliopsida; order Poales; family Poaceae; genus Ampelocalamus; species Ampelocalamus luodianensis. The sequence continues at coordinate 50,393,870 of CM070629.1, read as the reverse complement.
GAGAGAGAGAGGAAGTGATGCTGCTACTTTACATGCATACTTGGATTCTCTGTGACAATGGTGATCAAGGACAAGGAAGCAAGAAGAAAGAAGGAAGGGAGAAGAAGAAAAGAAGGGAGGATGAGAAAGATTTCGCGGGATTTCATGATTGGCTCCGTGTTCTCCGGGGTAACGATCAAGTTTTCTTCTTTGGTTGTTTATTTTATTTAGATATTAGAATCGAGATTAGAGAGGGGTTATAGAATTTGTGTAGTTAGGGGAAACCGATTACTAGATCTATTTAGTCTGCGGTTCTGTTGTACAATTATTTCGGGTACTGTAGAGGTGTAATTTGATGATTTCATCTACTAGGGAGTTGTAGATAATTTCGATAGCTTCGGTAGAATTTTTATTCATATCAATCCGATGCATAGATTGTGAGATATGAATTTTATAGTTCTGTTGTCCAGTAGATTTGGGTTAATTTGGTCGGGTTGGCGTAAACATGCAAGGTCGAGTAGTGTGATGGGTTGGTGCTGTGATGATGTGATTTTGATGATGTTTTTGAGTGTGTGTTATTGTTTGCTTATTCAGGGACTATGGTCTCATGCGCCGTGCCATAATTTCCGTCATCTGGCTTCGAAGGGCTAAGAGGCAAGTATATGGTTGAGTGGTGAACAACGAGTTGTTCGCCATTGTCATTGATATTACTTATCATGCTATTTATTATGCTTCGTTAAGCTTATTCTTATACATGATATTGATGACATTGAATTAATGGGATTATGATATTGAGTTAGTGAGATGAATTATAGTGATAAATAGTGAAAGATGTTGCATCATTTACATTCATCATGGCAGGAGTTGCACGAGCCAGGTCGGTGAGAAAGTCATGTAACTAATCCGGTGAGGTCGGTGAGAAAGATACATGACTAGTCCGGAGTGCTCTAGATAAAATCCTACTTCGGTGGGAACTTCACGGGAGTGGAGGATAAAGTGTGTCATCGATGGGTGAACACTCCGTTATACCGGTATCAGCTGATGAGATGCATATAAGCATGAGCATGATGGTGCATTCGCATATATGAATAACTTGTTAAGATGTGCAATTTACCTATATGGAATATGGCTTGATTGTTTGAGTATGAGAATGGCATTAAATAGATAGATGATGAGGATAACCTTGATTATGGTTGAGAAACTGTTGTTTATGGCTTTATTATGTATTTCCTGAGTCTTGGACTCATTCTTGCTCTATTGTTTTTTTTAGGTGATCATTGATGATGTTTCACTGGAGAAAGGCTAGCGCACTTGGAAACACAACCTACACTCAAATATTCAATTCATTGGACATGAGAAAAACTTTCATTATAACCTGATGAATTATATTTAGGACATGATAGTGTTGAGTAACCTTAGATGATATGTTGGAGTTGAATCTTCAATCAATAGACTTTATTCGATTGGTTTTGTGTTGTTCATGAATTAATATCTTGCTATGCTTCCTAGAAATCAATTATCTATGATTGTTATATCTTTATACTTGTTTACATGTGACCCATGGATGGGTTTTATTATTGAGATGCTTGCGGTAATTTATTATAAAATGATGTTAAAAATTAATAGTTAGTGTAGTTAGTGGCATTTCAGGTTCACTGTTGGGCTAGAGTGTTACAGAACCCTAACCGACGCAGGAGCTTGAAGAAGGATCTGCGCAACCACCAACTCCGACAAGCCCTTGCTCCACCATCAGTACCTCTCGGGCTTCATCATCTACACTGTTGGCATCACACGAACGAGGGCTACGTCCACCAGATCGTCGCCGGAGATCAGATCCTGACAAGCCTGAGTCTTCTCCGCCGCTTCGAGCTCATCGCTGACTATTCCTTGACCACCCGTGAGCACACCTATGAGTTCTCCTTCACGTCCTCTACCCACCGATACAACCCACCGCCGGCGAGCCACCGTCAATCGCCGAGGACCATCGGGTCCAAAGCCTCATCGCCATCGATTTGACGTGGCCATCCACGTTACGTCCAGCTGAGCCCCTGTGCGTGCATGGCAGCCTATGTGGCGCCCCATCAGTGCCACATGTGCGCACACGTGGCAGTCCAACCCAATTCAAATCCAAAACTTCCGTAGACCCGATCCACCGTGAGCCGTGTCACTAACTTGTGGATCCCACATGTGAGCCTCAGCTGCTTTTCTTCCGATTTGTTTTAATTCTAAAAATCCCAGGGTTGACGTCATCATTACTTCATAAGTTGATTTTTCAGTAGAAAAATAAATCTAGAAATTCCAGAAAATTCCTTTTAGGTTATTTCTTTAGGGTTTGACCTTCCAAAAGCCATATCTTTTCATCTGAACTCGGATTGAGCCCATTCAAATTTCTAAATTCGAGCTCTATTTTACTGAGATTTTTATTTAATTTTTGGAGTTGATTTTCTTCTCTGTTTTATTTATTTTTGTTTATTTGTTTCGTTTGCGAGTAGACGTTGATACTTCGGGAGATTTTGAAGAAGAAGGAGTTCACCAAGACCAAGACTAGTACCAAGATCTATTTCAAGGTAAGTTATACTTTTGATCATATTAAGCCCAGTTTTCGAAATTATATTGATTCAAATTATTGCATGTACTTTAAATATTTATTTAAATACTTTTGGTTTTCGTTATCAATCCAAATTGCTATGTCCACCTTGTATATTGCTATGTCATAATCTTTTGTCACCCTAGATTGGTTCATTATTTAGTTGGTATTATCATAGCACCAACGTGGGTTGGTTAGATATGATTAGTTTGCCTAGCTATGCAACAAGTCATCATTTCATGTGAGTTGCAAATATAAGTTTGACTAAGTGAATATGGAACTTTGTGATAAAACTGTGTGCTGTGTGTTATTACTCGTTGATGGCATGTGTTGCACTTAAACAACTGGGTGGTAAAGGATTTAGACTGAGACAAGTGGTGGATATTGTGTGACATGGTGGAACTGTGTGATTGGGAATGATAATCTATGTGACATAGTTAGAAATTGGAAGTCTTGTCTTGGTCAATTAAGGACTTAAACTTGTGCGTTATTGAACTAAGACTTACTATACGACCACATGTCTGGTATGGGATAGGTCTAACTTAGTAAGTTACGAAATCTTGACTTTGATTACTTAGGTTGATAGGTTAGGCTGTGTGATAGGATGGAGGTGTAGACCACTCTGTAGGTCGCATCGTAGGATGGTTCGCCGCTTCCCTGTCCAACGGTGTGTGTCGTACCAAATGTTGTGTTTGGGGTGGTATGACGGTAAAACACATCGGGAGTGTTAATGTCTGAGATGAAGTTTTTGAAAGTTTTGTTATGATTAGTGCTGACAACACTGATTATATCGTGTGGATAAAGTGTACAACCTCTGCAGAGTGTTAATCAATCTATTCGAATAGCCGCGTCTGCGATCATAGACATGCTTAGGGATTTCACATGAGGGTTAGATTTTCATACAAACATTTGGAAAGGGACAGCTGTGTGATCTAAGTCATGTGGCTGTGTGAACAATTTGATTAGACTTTGTGTTCTTTGTTAAAACAATTATTAGATTATTATTGTTAAATTGTTTTGAATTATGCTTTCAATCTATTATTTGTATTCAATTGCAAATGTTGCATTTCCGCAAAAGAACCACAGAAGACATTCCTTTGGAATAAGCTTACATCTATACATTGCATTCTATGGTATAACTTGCGAGTACGGTTGTGTACTCATACTTGCTAAATCAAATCAACAGAAGTGGAGGAGTCATTACCTGCATTCAAGGAGGAGTACTACGAACGTGCTGATCATTAGGTCTTGATCCTAGTTGATTGCCTGTGGTGAATTGATGGGATTCCGCTGAAGTTTATTTGTTCCGCTGCTCCTTATTTATTTATTACCAGCCCTGCGAGGCTTAATAAATGTAAACTCGAACATAAGGTCAAAACCATTATTTGCTATTCAAATTAATCGTTTATATTATTATTCGATTTGTGTGGATCAATATTCATCTATGTTGACACTGTTTGCACTAGCATGATCTTGGACTAGTGAAGAATACACAGAGGGTCCAGAATTGCATTTTTGGATCCCGATAGGTGCCGCGGCTGCATGTCGCCGACTCACCTCCGATGACCCTTGGTCCTCGTGCCTAGCCCATTAGCATTGCCTGGACTCACTGAGTCCAATGCACCTCTCCTTTAGCCCGGAGGAAGCCTCATTCACTAAAGCCATCGTAGACCCACTGTTGTAACGCCACCTCTGGCCATCTCTGTCGCTGCCACCACCTCCCATAGCTTCACCCTACTTCCTTCTTTCTATTCCACTGCTCAACGTCACCGCTCATCGCACCGTTCACCAGCGGTGAGTGCGCCATGCCCTTCAGCCGTGCGTGGCTCCACCCCTCTCCCTCCTTCTCTCACTGACCGGTGGGCCAAAGTGATTAAGGATTAATTAGCGTTAAATGACAGTGCTTAAACACACTAAGTCTATGACATGTAGCAGTAGCTGAAAAGATAATTAGGAATCTAATTAAAAATATATTTAGTAAATGAGTCACTGACGTGTGGGACCACTAACTATTTTCGGTTTTAAAACCAAGAGGCTCACATGTGGACCTCAGCTGTGAGTAGATTAAAATTAAAATAGGTTTAACTATTTAATTAATAACTAATGAGTCTATGCCATGTGGGACCACCTCTATTTTATAAATAAAATTAAGAAAATAAACCTTATAAGAACTCAGAGGAAAATATGCTTTCTCTATTAGAAAGCGTAAACCTTAGAAAATACGCTTTCGACGTCACCCTTTTCTTATTTTTTAAGAATTTTCAAACCGAAGCAAATTAAAACATTAATAAATTTTGCATACGAACTCCAAATTGAATGAATTATTTTTTATAAATTTATATAAAATCATGCTCTGTCTGAATATGTAAAAAATATTTAGATTTTGTTGCTGTTGAAATTATTTTTCTCTATTTAATTTGCTATCGACTCTTTTTAATAGACGTCGATACTTCGAACGAAATTTATGGCGATCCTCCATCATCATACTCTGAGATACCAGAGAAAGGCAAGCACCTCCTTTGACCATGTTGATCCTACTATTTCAATTATTATACTTCTTTTTGCAAAATCTATTATGCATGCATGTATGTTTACTTAAAATTGCTATATTTGGGGATGACGGTAGTTATATTCCTATTCAATGCATGGTCCTCCTTGAAATATTGGTATGCTTACTGTTGCAGCCATTAGGTTATGGTTTAGGCAATAGATGATGATGATTTGGGTATTTCGAGTGCGAATATCGCACAAGTGCTTAGTCGGGCTCTAGATTTACTAAAATTGGAAAAATGGATGAAATGTTGAATATAAATTTAGAAGTTTTGAAATGATGGTCCAGATGGGTTTACCTCTATTATTCTGTATAAAAATAAAAATAAAAAACTCAGTTTGTGACGCGGGAGAGTTATATTATAAACTGAGGAGTGTAAGAGGTGTATCTCACAAGTAGATACGGGGAGATCCTCGCTCGAGTCAATTAAAGACCGAACATTGGTAAGTCCTATCTAAGCCTAAGCATACAACCAAATGTCCTGATATGGGACAACTTTAGCTAATTAAGTCATCAAAAACTAGCCTTGCATGTTGGTAGGCTGTAGTAGTGCGAGCATGTGTGATTGCTCGAAGGGGCTTCCTTCACCACGGTGTTAAGGACGAAGCTTGCTGACACAACGATGAATACCTCACTGAGATGGGGATGTACCCAGGTGAAGTGAGGGTGTTCATTTGCTAGGCTAGTGCAAGGTTAGGACTAGATGATGTAAAGGTTTCGTTATATGCTCTAGACTGCTTACTAAAAGATCGTGAGCGGTTGTATCGACGGATGTCGAATAAACTAGAAAATTCGTATACCTCCGCAGAGTATAAATCTATTTAAATAGCCATGCTCACGGTCATAAACATGCTTAGTGCAGTCTTAACGGGTATAGTCTTTAGTTTTGCAAAAACAGTCTTATCGGGAAATGTTGGGATTGATAATTTTGGTGATGTTTGAATTGAGTGCCATGATTCTGCTGGAAATAAGATGCTGATCACCGCCAATGAGGGTTGTGATTTGTTATTTACCAAGTTACTTGTTGATTCTTGATCATTTAACCGCTCTTTAAACTTCCGTTACAAAATACTATGTATTGATATTGCAAATAAAACTTGCTTAAATGCTGAAAATAACTTGTAGAGTAGAACCTCATCCTTTGTTAGCCTTGCATTTATAATTATGTTGCGATACATTACAAGTCTTGCTTAGTACAAAATGTACCCAATCTTGCTTAAATTGTTGATCAAATTTTGAGGATGAGTCTATGCCAGATGACACATTCTTTGCACCCAGTACGAGAGGGTTCAATGACGATTCTTGCTATGACCTGTTCTTGTCGGTTGCCTGAGGGTTTGGATGGGCATACCGCTGGACTTTTGGGTTTAATACTGTTGCTTCTGCTATTTAACTTGCTATCTGATACTTGTCGCTTTATTTGGCCGGTCGGCCGTGTATTATACTCATGTGATGTAATCATTTAAGTTAAGTATCATTTTTGTTTCATGTTGTATGTATATTGTGTATGGATGTGTATGCCAACTTTTTTGGATCTATGCACTAGCCACTAATCATGGGACTAGTACGATACACACACAAGGGCTTCAGGTATTCCATGCCTGGGGTCCGACAGCCAGAGTCCCCTCCACCACCACCGAGTTCACCCCCAAGCTGGCCATGGTGGCTCTATTTTTTTGCCCTCTCCTGTGAAGATGACGATGGAGGTGACGACACGTGGCCGTAGTTAACTTAAACTAGTAGTTAGTTAATGCTAATTAAGTAGCTAATGTATGTATGACACGTGGATCCTCGGTAGTTAGGAAACATAATTAAATTGTAGGTTTAAATTTAAGTGTGTGACATGCGGCCCACCTTTAAGTTATAAGTGGATAGACTTAGTTTGTAGACCAAGTCACTAACGCATGGGCCCTAGACCCCGTGCGCTGTTGGGTGGACCAAGTCCATGTGGACTGCGGTCCCGCCTATCAGTCTTTCAGGTTTTTGCCGAATAATAATAAATGGAAAATAAAATAAAAAAAACCTCGCTGGACCCACATGTCAGTCACAAAAGCTCTTTCCTTAAGGAAAATATTTTGAAAAGAAATTTAAACCCCTATGCCCCCCACATGTCAGTCATAGAGGATTTTCTTAATAAAATTTAATGGAAAAGAAAAAGGAAACCCCAGCTGGTCCCACCTGTTAGGATTTTCCAATTTTCTGGAATTTTCTCTCGGGTCAAACTTTGGAAAGGGCATTCTCCCTCATTTTGAATCCAAATAATTTGATTTTTTTTGTTTATAAATTCATGTAAATTCAATATCTTTCCATCAGTATCCAAATCATAATTTTTGGAGTACATTTGAATATACTTTAGTTATGAGCATTTATTCGGAGTTGTCGTTTTTGCGTTAAATAGATTCTAACATTGCGAAGACTTCACCACTGCTTTGGGCCAAGACCAAGACCAAGAAATATCCACTCTTGAGCAAGGTAAGTCCTTACAATTGATCATGTTGAACTTACATTTCAAATGCAAAGTATTTTATTTCAAAGTACTACTTGCATGCTTATTATTATTTATGAAATTCTATGTTAAAGGTTGATATCTAGCTATGCCAAAGGTTAATTATTATTATTCCCCTCCTTGATTGTTGATAACACTTATACCTTGTCACCCTAGGTTAAATATTACATGAGTAAAATTTCCCTTAGATAATTAAAGATGACTATTGGTTGTGCTTAGACACTGCGTAGTGGTTGAAATTGAATAGGACACAAACATTGTCATAACAAGAACTTGGGATATGTTGTGATTCATAGTGTGGTAACGTGGGTTACCACTGTAAATAAAAAAAATGTTATTTGTTATGGTGGAGACTTGGGAGAGTGGTTGGTATGAGATTGGTGTGGTGTGCATGCGAGTGGGGTTTGTGGATTGTCTCATCTGAGTTGAGTAAGAACTGAATCATGTGTTGTATTTCTAAACTACTAAGTCGTGCAACCACAAGTTGAGAAGGGTCGTGACTCCCTAACAACAGAGGGTCCCTCATTGAAAATGTGCCTGGTTAAGGGCCTTCTGGGGGTGCCCTATAATGGCCACTGTCCTAGTGTTGAGTGGTTCCCCATCGAAGCAGGTCTAGTATCGGGACTGGGAATTGGAAAGCCTTGTTATGATCATCTTTGTCGCACACCCAATGAAGCGTGTCAAGGACAACATTATGAGTTGATCATATCTTGTAGGTAAAGTTGTACAACTTCTGCAGGAGTGTTTGATCTATTCAAATAGTCATGTCCCTCGGTTATGGATATTGTTCAGAAAGCCACACTTGGTTAGTTTTATTAAAATGTGAACTAAGACATGTTGTGTAAACATTGTCGTGGTGAACTGAGACATGTTGGGTAAACATGGTCAAGATAATTGTTGCTTACACAAATAAAACTTTAGTTTTGAAGTTAAACTTGCTAAGTCGTAGGTTTGAAAAATAATTATAGTATTTGAGCAAACGGGCTTTGTGCTAAAATAAACATAAAACCCTCCTTTGGTGAGCCTTGCATCTATATCATTGCATTTGCTATGAGATCTTGTTGAGTACCTTCATACTCATGGTTGCTCAAATATGTGGATTCAGACTATGAAGCAGAAGACCCGGTGTATAGATACTTCTATGTATCCGGCTATGGGAATGACGAACATTGTGATAAATAGGTCTTAGCCCCAGTCGATTGTCTGTAGCAAATGCATGAAGGCCCCGTTCTTTTGGTTTACTATCTGCTGCTACTTACTTTTCGTTGCTACTATTTCACTATGAATTTGTAGGCATGTTGGCCTGTTCTGTAAACACTTGGCCCTAAGGCCTATTTACAATGTTTCTATAATAATTAAGTACTCTTTTATTTATACGCTTGTATGGATGTGATATTCGTTGATAACTGTACTGTGTGAGCTAGCTACTGATCATGGAACTAGCTCAGAATACACAGAGGATCTGGATGCAAATATGAGTCCCCACACATGCGCTGGGAGCCACATCGTGCTTCCTTTAGGGAGAGCTCCGCAGCACAAAGTGCGTGCACCGTAGTCGCCGCCACCTCTAAGACGTCGAAGGAGGAGGTGGCTTTAGGTCAAGCTCTGACAACAACGAGCAGGGCTCCTCCTCTGACGACGATCGTGATCATGAAAGAAACGAGGGTGATAGTTTCAGAACAAGCAGATCAACGAGAGGGGAATCACCGGTCAGGAAGAGGAGGAAGGACAGGCTACAGCGGTCACTGCACCTGAGGAGGCTCACCTCGATGAAGGAGCACACCATGATGACAAGCCATGGGTGAGGGAGGCGTCACCACAGTGTCGGATTGGGAAGAGTCCAAGTGTCATCCTCGTTGTCGCTGTGTGTCCAAGGTTCGGTGAGGCGCGGCCCTGCACGATGAAAGTTAAGTGCGCATTGGAGATTTGGGGAGGGTACAGTGAAATTGTTGGCAAGAACTCTATGGTAGTAACGGTGTACATAAACTATATCTTGAAATTAGAGACAACATGATGGTGATTGGTTATGATCTGAGAATGAAAAAAAAATACTCCATTTAGGATTCCTTTTTTTCTTATGTTGATCGGTCTTGAGTAGGGGCGAACCTGGCTAGGTTCATGGGTGTTCAAGTGAACACCTATTTTTTTTCCAAACACCTAGTATAAAGTATGCATATTATATATATATATATATATATATATATATATATGTGTGTGTGTGTGTGTGTGTGTGTGTGTGTGTGTCATACCAATAATTATGTCATACACTCATATTTGTACCCCAAATTGTTTCAGCCCAACACACCACAACCTCTTCCCTAATCCATTCAACGATGTGGCCAATTCATCCATTTGCGTAGGGGGCCAACAATCCAATAGGGAAAAGCCCATCGTCTCCTCACAGTCGAGCCCAAGAACTGTCCATTTCAAGTCAAACCTAACACCTCTCTCTCTCTCACGCACACACACGCATGACACGACACGGGCACGGAGCCACAAGAGGCACCGGTGTAAGGAAGGGAGAGGCAACGAACTAGCAAGGGGCAAGTCAGTGAGGGTAAGCTGGCTCTCGGTGTGCATGACCATGCGACACGGCTACGGCCGACGGGCATGGCGGTGTGGCATCACTGAGTAGGGTAGGGCAGGGCGCTCCGCACGAGCAGGGCGGCGCAGGCGGCCGCAGTGGGCTAGGCGAGGGCACAGTGCGAGGCGGGGAGGGGCAGTGGCGCGTCATGGGATCTCATTCCTAGCAACAACTAGCAACATTAGTTGTTGGCAGGAGCCAGCAGATGCATCTCGATCCTAAATCCCAATTTTTTTGTTGATTTGTAAAATGTGAAAACAAAATAGTTGATTATATTTTTTTAATGTGAAATGTAGACTACAGAGCCTTAAAAAATTAAGAACAAGTATGAACATTTGAAATTACATTGGTATGTTGTGTGTATGAGGAAGTTCTTAGTGTTGTCCTATGTTGATGAAGCACTGATATTCCAAAGTTATCAAACAATGCCTTTGTAACACCCCAGGACCCACAATACCCTGGAATGCTACTAAACCACTCTACAGCTAGCCAATAATTTCAATTATAACTTATTTCGGCAACATCTCTAAACAAGAAGTATTAGCGGAAGCATAAACAACTAAGGGAACAAAGATAACAGTAACAAGTTCATTAATTAAACTACCTCTATCGATTAATCAAAGAATGGTTCACAAGTCCATCCTTATTAAATAACATAATCATCCACAAATATTTAAGCGTTTGGCTAGAATTTCATTGACTTTATTACTACATGAGTTGATGAACCAAGTGCATTCTTGTGGTGCCGCTCTACCCATCCCATGAATGCTCAACAATCACCGAAGGGGAAGAAACAACAAGAGTGAGATAAAAATCTCAGCAAGCAAACCGTTTAATGAGCTATTCGGTCTACAAACAAATACACAACATCATTAAAATATCCATATGTCCACATCCATAATGTGAATCCACATTCATTTACAAGCTAATTAAACTACAGAGATATTAAGCATCAATATCCAATCCCCATAATGATCATAATTATAGCCTCAACCATAATTACTACCAATGATAGTAAAATATTAACAATTGAATCTTGATCAACCGCTTCATATTAATCACCACTACCACTACCAATGACAATAAGGTATTAACATGTTTTACCTCATAACTTTACTATTTCTCGCATCCACAATCGCTATCAACAATTACCACAAGAGAGAAGAATCTCATGCCACAATCACAACCTCTACCATACCACAAGGGATGAACCCTATTCCACAACCACAACCACATTACACGTACCACAAGAGACTCTCATGAGTCAATTTCCACATTACAACTATGAAGTTGCGTTTGTTTGCAAAATAACTTCACCTCAATATCTTGCATGAGTATGCAAATGATCTTTCCACAATGCAATGCATATGTATGCTATGCTCCACTGCACCTTTACCCAACAAGGTAAAGGTATGCATCGTCTTCTGGCAATGCACGATGTTGTACTGCACGTCGATCGCGGCTAAAGCGCGACATCCACAATGCAAATGTCATGATATGTCATGAATGATATGATAATCATAAACCACAAGAATTTAACCACGAAGGTCAACAACATACTCATCATGAATATTTCTCATAATCCACATGTGTCTCATTAAGCACCATACCATTGTGTCATAAGACCATTACCACATAACCCACACTCGATTCACCAAGATCAAAATCAATCGATCTAAAGGAACTCTACCACATAGACCACAACAAGATCATCATGAATAAAACCACAAGGAATTATCAATATGTCCACCTTGAGTTTATTTTCATATTCCGCATTTGGCTCATTAAGCAAATTACCACGATACTACCCAAACTCATCCAAACATAGCAATTGATTAATATCTTGCTACCACATTCATACTTAGAAAACATGTAACCATGGCATATCGTTCAACATTACGTCAATCATACATAGTGCAAGTAGTAAGAACCACGAGTTAAACCGTAGCACAACCGCTACATTTACTTGCCTTCCACGATGCGACGCGTTAGCGGCAAAGATGATACTCCTAAACCTGAGGCTTCACCTCCTAAACAAGTAAAATAACTTCAATAAGGACATAATATTCCCAGCGCTACTAATCGGCATTCTACATCGCTTACTTGACGACTCAAAACGAGTTTATAAAGCTGAAACCGAAAAACAATGTTTCCTGCCATTTACTGATTCTGGACAGCAGCACGGTAAATGACATAACTCATGAACTGGAAGTCAAAAAGAGTAAACCCAATTTCTGTAGATTCTTAACTGAATAATCTACAATACTCTAGTTGACACGATAAACCAATTCGGCCAACATATTAGGCTAACCATTGTCTGAACTTTCAGTACAGAACCTGCCTACACAATTGAACAGCAAAACTAAAATGACCATAACTTTTAATAGGTAACTCCGAATTGATCGTTCTTTATCAATCTGAAAAGCTTATCGAATTACCTACAATAACCTAGTTGGGTGAACTTTCAGATTCTACCAATTTCCATTTCATATTTTAGAAATAACCAGACAGATTATTCTCGTCAGATTTCTGGCAGCAGATAGTAAAATGATCATAACTTTTGACTCGGACCTCGGAATCGAGTGATCTTCGCGGCCACTGAAAGATAACGACAGATCCACATAACTCTAGGAGATGGAATCTTAAAATTCAGCCTCTAAATACACGAAAAACTCACGCAAGGTACTGGACAGAATTGCATCTTCTGCAGCCCAACAATTATCCAACAATTCTAATCGGTTTCGCATCTACTACGGATCAAACAGCGGGAAGGCATCTCGTTACCCTTGTAGAACCCATGAAGATGCAGATCAAATCCACGAGGACCCTTCCTCTTCTTCTTCTTCTTCTCTTCCACCATGGCCAGCAGCACCGGGCTTCTTCCTCCTTCCTTCGACCGGCATCAATGGAGGAAATCATCCGTGGAGGATGGACAGCAAGGAGGTGCTGGACAGGAGGTGGATGGGGTGGAGCGCAAGGGGTGGAGTCTTGGAGGGGAGAGGAGGGGCGGCTAGGGTTAGGAAGGAGAGAGTGGCGCCCCTATGGCCGGCCACCAAAGGCCCCATGGGCCTCTAGCCCGAGCCAGGTTGTCTGTTTGTTTGAGAAAAATCCTCCAAACTTACGATGAATCACTATTCTAATTGGTCCTCTCTCTAAAAATAATTATTCTCTCTCTAATATTACTCAGAGTATTACATCTCCTCCCAGTCTGTTCTTCCAACTTAAGCAAATTTGGGGTATTACATTCTTCCCACCTTAAAAGGATTAGCCTCGAATCCTACTCTCTGAACCACAAAGAAAAGAACAACAAGCAAAAGCAACCCAAACTAGGAGTACTCACCGCCTCGAAGAGCTCGGGGTACTTCTTTCGCAAAAGATCCTCCAGCTCCCACGAAGCCTCTCTCTCCGACTGATTCGTCCAAAGGACCTTCACATACTTGATGGTCTTATTCCTCAAGACCCGCTCCGACGTATCCACAGTGAGATCCTGCTCCACTGTGACCTGTTCCAGGTCAATCTTGTGTTCTGGATCCCGCAAGTATTTCCTCAGCATAGACACAAGGAAAACATTGTGCACACCACTCAATGGGTTTGGCACTCCAAACGATAAGCCAAACTACCCACCCGAGCAAACACTGGAAAAGGACCGAGGTACCGCGGGCTAAGCTTCCCGGTGGTACCAAAACGAACAATACCCTTGGTTGGAGACACCCGAAGGAGCACAAGGCTACCCACCGCAAACACCAACTCTCGGCGCGAACATCCGCATAACTCTTTTGTCGGCCACGAGCACCAACAGTCTGCCATTTTGGCAAAATTTCCGCAATAACTATTAAGACCACTTTCTAAAACCATCCTCTTTCTTAAAACACTTTCCTCTTATTAGATATACTCAGGATAACACACTATACCCATTCTCAAGAATTTGATCACCAATTCCACTCACATAATTCTACTAGAAGCACAACGATATATTATACAAATATAACCCAACAAAGAAGAGTAAAGAACTCTCAAGCATCACACTAGCAACTGACTTTCCTTCAAAGGACCACGATCCAAAACAAAGGATTCACCACAAAATAATTCTACTCATCAAGTAGACAATTGGAGAACCACACCACGTAAGCTAAGAGTGAAAAAATCACTCGACAGATCAAAACAATCAATTTTTTTTTCTAACTGGAAAAGACTACGCCTCAACATAAGTCAACTAAATTTGCAAATGGTCTCTGCCATAAACCCACAGCATAAACAAGAATCAAGAGAGCATCGCACTACTTGACATAACAATAATTTCCCAATTAACAAACACTCATTTCTTAACATCAATGAATCGCTTGGCTCCAAGATAAACATTCTATTTAAAACATATCCTTCTCAAGGATTATTCCATGGAAATAATATATTATCCATTGTATCTTAAACATCGAGATATTTAAGGCTCCCACAAAACATCACTAGACTACCACTAATAAGTCGTCATCACTCAACAAAAGGCTTCGCATCCCACAACAATTACCATGTTCTTAGAAGAAGAGGTAAGAAGAAATAAATTTCAGCATACAGAAAATGGTTGTCATCTCAATAGCCAAAAGACCAAAAGATTAACAAATAGCAAAGAGGTTGGAAAAACACAAGATAAGATCAACTGTACCTCAAATACTTATAGTACAACTTTTCCTTTCAATAAGAAGCAATTTTTCTTTTATAATGACATCCCGCCAATTCCAACAAAGGATGCTTGAAGACCACAACACGAGATTCAGATGAAAAACCAAAAAGATCATTCAACATGTCGCTTTACTCAAAGCAACCTCGGCTATCACACAAGTCATAAGGTACAAAAAGATTTCAAACCGTAAATCTCACACCTTCATTTCAATTAGTATTATGGAATTAACAAATTCCTTTATTTTTAAAACATTCAACACCATAATCACAACTACATGCTATCGATTGAATTCACAACAAGATAAAACATTCTTTGCAAAAAAAAAAATCAGCATATCATCCCACTCCTTCATATTTTTTTTCCAAAAGGAACACCATAAATCACTTCATCATGTTCTTATTATCCAAATAAGATTCCAACTACTTAATCTAGTTAAACCTAGTGCATAAGCCATCATATTAAAACAAACTCTTTAACAAGTGATATCGAACATAACAACCTCACAAAACATGCTAGTATGAATCTCTTATTAGATTTCATACATTTATCTCATCTTGATGCTCAACTCTAGTTTAGCAAAAAGTAATTACACTCTAGCCATTCTTTGTCAATAATTGATTATTAATTTTTTCATCAGCATAGCATTAATGATCCTATCTCTAATTTGCAATCTCAAAGACAAATAAAGAGCACAGATTCAATACTCCACCTTATGTTAAGATATCAAAATAAAATAACTTTAAACATCAACAATACCAGCTTTATAAGACCAGATTCCACAAGTCAATACATCAACCTTCATCCATTTCTTTACACATATTTCAACAATTTAGCGTGGTAAAGTTGCATAACTTTAACAGTTGTACATGCTCATCAAGTATGTAAAGAGAGAACATATTAAAGGTTAATCTTATTAAGGCAATATTCCAACACCTCCTTACTTGACCATCCCGAATGGTCAGATTAATTACTTAAGATCAATCAATCCAATCTATCCAACAAGTTGGGAAAATTAAACAACTACAATAATCAAAACAATTGTTTTTCATATTCTTTGATAAATGCATGAGTTCTACACATGTATCGCTAAATTCTTAGCCACAAATCTTCAAGATACTACAACAGGACAACATCATATTAATCGACTTCACTTCTAAAGATGATAGTAGAAATTAATGATGTACCACACTAACTTTTCGACTTGATAATTCACAATCTACCAATTATTTACATAATTGCCACCTACTACTTAAACACAACAAAACATCATAAAGGGATTTTAACACTCCTTCTAGGAGAAATCAAACTTCAAAAGTCGAAATAACTCGGAAGAAATGCATAGAGCAAATGCTTCCACAAGTTAATGAACTTCTCACATAAAGCTTTGATTCTCTCTCAAAATAACAAACGAAATACAAGAGTCATGTTCTCGGCAAGAAAGATGGAACAACACGGAAAATACCAATCTCTCAAAAGCACTGCTCACGGCGGTCAAACATCCCATCAATCGGAAAGAAACAATACTTGGCCTCAAGAACAATTGGAGGCCTAGTGACACCTAACAAGCGCAATAAACGGCTAACCCAGAGAAAATCATTAATCGCAATAGGCCAAGAATCGCCAACATCAATTCAAGGAGGATAACACTTTTCTAAGAAACTTACCCATGACATCCGCAACTAAGTTACAGAGGTAATCGCATCAATATCCGTACCACGAATTGGGGTATAAGCGGCAATGCCCAAGGCAACGACCGCAAACCCTACCTCTTATCATTGACTATCCTCACTCATAGCAGTCATAGAAACAACACATAAACATACAAGATTATCTCATAGCATGAATAATCAATATACCATGTCAAAGCACGAATGCAATGCTTGACCCATCCCATCCTACGTGCACCAAGTGTGTCAATTTAATATATTTTAATTACCACGGACCTAAAGCCCGCTCGATACCAATCTGTAACACCCGGGACCCACAATACCTGGAATGCTACTAAACCACTCTGACTAGCCAATAATTTCAATTATAACTTATTTCGCAACATCTCTAAACAAGAAGTATTAAGCGGAAGCATAAACAACTAAGGAACAAAGATAACGGTAACAAGTTCATTAATTAAACTACCTCTATCAGATTAATCAAAGAATGGTTCACAAGTCCATCCTTATTAAATAACATAATCATCCACAAATATTTAAGCGTTTGGCTAGAATTTCATTGACTTTATTACTACATGAGTTGATGAACCAAGTGCATTCTTGTGGTGCCGCTCTACCCATCCCATGAATGCTCAACAATCACTGAAAGGGGAAGAAACAACAAGAGTGAGATAAAAATCTCAGCAAGCAAAGCATTTAACAGGCTATTCAGTCTACAAACAAATACACAACATCATTAAAATATCCATATGTCCACATCCATAATGTGAATCCACATTCATTTACAAGCTAATTAAACTACAGAGATATTAAGCATCAATATCCAATCCCCATAATGATCATAATTATAGCCTCAACCATAATTACTACCAATGATAGTAAAATATTAACAATTGAATCTTGATCAACTGCTTCATATTAATCACCACTACCACTACCAATGACAATAAGGTATTAACATGTTTTACCTCATAACTTTACTATTTCTCGCATCCACAACTGCTATCAACAATTACCACAAGAGAGAAGAATCTCATGCCACAATCACAACCTCTACCATACCACAAGGGATGAACCCTATTCCACAACCACAACCACATTACACGTACCACAAGAGACTCTCATGAGTCAATTTCCACATTGCAACTATGAAGTTGCGTTTGTTTGCAAAATAACTTCACCTCAATATCTTGCATGAGTATGCAAATGATCTTTCCACAATGCAATGCATATGTATGCTATGCTCCACTGCACCTTTACCCAACAAGGTAAAGGTATGCATCGTGCTACGGCAATGCACGATGTTGTACCGGTACGGTCGCGGCTAAAAGCGGCGACATCCACAATGCAAATGTCATGATATGTCATGAATGATATGATAATCATAAACCACAAGAATTTAACCACGAAGGTCAACAACATACTCATCATGAATATTTCTCATAATCCACATGTGTCTCATTAAGCACCATACCATTGTGTCATAAGACCATTACCACATAACCCACACTCGATTCACCAAGATCAAAATCAATCGATCTAAAGGGAACTCTACCACATAGACCACAACAAGATCATCATGAATAAAACCACAAGGAATTATCAATATGTCCACCTTGAGTTTATTTTCATATTCGCATTTGGCTCATTAAGCAAATTACCACGATACTACCCAAACTCATCCAAACATAGCAATTGATTAATATCTTGCTACCACATTCATACTTAGAAAACATGTAACCATGGCATATCGTTCAACATTACGTCAATCATACATAGTGCAAGTAGTAAGAACCACGAGTTAAACCGTAGCACAACCGCTACATTTACTTGCCTTCCACGATGCGACGCGTTAGCGGCAAAGATGATACTCCTAAACCTGAGGCTTCACCTCCTAAACAAGTAAAATAACTTCAATAAGGACATAATATTCCCAGCGCTACTAATCGGCATTCTACATCGCTACTTGCGACTCAAAACGAGTTTATAAAGCTGAAACCGAAAAACAATGTTTCCTGCCATTTACTGATTCTGGACAGCAGCACGGTAAATGACATAACTCATGAACTGGAAGTCAAAAAGAGGTAAACCCAATTTCTGTAGATTCTTAACTGAATAATCTACAATACTCTAGTTGACACGATAAACCAATTCGGCCAACATATTAGGCTAACCATTGTCTGAACTTTCAGTACAGAACCTGCCTACACAATTGAACAGCAAAACTAAAATGACCATAACTTTTAATAGGTAACTCCGAATTGATCGTTCTTTATCAATCTGAAAAGCTTATCGAATTACCTACAATAACCTAGTTGGGTGAACTTTCAGATTCTACCAATTTCCATTTCATATTTTAGGAAATAACCAGACAGATTATTCTCGTCAGATTTCTGGCAGCAGATAGTAAAATGATCATAACTTTTGACTCGGACCTCGAATCGAGTGATCTTCGCGCCACTGAAAGATAACGACAGATCCCACATAACTCTAGGAGATGGAATCTTAAAATTCAGCCTCTAAATACACGAAAAAACCCACGCAAGGTACTGGACAGAATTGCATCTTCTGCAGCCCAACAATTATCCAACAATTCTAATCGGTTTCGCATCTACTACGGATCAAACAGCGGGGAAGGCATCTCGTTACCCTTGTAGAACCCATGAAGATGCAGATCAAATCCACGAGGACCCTTCCTCTTCTTCTTCTTCTTCTCTTCCACCATGGCTGCAGACACCGGGCTTCTTCCTCCTTCCTTCGACCGGCATCAATGGAGAAATCATCCGTGGAGGATGGACAGCAAGGGAGGTGCTGGACAGGAGGTGGATGGGGTGGAGGCGCAAGGGGTGGAGTCTTGGAGGGAGAGGAGGGGCGGCTAGGGTTAGGAAGGAGAGAGTGGCGCCCCATGGCCGGCCACCAAAAGGCCCCATGGGCCTCTAGCCCAGGCCCAGGTTGTCTGCTATTTGCAGAAAAATCCTCCAAACTTCTGATGAATCACTATTCTAATTGGTCCCTCTCTCTAAAAAATAATTATTCTCTCTCTAATATTACTCAGGAGTATTACATCTCCTCCCCGAATTCTGTTCTTCCAACTTAAGCAAATTTGGGGTATTACAGCCTTAAGTTCCTTGGATGTTTTTTAGATAGAGATTGTCCACATAGACTTTTGTTGTTTCATGGATCATGATTTTGGCACCAACTCTAAATTTAGTCACTTCATAATTTCTGAGCAACATATGCATTTGAGTTACACCACTTCATATGTGTCCAAGGCATGAAGAATCGGCGAGTTAAATTATAGTTTTTCTTAATTATGTTGTAATGTCACTAAATCACTTTGACATATTTGTAGTAAGAACAATTTGTACTTTAATTTTTGCTATTGTGGACATTGACATTTTAATATTGAACTATATTTTGTTAACTCCGAACACCCGTCCTGAAAATCCTGGGTCCACTACTGGTCTTGAGTAAATTGAAGGTCTGTAGATCGATCCTGCATGGGATACAATTTTTTTGGTGGAGCATGTCAAAATAAAAGTTACATTTTGATCGGCAAGCACTTAGAATTTGAGGCTTCCAATCTAAATTTACTTTGATTTCACTGTGCTCATTTCAGTGTGAAGAATATTACCATCTGGGTCTTGGTTTTCAATTTGAATTTACCCAATTTAGGTATCTCGATTCTCTGGTATTCCGTTACTAATTTACTACATATTCTATTTGAAAATGTTCTGCCCTTCACATTCTATGGGAAATTTATACAAAATTATTATCACTTTACAAACTCACAATCAAAAGGTTAACATTCACATTATGAAACAATTTTTTTACAAACCAAACCAAAAGTAATCATCCCGAGTTAACACATGGACAAAGAGGCACTCACAAAACTAAAGTATTGTTTCCAGTTTTTTGGGAACAATAAAGGGGAGTTGCAACAAAAGCCGCATTGATTATAAAGAATACCCTTGTAATGCTCAGGATGATCGTAGAAGATTTTGAGCAATATCTTTACAACTTCCACGAGAGTTTCTAAATTTGATCCTGTTAGGATAATCCTACATCGGTTGTAAAAGGAAAAGGAACACAACTTATAAATGTGAAGGAGTACTCACCTATTAAGCTAGCTTTTTGGAGGGAGAAGGCCCAAGTATCACTTTCTTGTTGCTCTAGTGTTGGGCTTGCTTGTTTAGCAGCCCAGAGCGCAGCCCAAAGACATGGGTGTTGGATGCTCATTTAGCGGCCCAAAGGCACGTGTCATGCAGTGCTGTTAGTTACGCAACAACAACTCTAATACCACTCTATTGGGGTCGGTGACCAGCTAGACAAGCACACATCAACCCCTTATCTTCTAGTGGACTTTGAAAATAGTTTCAACCAACAAATAAGCAGCGGAATAATCAACACAACATGCACTATCGTCATAGTAAATTATGTCAAAAACCTCCTCTAACCAAGAGGAGTAAAAACAACAGGCCAAACAACCCAGACCAGATCCTCCACTATGAACAATAATGGGTACAAGGAGTCTTCAATACTCTACATCTAGAGCCACAACAGCAGCAACAACACAAGGTACACACAACCTTCATACAACAGCACTAGAAACAACACTAAAGCAAGATCTAACAAGAGGTAGCCTTCAGCTAAAACATAATCGCAACACTTTTGTCCCTTCCAGAGTTTAGCTCACACCAAGAAAACCACATATCCAAATGGAACGAAACTTGGAAGGCCTGTAGACTCACGAGTTCCCCACGAACTGACAAAATTTTAGCCAAATCGGACACTGTTTCACTACCCAAACTGGCCTTCTACCAAAACTGCATAGTGATGTCACATGAACTGTCCAAAACTCCCTTGCAATCTGACGCTCCACCAAGCCAATCCTTAAACCAACCACAATAGCCTCTCCTATTTGCTTCTTGTTGAGGACTGCTCCAAGCGCCTGAGTACGAGCTAGTGCCCCACCTTCTCCTCTCTTCTTTTGTTTGCTGATGTAGTAAGTTTCCCATGCTGCCTCCACTCCTTCTCTCTTCCTTTTGCTCCCCTTGCAAGAAGGCACCACCACCCTTCATCTCAAGAGCATTCACATGCGTCTTCATGTGGAGAAAATTAAGCCTAACATGATTAAGTTAAGGGTCTAGCCATCTATGTATCTCTTCTAATAAACAAAATATGTCCATAAAAAATCAAGCATACCTAGCCAAAAAGTATATAGCTATTGGTACAAACGAATTAAAATTTTAAATCCCCACATAAATCGTACTACCATGTAGTACACTACTAGAAAATGGAGAAAACCTTACAGCCACAAATTACGCTGATGGGCCCGCAACCATCGTCAAGTTTTACATGAATTACGCTTACAGGCCCACAACGATCATCAAGTTTTACTATTTTGGTCACGGGAATAGTAACCCCCTCAGCAAAATGCCAAATTTCTTGATGGTTATAAAAAAAAACTATCAATACAATGTATTTTCCTGATGGTTACAACCGTCAGGTTAAGTGGTTGGGTTGTCCGTGCCAAAAAAATTTATGTCGCGCCAACAAAAATTGATGTTGCGCACGCGGCACATCAAAAAAACCTGAGCGGCACTTCCTATACCAGTCAAAGCTGAAATCCCTAGCTCTCCCCAATGCGCCGCCTCCACCATCTCAGGCCGCGCCTCTCCCCAATCCGCTGCCTCCACCATCTTGGGCCGCACCTGCCACCTCCATGCTATATTTCATGAAAATCTTCTTCTCTATTTTCTTTTCCCCAAACTTTCCTTTCTCCTGGAGCTTCTTCAGCCGAGGCTCACCATGGCACCACTCCCTAGCTCGGCTTCCTCTCCTCTGACCGCCATCCTTTGGCTCCCAGTGTGGCATCGCCGCTGGCGCCTCCCCCTGCGCCGCTGCCACTCCCGGCCCTTGCTCCCTCGCGCCCCCCTTGGCCGTCGGCTTGGCACCTCCACTCATGCCATGGCCCAGCTCAGTTCCCCTAGGCTCGGCTGCTTCGGTGTCACACCTGGCTCCCTTAGTGTTGGTCTTGCCCGTGTTTCCCCCTGCAGCTCGACCCTTTGGTGGCTCCCTGCGCCGACCCCGTCTCAGCACGTGCGCCTGCGCCCGTGTGCTCCGGCCACTCACCTGGCTTGTTCGACCGACACCTTGCTGCTCGACCTCCCCCCTATTCCACTTTCGTTTATTTTGGTTTTTAAGTTATGACTTGATTCATTTTATTGTGTTGCTTGCTGTTTTAATTGTTGCTCATGTATGACTATGGTGATGGAGGTGGGCTCGCTATGGAAGATGGTGTTGTTGTCTATGCATTGCGGTAACTACTCCCCTTCCTCTACTCTCTCTGCTCCCCCCTTTGCTCTGTGATGTGGAATGGATGATGAGGTGGTTAGTGGATGAGCTCTTGGTGCCTAATGTGAGTTCATACTGTGGGTGTTGGAATGGCAAGATGGCAATGGGGTATTGTTGACGATTGAGTTGCCGATCTTACGAAATATAGAGAAAAATGGCACAGATGATAAGGACACAACCTCTATAGATACAATCAAATTTGTTATGCTTGTTGTTCCAAATACAAGACCTCGTACACTTCACTTAAATTATCATGTGAGCTCGTTTTTAGGAGTGTATTTATATTATATGAACTATATGATACTACCTAATGATGAAAATATATATTTGTGCAGCACCATATCACTTTGTGTTTAAGCCAAGCAAGAGTTCAAGTTGGACACGTTCTGGAATCCAATTCGGCCTCCGGAGACAACCCTGACTTCAAACGAGTATAACTTTCACATACGGACTCCGTTTGAGGTCCATGAGTACTTGATTGAAAGCTTATCTCGTCCTCTTTCCAATGAATCTGGCTACACCTTTAAATTTATTCTGTGTACATCGCAATTATCAAAAGAAAGTGCTACATCACCTATTTGGGTCAGATTGGGCTTGTAACCTATTTGGGACGGCCACCTCCTTGGCCACCCCGTTGGGCCACACTATTCATGGTTATACTGTTCATGTGAATAGTACCTATGAATAGTACCACTCCTTAGCTCTTGGATATGTGTGACTCCCTCTCCCCTATATAAGGAGGCCACACCTCTCTAGTTTTCCTTGGATTTTGTTGAGTTAAAAGTTAGCTACAATGCAACTTCGTGTATTGGCTTGTGTCGACTAGACCAACCATAATACCACTTTCGGAATCCCAACTTTATCAAATATTTCAATCCTATTTGCAATTTCAGATTACTTATTATCTTGTTCTTGCGTGTTCTTCGATTGCATGCAGGAATAGACCTTCGTGTCAGGTCGACCGTGCTTCTAGCAAGGTCGATAACAATCTTGGAGTTGGTTCAGCGATTACCGGACATATTGGTCGTGTGCGATTGGTAGCCAAATCATGAGAGTCGTTTCCACCCAAATCGAGTTATCCATCTCACCGAAAGATCGGGACACCCATTGTCGCATCAACAGATCTCTTGGGAGAGAATGAGACTACCCTTTTATGGATTTGAACATGCTATTACAGGGGGTGCCTACAATAAGGCAGTGGACTAATCCTATATAATTATATTGAGCGTAATGCTTGCTATGCTATAGAATCAGACTTAAAACATGAATCTAATACTTATTGTCTTGTTTCAATCCGATCTAATCTCTTCTATCTCCCCTCATTCCATCCGTGCTCCATCTTTAAATAATCCTTGAAGAGGTTGCAATTATTCCTAGAGAAGATGCCTGTTAGGAAGCATCGCGACTGGTCGGAGCAAGGCGGTGGTTGATGGAGTATCAACCGTTTGACAGTTGAATGTCTGTGAGACACTCAACCGTACGATGGTTGTTTGTTAGTGTCTTAAGATCATGATACGTCGTGTGGTACGGAATGTACAACATGTGTTCAATTCATCACACGGTAAGGAATATGCCTGGGGTTAGATTCAGATACCAGTTCACAGCTTCTACGAGCAGCTACTTGGTCGGAGACTAGGTACAGGATCTTGTCCGACCAGGGTACCCATTATGTAATCTCTAGAATCCTTACGACAAGTGAGGTCGTTAGCCTTCGGGGTTACGAACATGAAGACATATGGTCTTTTATTACGTATTAAAGTAATAAATAGAGATTTTAATCTTCGTCAGCTAGCCCCCGAAGTTTAAATGAATTGGTTGTGTGAACACTCTCTTCCGATGAAGTCGTATCGGGCAGACCCTCATTTAATGATGCAATAAAAACAAGCCGGTCTATATTAATTTAAAGTTAAGGAATTGGGGAACCGAAGAGTCTTCTGCCTGTTTAGCTTCCACATTTACCCTTTTTAATTCTACCACAAGATGAAGGCTATAAATAACCCTCGAAAGGTAGATCTTGATAAAAATCCATTCAAAAAATCCCCAGCTTACTCAGTTTTGCTCCTACTTATAAGGTTTCATCCTCAAACCTCTTTAAGTTCGAGTGGAGGAAATATAGTTGTTCTATAGAGTCAAAGATGAGATTCCCATTCTCAGAGCCCATATAGCCTTGGTATCTTTTAGTAAGACAATAATCATGGGACAAATTGACTTTTCGACCACCATTGCAAGACCTAAATCCATGGGATGTGATCTCAAGGTGGTCGGAAAGTCAATTTGGTCTATGGATTTAGGTCTTGCAATGGTGGTCAGAAAGTCAATTTGGTATATGGATTTTGTTTTCAAGGTGAATAGGGCTTACAAAGAATAGGTAAGCACTTCACGGATTACATATCTTCTGCCTCCTTCTACTGGAGATCAACTTTGATCATTCCGAAGACAATCCTCGAGGAATCAGTTGAAGAACCACTTAGTCAGAAGAAAGATCGTAGAAGAAATGTAACTAGGGTTTTATGTAACATTTGGATTTTATGAAATAAAGTTCCATTCTGATCATATCTTTTAAGTTCCTATCTTGGTAACGAAAAAGAGGGTTTAGTCGATTCTAGGATACTCTTCCTAGTGGGTATGTATCCACATCTAGAGAGGAAAAATTTCAACTAAATGACATTCCCACTATCCGACCAACATAAGGGGTCAAAAAAGATATGAAAAAAAGTAAGGAGAAAAACAGCTTCCTAATTGCAGAAAACAAGTATTAACAGGCTCTGACTACGGTTAGAATCCTTCAAGGATTTTCTCCGAAGGTTCCTCATCCCGCCAGCTTTCCTCATCGCCCTCGAATCTTCTATGATGAAGATCTCGACAATGCTGGGAAGAAAACATCGAATAGTCTGGAAAAGATGAGTCATGATATTATTTTTGTCAAATATCATGACATAGCAATCCGGTTAAGTATCTACGACCATTTTCATAGTTTCTTCCTCTAAAGTTTATTGAAAATTTAAAGGAGAGTGCTATTTGTGTAGCATATGGTCGAGAATTACGCTGTGGTCGGAGGACTGACCCAGCGGATAAAGCTTTTGGAGCAGAAGAACTCCGAATTAGAAAGTAAGAACTTTTCTCTTGACTTCTCTTCTCTTTCCTTGCCTATCTTTCTCCTCTTCAACTAATTAATTTCTCCTTTTTTTATCAAATATGATAGATTCGAAAAAAATTAAAGAAATTATGGCTAAGGAAGCCATAATAGCCAAGCTTCAAGAAGAATGCCAGGCCAAAGACTAGTCAATCGAGTATGTGACGACCAGGCAAAAGGAGGTGTTTGAAACTTGCAACAAGAAAATCGAAGGTAACCGGTCGGAGACTTGACTAATGTACCATTTTAAAAAATTATGTGTATTTATCTTTTGGTCTACTCGTGTAGAGCAAACTCAAGCACTAAAAAGAGCAGAAAAAGCTCTTGAGTTCGAGCATGGCCAGAGGGCTGAAATTGAGCGGAGTCTTGAAGAAAAAGTCAAGGCTCTGAAGAAGATGTTTTTCGACCTGGGTCGGGAACGCAATTGCCCATCTTACGAGATCCTGCAGAAAAGATCAATTTTCTTGGTCAGCAGCTTGAAGACCTCAAGAGTCTGCTAAAGATTTTTTGAGAGAACCATTCCCAGACAATCGAAGAAGCTATTGTGAATGGAGTAGGTTTTGCCTTAGCAAAACTGAAGGCTTCCGACCCCTCTATTCACCATCAAGCTATTGAGGAACACTTTGACTGCTCGGGTGAAGAAGCGACATGGTTTCTCCAGAAATTAAAGCCTCTTGGAGACAAGGTTGTAGAGAAAATGGAAGTCGGGTCTTCATCACACAGCGACCAATCTAGCGGCTCCGACAAGTAAATGATTGCAATATTTTGATTTTGTAAATAAAATTTACCTGTTAACATCAATGAAGTCTTTGTGTTGTCTTCTTAAATTCGTTGAGTACTCATATATTCCCTAGCCTCCGACTGCTTATATTAGTAGAAGTACTTTATTAAAGAAGCAGTAGACTAAGAAAATGAGTAATAGCTATGACCATGGTACAAAGTATGTGCTGATTATATTAAAAAATGATCCAAGCATGACTAGGAAATCAATTTGGTAAGAACCAGTGTATGACTTCGACTAGTTGTAGACCTTTTCCATAATCGAAATAATGTACAATACCAGATGTGGTCAGAAGATATCATAAGGCTTGCCTTGATGAGAGGAATTTATGCAAGAATGTATGCAAAAAACAAAACGATAAGTGGCCTTGTTTATATGTATTATCCAAAACTGGTCATAATGGTTGCTAAGAACTGAAAACATGAAAAAATATTTCGCGAGACGTGCTCATGCTCAGGTCCGACTGGCAGCGAGGATCGTAAGAAAAGAACCGTCACTAGGAAGCTCCTTCCAGTGGGCAGGACCACGTACGGAGAGGAGAGACTTCGACTAGGAGGCTTTCTGTGTCCCGACCAGTAGCCAAATAAGAGTAGAATACAATGTTCAAATGAAGAAAGTTAATCTTCGAACTCTTAAGCATATAAGAAATCATATGAAATTATTTGTGTTATGCTCCTTTTACATGCATGTTTCTTTGAGAAAAGAGTGTAGTCACGCGTGGGAATTATTGATGTAATGATCATGACTAGGACCTTTTTGGCGTTTGACCAATAAGTCTGAGCCAAAGAGTAATAGAGATCCTTTAGAAGGATATCAAAGAGAATGAGCATCTTCTCCGACCAGTTAAACAAAAATGATATTGGACCAAGTAACGGATAACAAACATATAAACAATAACACTCATCAGAAAAAAGGAAATGCATTTTTATAGAAATTTAAAAGAATGTAAAGGTTATACAAAGAACTTACGCAATTGATCAATGTTCCAAGAATTAGACAAAATTTGCCCGTCAGACATGGCTAGTTGTACTGAACCTGGTCAGGTGACTACGATCACAATGTATGGACCTTCCCACTTGGAAAAAAGTTTATTGCGATTTGCTTGGTTCTAAATTTTTCTAAGAACCAGATCACCTACAGCTAGACTGCGAGGTTGCACCTTATGACTATTGTACCTTCTCATGGCTTGTTGGTAGACTGCTGATTGTATCAAGGATTGATTTTGTCGTTCTTTAAGGAAATTGATATCGTCAAGTCGTCGTTTATTCTAATCATTTTCGTTGAAACAATCAGTTCGAGCATAACCAAGTTTTAGTTCTAGAGGAAGCATGGCTTCAGCACCATAAACCAAGAAGAATATCATTTCACCGGTCACACGACTGGTCGTAGTTCGAATGGCCCATAATACAGAAGGAAGTTCTTGAACCCAAGCTCCTGACCGTTTTATTATCTGGTCGAACACTCGGTGTTTGATCCCTTGCATTATGGCGGGACCCCAGGTATGCAACCCCGGAACCCTCTGTGTATTCTAAACTAGTCCCAGATCAGTAGCTAGCTCGCACAATTACAACATCGATGTAATCATAACCATACAACCAAATAACGATGAAGTAGATAAATTAATATTACTTGATAGCAGAAGGACCATATGGTCAAGTCTTACAGAGCTGCCACGCAGGGCTTAACAACAAAAGATAACTTACAGTAGAATACAAAATATCTCGTGGCGGCCAGCCGACATGCCCATAGGCAATCGAGTGGAGGACGCGACCTAGTTCGCATAATTCTCGAAGTACTCCTCTTCATAAAACTCTGAGCTTTCTGGGCCTTCTTTAGTGACTGATAAACCAAAGGGCATAAAGCCGTGAGTACTTTGAATGTACTCAGCAAGCTGTAGGGAAATGTATGCAATTATTATTCATGCTAGGCTTGACAATGATAGCTTTATGTTTAATTTGCAGAAAGCAGTATTGACAGTAAATACAGTAAGTAGATTGAAAAGCATCATTTAAAAGATTATTACATAAGTAAGCAAGTTTCTTAGAAAACAACAAGTGAACTTCCAACCATTCCACCCAAACCATCATTCCCACCATTTTTGATGAAAATCTACCCCTCGTGTGAAATCACCAGGCGTTGTCCATAACTGGGGACACGGCTATTCGAATAGTTTTACCCCTCGTGTGAAATCACCCAGCTCTATTTTGACTCGGTTATGCTCGCTAAGGATTCGCCTCGATTTGGCTCCCTCTTGCGCCGCTTATCAACCCAAACAGAACCAAATCAAAATATTGCTAATTAGTTGACCCATTCCACCCCATAAATGAACTTGTGGTTGCACGGTATGGCCCAGATCAATGGCACACAAAGTTAAGTCCTTAATTGCTACTCAGGCGAGGCAACCACATCCCAAAATCATCCCATTTACTGCACAATCACTCGCCCGAATATAAATCATTTTCGTTCAACCCGACCAAATGCCACCCTAGCCTTGGCACAACATCTTTTAATAATAGTGGCCACGCCACGATTCCATATTTCATTTAGTCATATTCAATCATTCCTTGAGTATGTGATCATGAATCCCAACGTACAACTATAGCATGACTAAGCATAATACGATACCCATGTTGGTAATTTATCAATGCCCAACTAAAATAACACATCCTATAGTGTCCAAGGATTTATGTCATTCAAGGGTACATGTCGATAGCAATTTTTCAAGGGAGCATACATCAATTAGGCAATTATCTACTCCCGAAACCATTTAATATAAAACTAGCAATGCACGTTTATATTAAACAATATAGTTTTATAAAGTAGGTACGATATGGTCAAAGGTCTATGACTTGCCTTTGTTGAAGAGTTGAGGTGCTTCGGTCATCGGGTCCGAGAAATCTTTTGAAACGCCGGAATCTACACGTTTGAACGAGGCCAAATAAATAAAATAACTCCAAATAAATACCAAATTAGCACTAACATCAAGAGGAGGATTTTATATGAATTTAGAAATTTGAATCACTCAAATCGGAGTTCAAGCGAAGAAGTTACGGCCTCCGAAAGATTGAAATTACAAGAAATGAAGAAAACTAAATTTTCCTCAAATTTATGATTTATTTTCTTAAAGGAAATTCGTTTTATTGCACCAGATGACGTTAGCCCTGGGGAATTAGTTTTCGGCCGGATTTTTTTTTTCAAAAGAAAAACCCAAATATTCCACGCGGGCGGTACGTGGACTGCCACGTAGGCACATAGGCCGACGTGGCGGTGACTGGACTGCCACGTGAGCACCCGAGGCGGCGGCGCTCATGGCCCAATGGTCGCTGGTGAATGGCGGGGTTCTGGCCAGCGGCGAGGGTACCTAGAGGGAGAGGAGCTCACGGGGATCACGATGCGCACAGATTGAGGACCCGGCGCGAAGGGGTGGCCGGCGGTGAGGAAGAAGAGCGGTGGCGGCGGCGGCGACGGTTGAAAGCGGCGACGTCGTTCCAGCGGGCTTTCAGGGTCGGTGAAGCGCGCACGAGGTAGGTGGGAACCTTGCGATGCCATATCCAGAGACGAGGGCGACAGAGGAGGCTTGGCGGCGCAACAAATGGCAACGACGTCTCGCGGTGGCCGTCGGCGAAGAACTCCAATCGGGGACGGAGGAGAGCGATGGTGAGGGCGCGAGGTGAGGGGAAAGAGAGAAGAGGGCGAGGCGCTCCTGGTACGCACATTTATAGGGCATGAGGAGGCCCGAGAGAGGAGGATGGGGTCGTGGGTTTCGCGGCGGCGAGGACCGACACGAACGGGAGCAAGTGGCGATAGTGCATGGGAGGTGGAGTGGTGGAGGCAGCGGGCGCGGTGGAGGCGGGGTTTGAATGCGCACGACAGCGACGACGACGTGCGGGACAGGAGCAGGTGCGGCCAGCGCAAAACGCAGACCATGCACGTACGCATGGTCGCGTGAGGAAGAAGACAAGGGGAGAAGAAGACAAAGCTAACAGGTGGGTCCCACCTGTCAGCAAGAGTGAGCGGGGGCACAGCTGCGGGCTAGCGAAGGTGAGGGCCGTCCGATTTCTATCGGACGGTCCACAATGGATGAGGGCGCGAGCGCGCGGGTGCAAGCTGACGCGAGGAGGCTGGGCCGTTCGATCTTGATCGGACGGCTCACAATGAGTGGGACGTTCGGTCCAGCCGAACGTGTGAATGCGATCGGGATTGTGCGATCTCTATCGGACGGTTGGCAAGCGAGGGAGGCACGGGCGTGTGCGGAGCGGGCTGGCGCAGGGAGGTTGGGCCACAGAGCTGGGCCAGAGCTTAAGGCTTTTGGCCCAAAAGCCAGGGGGATTTAAAAGGATTTTCGATTAAAGAAATCCCAAAAAAAAACGGGTTTTTAGAAAATAGCTAATAAAGTCTAAAAATTTTAGGAAAATTCACATAAGTCCCTTGAATTATTTAGAATTTAATAAAAATACTTTTAACTATACTTTAGCTTTTAATTTTGCAAACAAAATAGATTTTAATTTCGGACAAAAGGAAAAACCAATTCTAAAATCCAGAAAAAGCAAGAAAAGACTTAAAATCCATATAAAATCCAAATAAACTCAAATAAACCAACTTTTTAATTTAAGTTAAGTCTGATTAATTCAAATTAAATGGTTTTTGATTTCTTAATTTCAAGTTAAGCTTTTGCAACTTAATTAAACCAAATGGTTATTTTTAAATTTTAATTTTTTTAAAAAAAAACTCTGCAAATTAGGGATGTTACACATTATTATACCATTGGCTCACTCAACTACTCCCCTTGCTCTGCAGATGAGTGAAAGAAGCGAAATGTATCTTGATACCTAGATCCTCGTAGAATTTCTGGAAATTACCGCTGGAGAACTGGGTACCGTTATCTATGATTATACGACTAGATACACCAAATCGTGTGATCACATTTTTTTTGTGAGGAACCTCTTGGTAGCCTTAGTTGTTGTTTTAACAACTGGATCGGCTTCGATCCATTTTGTGAATGTGTCAATTATGACAAAAAGGAATTCGAGGCCCCCGAGTGTTCTTGGGAAAGGTCCCAAGATGTCTAGTCTCCAGGTTGCAAAAGACCAAGAAAGAGGAATTATTTGCAAAGTTTGTGCCAGCTAATGTACTTATCGGCTGTGAAACTGATATTGTACGCACTTCGTCACGAGCTCTTTTGCATCATGAAGGGTAGTTGGCCAGTAGTTTGTGCAGCGATCCTGGTGCAGGGTCCAAGACGTCTGGTTGGCGCCGGGTTGCTGAGGATGACGGCTGGTGCAGGAGGAGCTGGGGCATTCATCACGACGGCTACTACATCGGCGTTGTTCTTGACGTCGAAGATCTTCGGGTAGCGTTCTTCCTTCTAGAGAGACGGGAAGGAACAGAGAGGCGATCTCAACAAAAGATCTTTATGCATCTGGCACAAGTGAGTCGAGGCAAAGCGCGCTATGTTCTGAACGGCATCGGAACAGCGGCTCCTAGGATGCTCGGTCTTGAAGCTGTGAGCGATGAACTCAACCTCTATGGAACAAGACTCTCGATCCAGAACCTAGGTCTTCCGACCTCTAAGGATGGGTCGGTGGCGAACCAAGGTACTTCTTAAGTTTGCGGGGGATACTGACAAACTTGTCATCGTTCTCGTCGTGAGGGAAGAAATCCCACGGGCCATCGGACGACGATACGGTAATCTAAAATTTTAAAACAAGAGAGAGTCAGCAACGGAGTAGGCTCACAAAAGGAGGTAAGTAAAGAACTAGGAGGGATGAGTAAGAGCAATAAATACACTATATTTTAGCAAAAGTTTTTTCTTAGTTTTCAAAAATAAGACTTAAGTCCTTAGGCTCGACCAGTCTAACTAAGGCTCCTACAGTCGTATGCTCTGATACCAACTCTGTCGGACACGGATTTTCTAATCCCGAATCCTCTGTGAAAATACTGTGCTATTCCCTGGATCAGTAGATAGCACTCACAGGTACATTGTTGAATCATTCATACATGGCGTGAACTAAAGTACCAAATTTATTACAACCATCAGAGTGACATAGACCACGTCGGGTCGAGTTTTACAAAAGAGGCCGATCAGGCCAAAATGATTATATTACATAAAAACAACGTCGACTACAGCGGAAGCAAAAGGGGTAGAGCTCAACTCTCCACAGGCAAGCGACTGGGGAAACCTATGTACGACTGATATTAACCAAGGACCTGGATAATATCGGTTGTCTGCAAGTACCAACGAGTCCGCTAGACTGGGACGAGACCTAGACTACTCTTCATCATTTCCTTGCTCGTTGACATCTAGATCCTCATAGTACGCATAATCTCCTTCATCTGCATCCTCTAAAGGTTTTGGGGAAAAGAGCGAGGATGAGTACTACTACCGTACTCGCGAGCCAACACACAATGCAATAATATACATGCAAGGCTTACAAGCGTGGCTCGGTTCTTTTATTTGCGAAAGCAATGTTTTCAATTATCATAATTACAAATTCCTATCACTTAGTATTTTAACAAAATGCATTTTATTAAAGAGAATAATTGTGCAATATTTATTAACAGCAGAGGTTCCCTCCACCTTATGCTTAATTTGATTGGGGTTAACCCCATATATTAACATCACTGAGTCTGAAAACTCAGGGAAAATCCAACCCAGGGCTAGGTGAGCCCGCCAAAAAATTTCATACTACCCACAAAGGTTTTTGAAATAGAACTAACTCAAGTTAAGTTCCCATGTCCGCCTTTGACCGTAGACACGGTTGTTTAAACAGTTTATAACTCTGTAGAGATTGTACACTTTACCCACAAGAGACAATTAACTCGTTGCCCTACACGATTCCGTAGTCGTGTAGTCGAGAGGTTATCACAATGACCTTTCTTAATATCTCGCCCTACCAGACATCTCACCTATATGGGATTGCGCCCATACGTTCGTGCGAGATGTTCACCCCCGCTGCTGGTGTAGTTGGATTGGACTACCCACAGCGGCTGGCGACTTCACCCTTGCCTCGGTGTCCCATTCAAACCGTATTTACCGCGGGCTTGCACGTGCCCATACCGCCAGTGAGGTGCATTCCAGGTTTGATAAATTTACTAAGCCAAGTCGCAGTTTGTTGCAGACTTGTGGTTGTACTTGTTATACACAGGAGGTTGTGACAAGATTAAATCCTTAGGGTTGTCTGGGCGGTTCAACCACATTCCTGCCATTCCCGTGCTCCATCCGCACCCACCATCTTACCATCCGCCCAGACGGGGTATTAGCAGTTTAGGGTTTTTGAGAAGTAAAATACAACAATTGAACCATCTCACTCATTTACCCGCAATGACTGCCCAAATCATTTTATATTTGAAATGATGATGAGTAGGATATTTTAATGTCCCGGTACTTAAGCAAGTCTAGCATGTCGCTTAAGTACAACCTATAACTAGTATTACCATATAGTTACTAGGGTGACAATAGAATTAAGGAATTCAAGTTGTCAAGGATGGCATAATAATTAGTTAATCATCAAATGGGTATTAACTACCTTAAGCTTTAACATATGTTTGATTAAGGAATTAAAGCATGCAATTTGCTATTTTAAAAGAATATAATTTACATAAAATGTAGGCTCAATATGATCAAAGTATTGACTCGCCTGGGTCTATTTACCGCGGCCTTGATCTTACTCAAAGCATTCTCAGTCAGTGGTCTTGTATTCTTGGTCCGCGTCTTTATCCGAATCTTGATCCCGCTCGAGTTGTTGTTGCTTCGGGACTCCAGCTTCTAATTACACGATAATCGATCGAAAACCAAATAAATCCAAAGAATTTCGAAAAACCAAATAAATTCAATTGAGCTTGATTAAGATTTGCGATGATTGAGAAGTGGAGGGAAGGTTTAGCGAATTGGAGATGTTTGACAAAGTCAAACGATTAATTGAGTGAAAGGAAAAACGACGTAGAAACTCTGCCGGGAAGGAAAACAAGGAATGATCAAGATCGAAGGGACATTTACAAGAATATTCCACTTCGGGTTGGAAGGTGGCATGATATCGCCGATTGGGGAATGACATAAATCGATCTTTAGATTCAAAGGCTTCTTTAATTGTTGGATATTTATTAAGGAAATTGCAAGAGTTGGGTTAAATGAAGTTGCAAGAGTTGGGTTAGATTTATGATAGATATGAGTTTAAAAAGGATATTACGTATTATTTGATGGGTATCAACCCTTAGAGATTTGGGTGAGTTTCAACATGAGAAGAGTATAGTTTTACTTCGTCAATTAAATCTTGGAGTTCATATATTACCATAGTTCTCTCTTGAGGTTGAGCCTGGAATTGTTAGTACATTAATTATTCTTAATTACCATCGGTGATTTAAATCGAGAGATAGGATATTATTTGGGCAAGATTATTCTTCTAGCAAGACTTCAAAATTAAGTTTGCATTTTAAATTAGATGGCAAGAGCATATTGGTTTGCTACTTCACTTTTAAATTATTTGCCACTTTACACAAGAATGTATATATCCATGCATGAGTTATTTTTAATTGACAGGATAACTTTGGATCGGAGGATAAAGATGTGATGGTTATTATTTGGACCAAGAATATTGGATGGGATTTGCAATTATAATTCAAGTTTCTAGAGCAAGATATTGCGATTAATGTAATTATCCTAAAAAAGCCTTACATTCAAATTCCCAAAATTTGTAAATTAATTTATTAAATTCCCAAAATTTGTAAATTAATTTATTATATCTCACAACTTTTAAACATTAGTGGATAAATATCTTAGATTAACTTTAACAATTTAAACAATCATTAGCTACAGAGAGTTCATCATATAGTTTGGAAGTTAACAAATGACTTAGCATGATTTTCAATTAGCAGATGAACTAATTAGAGCCCAATGCCCTCACTAGCTCTTAAGGAAGAGGGCCCACTGTCATAAAGGAAAGAGAACAAAGATCAGAGGGAGAGCAATACATAAGAAAAACAGAGAGGCTTCACAGCCGATTGGAGGAAGCCAGGGGGGCGCATGGCCGGTGGGCTGGCCGACGGCGGGCGGAGGCCGGGGAGGCGGCGGGGACCAGAGAAATGGAATGCCGGGAAGTGGAGGAGGCCGAGGGAGGTGGCGTTGGGGCCAGGGTAGCGCCGAGGAGGGGCTGGTGGCGACGGGAGCGGCCGGGCATGGGGCCGGATGGCGGCAACGGCGGCCGGAGGGAGGAGAGCGGAAGGGGAGGGGAGCATGAGCATAAGGGAGGTGCGAGGATGCTCACCGTGCGGTTCTTTGAGGCGGAGGAGCACTGGAGCAGGCTGGCGACAGGAGCCAGGGGCGGCGCCGAGGTGGTTCACGGTGGCGGCGGCCTAGGGCGGCAGGGACCTTCGGTCGACGGTTGGGGAGGCGGCGGGGTGTCGGTGCGGTACTCCAGACGGGAGGAATTGATCTGAGGGGCGCTGAGGAGAAGATGGCGACGGCGGAGCTCCATCGGGCCGGAAATGGGGAGGAGGCCGAGTGCGGGTGCAGTGGTGAACCAAGCTTCAATCCAGTCGGGGGATGAACTCCTTGGCTCCTGGGGTGCGGGGTGACGGTGGTGGAGCGGCGGTTGTGTCACTGGAGAAGCTTACCCGGGGAGGAGAGGAATGAAGCGGGGGAGAGCAAAGGGGCACAGGGCCTCTTTGTAGCCGGGAGGAGGAGCTAGGAGCTGCTGGAGGGCGTGGGGAGGGGACGGAGCACCGGCGGAAGCGGCGGGCGCGCGGCGTGGTGGTGGCAGAGATGCGGTCGGCCGGGAGCAACGGGCGCGGAGTGGCGGCAGAGGTGACGCGGGCAGGTGAGGCTGCGACGGGCGCACGGCGTGGTGGCAGAGGCGCTGTCGGCGGGTGAAGAAGAAGACAGGAGGGAGGTGGCTCGGGTGTGAGGGAGGCCAAGGGGAGTTGGGCCGAAAGAGAGGGTGGGCTGGGCCGGCCAGGTGAAAGGGGGAAGCCCAAGAGAGAGAAACAAATTTGAGAAGAGGCCCAAATTTGAAAAGGATGATTTCAAATCGAATTTTGAATTCGGGAATCACAAGGAGGTCCAAAACACTAATTTGAACTTAGCTAAAAGCTTAGGGGTTTTTGAGAATATAAGGTAATTTGAAATAGGGAT
Organism: Ampelocalamus luodianensis; assembly: GCA_036346255.1. Classification (NCBI taxonomy): domain Eukaryota; kingdom Viridiplantae; phylum Streptophyta; class Magnoliopsida; order Poales; family Poaceae; genus Ampelocalamus; species Ampelocalamus luodianensis. The sequence continues at coordinate 50,356,924 of CM070629.1, read as the reverse complement.
TAAAACCCAAAGCCAAATGAAATTACTATTCACCGTTTTTCGAAAACGGGATGTTACATTCGAAGACGTCGATGACGCCGTTTCCCGCTCCCTTTGGCCTTCCTCTTCACCTTGAGCTCCTCTCCTTCTTTTTCTTCTTCTCTGTGGGTTGAATTACATTGTCCCTATCCTTTTCCTTCTCACATGGAACTATTTGGCCATTGCCTGATGGTTGAATTACATTTTCATGATGCTGGAATTACATTTATGGCTGCACAAAACTATATTGTATTAATATTTTCATGAAATCCCAGATGAGTGCTTGTTTGTCATATTAAATGTGTTGCCTTCACTGCAGTTTATTAGTATGGCAAAATGCCTTCATGAAATCCACACAATTGTGCTGCCTTGTACGCATGCCGTGCTACAGAATGAAATCTATGTTCTTAAGAATAAATATGCAGTATGAGTGATACACTCTGGAAACAGTATTTAGCACTCAAACTGCAGGCATACAACTAATAAGAATTGATTCAGTTAAATATCTCCAATTGATTGATTGACTAATGATGTTAATTATATATCCTGGTAACGTTTTCTACTTGGGTTTAGCTCTTGAAAACCATCTATGAGTTCACAAGTAGGGTTTACTTCTTAGAAATGAAGTTGCAGCATGAGATACACACTATTTAATGGAATTATCAACAAACATGTAGGCACTCAAACATAGGACTAATTCAGCTAATAGAGGAAATTGCGGAAGCCGCAACAAAGGTTGCTCTGCTTGTTTATTCCATACTCTCTTACGGATATTTATATCCCTTCAATCTAGATCCTATTCTTATGGAAATAGGAGTCAAACATAGGACTAATTCAGCTAATACTTCGTAATTGCTTGCCTATCCATCCATAATTCTATAGTTCTTTATATCATATATTGCCTGTGCATGCTTATTGGTGATGGATGAAGGGTCTTTAATTAGTTTTACTCCTAACCTACACATGAATCATGCTAGTTTTAGCTGCAGAATTAGAGACATGGACTTGATCTTGATTACTCACTTCTGTTGATCTGCATCTAGTTCTACACATGGAATTACTTTTTGGAATCAAGATCTGGTGTTAGTACTCTCAGTAATTGGGAAAATCTAGCTATATTCAAGTGGTTTACTTGTCTATTCAACTTCTACCAAAACAAATAATATGAAATGTTGCTTTTTTTCTAGGATGATTACTCTGCAGCTGCCAAAGCTCAACATCCAGATGGTGCTGTAGCAGGTTACATTGCTGTGAGAACAACTGCTATGGCCAACAACTCTGTAGTGGCTAAAATGGCAAGGCTGGTTGAAGAAGCACAAAACAGTAGATCCAATACACGGAGGCTGATCGATACATGCGCCAAGTACTACACACCTGGATAGAGGAGACTTGGCCTGCAGCAAAAATTTAGACATTGAAAAGTTGGATCAGGTGGTTTTCGTACTGTTAACTTTTATTGCACCTGCAGCTGTTGTTTTCATGGCTATAGCAGTAGCAGTGATCCCTATAGTAGTGAGAGCACACAACCTCAAACACTGGTTTCAATTGGCCCTAGTCCTTCTAGTGAGCGCTTGTCCATGTGCTCTAGTGCTGTCGACACCAGTTGCCACCTTCTGCGCGTTACTAAGGGCCGCGAGGACAGCGCTCCTCATCAAAGGAGGAGATGTCCTAGAATCCTTGGCGAGTATCAAGGTTGCTGCTTTTGACAAAACTGGTACAATTACTAGAGGAGAGTTTTGTGTCGAGGAGTTCCAGGTAGTTTGCGAACATGTTCCAAGGCAACAACTTCTTTACTGGTGGGTGCTATTTATCTCTAGATGTCGCACTGCACAAACTTCTTCACTGGCACTACGTACTTGTATTTTTCTTCTGGTATACATGTATTTGATGTTATGGCTATTACAGGGTCTCAAGCATTGGAAGCAGATCAAGCCACCCAATGGCATCTGTCCTTGCTGATTATGCACAATCAAATTCTGCGGAACCAAAATCAGAGAATGTTACTGAATTTCAAATCTATCCTGGTGAGGGGATTTACGGTGATTGGGAACAAAAGAATTTTGTCAAGGGCTTCATGTGAAACAGGTTGGTAAAAATGTGAACCCAGATTTCCAAAATATGTCAGAATATTGTTGATATTATGTTGCTAGTTACCATTGAACTTACTGTCAAATAAGAAACAGATCCTCCATTTCATGCATGAAGTCACTTTTACAGTAAATAGGAAATGGTTCTGCAGTCTGCTTCAGAAATATTAATTAACAGTAGACATTTTGAAAGGATGTTTTGATTCATTGTTTTTTCGCTTAACCAAAGCACGATTTCTATTGAAAATTTGATAATCATGTGCATTTTTTTTTTATGTTATAGTTCCAGACATAAAAGATATGAAAGGAGTTACCATTGGCTACGTGAGCTACAACAAGGAATTGGTCGGAGTATTTACTCTCTCGGATTCCTGCCGAACTGGATCAGCTGAAGCATCAAAGAGTTGAGATCACTCGGCATCAAGTCAATGATGTTTAGTGGCGATAGTGCTGCCGCTGCCACATACAATAGTGTCTTTGGTGTGTATTACAATGTTGTTTTCTGCAAGTGAACCTCATAAATGGTATAGGGTTTGAAATGATGCTAATTTAAGCTTGAACTTCTTATTTTTTGTGTGGATTAATGCACTGATGTGTATTGTGGATTATATGATGTATGGATGTGTATTGTGGATTATATGATGCATGGATGTGTATGAATCAAATATTAGTTTGTGTATATGTGATCAACAAATTGACAATTTCTGCTAACATTAGCTGCCAGAATTATAATTTTGCTGACAGCACGAAGTCATTTTGGTGACGGTAATGACACTTAGGAAAAAACAATTTGCTGATAGGCAAAAACCGTCAGGTTTAATTTGCTTGACGGTAATGGTCCCGCCAGCCAAACTTGATAACTAACGGAAAAAAAAAACCCGTCAAGTCTATTTTTGTTGATGGTGATTACCTATCAGCAAAATTGCTTTTATGGACGGGAAAAAAACCGTCAGGTTGATTTTTGTTGACGGTGAATACCCGTCAACAAAATTCTTTTTATGGATGGTTCATAAAACCGTCAGCAAAATAACAAAAACGGTCAGGAATAATTTTCTTGGCGGTGAACCGTCAGACAAATTGAATTTTCCCGACCACTTAGACCTGAGGGGATTTGCCTGACGGTTACGCGTCAGAAAAAGTAAATCTGACGGTTTTTTATATTTTGCTGACGGTTTTAAACCGTGGGGAAATATCCGTTTTGTAGCGGTGGTAGTAGTACATAGCTAGCTAGACAAGATGATATGAAGCCGGCTGGACCATCACCCAGCGACACCTAAATATAAGCTGTACTAAACTTTTGGTATATAAAAAAAATGGTATACAGCTATACCCATGTTATGTCCAAAGTTGAGCATACTTCGTTTAGTTCCTCTACAGGAGTCAATTCCTTTAAGGGAGTATATTCCTCTACAGGAGTTAGAAGCTCATCAAACATACACATAATTCCTCTTGTAATAATCCCTATACAGGAGTAAAAAAAAAGAAATTTTATGTTACATTCTACTTGTGATATATGATAGTAGTGTAAATCAAATATGACTATTGATTTGTTAAAGGTATAATAGACTTTTCTTTTTATCTATAATTTTTTCGTAATGGTACAATGAACTTTTTCAACTAGGCTTGAAAATATGACTATTGTGCCATATGATCCTCATATGGACAATTACAATTCTACCCCTCTCGAAATTCTACTATTTATACTACCAGGTGTAGTATAACTAAATCTTAACTAATCTGAACCATTGGATCAAAAAGAATGGACTGTCCGTATTAAATTGAGTGCACCATAGAAAACCTAAAAAAACCTTTGAATTCGAAATATACTAGCATATATGCGGTAGTAGAAGTGAGACATGACAGGAACCCTCGGCACTTGCCGCTGTAAACTGAAAGGAAGGCAAATAGAAGCTGTCGCCGCGACTTCCCCTTTGCCTTAGCTGTCGGACCCGGATTTTCTCAATCTAGAATCCTCTGTGAAAACACTGTGTTATTCCCTGGATCGGTAGATAGCACTCACAGATACATCACTGAATCACTTCATATATAGCGTAAAACTATACCATTCATTATTTAACACTTCAGAGTTTTACATAGACCGCGTCAGGTCACGTTTACAATAAGGGCCGAACAAGCCAATACTGATTACATTACAAAAGCGGAAGCGACAACAGAAGCAAAGGGGTAAGAGCACATCTCTCCACAGGCAAGCGACTGGGGAAACCCGTATACGTTTGATATTACCTGAAAACTCAGATAATATAGGATGCACGCAAGCATCGACGGAGTCAGCTGGACTGTGGCGAGACTAGAACAGCTAAAGACTACACTACGCTTCATCCTCTCCTGGGCCTCCAACTTCTGGATCCTTGTAGTAGTCGTAATCTCCAGGATTTCCTACTTCTGAGGGTTTTGGGGGAGAGAGCGAGGATGAGCACAACTTCTGTGCTCGTGAGCCAACACACACATGCAATAATATACATGCAAGGCTAAACAAGGATGGTCCGGGTTCTTTTATTTGCTAAAGCAATGTTTTCAATTATCATAGTTACAAATTCCTATCACTTAGCATTTTAACCAAATTGCATTTTGGTAAAGAGAGTAATTGTGCAATATTAAATAACAGCAGAGGTTCCCTCCATCGAAAACTCAACCTAATGCTTATTTGACTGGGTCTAACCCCATTATTAACATAACTGAGTCTGAAAACTCAGGCAAAATCCAATCTCAGGGCTAGGTGAGCCCACCACAATTTTCATACCACCCACAAAGGTTTTTGAAATAGAACTAACTCAAGTTAGGTTCCCATGTCCGCCTTTGACCGTAGGCACGGCTGTTTAAACAGTTTATAACTCTGCAGAGATTGTACACTTTACCCACAAGAGACAATTAACTCGTTGCCCTACATGATTCCTTGGTCATGTAGTCGAGAGGTCGTCACAATGACCTTTCTAAATATCTTGCCCTTCTAGTCATCTCACCTATATGGGGTTGCACCCATATGTTCGTGCGGGATGTTCACCTCCGCTGCTGGTGTAGTTGGATTGGACTACCCACAGAGGCAGGTGACTTCACCCTTGCCTTGATGTCCCATTCAAGCCGTATTTTTTGTGGGCTTGCACGTTCCCAAACCACCAGTGAGATGCATTACGGGTTTGATAAATTTACTAAATTAAGTTATAATTTTTGCAGACTTGTGGTTGTACTTGTTTTACACAGGAGGTCGTGGCAAGATTAAGTCCTTAGGGTTATCTGGGCGGTTCTTCCACATACTATCCACAAAATAATATTTTTTGGGCTACATTAGCATCCATTGTTATACCATCCACCTCTCCATCCACCTAGATAGTAACAACAAGTTATTAGGGTTTTGAGGAGTAAAACTAAATTACCACATCTATCTCAGTCATGGACCACCAATGACTGCCCAAACTATTTTTATGTTTGACGAAATTATGATTGGGACATTTTAACGTCCCGATACTTAAGCAAGACTAACATATCACTTAAATACAACCTATAGCTAGTATTACTATATAGTTATTAGGGTGACAAGGATTAAGGGATTCAAGTTGTCAAGGATGGCATAATAGTTAATTAATCATCAAATGGGTATTTAACTACTTTAAGATTTAATATATATTTGTTTAAGGAATTAAAGCATGTAATTTGCTATTTTAAAAGAATATAATTTGCATAAAATGTAGGATCAATATGATCAAAGTATTGACTCACCTTGGGTGAAGGCAAGAGGGTCCTGATAGTCTTGTTCTTGATCAACTTGGAGATCGTTCGCGTCCCTGGATCCTTTTCGGACGAACGTACCGGAAAAAAGACACAACAAGAAAATAGAGCAAATAAATACAAAAGAACAACCAACGAACTCCAAATTGAACAAGACCTATGCCATTAGCAAGATCTTGATTTTACAAATTTTTAGAAACAAGTTCACAATGTTTGGAGTTACGATGAGGGAGGAAGGATTTTTGAAGTTTCTCCTTTGAGTTAAACCTTAAAAGAAAAACAAGAAAAAGAGGGAGAGAGAGAAAGCTAACAACGGGCCCACGGCGCAGTCTCACGGGTGCGTGGAAACACAGGTGGACCGAGTCCATGCTAGGTGCGCACGGGCGTGTGACCCAACCCATGGTCGGGCCCACGTGGCAGTCAAATAGGGGGGCAAGCCAAATGACAGTGGGCCATTTAACTCAAAACAATTCCCAAATCGATTGCATCTTCGGTTCTCTTCGGTTCATAGAGAGAAAAGGCAAAGGATGGCATGGGCGGCTCGGGACTTTGCCGGTGCTGGCGAGCAGCAGCGAGCGGCGTTCGGCAAAGTGGCGGAAGGGGGGCCCCACGGGGGTGGCGACCCTGCTGGCGATGGCGGCAGCACCGGAGAGGGGCGGGCGCGCGGGTGGTGGAGGCGTGCGGTAGTCCCGGCGGTTGGCGGCTCGGAGTAGAAGGCGGCACGCGCATAGGCTGTGCTCGAGGGAGAGGAAGCCGGCTGCGGAGTCGGGGGAGCTCGAGGTGACCTGAAAAGGTCCAACGACGGCGGCCCAGGGCGGATGAAGAGGGGCGGCGGCGGCTCGACTCAGTGGCGGGGAGGGAGCAAGGAGGAGGGAGGAGGGGGATGGAATCCTCATGTCGTGGGGCACCCGGTGACGCGGTCGGCCGGGGCGGCGGTTCACCGGTGTGGCGGCGAGGCGATGCGGCCAAGGGAGCTCGGGTGCGGCGTTTCTTCGGCTTGAGCTTACCAGAAGTGAAGCAAAGGCGGCGTGAGGGAAGCAAGGCGCACAGGGGAGCTTAAATAGGCTGCGGAGGAGGCTTCGGCGCCATAGGCGCACTGGCACGGCTCTGGCACACGCGTGCGCTGCGCGTGGCTTGGACCGACCACAGGACAGGCGTGGGGGCGCAGTAGAAGACTTTGGGCGCGCACGCTGACGCGGATGGACGCGGGAGCTCGGCTCGGACCGGTAGCTTCGGTGCGACGAGGACAGCGAGGACGCGGGTGCGCTGCTTGGACCGGGCAAGCAGGTGCGGCCGATGAGATAGGGCGAAGGCGGGGGCGAGGAAGTCGTGGCTGTCAGCGGAGCTCGCGGAGGTGGGGGCGGCGGCTCAGAGAGCATGCAGAGGAGGGTGGCGCTGCCAGGGAGCTCGTGGAGGTGGGGGTGGCAGAGGAGGCCGGTGGCAGGCGGTTTGTGCGGAGAGGACAAAGAGAGGGAGACGGCCTGGTGGGTTGAGGAAGATGACCAGAGGAGCTGCTGGCCAAGAAGGTGGCGTGGGGGTGATGGGCCAAGGGGATATTGGGCCGAGTGGGCCGAGAGATGGCAGGCCAGGCTGAGCCAGGAAGCAAGAAAGGAAAGGGGCCCAACAGAGAATGAGGCCCGAAGGCTGAAAAGAGAAATTTGAATACAAATTTGAATCCCGAAGTTGTGAAAAGGTTTGGACCACAAACCCGAGCTAGATAGAAACTAGAAGTTTTGAAATTACTTGCTAATTTGAAATATATTTTGAAAATAAAGTACCGAAAGTAATTACTATTCGCCGTTTTCGAGACGTTAGATTAGCTGTCGCCTATCAGATCAAAATCTCAACGTAGGTACAGAATCAATCAACTGCCCCGGAGGCTGGAGTACATCGGTACCACAGTGTTATTGCACTCGTACATGAGAATCTATCAGGCAAAAAGATATCGGCCTTTACTTGGCGATGCCAGAGGAAAGCAGCAGAGTATCAAAGTGCACATGACGTGACCAGCAGAGATTGAGAGAGAGACCAATAAATGAGCCGTCAGTCAGGCCAAGTGGTCTGCTGTCTGCAGGTGCTGCTAACTCAAGTTTACAACTGCAACCGCGAAGGCTTCTTCAATCCGTCCCGTCGTTTCTCCCTTGGCTAAGACTGACTGCGAGCGGAACGGAGCGACGTTTATGCGGGTTGAGACAAGCGCCGCGCCTGCCTCGCGGCAGCAGTCAGTACTGCACTGCACTAGGCAAAGAGATCGATATCCTGGCCAGCCCTCGCCGGTTGCATTCACGCTACTAACTTGGGACCTGACCGCGCCAGTCTTCTCACCTAAATCCAAGGAGCGGCGAGTACCTCGTGGCCCACCCGATCTAGCGGCCTTTAAGTTTAAGACGAGCCTCGCCTTGCCGCACGTACGTGCTGACAAAATCGTCGGCATGCGGGTCCCACCAACAGGTGTAATTCAATTCATCATCGGTAGGAAAAAAAATCTTCGTCGGCCCCCCGGAGGCCTCCGGGTCAGAGACGGAGCACGGTGCTGCCGAGCGGGGCTGTTTGACGGTGTGAAGTGCACGGTGCCACCGGGCTATCAAGGAGCGAGATGGGGAGCCGCCACACGAAGGGGCAATCGTGGGAGCCATAGACACGGACGACACTCTCCTGCTTAGCCTGGGCGGAGGCCAAGACGGAAGGGGATCTTGCGAGGGACCGTGTAGCGGCGGTGGCGGTGGCGGTCGTGGTTGAGGTAGAGTGGTGGAGAAGCGGGGATCCTGACGACGTCGGGTAGTGGCAGAGAATGTGGGGTGGGGGAGGAACAACGCATCGCGAAGGAGCTGACGTAGTCAGCAACAAATCTTCAGGAGTGGTCAGCAACAAAGGAAGAAGTGGGCGAAGAAGAATTTTGAGTTAGGGTGCTTTGAGATTGATGATACCTAGGTTGCAAAATCAGAGACAGGGACCTTCAACTATGGAACTTTACGTTCTACCCCAAAGAATTTTTTTCCTCATTGACAAGGATTAAAGTCTTACAGACTTATTACAGATTTGTTATTTTTAAATCGTCTGAAATTTTCTTAAGTTTAAGTCAATTATTGTGATCATTGGATTTGTGTAGAGATTGATGCATCATATGATTGAATATTGATCCAATAGATAAAATATATGACTTATGCTTAATAAAATTTCAATCACCTTACGAATAGACAATCCCTACTTATTATAACTTGGTAGTGGCATAGTTGGAATTTACAAAAGTTAGAGGGTAGGAGGAGAATAGATCAATTATCTTCGGATTAGTTGGAAAATTATACTCTTAACCTTTGAACTCTTCCCAGTGTTCATCGAAGGGAGGTTGATAGAGACAAGTTGCAACTCTTCAAGCGTTCAAGAACTTCCCCAACTACTACCAGCAGATGAAGAACAAGTAAAAAAATATTACTTCCATTAAAAAACTAAAAGTTATTTATTGGCCCTTAACAAAAACTAATGTGTTTACTTTGTGTTTTGTGCTAAGTTTTACTAGTACAAAAGCAGCAAAACACTCCTCAAAATATATTTGGACGGATCGATCCCGCTTTAAAAAAGCTGCACGGCACAATATATCACCCACATAGGCATAAATAACTGAGTAACAACGACCCAGTGCAGTCGGCCACTATCGTACAAGATCTACTGGAATCAATTCGCGGCATGTACCTGAATAGGGAAGAGGAGACTGTTTGAAACCAGAAAGACCATTAAGATCAGTTTAAGCACATGCAAACAGTGCCGCACGTTTTGGCGTCGGCCGAGGATAGCTCCACTTTAATTGGCAAAAACATTGCAACTCTGCCGAGGCTTGCAGGTAGGTAGGGGTGTAAACGGCCGAGCTCGAGTGAGCCCAGCCTGCAAGCTCGTGCTCGAGACAAGCTCAAGCGAGCCTAAGTTGAGGTTTGAGCTCGGGCCTAGGCTCGAGCTCTGCTCAAGAAACACTTGGTAACTACACTTAAACATATTACCTTCTACAAAATATTTGCCAAAGCTCGAGTAAGCTCGAACTCGACTCAAAAAAGCTCGGCAACTATACTTTAACATATCCACTACAAAAAGTTCGGCAACTAGACTTTAACATTAGAATTAACGTGTGGAGAAGGGGAGATTGGGAAGGGGTAAGTCGAGTCTTAAACAAACAATATTCGAGCTCGAGCTCGTTCGGCTCGTGAGCTTGGGTCCAATCTCGAGCTCGTTTGTAACATCCTAAAGTTTTGTTGTCAAAAATAAAATTTATTAATTTTCTGAGTTTTAAAAGAATTTTCTTGCTTTTCTTGAATTTTTTAGATTTTAAAAGTCAAAAAGTAAATTTATTGAGTTTCCTGGGTTTATTTTGGATTTAAAGTTCAAAAGAAAATTTTAATTAATTTCTTGAATTTTCTGAGTTTAAAAATGCTTTTCCTATTTTTTTTAGAAATTTAAAATTATTTATGCACAAAAATAAAAGCCAACTTTATGTTGTAAATAATTTTATTAAGTTCAAAATGATTCAAGCAATTTCTGTGAATTGAACTAGAATTTTTTAACTCTGTTTGCTATTTTCTAAAATCCTAATTAATTTATTGTCATTTCTGAAATTCAAAAACTATTTAAAAATCCATTTTTAGATTTTTGGGCCGAAAGCCTTCCTCCCATCCCATTCCTCCCTTCACTCGACCCGCTCCGCGCCGGCCCAGATCAGCCCACCCGGCTTCTCTTTCCTCTCTCATCTTCTCTCACCGCCGGACGGGGCCTACTCGGCAGCCTCTCCTCCCTCTTTCTCTTTCCGTCGCGGGACCCACTTGTCAGGCCTTCCTCCCTCCTATCCTTCTTCTTCACGAAGCCTACGCGCGTCCATGCCCGCGCCATGCCCTGCCAGCACTTGCTCCCGCGTGCGCCCTGCGCTACCACCCTCATCCTGTCAACGTCACCAGCACCTCGTGCCAATGCCGCTGCGCCCGCATCCCGTCATCGTCACCCGCGCCATGCCACGCCCACTCCACCTGGCGCTCTAGTCGCCGCATCTCCCAGTCGCCCCCATGCCGCCTTGCTTCCCTCCACGCCTATAAGAGTCGGCTGCGCAACACCCTCTGTAACATCCCAATTTCAGACTTGTGTTTCAAATGTAAGAAAATGAGTAGAAATTAAAAAAATTTCTTACATCATGTATTTCCTGTGTGTACTAAACAATTATTGTACAAGAGCCAGGGATATACAAAGTCACAAGTCTTTGATCCAAATCTTGATCTTTCAAAAATAATCTTGTCCAACCCTTTTGATCATCTCCTGGAAATATTTTTCCTATGTTCTTGGGATGGTATGTGGCCCCTCTGAAAAATTCCACAATTTTTAGAAATTGTTTGAATACTTTTAGAGGGTAGTCAAACCTGCTTGACTCTCAGTCAAACCTTGAACCAGTACCTTGTAGAATTTTTGGAGAAAAATGCAATATATAAAAACCTCTGAAAATTTTACATAAGGTCAATGTCTAAGTCAGCAAGCTCCTGTAAAAATTTCAGAATTTTTGGAGTTAAATTGCTACCTCTAATAAATCCTCAAAAGCCTCTGTCTTTTTTTAAAAAAAATCTAAAACCTGGTTCACTGTTCCTTGGGTTTGAGTCGGACTCGGGCTCGAGCCAGTGGACTTGGCCGAACCAACTAATCGCACCTGGTTCCCTTCATAGCGCGATTGATATCACCGTTGATTTAAATCGCCGCCCTCGTTCGCGTGAGCATTCGGACCGTGCGGTTGCACTATTCAATTGGGACCGTTGGATCTCAATCCAACCGTCCAGATTTCCGAAAACAATCGGACTGTCCGGCGGACCGAGTTAAATCGCAGCCGTCCATCTCTAATCCAACGGTCGTGGCTTGTTTTCTCTGCTCTTCTTCCTCCTTGGGTTAGCCATGCGGCGCATGCAGGCAATGGCAGAAAGAGAGAGAGAGGGCAGCTTCGCACTGTCTTGTCAAGCTTGCTCTCGTCAACGTCTCTCTGCGGGGCATTAAATGCGTATCAAGCTTTCTTCTCCATTGTCACCGTGCTCACTTGCTCCCATCATTTCTTGGTCCATGGCCGTAGCATGAACCGAGCCCACCATGGACTCATGTTCTTGCTCGAAACCCTAACCCTTCCCTATATATTGCCCCTCTAGGTCCTCCTGGTGTTCCTTTACACCACACCTAGCTCCTCTCTGTGTTTGAGCTGAAACCATCTCAAATCCTCAAACCACCATTTTTGACCCGAGAGCTCCAATGGCGGTCTTGGTGTCCAGTGGTTCATCTTCAATCTTTCTTGTACCCTTTTTAGCTCCTCAACTTCCTTTACATTTCCCCTAACTTGATTTTGGGTTGCATTCACAGGAATCACTCAATTTTAAGTTTGGAGATTTTCGGCTGACTTCACCCCTTTTCTTCTCCAACTCCGGTAAGTGGTTCTTTTTGCAATTACTTACTTGTGGAGCTTATGGGAACCTTAATGAAGCTATTTTGATTACCCATTGGTGTTCATTTTGCTCAGGTTGTCATTTGCCACTTTATCTTCATCGGCTCCGGTGGACTTCATCGTGTTCAAGTCACCACCGGCCATCTTTGAAGCCCCTCTCGGTTAAGGTAGCCTCTTAGTAGTCCCTAGAAGTCGTGGCACTCGCTTCCTTGGACCGCAGCGGAGCATTTTGCTATTTTCATGTTTTGCCGAAATGACCTCCTTCTATGTTTTCCGGCTCGCCGGCGTTCCAGACCTCCACCGCCGGCGAGGTCACCACCATTAGGTTCGCAACACTATTGCGAACCCATTTTGGTATTTGGTTACGCGCACATCGGGTCGCGGCGACAAGCCGTGGTAGCCACTCGGGTTTTGTCAGCTGGGAGCGCCCGTTTTCGTCAAATTATTAGGACACGTTTAATGCTTAATTATTGCCAATCATTAGAAGTATTAATTGTGTCTTAATCTAGCCAAATGTCTCACTGACATGTGGGCCCAACCCCCCTGTAATCACCCACTGGCGTTAATCAGTGCGTTTAGGCATCATTAATGTTTAATCTTAGGTTAATTAAATGTCGACATTTATTAGTCGTCGGGATAACCCCGTACCCTTGCGCCAGTGGGCCCATAAGCTTAGCGCACCAAAACCGAAGTCATTAGGGCTGATTTTGGGTTTATTTATTGCTAATCATTGTTAGCAATAAATGTGTCCAAAATTACCTTTTTGGGTCACTGACGTGTGGGCCCTCAGTCCTTAAATCACCTCTGTACAAAATCTTTATGACACATTAATTGCTAATCATCACTAATCATTGGTCATTAGTAATTAATTATCTGTCCTAAAACCTCCTAGTATCTCGCCATGTGGACCCGTGCACCGTGCGCACGTGTGTTAAAGCTGCGTGTGTGGCTCATGATCATCGACATGCGCCCCACGTGTCGGACTCAGCATTGCACTTCGATCTTGGACCACCGTCCATTTTGCGATCTGCGGCCCGATTTAGTATGCGTTCGGGCCCATCCGGTTCCCTAAATCATTCAGGCCGTCCATCCGCTAGATCTGCGGTCCTGATCGTGTATGCAATCGGACCTTCCGGACGAGGCGTGATTCGAGCCGCTCATCTTTAGATCTGCGGTCGTGGTTGTCCAAGGCAACCGTATCGTCCGGCTGCATCCTTCTCGTGAGCCGTTGGATCTTGATCCAACGGTGGGCTCTTTAGGGATCGCGCGCGCGCTGTTTCCGTGCGTGTGGCTCGTTGGATTTCGCATCAACGCCCACGAGCGCCCACGCCGCTTATTTCCATTTGAGTTGGATTTCATTTCTGAAAGTATTTATTTATCAACTAAAAATTGTATCAGAACTTTAGAAATTCATAACTAAATCATTTTAACTCCTTTTTAGATGTTTCCAGCTGTAATAAATTTTTATGCCTCTGTAGTTTAATATAAAAATGTAATTGAGCATGTTCCTGTCACAGAAAATTGTGTGACTCAAATAGCTTGTTTTCTGCCAATTTTGAATATCCCAAAAATAGAATTAAACTTGTAAAATGCATATCTTTTTCTGTACAACTCCAAAATGTGCAAAATCAATTTTGTTAAATTCCTCTGTTAGTGTACTTTAATATGAAATAGGTTTTGAGCATGTTTATGATTCTGGAAAATGTAATGTGCTAGGCTTACAACTTAGAAAAATCATAAGTAAATCATTATAGCTCCAAATTTAGTAAGCTCAACTTTGCTGTTATTAGGATGTCATAATATACCTGCTATAAAAATTTCAGAGTTTAGTTCATTCTAGAAAATTTCGCCATGAACAGTACCGATAATTAATTTAGTTGATTTATAGGCTGAGAGAACTTAGTTTAGCCATAACTTTTTCATGCTAAGTACAAATGAAGTGTTTCTTGTTTCTTAAATTGTCTAAAATCAACCTCTAGCTGCTGTAGAAATTTCATGGGATTTGGATGTTCTTTGCTGTTGAGTTCCTTTCGGTGTTCTTCGTTCTTATTGGTTTTTATCGCCTTTTCACGTTAGGTTCGAAGAATTAATTGAACCTGAGCACTCCCCTCTGCAGCAAGACCAATTCCATCAAGGCAAGCAATTTGATCATGTTAATCCCAATATTTTAAGTATTTATGTTGATTACAAATTCTATGTATGCATTGCTACTTTGTGTTAAACTATTGTCGTTAGTTGACCTAGTAGATGCATTTCCTTAGCAAATGATTATCCTCTAGTACCATGAACCTAGGTATTGCTGTGATTTAGAGTTCGTGGATGAGCTCTTGTCACTTAGTAGTTTGCGAATTAATTACTTAGCCATGCTTAGCTTCCGGTAGAAATGGGCGGTTATCGACTTGTCGATAACCTTGATCACATAAAACTTATTATGATTTATGATTTCAGCCTTGTGCCATGACTACTTATGAAAACTAAAACTGAAAACAAAATGATTTAGACTTGGGCACAATGGTATGATTGGTGTGCTTTTGGGTGTGACTGGAATGGTGCTCGGGTCATTAAGGACCGAGTTACTTGCGCCACCGTACTGAGCATTTTGCGTGCTAACCACACTAGAGGGTATGGGACCTCTCTTGACTTAGTACTTTGGCGTGTATTGGCTTCGGGTCACAGGAGGTCGCAGGAGGGATGGTGTTGGGAGCATTGTAGTGTCCGAAAGACTTCACCCGTGATGGGATTTGTTGTCTTTCGGCTTGCAATGTAAGCGTATGGTGTTTCTACCCATACGAGCGGCTCGTGGTTGATACACAATATTGGAAAAAGTCTCGTAGGACTTAACCGTACCAGCATACCTTCGGAAGTGTGCTTTGTGGCTTAAAGGCGGTCTGAAGTGTGGGTACATTGGTACACCCCTGCAGGGTTAAAACTATTCGAATAGCCTCGTCCTAGGTGATGGACACGCTCGGATACGCCCCGTGAGAACTAGACTACAACCTTTTAAACTAAAACTTGATGGGTGGCACGAATCTGGGATTCGTGCTATGTTGTGGTGGCTATTGGGATAGTCACTTCCAGGTGGTTACTTGTATGTATTATTTAATTCACTGTTATATTCAACATCAAAACAGATTTACAAACTTGCTTTTAAATGTATTACATTATTGCAAATAAAGTTGGCTTTGTGCAAAATGAGACATATAACCTCCACTTAAATGAGCCTGCATGTAGCATATGAATAGGCCTGCTATTCTACACGTCAGTCTTGCGAGTACCTTTGTGTACTCAGTTATCTTGCTTAAATGTAATTGTTGCAGAAGAAGAAGGTGAGCTTGAGGGCCTCACTACGTGAGTTGTCTTTGTGGTAGCTATGCAGGCGTCTAGCTTGCGGCCGTCGGTTGCCTTGTGGGTGGTGTGGCTAACCGGTCGACTTTTGTTCTAGCCATCTTATGGCACCTTTTGCTTCCGCTGTCATTCTTGTTTATTGTTCTATTTGGCCGGTCGGCTCTTTTGTAATAACTTTACTTTATGTATGTCGTTGTTGAACTTAGTGATGTATGGAAATGATGTGTAATTTTGTGATGATGTGCATATGCTGCAATTCTGGGAAGCATATGTCCATCGAGGCTTAGAATGTTTAATTAGTAACGCTAAAACCATTTGGAGGTTAAGTGTTACTAGTTAAATATTTCGGGTCCTCACACCCTCCTTCTTCCCTTTCCTCCTCCCCCTTCCTTTTCCTCAACCCCCCGGAGGCTGGAGTACATCGCTACCACAGTGTTATTGCCGCTGGCTACGGTGCACCTGTACATGAGAATCTATCAGGCAAAATAACCTCGGCCTTGGCGATCCCAGAGGAAAGCAGCAGAGTATCAAAGTGCACATGACATGACCAGCAGAGAGAGAGAGCAATAAATGAGCCATCAGGCAGGCCAAGTGGTCTGCTATTGTAACACCCCAACCCAACATGAGCCTGGAATGCTACCAATGAAACATTAATAAAAACTAATCTAGGACAATTTACTAAATTTCGACAGAACCACCTTGTATAGTTAACTATACAGAGGTTCCAACAGAAGTAAGATTATCAAAACTAAATCTTTCAACATCCAGTATCATCACTAAGCATTAAAAAAATGATAATCAGCTAGAACATGATCAAGGTTGTCCAAAATATGTTACTCATCATTATTACAAAAACTCGATGCATGAAGCATAACCATAGTCAATACTTAAGCAGTTTACTTATTTATTAATGGACATTCTAAAATTTTAATCGACTTTTGATGATGTTTGGCAGTGTGTGAATCCAACTCAGGTCTACTCCCTCCCATGCATGTCATTCTTGCAGAGATACCTAAAACACAACAAAAGCAAGAGTGAGCCTAAAGACTCAGCAAGTACAAAAAATGAAACATTAACTACACAATCACAGCATCAACATTCAATTCTAAAACTTTGCTCGGAAACATATCTCATGATGTATGAATGCAGATGTGCAATGCATCTTTTCTCCTTTTCACTCTTTTGCACATTACACCGGTAATACGGGTATGCAACCATCACTGCGTACCCATACATGTGCTCGCAAGCGCAGGGACCAATTGCCCAATGCTCCGCAAGTAAAGGGGACCTCAAGCCCACACTCTACAAGTGTGGGGACTATAAGCCCATCGTTTTCTTGATGGGGACCTCTTCTCAATGCCCACATTCCACGAATGTGGGGACCTCAAGCCCGTCATCTACATGACGGGGACCTCAAATATGCATTCCTGATCACAACATGATCAGGTCTTATGTATGCTCTCACAGTGCACATGAACAATTATAGTTTTACAATAATCATGAACAACTTCAACAACATACATTAATAACAATCATTTGTATCATAAACATTCATCATCTTTAACCAGCATATCACACTATCAATCAAAAACAGCTAATATATATATCAAATACTAGCATGTATCATAAGTATTAATCATCTTTATCCAGCATATCACACTATCAATCAAACACAGCTAATATATAACAAATACTAGCATGTATCATAAGTATTCATCATCTTTATCCAGCATATCACACTATCAATCAAACACAGCTAATATATAACAAATACTAGCATTCACTGCCAAACCATCCATAATTACTCTACCAAACAGAGTACTTGCCTTAACCGCATGAGAACGAAGGATATGAAGAGGGTGATGCCCCCGGGACCAGTCCCCCACCTAAATTCATTAAAAGCATACTAAGACAATAGTAATGGATCAAACAAACTATAAAAGCAAACACGAACTTGCAATAGTTCTTTTAACGCGAACCCAACTCCAATTCCTAAATGTTGTTCTGTCCCCTCTGTGGACAGTCATGTTAGAAAATTCATATCTTTTAGTACAGGAGTCCAAATGAGGTGTTCTTGGACTTCCTTGAAAGGCTATCAATTTCTCCAACTAAACCTAGTTGGTGGGCCTTCCTGATTCGGCCATATAATACACTTACCAAGCTAATTAACAGAATATCGATTTCACGTCAGGTTCTCTGGACAGTACACTAAAACTACCATAACTTTCAGTACGTTTGTCCACATTTCACGTTGTTGAGCTTACCTGAAAACTACAGCAATTATCTACAACTTTCGTTATACTGAGCTCCTCTAATTTGCCTTTTAACTGATCGCTCAAGTCAGATTACTAAAACCTGTCAGAATACCGACGGATTTGCAGAACAGTCACACTAATAAATTCATAACTTCTGCTACAGAGGTCCGAAGAATGCAATCTTGTACTTCATCGGAAGCTAGCGACGTCCTCTACAATTCTCTAGGAGACGTCCAGAACTGAATATGCCTGTATCTACAACAAAACATCGATCTAACACGAACTGTCCTGAGCAGGCCTGATTACCGACATTGCTACAACGATTAAAGGTGCATCTAATCGGGGGAAAACAGGGGTTACCCTTGACCAACCGATTGTTGGGCACGAATAGCACCCACCAGCGATCTCTCCCCACGAAGATGGTCTTCTCCTCTTCCTCTACCTCTTCCTCTTCCTCTATTCCTTCCCCTTCTTCTTCTTCCCAATGGCCGGCAGCAGGGAGGACGACGCCGAGGACATGAGGAGTAGTCATAGGCGAAGGTACTATAGCACGGCTACTGTAGCATGGCGGCTACTGTAGCACAGGTGGCTGGGGTTTAGTTCTCCCCCCTCCATTGCCTTCTAATGGGCTACTAGCCCACTTATGGGCCTTGGGCCACTGTGGCCGGATCCTCTCCTCTCGAATATGAATTGGCGGCCCATTCCTCTCCTAAAATTCTGAATTTTCTACCTTATTTCTCTTATTTCTCTCTCAATTTAGTTGTTCTCTCTCGAATATTCTTTTGAATACTTTTGGGGTATTACAGCTGACTTTGGAGTAAATTCTCCGGCGTTACCCATTCTGATGGACTTCATATGATGATTAGGGAAAATATTTCTACTGTTAATTATCTACGAGATTTAGCTTTGCAAAAGCGTGGTTTCTCGTAGAAATAAACATACATGCGACCATTCCGAGGAAGCATCAATGAGCACCATAAAATACCTAAATGACCCTTACAGGGGATGTATAGGACCGCAAATGTCTCCCTGGATACGGTCCAGGAATACAGGGACTTCATCCTTCGCTTTCAGAGCAAAAGGTCTAGTAATTAATTTCTCGGTAGCACATTTAGGGCACACAAAATCTTCCTGATTCGAAAAAATTATTACATCTGTATTATGTCCCTATGAATTATTAATTATATTTCTCATCATCCTAAGATCTAGGCGGCATAATCTATCATGCCAGAGATAGAAAAGTACAGAGCTTCTAAATTCGATTTCCAAGGCAGTATAGGCTGCAGATGCCTTAATATTAGTGTAGTATAGCCCAGTTTCATATGAAGGAAGACATTATAATGCCATTGTTCCACTTTCATCACACTTTTCAATGAGCAGGTATTGCTTACCATACTTTTCTTCAGTTTCTACGTGGAAACCATTAGTGCGAATATCCTTGAGAGTTCTAGTCGATTCTGGGTACAACAAGCTTTTTTCAATGACCAAAATTGTGCCCATTGGGAGTATAATTATGGCCCTTCCTGAACCTATTATGCAAGTATCGCTGCCTGCGATTGTCGTAAGACTACAAGTGTAACATCCCCATTTTGGCATGTGTTTCAAATGTAAGAAATTGAGGGTGAATTAAAACTTTTCCTACATCCTTGTGCTTTTGAACTTTTCTGAAATTCTTGTAAAAGAATTTTGGGGAATTCAAAATCAAAACCCTCCATTATCTAAAGTCAACAACCTCCTTAGTCAAATCTTGTGTCAAACCCTTGAAAATAATTTTCCTGGGTTCTAAGGTTGCTTGGTAACACCTCTGAATTATTTCATAATTTTTGGAAATTAATTGAAATATTTTAGAGGCAAGTCAAACCTTGGTCAAACCTTTGAAATAACCTTCTGGAATTTCTTGAGAAAATCCCAGTGCACAAAAATCTCTGGAAATTTTATGGAAGGTTAATCCTTAAGTCAGGAAGCTCCAGTTAAAATTTCATAAATTTTGGAGTTGATTTAATGCCTCAATTAAATCCCCAAAGTTTCAGTTCAAAAAAAAAATCAAACCCTAACTGGTTTTCACTGTTCCTCGGGTGCGAGCCAGACTCGGGCTCGAGTCACTTGACTCGACCGAGCCAACTAACTGCACCCGGCGCGGTCGAGCGGGCGCGCGCATCATCAGCCGTTAGATCTCCATCGAACGGCTCTCATTCGTGTAAGCATTCGGACAACTCCGGTTGCCATCTGATTCTCAGCCGTTGGATTCTGATCCAACCGTCGCGGGACCGTACCGGTTCGCTTCGGTCCTTTCAAAATGGCGATCGCATCGCGGCCGTGTAAACCCTATCCGACGGCCAACATCTGATAAGGTTGAGCTCAACCCACTTAAGTGTGTTGGACTCGAACCACTTTTGTTTCGCTTACAGGTGGGGCCACCTCGTCCCTGGTCATCTTCTTCGCGCACTGCGCGCGCGTCGCACTTGTGCGCCATGGCAGAGAGAGGTGACTTGTCACCTCCTTGAGCCCTTTAACGGCTAAATGTCGCCATGCATTAAATGCACACCGCTTCTCCCCAAAGTCGTCTCCTACCTGCTCCCGTCACTCACGGTGCCCATGGCAGGGGCATGAACCCAGTCCACCCGAGAGCTTGGGCTTAACCCTAGCTTGAGCTCCTTGAGCTATAAGTAGCTCCCTGGCTCCCCCTCGGTTCCCTTTCAAAACCCAGTAGTCTTGCCAAGCATCCTTGGTGCTTTGTGAGCTCAAAACACCAAAAGCACCTAAAACCGCCATTGTTGAGCTGGGAGCTCCCCGGTGCAAACCGTGCTCCAGTGGCGTTTCTTCCTCTCTTTTGTTTCAGTGTGTGCCTCCCACCTCCTGGAGCAAAACCCCTAACTTAATTGTAGTTGCTTTTCACAGGAGCAGCTCAATTTTGGGGAATTGTTCTTTTCGGCCGTGAGCACCCCCTTCTTCCTCATCACCGGTAAGAAGCTCTATTCTTCAATTCTTTACTCTGGGAACTTCTTTGAGCTTGATTGGAGCTAACCCGATGACGCGGTCGTGTTATCTTTGCTCAGAGCACCTTCTCCGAGTTGTCTTCTCCAAGTCCGGCAACCTTCTTCATCGCCGGCGCAACTCCATCCATCTCTGGACCTCCCCTACCCTCAAGTACCCTTCTAGTAGCCCTAGAAGCTTTGGCACCCGCTGGAATGGTTCGTTGCGAAGCTTTTGGTCATTTCGCATTTCGGCCGTTTTGGTCGCCGCCGCTCATCGTCGGCTAGCCGCCGTTCTGGGGCACTATCGCCGGTGTGAGTGGTACCAATGTGTGCGCATTGGTATTGCGGTCCCATTTTGGCCTTTAGCTCGCGCCGCCACGGCCGGAGTCGCCGGCGGCGAGCTCGGGACTGCGTCGGTCGTTTTGTCGGACGAAAACGGCAGTGCCGTAATGTCGTTCGGACACAGTAATGACGTTCATTAATGTTAATCATTGTTAATCATGGGTTAGTAATCATTAGCTGTCCTAAACCCACCTCCTTAGTCACTTGCATGTGGGCCCGCACGTTTTAATCACCCCGTGCGCTAACCCAAGTGTGCGTGGCCCACGGTCACTGACCTCTGGGCCCGCCATCTTCGAATCCCCTGTGCGCGTGCGTTTAAACCCCGCACGTGACTCAGCGTCGCTGACAGTGGGTCCCGCCTGTCAGTGGTCTCTGTTCAAATCGCGAACGGCCCAACCCGTTCCAGCCGTCCGATGCTTGATCAACGGCTGGGATTGCGAAGGCATTCGTTCGGTCCGAATGCCATCTCCATCTGGACCGTTGGATCTTGATCCAACGGTGAACCTCAGGGGGCGCTGTGTGTGTGTTGTGCGCGCCGTGCGCGTGGGCCGTCCGTTGCCGGATCAGCGGCCCAGATCAAGCCACGTCTTTTCTTTTAAGTTTCATTGTTTTCATTTTCCCGAGGGGTTTATCTGCAAACTGAAAAAGGTATTAAACTTCAAAAATGCATAACTAATTCATTTTAAATCCAATTAGGTGGATTCAAATTTTGTTAGCTTTAGTTTGAACTGTACTGTAATCTAAAAATGGATAGAAGTTTAGTTCGGCTCCAGAAAACAAATTTCAAGATTGGTTTAAAAATAGGTTCTAATTGTTATTCTAAAACTTGCAATTAACTTGTAAATTGCATAACTAATTCTCTGGGAATCATTTTTGAGTGAAACCAACTCTGTTGGCTTCCCCCAATAGTGAACTTGCTAGTAAAATTGGTTTTAGGTATGTTACTGTTTTTAGCAAGAGTTCACATGTAATTTAGTTTTGTTCATTTTCATGACTAGAAAAATCATAAGTAAATCATTTTAACTCCAAATGACCCAAAAATTTACATGTAACCTTATAATACCAGTAGCTAACTACCATAAAAATTTCAGCTTCAAAATCACTCTAGAAAATATTTTATGAACAGTACTAATTATGGCCAAAAACAGGTTTTTAGGGGATATCTTTTGCACCACAAATCCAAATTAGGTTTTTCCAGTTTCTAGGTCTAGGTTTATTCCTATTCTACCTTGTGTATAAATTTCGTCGCATTTGGATAGTTTTTGCTTGCTCTTTTGTTTAAGTGTTGCTCGGCTTATTGGTTGTTCTCGCTTCTTTTGCTTTTAGCTTAGGCCCGACATTTGCGGTAACCCCGAGAACGATCCTCCTTAGCAGTTTGAGCAACGACAAGCGAGCAAGCGCTTGATCATTTCCCATTGATCCCATTACTTTTAAAGTCTAATATTTTGTTTAACTTCTATGTATGCATTGCTAATTTGTTGTTAAATTGATTAGTTAATCCTTTAGTTGCATAATCTGTAGGTAAATGATTATCCTCTACTACCGAGCCTAGGTTATTTCTTCGTGATTAGAGTTCGTTGGATGAGCTCTTGTCACTTAGTAGATTCGGATAAATATTGTAGCCATGCCTAGTATCGGTAGTATTGGGCAATCATCGACTTAGTCGGTGATCTTGATCACACAAATGCTATTATTATTCCATTATGTCCAACCCTTGTGTTTTACCATTTTACAAATCAAAAACTGAGAACAAAACTATATCTTGACTTGGGCACAATGATATGTTGATGTGATCTGTTGGGGGTGTTGGAATGGTGCCTAAGTCCCCAAGGACCGAGTTACTTGTGTCACTAAGCCAAGCGCTTATTGCGTGCTAACCACACGAGGGGGATATGGAACCTCTCTTGACTAAGTACTTTGGAAGGTGTTAATTATGAGTGGTTGGTGGGTGTGTTCTGTGTGTGTGTGTTGTGGTGTTGGAGGAGCATTAGCGGGCCGGTTAGGGCTGTCTAATGTGTCCTTCTCCGTGGGTTCTGCTCTTAATTAGCATCGTTCATTGGAAAGCGTCTTGTTAGACTTAGCCATGCCCGCATACCAAAGGAAGTGTGCTAACCGTGGGTGGTGGAAAGGCGGTCTATCGTGTGGGTACATTGGTACACCTGCAGGTTAAAACTATTCGAATAGCCTCGCCCTAGGTTATGGACATGCTTGGTAAGGTCGTGCAAGAACTAGACTACAACCTTTTAAAAACTTAAACTTGACATGGGTGGTATGAAGGGTACTTCATGCTATTGTTGTGGTGACTATGGGTTAGTCACTTCTAGGTTGGTGTTGTTCTCTATCTATTGTTATTATTGTCTCTTTTATTTGAATAATAAAAGTTAATTGCAAACTTGCTTTGAATCATTACCTTATTGTAAATGAAAACTTGCTTTATCTGAAAATAAGTCGAGCCTCATCCACTTAAATAAAGCTTGCATGTAGTTAATTATAGTTCTGTTATCTCACACGTCAGTCTTGCAGTACAAAAACAATTTTTGTACTCATCCGCTTCTTAATATTAATTGTTGCAGAGGAAGAAGGTGAGCCCCAAGGGCCTCACTTTTGTGAGTTGTGTTGCGCGCCGTCAGGGACGATTAGCTTAGCGGTCCGGTTGGTTGCCTTGTGGGTAAAGGCACACCGATTGGCTTTTGTTTATAGCCATCTTATGGCCCTTTGCTTCATTGTGTATTTATCTATTTGTATGTGTTATTGGCAGTCGGCCTCTCTTTTGTAATAACTCTCTTTATATTATCTTTGTCTTTCAGTTGTTGCTTTAGTTTCGGCTCTATGTGTATGAATGGAATTGATGCATGATTTTGTAACAGGTGTGTATCTGCAGTGCAGGAAGTACACATATCTCGAGGCTTGGTTTATTTGATTTGTACTGTTAGGACCAAGTGGATGGTTAAACAGTACAAGCCGAATAAACCGGGGTCCTCACAACAAGCATGCTTGTTGATCGACTGAAAAAAATTCTATTTCTCTCAAGATGGTATTCGTTATGCCGTTATCTGCTAAGCACACTTCCTCCATAGGGCGCCACACGTGTTCTAATATAATATATTTTATTTATATATAGCAGAAAGCAAGCAACACATAAATAACATACTTCAGATATCATAACATAACTTGCTATTATAAAGACGGGAAAATAAGTCTTGCAGGACTCACTCATAAGAATTTAATGATTTGCTCTTCTAGAGCTTGCAACCGTTATTCAATAATTCAAAATTCTGCTTCAATTACAAACTGTAGGTTACTATAAAAATCCAAGTGCAATGCATGCACTAGATTGAATCGACGAAGTATTCAGGAACTTCTGCCTCAATCTGCTATATGGCGATCTTCTCCTCTTGGGCAACTACGGCTGTGGCCGCTGCGATGTCCAAAGGAGGGGTGATGGGGCCTATTACCGGGCTATCCACATTCATCAGTGCAACTAATGGATGTGAATCCTCTGTGCCTGCAATGGCGAGGTATGCCTCATGTTGTCATTTGCCCTTCTTAGACTGGAAAGCATCAATAACGTGCGACCCACGATCTTACCCTTCTTGCCCCTCTTTCGTGAGAGGTATCATCACCTTATAGCTGCAAGCATTGGCTTCACAGCCAATATCGCTATTAGGTGGTTGTGAGATGTAGTTCTTCCTTAGAACATCATCTTGAGCTTCCGCAACTTGCATGGTGTCAATTAATTTGGCGTACTCCATGTAGCCGTCTTGATGATAGTTGCGTGCAGATTGTACTACATTCGGGTAAAAGGTAGAGAGAGTATTCTCAATCTTCTACTTATCCGTGATTACATTACCACAGAATTAAAGATTAATACAAATTCTATATAAATTCTGGCCATGCTGGGTCAGTTCTTCGAACTCCTGGTTCGTGATGCTAGTCATTTTCATATTCATGCAAAAATTCATAAGATTATTGCTAGTAATCTGCACAAGATGGTTGCAAAATTCTCATAATGCTCTTTGAACTCCCTATTCATTATCTCATATTTTTCTATGCATTTTCATGATTTAAAAGCAATATAAACAATCACAGATAATGAAAAACAGTAAATACAGTAAAGAAATTGCATAGCAATAACAATAACAAAGTTAAACATGCTTCAAATGCAAAAACTGATTCAGAAATTGAATTCCTGAGTCCTTTTCTGCTAGAAAAAGTATTTTCAACAAATTCTGCAATTTTCAGGGGTTAACACGCAAAATTTCCGTACAGAGAAAAATTTGCGCGTAATTTTCAGAATTTCCAAGGCCCTTTTTGCAAAATTTCCTCATTCGCGCAGTTATCCTCATAATTTTCAGAATTCTGAGGGGTTTTTCTGCAAATTTCCCCTTTTTCGGTTTTCCTCCTTTTTTTTTCTTCATCCGGCCGGCCCCCCCTTTTTCCTTCTCTGGCACGAAATTAAATGGGCCGATTCATGGGCCATGTTCTCAAGACCCATTCGGTTACTCCCCAGCCCAAAACATTGGCCGCCCCATCAGGACCCAACTGTAGCCACTAAACCAGGTGCTAGGGTTTCCCCTAGCACTGTGCACTTCATGACGGTGGCGTCCATTGCACGCAGGCGCCTCTGGATCCGCGTGCGGGCGGAGGCGAGTGGGGCGCTAGAACCGCATGCGGGTGGTGGGGGCTGGGGCACCGGAGCCGCGTGCGGGTGGCGGCCGGCGCAGGAGAGCCGCTTGCGGGCGGCGACGACCGATGCGATGGGAGGCCGACGGCCATGTGGGGAGGTGGCTGAGCGGCAGGGTCGGCCAGAGAGGGCACGCGGCGCGAGGAGGCGCCTGTGCGACAATGTGAGAAGGTGGCCGCCGTGCGGGGCTACGCAGGTGGAGACGGGGTTGCGCCGGCGGTGGCCATGCGGGGCCACGGCGACTCCCCCTTGCTCCTACTTTCTTCCTCCTTTTTTCGGGTGGTGTGGCCGACGGTTGCATACCGGCGGATGCGCACGTGGGATGCCTGTGTGGCTTCTGGCAGCTAGAGCTTGGGGCGAAGGTGCGGGCGCGCGCAGAGCTTGCGCGCGTGAGCTCACGCCATAGGCGCGGGCGCACGCAGCCATGTGGGGCGTCGCGCGCGTGTCGGTCAATGGCGCGCCGCAGGCGGCGCCTCCCCCCTTTTTTCTTTCTTAGCTTCCTTCATTGGCGTGGCCGTGCGGCGGCTCTAGGCGGTGGAGGCCCCGGCTGCGGGCCGGCGGTAGTGGGGGAACCCATGCAGTGGGAGCGGCGCTGCGGGCGTCGGTGGCCAACGGCTTCAGACAATGTTTTTTTCATGCAATTACTGTTCATAACGTCGATTACTGTCACCACGGGGGGCGTGATTACTGTTCATCACGCATGTATTGTTCATCAGGATGTGATTACTGTTTATTGCATGTGCACTGTTCGTTAGGGCATGTGCACTATTCATCAGGGCATAATTACTGTTCAGCATGTGCGCACTATTCACTAGGCATGCGGTACTGTTTATCCAATGCGATTATCGTTCATGCAATTATCGATCTGCTTAGCCAACGACTTCATGTCGCCTCGCGGTAGATTAGAACAAACTTGCAATTTTCAATCTACGGTACAATCGACATCTACTCTTTCATGCAATCTACCGATCGAAATTGTGCCGCGACTTCAAGTCTGCTCGCGGTAGATTAGAGCGAGTTTGCACTGTACAAAACCAATCTAGAAAGCAAATTTGTAGAATTTAAAGCGATCTAGAAAGTACGATTCAATCTACGAGTGTCATTCATCGACAGTTACCTTTTCGATGTGAGAAGAGTCGATCGTGCTGATAACGTGTTTAGGAACCATTGCTGGCGAGTCCAGTCCGAGCGATTACCTCGTAGACAAACTCAGAATCGTAAGAACAATGCAAGAATACAAGAACATAATAATAGATTGAACACAAAGATGTAGGGGGACTTCTTGCTTCTCTTTATTCCTTCATGAATTGATCAACATTTACAATGACTAGTACCCCCTATTTACAGGCTACGACCCTCCTAGGATTTGGAATGAGGAGCCCACCTTAGGCCAGGACTCCCGGTCTTGGACCTGGTTTCTTAACAGTCAGTATTGCACTGCACTAGGCAAGAGATCGATATCCTGGCCGGCCTTCGCCGGTTGCATTCATGCTACTTACTTGGGATTCGACCGCACCAGTCTTCTCATCTAAATCCAAGGAGCGGCTGTTGGAAAGAATCTTGACAAAGTTTGTATCTGCATATTTACTTTGATCTTTTACATGTAGTGATCGTGTTGTATAGGTCTTTGCATGGTAGTAGTATGTGGCACAAGAAGAAGCGCATGGCAATACGTGTGATACATTGAGCCGGAGTGCATGCTGAGCCGTGAGATGCAGTCGGACGAAGGCGCCAATATCTGCAACGTGCAAAGGACAGCAGCATGAGTAGTCGTAGCTACAGTGGTCATAAAGGTATCAGAGCGATCGAAGCTCGATGGTCGTGAGAGTCTGAGCGATGAGAAGCTACTGCATGGTCGTAGAGCCGCAAGGTTGTAGCGCCAATGCGTGTGAGCTGAGTCAATAAGTTGGCTGAGTCTTTTGGATCGTGGAGAGGTTCCAGGAGGTCATGGCATGAGAATAGGTCCTAGTGGAGTTAGTGGGTACGTGGATTAGTGGGTGCAGGTCGTGTGACCTTAATTATCTGCATGAGGTTTATTTAAGCCGTGTAATTCTTGTTAAGTTTGAGATAAGTAGTTGAAGTAATAGAGATTGAGTGATTCAATCCCAAGAAGTTTCTTCTCTGTGAGTGCTTGTCTCCCTCTGTGTGTGTGTGTGTGTGTATCTAGAGAGACGAGAGAGGATTGTGTGATTCAATCCCAATCAGAGAGGATTGAGTGATTTAATCCCAACAATTGGTATCAGAGCATGAGTTCTCGGTTCGATATATGCCCAAGTACCTTCGCTTCAACAAGATGTCCACCATTGAGCTAACGGCGGCAACGACGGCACGATCGACGAGGGAGGGAGACGTTTCTCTCTAGTACTCAATGCTTACCTCCTCCAACTACTCCACCTAGGCGATCAAGATGGAGGCATGCTTGGAGGCGCAGGACATCTAGGCCGGAGGTGATCGAACCCGCGCCTGGAGTTGTCATGGAAAGGAGGAAGGACAAGATGGCATTTGCGTGTATCTTTTAGGCCATTCCCGAAGACATGCTCCACCAGGTTGCCAAGAAGAAGACAACCAAGGAGGCATGGGAGAGCCTGAAGACAAGGTATCTCAGCGCCGATCGAGTGAAGAAGGCGTGGGTGCAGACCTTGAAGAGATAATTCGAGGCCCCGCACATGAAGCAAAGTGACTCCATCGACGAGTTTGCTGGCAAGATCAGTGGGCTAGCGAGAAAGTTTAGTGGTCTTGGTGCCACCCTGGAGGATGCCACACTCGTGAAGAAATTGCTCGATGTGGTTCTTGACAAGTTTTTGTAGGTTGTTGCTGCAATTGAGCAATTCTCTGATGTGGATACCATGCCATTTGAGGAGGTGATTGGCCACCTCAAAGCATACGAGGAGCGGATCCGCAAGCGCGAGAACGGGGATGAGGAGCATCTGCTTCTCACCAAGGCCGAGTGGGAGACTCGGTCGTCGAAGCGAGAAGGCAAGGGCTCCGGTAGCACTAGCAGTGGTGGTGGTTGAAGAAAGTTCGACAAAACCAAGATGATGTGCTATAACTGCCAAGAGCTTGGTCACTTCGCATACGAGTGCCCTGAGAAAGGAAAGGAGGAGAAAGCGCTACTTTGTGAAGTTCAGAGTGATGATGAGTCAGCTCCTCTTCTGTGAAGACTCGTGAAGAGTGGTCAGTCAAGATTAGGGGGGAATGTTGGAAATAATCTTGACAAAGTTTGTATCTGCATATTTACTTTGATCTTTTGCATGTAGTGATCGTGTTGTATAGGTCTTTGCATGGTAGTAGTGTGTGGCACAAGAAGAAGCGCACGACAATATGTGTGATACGTTGAGCTGGAGTGCATGCTGAGCTGTGAGATGCGGTCGGACGAAGGCACCAATATCTACAACGTGCAAAGGACAGCAGCATGAGTAGTCGTAGCTACAGTGGTCGTAAAGGTACTGTAGCAGTCGAAGCTACAGTGGTCGTGAGAGTACTATAGCAGTCGAAGCTACAGTAGTCGAAGCGCCTGCAGTGGTCGTAAAGCTGCAGAGGTTGTAGCGCCCGAATGCAGCGGTAGCCTGAGTCAATAAGTTGGCCAAGTCTTTTGGATCATGGAGAGGTTCCAGGAGGTCGTGGCATGAGAATAGGTCCTAGTGGAGTTAGTGGGTACGTGGATTAGTGGGTGCAGGTCGTGTGACCTTAATTATCTGCATGAGGCTTATTTAAGCCATGTAATTCCTGTTAAGTTTGAGATAAGCAATTGAAGTAATAGAGATTGAGTGATTCAATCCCAAGAAGTTTCTTCTCTGTGAGTGCTTGTCTCCCTCTGTGTGTGTGTATCCAGAGAGACGAGAGAGGATTGTGTGATTCAATCCTAACCAAAGAGAGGATTGAGTGATTCAATCCCAACAGCGGCGAGTACCTCATGGCCCACCAGATCTGGTGGCCTTTAAGACGAGCCTCACCTTGCCGCACGTACGTGCTGACAAAATCGTCGGCATGCGGGTCCCACCAACAGGTGTAATTCAATTCATCATCGGTAGGGAAAAAAATCTCGTTGGCGGCCCCGGAGGCCTCTGGGTCAGAGGCCTCTGAGTCAGAGGCGAAGCACAGTGCAGCCGACCGGGGCCATTTGACGCCGTGAAGTGCACCGGTGCAGCCGCCTTGTCGAGGAGCGAGATGCGGGGCAACCATCGGCGCCGTAGACGCAGACAACACTCTCCTGCTCAGCCTCAGCGGAGACCGAGACGGAGGGGGTCTAGCGAGGGACCGTGTAGCAGCAGTCATGGTCGAGGTGGAGTGGTGGAGAGGTGGGGATCCTGGCGACATCGGGTGGTAGCAGAGAATGTGGGTGTAGGGGAGGAACAATGCATCGCGAAGGAGCTGACATAGGGGCCGTTTGGAATAGCTTCCACTTCTGGCTTTCGTTCGGAAAAGTTGGAAACTGTTCCAAATGGCCGCTTTTTAAGCCACTTCTATTCTCAACGCACGGAAGCCAGAAGCCGCTGCGGGGCAGCTTCCCGCGGCTTCCCACCACCTCGCTTCCATATTTACCCCTGGAGTTCACAATTATTTACCCGTAACTTGCCATCGCATAAAACCCCTCCACCCGGCCGAACCCTAACCCTAATCCCCTCTCCTCGCGCTGATGGTAATCCTATGTTTGATGTTTGTTTATCACTTGCCCTTGCCATTGTTTGATTACCATTGTTGAAAATGTTGGTTCATTCTGATGAACCGGTGATATTGTGATCTTATTTTGAATTGGCAAAATTTGTTGGGATATATTCTAATCTAGTAGAGTAGAAGAAATGGTCAATATGTTGAATTTAGTTTGATATCTTAGTAGTTACTGGTATTGCTTGAAGTTGCATTGTTAATTGGTCAGTATGTGATTGGGAACTGCATTTCAGTATAGTTCATGTCAAATGTCTGCTCCCCCTGTCATCGACTTTGTTTACAAATTCAATAATAAATGATGTTCTGAGATGTTATATGACAACTCTTTTATGCAGCGTATCTATGTATCATTGAAATGCCATTGTCTATTTTCTTAGTAGTAAGCACCCTCAATTTTTTTGTTGAAATGGTGAGGTATTTTTAGTATAGAAACTGTTGATCATCTTAATATAGCATTCCTTCGATATCAGTTTGAATCTGCTTGGTTTACTTTCAGTATTTAGTTTGATATTGTTACTGGATGTAGTGGCAATGATCTTGTTACTAGATGTAGTCAACCTTCTGTTCAATGTGTGGCAATGATCTTGTAGTTCACCTTCTGTTCTAATTTAGTAGTGTTGTAACATTATGGGATTATGGTTCCTTTGTTGAATTCGCTATGCTGAGCTAGTGTAGAATTCTCTATGTCTGAATTGCATGATGAATTTCTATTCGATAGTTTCCATCTGAGCATGTTTTGAATTCTCTATGCTGAGCATGTTTTGATTCTGCAAACTGAATGATAAATTTCCATCTAATAGTTTCCATCAATAGAATATGGAATATGGAATATGCAGAATGACTGATTGTTTCTATCTGTCTCCATATATTCAGAATGACTAACAGTTTCCATTTGTTATATGAATATGGAATACACAGCTTTGTACATCATTTCTTGAGTAGCATGTTCACAAGCATAAATTCTAATTTTAAGATTTGCATGAACACTTAGGGGTACGTGTGAGGGTGGGGTGACTAACACTGCCGATGCCAATCCCAAGCCCAAAAAAAGTGGAGGGACATGAATTATTTGTAATAATTATTTGTTGTAATAATTATTAATGTAATAAATATTTATTGTAATAATTGTCATTAAATACGCTAATCCTTTATTCACATAGTGGAGAAATTCGTGCAACGTGCCTCAATTCGGTGCTTGATCAGTTTTATGACATAATTGTAATATATTCTAATATTTATTGTAATATCTAGAGGATCAATGAAACTTGTTTAGAAATAGTTTATAATGACTATGAAGTAACTCTAGATGCCTCAACATCTATATTGTAATATATGTTAATTGTAATAATTGTAATATATGTTAATTGTAATAATTATCATCAATTGCAGTAGTTGTACAGGTTAATTGTGGTTTATGGTGCTAATTGTGTTAATTGCGGTATATCGCGATAGTCGTCATCAAATGCGACCAATTGCCCTAATTATCGTCAAATGTCGTCAAATGCGGTTGTTATCGTCAATTGTGTTAATTGTTCATTGTTTTTAAATGTCGTTAGTTTTCGTTAAACTTTATTAAATGCGTTAAACGACATCAAACAAGCTATTACGGTCCTCATGGGCATTTCAGACATTTCTCATCTCAGAAATTGCAGCCAACATACCTAAAAGTCAGACAGCCAAACACCAAATCAGAAAACCCTAGCCATTCATCCCGCAGCCGGAAAGCCCTGCAGCACAGCCGGAAGCCGCTTTTCAGAAAAACACAGCCGAAACAAATAGGCCCGTAATCAGCAACAAATCTTGGGGAGTGGTCAGCAACTGAGGAAGGAGAAGTGGATGAAGAAGAATTTTGAGTTAGGGTGCTTTGAGATTGATGATATATAGGTGGCAAAATCAGAGATAGGAGTCTTCAACCGTGGAACTTTACATCCTACCCTAGAGAATTTTTTTCCTCATCGACAAGGGCTACACACAGTTGTACACTACTTATTATAAATTGGTAGTGGCATAGTTGGAATTTACAGAAGGTAGAGGGTAGGAAGAGATTAGATCAATTATCTTCGGATTAATTGGAAAATTATAGTCTAACCTTTGAACTCTTCCCAGTGTTCAGCGAAGGGAGGTTGACAGAGACAAGTTGAAACTCTTCAAGCCTTCAAGAACTTCCCCAACTACTACTGGCAGACAAAGAACAAGTAAAAAAATATTACTTCCATTAAAAAAACTAAAAGTTATTTATTGGCCCTTAACAAAAACTAATGTGTTTACTTTGTGTTTTGTGCTAAGTTTTACAGTACAAAAGCAGTAAAACACTCCTCAAATATATATTTGGACGGATCGATCCCGCTTTTAAAAAGCTACACGGCACAATCTCACCCACATAGGCATAAATAACTGAGTAACAACGACCCAGTGCAATCGGCCACTGTGGTACAAGATCTACTGGAATCAATTCACGGCGTGTACCTGAATAGGGAAGAGGAGACTATTTGAAACTGGAAAGACCATTAAGATCAGTTTAAGCACATGCATACAGTGCCGCACGTTTTGGCGTCGGCTGAGGATAGCTCCACTTTAATTGGCAAAAACATGGCAACTCTGCCGAGGCTTGCAGGTAGGTAGGGTTGTAAATGGCCGAGCTCAAGCGAGCCCAGCCTGCAAGCTGGTGCTCGATACAAGCTCGAGCGAGCCTAAGTTGAGGTTTGAG
The DNA here is from genome assembly GCA_036346255.1 of Ampelocalamus luodianensis. Lineage (NCBI taxonomy): Eukaryota > Viridiplantae > Streptophyta > Magnoliopsida > Poales > Poaceae > Ampelocalamus > Ampelocalamus luodianensis. The sequence goes on along the minus strand of CM070629.1, from coordinate 50,323,654 downwards.
CCTGGGCCTAGGCTCGAGTTCGGCTCAAAAAAGCTCAGTAACTACACTTTAACATATTACCTTCTACAAAATACTTGCTAAAGCTTGAGTAAACTCGAACTCTACTCGAAAAAGCTCGGCAACTATACTTTAACATATTTACTACAAAAAAAACTCGGCAACTAGACTTTAACATTAGAAGTAACATGTGGGGAGGGCAAGTCGAGCCTTAACCATAATATTCGAGCTCGAGCTCATTGGGCTCGCGAGCTTGGGTCCAAGCTCAAGCTTAGCTCGTTTGGAGCTTAAGCTGAGCTTGAGCCTTTTTCACAGCCTTACTTGGAGGTACAATTTGATACCCTATTCGGTCCAGCCTAAGCCTAAAGTGGGGTTTGGAAAACAAATACGTGATACATGTAACCCTCTCTCGTTTTCCATCTCCGTCAGAAACTTCTCTCCCATCCCCTCAGTTCTTCCATCTTCAACAAGCCCCTCCTCTATCTCCTCCCTGGCTTCTCGTAGTCGGACACGTGTCGGGCTTCCAGCCGACGGTAGGTGGTCTGTCGGGCACCCAAACTGCAGTAGGCCATCTGTCATGCGTCCAGTCAGCGGCAGGTGGCCTACACACGTTCCTGCCGTGCGTCCAGTCCGCGTTAGGTGGCCTACCGCGGTCTGGATGCGCGGCAAGCCGCCTACCGCCGGCTAGGAGCTCGATACGTGTCCTGTCGCGATCTTAGTCAGCAACACGTGGCCTGCCATGGCATTTTCATATGATAAAGATGCCATTTTTTCACTTTATTTGCGTACATAGATTTATTTGTGTTATTGTGTTTCAAAGAGGGAAAAGATTGGACCCATACGTCCGACATGGAACCAAAAAATCAGACGCTTCTTTGACTTTCTCGACTCCCCTCCACTTAATGACTACCAGTAGCCTCCCTTGGGCGCGCGAGCCAAGCCTGTGCGTGGGGCCTGTGTGTGGAGAGCGACCTCACGCGCACCAATCAAGAAACGCGGTCGATGGGGCCCATGGCGTGGGACAGAGGGACAAAGATCGACGTGGGTGCGATGGCGTCTTTCGACTACTGCATGTGCGCATGCCACATGTGAACGCGCAAGCAAAAGGGGAAGCCGAAGGCAGTGTAACACCCCAACTCACATTGAGCTTGGAATGCTACTGGAATCAAATTAAACTAGAACAAATTACAAATTTTCGGCAGAACCTACTTTGTATAGTCAACTATACCGAGGTTCCAACAATTAATCATGGTATTTATCAATATCTTCATAATCAAGTTCACTCAAGCATGCAAGATAATCGTATAAACATAATCAAGACTTGCTATTCTCATTATTACAATTAATCTGATACTCAAAAAAACCATCCATGAGTGATTCTCAAGCAGTTTACTTATTCCTGCAATGAAACTAAATGGCAAACGCCTTAAGGTTGTGAGGTAGTGAGTGCATCCAACATCTACTCCCTCCCATGCATGTCGATCCTGCCAGTTGTACCTAAAACATATCAAAGCAAGAGTGAGTTCAAAGACTCAGCAAGTATCAACAAGGCTAAAACAAGTTCACAGTCATAGCATCAATAATCCACAATAACATTACACTAATTATAGCTTTCATACTTATGGAATGCGACCAATGCAATGCACCTTTTGAACTTTATCTCTTTTTGCATTTTACCGGTAATGCGGGGTATACATCCGTCGATGTATACCCTTGTGCATGCCCTCCGCACGGGGACCAAGAGCCTATACACCACATGTATAGGGACCTTTGCCCATCATCTTAATGATGGGGACCTCTTTACTCACTGCCCACATTCCACGAATGTGGGGACCTCAAGACCGTCATTGCATGACGGGGACCTCAACTATTTATACTTGGTCACCACATAACCAAGTCTCAAACATGCTCAAAACATGCATATGCGCTATGACATCATCTTTCATACATAAGAATTCAACGTGTACACAATAACATGTAAGCATTAACAACATACGAAGGAAATTTTAACCATAACTTGCATTCATCAAGATAGATGGAAGATCATCACATTAACATCTATGCATGGCTATTACGAGCAAGACACAACACAATCTCAGCATACAAACATAAATATGCTATAACCCGAATACTTACCTCAACTGTACGAGAACGGTGGACGCGAAGAGGGTGCTGCCCCTGGGATCACGCTCCCACCTGAACATAAAGATAACCCCAATCTAAGACCAACATACTAGACCAAAAGTATAAGTAACAACACAATTGAACCCGCTAAACTCCCAAGCGTTTCCAATCTTCTAATTTCTAGCGATAGATTTGGTGTTCACTGCGGACGGTCAACTTCTAAAATACATAAATTTCTGCTCATAAGTCCAAATATTATGTTCTTGGACTTTATGAAAAGGTAATTAAATTACCTAAATAAACTTAGTTGGGGAGCCCTTTTGATTCTACCAAATACTGCCCCTACCAAGCCAAACTACAGAACATCAATTATCACGTCGGTTTCTCTGGACAGTACACTAAAACCACCATAACTTTTGCTAAGGAAGTCCAAATCTTGCGTTCTTTATCTCTCTGAAAAGGTATGGAAATTACCTACATTTTTCGTTATATTGAGATCCCTTGATTTTCCCTTTAACTAACAGTTTTATCCAGTTTTCTACAGACTGTCCAAATGCTGACAGATCAGCAGGATCGTGATACTAAAAAAATTCATAACTCCCTGACCGTTAATCGGATTTGGGCGTTCTTGGCGGCCATTGAAATATAAGAACATAATCTACATAACTCTAGGAGATCAAAACTCCTAATTCGGCCTCTAAACACACGAAACTGACCGCGCAATAATCTGGACAGAACTGCAACTTTAGCAGACAGACTTCAAACTAGCCAAAACTAATCGGTTCCGCTTCTACGACTAATCACACAACGACAAACGACGTTAGTTACCCTTGGAGCAGCTGAAGATCGCGAGCTCCTGCTGGTGCTTCTCCCCTCTCCCTTCCCTCTTCTCTTCCTTCTTGGCCGGCCACTGCAAAGGAGATCCCTTCTTCTTCTCTTGGCCGGCAGCAATGGGGGGACTAGGGGAGGTGCAAGAGAGAGGGGGCGCAAGGGGGAGGTAGCCAGGGAGGGGAGGTTGGGGCGCAAGGTGGAGGAGGGGAGGGGTGAGGGAGAGTGGCGGCCACAAGGGGGAAGGGGTGGGAGGCGTGGGAGAGTGGGGGTGCGGCTAGGGTTTGGGGAGTGGCGCCCCTTTGGCCGGCCACCCCCTAGCCCTCATGGGCCGGGGCCCAAGTCCAGATTGGGTTAAAACAGCGAATTCCCCCCCCCCTCTTTAACTGTTGAATTGAGCATTTTTCAGTTGGTCCTTCCCGTAAATCCATTTAATTCTCTCCTGAATAATTAATCTCTCCTGACTATTTGCTTATCACACTTTCGGGGTATTACAGGCAGATGCAGATCGGACGACCGAGAAGTGAGTGAAACGTGATCGGATGGTATGCAACATTTGTGATCTTGCAACCGTTGTCCGGGGATGTTGCAACCATTGTCCTAGGATGTTGCAATCGTTGTCCGAGAATGTTGCAAGTGTTGCATTTGTAAAAAAAAAAAATGTTGCATGCTATTCACGGCGATGTTGCAAAAAAAATTAACGTGTTTTTTTCTCTCCAAATGCTTTTTGTTTGATCTGTGATGTTACAACCATTATTCGGTGAAGTTGCAACTGTTGTCCGAAGATATTACAACCGTTATCCGGGGATGTTGCAACCATTATCCTAAGATGTTGCAACCGTTGTCCAGGGATATTACAACCATTGTCCTAAGATGTTGCAACCGTTGTCTAGAGATATTGCAACTATTGTCCTAAGATGTTACAACCGTTGTCCGGGGATGTTGCAACCATTGTCCTAGGATATTGCAACCGTTGTCCGGGGATGTTGTAAGTGTTGCATCTGTAGAAAAAAATGTTGCATTTGTAAAAAAAATATTGTATACTGTTCACGGCGATATTGCAAAAGTTTTCAACACGTTTTTTTTCCAGATGCTTTGTTTTTTATTTATGATGTTACAACTGTTGTCCGAGGATGTTGCAACCATTGACCTAACTATTTCCCGTAAATTAAGTACCTCTTGAGCTTCACGAGCCACGCTGCCTTGTGGCCTTTTTTTACTATGCCAAATATCAAATCTTTCTCATCACTCTCCGTCCGTACCATGATACGTTGCAGTCGCTGAAATGACTCCACTACTAGCTAGGATCATCTGATCAATCGATCCACGGTTCATAAGTACTTCTGATAGCTGCAAAATGGGGTCATGGACTGCATGCAAATGATACAAAATCACCAACCTTTTACTTCTAAAGATTACACAAACTGAAACCCTGTAACCTCCGTCCAAATTCCAAATCCTTTCGCATTGTTCCATATGTCATGGAGAGATGTCGAGACATATCATGTCATGTGTACTACTTGATCAATGATCATCCATTAAAAAACACCTTCTAACGTACGTAGATACATAACATTTGAAGGCAGGTGCAACCCGGACATCCGATCCTAGCCTCCAAATCGGACGTTCGGATACTAGTATTACCCTATTTGGAGGTAGGTACAATCCGGACGTCCGATCCTAGCCTCCACATCGGACGTCCGGGTGCTAATATCACCTTTAAAAGGAGGGTAAAACTCCGCCTTTCATGTGTTAAAGCGCTGTGTGGTTCCTATCGGGGGTGTCACTCGGTGCTAGCGGGGCCAGCGTGACAGAAACAGGCCCACCGAGTTGTGGGCCCAGGCCAGCCCAAGCTGGGAATCAGAGGCGAGCAAGAAGTAGCTACTCTCCCGTCTTCTCCCGTCTAACGGTACGCCATTGCCAGCATCTCATTGGCTCCAGCGAGGCTCACCGTCATCCCACCTCCGCCGCCAATCCGTGCTCGATCATCGGGCACGAATCTCGACGCCAACTCTACGACCACGAACTCTTCTTCCCCACGCGCGAGTGAGGTGTTGACGGAGACTGGGGGCATGGGGCGCGTGCGTGGGGGCCCATCGACGAGGCTGCCGTCCTGCTGCAGGGACCTCGCCTCGGCGGGATCCTGCCGCGGAGAGGGCTGTCTCATCATCTATGGGATACGAATACGACCCAAATGGGGATATCGTTCAATGAATGCTCCGAGATTCGGCTGCCTCGCGGAGACAGCCGCACCGCACGGCAGCTATGATCAGAGTAGCCGAGCAGAGGAGGCTGCCGTGAACATTCACTTGCACGTGACATCCGCAGCGAATCACAGGCAGCGGAGCCCGGCGCTGTCCTCGCGCACGGCATGGTATGTGAATTGTGATTGATATATATGATACGATACGATCGGTATAAGATATCGGGTATCGGTGTGCGTGCAGTGGCAGTGCGGCCGCCTCCCGCGCCCTCCACCGACTCCACGGCCGCGGGAAAGATTCACTGCAGCGCGGGCGATCTCTGGCCCGATCCGCCGAATCAAATCGATTTGCCTCATTACCACGCGCCATCCATCTGCCTATCCGCGATCTCCTATATATAGTGCCACCGCCGGGTCGGGGCTGGAGCTAATTTGATCGAGGGAGATAGATAGATAAGATCCATAGATCGATGTGCGAGTCATCCATGGAGGTGTCGGCGCCGGGGGTTATGACGGGGGGAAGCGGCGGCGGCGGCGGTGGTCAGGGTGAGGGGGAGGAGGCAGGGAAGGAGAGGGGGGTCAAGGACAGGATGGCGCAGGTGGTGCCGGTGGATGATGCGGCGGCGGAGGCCGAGGTGGTGGTGCCGTACGTGATGGCGGTGGACGACAGCTCCGTCGACCGCGCCGTCATCACCGCGCTGCTCCGACGATCCAAGTACCGAGGTACGTACGTACATTTGTACATAGATGCATGGGCAGCATGGCGTCTCTTGTATTCACCGTGTTCCTTCTACTTTCAGAATGAATTGCTGCATTTTTCTCAGGATCTAGTGTCTTGTCTACACTGCTCCATACATCTTTTAAAAACTTTTTTGTCGTTTTCTTTCTTTTTTTTTTGCTGTCACATAACAAAATAAAGTAGATATTATGATTTCTCTGTAAAATTTAATTGAAACTCTTGCATTCCACTCTCTTAGTTTTTCACTGTTCTCTTGAACCAAGGCCACACAACCTATTACTACTTACTATCAGTTCACCACCAAAGAAACAGAGGACCTTCCCCTGTTGCTTTCACCAAGAAACCGAGATTCAGTTCAGCAACAACAATTGCTCACACGACCGACCAACTTAATAGCACAAGAAATGGAAGAGCATTGATGTATTGCGTATGCCTTCCAATGGCCTTAACAATCTTCTTATGGTTTCTAATTTTCTTGATGCAGTTACTGCTGTGGACAGTGGGATGCGAGCGCTGGAGATGTTGGGCTCGGTATGTACCTTTGTCTTGTTCTTTTATCAATGGGCAGTAGTTTTTTTTTTCGAGAACACGGCAGTAGATATATTCAGGGTGGGTTTTCTGTTCTTTAAAGAGCCAGTTTCTTTTAGACCAAATAATAAAACCTGCGTTGCTGAATCTTGACTGAAATTTGTTTGGATTTAGGAGCCGAATGTGAGCATGATCATCACGGACTACTGGATGCCAGAGATGACCGGGTATGATCTGCTCAAGAAGGTCAAGGTAAGCAAAGAATCAGCATCAACTCAGCTCAGCTCTGAAAAGGATAAAAATCTCAATCAGTTTCTGTACCTGCAACTCACCAATGTTGGCATTGTGATGTGATCAGGAGTCGTCAGAGCTCAAGCAGATCCCCGTGGTGATCATGTCCTCGGAGAATGTGCCCACAAGAATCACTAGGTTGGCTTATCTTCTTGCAACAACCAATGCAATCTTTCAGTCTCTCTTGATGTACCGCAGTTTTTGCAAGATTTTTACTCTGAACTCCATTTCAGATGCTTGGAAGAAGGCGCAGAGGACTTCCTTCTAAAGCCCGTCAGGCCGTCGGACATCTCGCGTATCAGCACTCGCATGCTGCAGTGAGGACGTATGCCCTGTCAGTTTAGTGTTTCTAGTAGATGTAGGCATTGAGAAAAATTAAGAAGAGCAACTAGGGAGGAGACTATATGTAATGAGGCTCACTCCTTAGCTTCCCTTGAGTGGTGTTTTTGGCTGTTTAGCTGCGATCTCTGGAACCAGTTGTGCTTAGTTTTAGGCCTCTTGTCGCAAGTTTGTTTGTTTAAGAAGTGTGTCAATGTCAAATGCATGATTCTGTTCTGAGAGAAATTATATTAGCTGACCTTTTCTGAAAAGATGAAGCTGGGTTTGCTTGACTTGAGTATCTTGTCATGAACTTCTTTCATGACTGGTTTGATGAAATCTGCGCTATATCGCTATATCTGTTCTGTCAATAAGGTTGCAAATCACTTTGTATACTGTTTGTATACCAGCAAAAGGTTTAATGAGTTATATGTAATTTTGTACTAAAGTTAAGCACATCTGAAATGAGAAATATGTAATTTTGTACTAAAGTTAAACACATCTGAAATGAGATATATGTAATTTTGTACTAAAGTTAAGCACCTATCCAACATGGCAGCGTTGCAGTGCAGCTCCAGGGCTCAACTTGTGGCCGTCTTCGCTGCGCTGTTCTCCTTTCTGTATCATCTCCAACACGCATTTAAATTATTCACAGACTGTAATGCGGGACAGTCAGTCACATAGAACTCTCCGATCTGACCAATGCCTGTAATGGTTGCAAGGGAATGGCTCCTGTTGATACGTAACGACGATGGGTACGGAAAAGTTGTCGATAGTTTCCAAGGCATGAGCACCCTGGAAGTTAGGGACGAAGCCAGAAAATTTTTACAAAGGGGACCATATGGTAATAACTAAATATCGAGGGATGCTAAGTAGAAATATTTTGCTATTCTATATGAAAAAATTAAGAACTATATAAAGTGTTTCATCAACTATGGGAACCAGGGTTCCCACTAGTCCCTGTCTCCATCCCTGCCTGGAATGGATGTGCAATTTCTGTATATTGGTGGCATACTTCAGGTTTCCTGGAAGAGCTCTGAGTTTTGGACAGTCTTAAGTTCAAGTTGCTTCAGACAAGGAAAGAACTGAACAGAAGAACTGGATGTTTCTTGTGCTATTTTCAATGACAACTCTTCCCGCTCATGTTTTCCTAACCATAAAAACTCAAGATTGGGAAAGGAAATTGCTCCATCACCAAGAAACCCAGAGCCAACTGTGACAAAGAACAGGATCAGCTGGTAACTGCAGATTAGAGATTACCATGCCTAGGTAGCAAGGTACAATAGCTATCCACTGAGAGAGCTAGACCAGGTCACCGGGACTCACTCTTCCTCTTATTTCTTATAACCCTTCTCAAATATCTCGAAGGCCCAGATGCCTCAAGAAACCTTGGATTGGCAGGCATCTAATATCCAGCATCACCTTTCTCTTCCTGCAACTTATGTACAAACACTGTTGGCATGCCAAACAGTTCCAAATTCTGGAGATGCACGAGGTTCTCCATGCCATGGGGTGTTTCAGTTAGCTCGGTGCACATTTCAAGCACAAGGTCACGTAGGTTTTCAAGGCATCCTTTCTGAAACTCTATGCGACTAAGGTTGGGCAATTCCTCCAGGGTGAGTTTCCGGAGGGCAGGAAAACTACCTCCGGCAAAGGTCATGTTACTCTCGTGGTATGCACCGACGAGGCTAAGGTTTACCAGACTAGGAAGCGATGCGAGCAGCACGAGTGAATCTTGTGCGATGCTGCATTCGCACAGCCGTAGTTGCATGAGGCTAGTGAGGGAGCTGGTCCATGATGGCAGCTTCCTTCTTGCTAACCTGCCGGTCAGGAACAGCTTTTGTAGCTTCACTGGTGGTCGAGTGATTGCTTCCAGGTCTAGTACTGCGTCTGCGTCCCGACTGACAACCTCCAAGCGCATAAGGCAGCTCATTCTAGAGATTGACGACGACAAATCGACGGTAAGGCTCGTATCCACGGCAGACAGCTCCAGGCTCCTCATCTGCTCCAACTTTGCTAAGGATTTGACGATCTTCGCATCAGCTTGAACACGTTTGAGTGTTTGCAGGTTGGTCAGGTTTTGTAGCCCTTCAGGAAGTCCTACTGCCATGCCGGGGAACGGGTCCCAGAGGTTAGCAGCGTGACGCCTGAACAGTATCAAGTGGCGCAAGTTCTTCAGTTTTGCTATGCTGCTTGGTAATCTTTGGACCATGGACAACTTGGCATCCAAAGTCTGCAACTTGTGCAATTTGCCCAGATCCTTTGGAAGCTCTTTGACGAGAGTAGAACGGATCCCAAGATACCGCAGATTGCGAAGATTGGTCACTGAATTGGGCAGCTTATCAATCTTAGTGAACCGGAAGTTTAGCACAGTTAGCAGCCTGAAGCGAGACAAGTGCGAAGCATCCAATTCTGACGAAAATGAATGGAAGGAGCGAAGCGAGGCCATCGTCGGAATCGACTGATGATCCATTTCGCATTCGTGGACTGCCAGATGACGGATTCTGATGTTGGAACTGAGTGTTATATTGCACTTTGTAAACTGAATGAAACCCTCATCTCTGGACCTATGGGTGATCAGTTCCCTGATGAGGTCATGAATGACGCATCGTTTCGCACGGCCAAACTCATTCCTCTCAACAACCTGCATCAAGCTGCGCTGCACAATCTGGTCCAGGTAATAATCTGCGACATCCTCCATTGTGCGCTGGCCTTGCGTGAGTTGCGTCTCGTCGACGAAGCCCTGCGCAACCCAGTTCCTGATTAGTATCTTCCTCTTGATCAAGAAGTCCTCAGGGTATATGCTGCAGCTCAGGAAGCATTTCTTGAGATGTTCCGGCAGGTCATCGATGCTCAGGTTCAGTATGCTGGCCGCCTCCCCAATCCCAAGATCGCTGCTGCTATTATCCCACACGAGGCAGTCACGAACGTTCCGCCAAGCGAACTCTGTCCTATCCTTGTAGGCGAGGAGGTTGCCGACGGAGACGATCGCCAGCGGCAGACCGCGGCATCGCTCAAGCAAGTTGACGGCCAGCTCCTCCAGGTGGCTCGGGCACGTCCGGCCGGACACTTGCCTGAAAGCCACGCTGCAGAACAGCGTCCATGCCTCGCGCCATGGCAGCGGCTGCAGCATCATGATCCTCTCGGGCACCGCCGCCCTGGCCACGTCGGTGCTGCGCGTGGTGATGACTACACGGCTCCCGGTCGCGTCGTCATGGAACACCGCGTGGCGGAGCTTGTCCCACAGGCTGGCGTCCCACACGTCGTCGAGCACCACTAGGTACCTCTTCTTGCTGAGATGCTCCCGCAGAGGCGTCACGAGCGACAGGTAGTCCGTGCCGGTGACGTCAAGGTGTAGCTCTCTGTTTATTTTCTTGAGGAGGTCGTTCATGTTGAAGCCCTGTGAGACGGCCACCCACGCGGCGCACTCGAAGTAGCTCTTCGCCACCTCCTTGTACACGCTCGTGACGAGAGTGGTCTTGCCCACGCCGCCCATCCCACAGAGCGCGACCACCGTCGACCGCCGTGGCTCCTCGCTCTCGGCCAGCCATCCCATCAGTAGCTTCCTGTGCGCAGCAAAGCCGACGATCTCCTCTTCCTCCAAGAAGCGCGCGCTCTCAGATATCTGGCCGGCGGCGGCGACTCCGCTGGCGGGCGTGGCTCCGTAGGCCAGCCGGATGCCGTACTCCCCCTTGGCCGCGAACACCAAGCTAAGCCTCTCCCGCGCCTTGCGCAGCCTCCTCGAGAGGGCGAACCAGGCCATGACATTGACGCAGTCCCGGACGAAGCGGCGACCGGAGAGGAAGGAGCACTCGTCCGCAACGTCCTCGAGCTCGAAGGCAACCTCACGGACTTGAGAGACCCAGGCGTCGGCGAGCGCGTCCGTGCCGTGGCGGGAGTCGGCGACGCGGAGGAAGGCGCGGACGAGCTCGAGATGACGGATGGTGGCGGCCATGTCGGAGCGGACGCCGACGAGGGAGGACAGGCGAAGGATGGCGGTGTGTGACAGTGCAACGGCGAGCTTTCCGGAGAGGGATACGGCGATGGCCTCTGCCATATCGCCGGCGAATGGATGGACGGAGCGCAGAGAGAGATCAAGATGTGGATGATCTGGAAGACTCCTGAACTTGTTGATACCCGGATGAGATCGATCTAGAGCTCTCCAACTCCAAGTCCGAACTGAAGTAAGAGACAGGAAGGTGCCGCGTTCCTCTTGGACTTGGGGGGTGCCCACCGTTGTTGAAATTTGATTTGTGGAACACTTTTCTTAAAAATATTTGACTTGACTTGGAGGCCCCGTTGATCGCAGATCAGCTGCCCAACTTCAAGAATCGGCATGTGAAGAGAGAGCCGAATGCGGTAGCTCACGAGCTCGTAACACGCGAGACGTACAAAACAGAGTCTTGTGTTGCGTGATGGTTTTCCACTTTGTGTCGAGCAAAAGATCATCTATAATAGTTTGTTAATTAGCTTGTTACTAAGAAAAAATAGAGTACTCAATTTAATAAAAATAAATAAATCTTTTATGGATTGTTTCTTAAGTTTGTATCTAAGATTTTAATTTCTACTTTAATTGCTATACATAAAATAAGTTTTTAGGTAACAAGCAAATCTCTAATAGCTATTTTGTTTTTTTTTGTGTCATATCAACAACTTGCTTGTTTGTTCATCTAGAAACAAACTGTAGGATCGATAATGACAATCAGAGGGGGGTGAATGATTGTGGAAGATTTTTCGCACCCGAAAAAACAATCAACCAGCAGTGTTCCTAGTATATAACAAATAGCAGAAATGTCTCTATCTAGATGAACAAGAAATAACTAGTTTGATGTGTATATGTCAAAGCGCAAGCTTCAATAACAGTTCCTCCTAACAACCAGATGAAATCGTCCGCCAGAGCACGCCTCGCCAGCAGCCGTGTACCAAAAGTCCTTGGCGATTCCTCTTTTTGGGATCATGCACCAACGCCTGAACAAATTCCCGATCAGCGACGCCACAATCCAATCTTCTATTTCTCTGCTGTGAGATCACACCGTTCCCCAGCCAAACTTCAAACCGGCAATCAATGCGTCATCTCACACATGCATGCACAACTGATGAAGCAGATCTTTTGCTAGCAACTAGCAGTACACGCAAAACTTGCTACTGTTGATTCTAACATGCATGCACATGAAAGTTGAAGCAAGGCTTTGCTAGCAACTAGGAAGAGAAAACAGCAAAAGCACAGCACAACATGTACCTCACGTCTGCAAAGAAAATCTGTGTATTCAAGTCGTCAGCACCACAAGTAATACACAAGGAGCTCTGTTCACCTAGAACCCAAAACCATGGCGTGCTTTTGTACGGCAGCAGCTAGCACATGATCTCCTGCTCAAATTACAAACTGGCGAGCCTCTCACCTCAAGCCGCCAACCGTATTTTTCTTCAGCCGCTCACCTTCAGGAAAAAACAACGTCCAACCCCGCAGCCGCCGGCATATATATATATATATATATATATATATATATATATATATATATATATAGACCTCATTACCCATATACGGCCCACTAAAATTTTATGGCCCAATACATGGGTTTTTACACCAGATTACATAACGAGTTTTGGACACCCCAAAATTATCATATGTCGTAGCCTCCGGACCACACACTGTAGCTCCAACACGTATCATCCATCTTCGATCTCCATGCGCCCCAACTCGAGCCCGACCGTCTCCTCCAGCACCCTCAACCCTCCGGACCATGACTTCGCACCAAGCCATCTCCCGGTCACCGCCGTAGACCACGATCGCCTCCGAGTTACCCTGCACATGCAAAGACCAAAACACATCTTTTCCCGGCACAAGTTCTTTTCAACTTGACCGACATAAGTCCACACACGCACACACGCCTCGAATAACATCAGTACCTAACCTTGTCAATTATTCATCACTAAAATATTCTAGTCCTGGCCACAAGGTCTAACACAAACTCACCTTCTTTCCTCTATATCACCAAAATGCTGATATGACAACCCCTTAGTAACAAGTGACATGGACTATTGGACTATTGTAGATGCTCCCCTATTAATGAGTAATTGATAAAGCTAGTTTCTCCATTAAAAAAAAAGAATTAAGGTGGGAACCATTACTCTATTACTTTGAGAAAAAGGACATTACAACAATAGTTAAATTGAATGTATTTTTTCTCAAATTACAGATAGTTATTAGCGCACAAAATCTGGTTAACTGTACTACCATCAGTCCAAATTTTCTCTTGGGGTGCCCAAGGCGCCGTTTCAGTCCGTTCCTCTTAGGATACCCAGGGTTGTTGGTATTTGACTTGTAGAACAATTTTCTTAAAAGTATCTTTCCAATGATACTTTTTTGGAGATTGCTACCGCTTGACCATCTGATGCATCAGACGGCTTGCCCACTCCCCTGAGCCACTTACTTTCTTGGTCCAAGTCACTTTCATAGTCTACTCTTTTTTTTCATTCTTCCTCCTCTCTTTATCCTCCATCAAAGGCACCCCCATCACCAACCATGTCCATTCCTCCCTACTCTCTCTCCTATCATTGGATGTCATCCGGCAAGCCACACCATCCATCATGCATGTCCAATCGAAGATGCACTGGTGGGGATGCGGTGGGCCACCGGTGGGCAAGCGGCTGTAATCCCGTAACCACGGCTCCTCGATGGCCACAATAGCTGGGTGTAGGTAGCGGTAGCGGCAATCGCAGACGGTAGGCAAAGAGGATTGCGAGGAGGGGAGCAGCGGCGGAAGATCTTAATATCAACAAGGCATTCTTATCCACAAGTAGTAGCGTCTCTCTCACCCAATCCCTATTTCTTTCTTTCTCACTCTCACTCCGCCACTTCACTCGATCGCTTCCGCTCCCCGACTCATCTCGTCGCCAAAGGCAATGGCGTCTCTCAGAGCCTCCCTCCTTCTCGCGGCCGCATTGTGCGCAATAGTGGTGTCATCCGCCTCCGCGTCCCACGACCAAGGTAGTTAGGATCGCGATCCTACTCTGAGAGTCTTACGATTCTACGAACTCCACGACAGCCTGTTGATCCAAATCGCACTGTCGATTCTACTCGTACAGACTTAGGGCAAAAAAAAAATTTACAATTTTTTTTAGAGGCCAGGCTTTGTTGATATTTTGTTTTAGAGCAAAATTTGTTGATATTAATTTCTAAGAATGAAACTATAAATAAACAAAGAGCATGCAAAATATTGTATCAGTATGGTAATGCTAGTACAAATATCTATATTATGGCATGAGCAATCTTGAACTTGATAATGATAAGCTATTTTTATTCCTGGAGTATGTCTAGCTGCTTTTAAGGAACATGCAAGTGGTAAACCATACAAAAATTATACAAACTTATAGTACATATGTTAAATATGTGTATTTTTACAATTCCGTATAATCGCCGATTCTACGATTCGATACTACGATTTCGATCCTACCGAAGGCAAATCGATCTAACTTAGGATCACGACTCTACCTACCTTGCCCGCGACCTCCGCCCATGCCACTCCGACTTCGTCGTGCGTGGCCGAGTCTTGTGAGACACCTGCCACGCCGGATTTGATACCACCACCACCACCACCACCTACATCTCCAGTACACCGCTTTTGTTCCGGTCATAGGGGCGGCCCACCGGCCCCAGCAACCCGGTAAAGACCGCAAGAAGGCCCCCTGAGGGCCTAGAGCCGAGACATGGAGAGGGGCCCCCGAGGGTACCTAGTACACCTTCGGGAGGGCCCCGAAGGGCGTGTGAAGGCCATCAGGACGCCCACAAGAGCCACAGGCCAAAGACACACGTCGCTGACCCTTCCCGAAGGGTACCGTGTGTGCCTTCGGAAGAGCCAGAGAGCGCGGGGAGACATCCGAGTGCCACACCCAGGAGCGAGGAGTAGGGATGGAAACGGATCGAATAGTCTCGAATACAAATACAAATCCATATTTTTAAAACAGATACGAATTCGAACATTCTCGAATGCGAATACGAATCGAATATTGTAACGAATCGAATATGTAGTCAATTCAGTCGAATGCGAATATCAACAGCCATAGATTCGGCACTGAATCAAGATCCCGTTGAAATAGAAATGCTCTGGAAAGAAAGGATAGTATCCGTATTTGTATCCGGGAAAATGGATAGTATTCGTATTTGTATCCGGGGGAAAATAGATAGTATTTGTATTTGTTTTTCCTCGGATACAAATAACACCGAATACAGATACGGATGCTACCCATTTTCACAGATAGTGCTCGTTTTTCATTCGAATGCGAATTTTACTTACCACATTTGCGTTTTCTCATATGCGGATATCGGATAAAACGAATTATCCTTTACCAATTCCCATCCCTAGCGAGGAGGACCCCGGGACCCCTGCCGAGCCACCTCAGGGGCACCAAAGGGTGCCCGGGGCCCCTCGGCCAGAGAGCACCCCGCACGGTGCGAAGGGAGAAGGATACCAGTGGACCGCACGCAACGATCAGATGGACCAGGACCAGGAGGGTCCACAATAGACCGTAGGCTACACGTAGGGGAAGAAAAAGCCTCTGCATCCCCTATAGGCATAGGGTCTTTTTAGGGGTAGATTTATAATTTCATGTACTTCGGTTGGAAGGCTATGAATAGCTGCCTCTCCCAGGTAATCAAGGAGAACTTTTTCAAGGCCATTAATACACACTAATTTCTCTTGGCACCGGTCCCCTCTCTCGAGGATCCCCTGGTCCCCCTCGTGGTGACCAGGGTCCCCTTTTCTTTACTATCTGATCTTGTTGCTACGATAGTTCCTTTCTCCATCCGGTGGGCGTATGGATTCCACGAACATGTCTCCCGTACATTTGTCGTTCCACTTCCCCTTTTGCTTTTCGCATCCCTAGTGGCGCTCTCCTTTCTCGTGGTTATCTCTATGTCCTTTTACTTCGTTTTCCCCTTTATCTAGTTTGGATGTGTGAACGCTTCAATGAGATAGGTCGAGCCTAGCACAACAACTCACTAACGAAGCGACATACGGGTACCACACCAGCTTCATCCAGGTAAGTTTGTTTCACGCGTTTGCTAAATTTGTTGCAACAATTGGCTTGAAATATTGCGTAGAGCATTTTTATTATTGCGTGTTGTTGTATCAAATGTTGCAGCAAGAGTTTTTTTTATTGTAAAGGTGTTTTTAGTTTGTTGCACAAGAGTAAAATTTTTGTTGCAGCCTCTTCACCATTTGATTGTTGCATCATTGTTCCAAAAATATTGTAACAATTATTTTTAGATATTTCTATTGTTATTTTCAAATGTTGCAATGTTGTAACATCGAAATTTATTTGTTTCGGATTTTTGAACCAATTTTTAAAAGCGCGGCTAGATTCTATACTGATTGTTTCATACAATTTCGATACGGATATGATATTTTTTTATAATTTTTTTTCTCATAATTGTTTTTGTTATTTATGCATTTTTTTACACACATAGATTAAAATTGTTACGCATATTGTCTACTAACATTGCACTAGAGCTAGGGATGGAAACAGGGTCATTTCCGTCGGGGAGTGGTGGAACATCCCCATCCCCGAGAGACGAAAAATTCACCATCATCATCCTCGTCCTCGGGTGCTATTCCCCCTCCCCGTTCCCCATCCCCATCGGGTTATCAGGGCCCCACGGGAACCCATACCCGAAAGTTGGATCTCAAAAGAAGAGAAAATAAGATACATAATGTTATAAAATGAGTATGAACATCCACATATAATGCTAAAATGATAATATTTTTTGATTAATTAGCATCTAAAAAGTAAATAATGCAAATGAGATTATCTGACTATCGCCTTATCGGGTTGTGAGGTAGTGGGCTAGTGGACTACATGTCTTATCGGGGGCCCATGCGGGTAGCGAGGATAGAGAGTAGGGGAATGGTCCCATCCCCGCTTCACCCAATAGAAAATTGTATTTGTATATTAGTATCTCCGTGGAGGAAGAAATAGCCACATCTCTATCTTTTAATGGATGAATTCCCGTCGAGGAATAGAAAATAGGGCCATTACCATCCCTACTCTGGAGCGTACGATGAGACATTTGTGCGCTAGTTGCTCCTTACTTTTTTATATAAAAAGAGAAAGAAAAGAACATGAAAAAGAACATGACTTTCGGAGAATACTTGGCTCGGTTGGAATGGTACACTACTATTGGGCCACATCGGCAGGCTCTAATGTCGCATTCAATGAGCCGCCCTGTTAGTAATTTACGCCTCAAATCAGCTCTCAAAAACACCTTTTTCTAAACAAATTTCAGCAGCAACTCAAGACAACCTCCAAATTGTGAAGTCGGCACTCAGGACGGCAAATTTCTTTTGAGACAACCCCTATCTCCATCCTTAGCATCCAAAGAGTGCTAAACCTAGTTTTTTTTTTGTTGCTAAAATAACACTGTTTCACGATGAAATAATAAAAATAGTCATCTCTCCTCTACAAACACATCGGCAGACGATACGTGCCCCCTATCGCGCCTCCACCGCGCAGCACCTAGCCTGTTGCGTGTCCACTATGTGGCAGGTGGCCCACCACACGGTGGGCGCGCGGCAGGCCGAGTGCTACGCATTGGGGGCGTGTCAAGGGGTATGTATCGCCTGCCGGCATATCCATGGTGTCATTTTTTGCACTTTCGCTCCGGGGAGAGCTAGTTTTTCTATTGCAACACGAAACAGTGACAATTAAGAAAAAAAATCCTAAGATGGACTACATCATAGTATATCTTTTAGCATCTTTATCTCTCTGACTATTTTCAATGGGATTGATTCCAAGGAACTCGAGTTGATCGCTTGCAAACAAGGGATTGAACTGGCTGCGGAATGGATGAAAGAAACCAGCACTGTTCCACTCTGATTGTGCAAGTATTGTCCAGATGGTGCGTCCCTGGACCAACTTGCGTGTGAAGGGCCTTTTCTCTATTCAGGAGGCCCCGTTGATGGCCGATCAGCTGCCCAACTTCAAGAGTCGGCATGTGAAGAGAGAGCAGACTGCGGTAGCTCGCGAAACGTACAAAACAGAGTCTTGTGTTGCGTGATGGTTTTCCGCTTTGTGTCGTGTCGAGCAATTAATTGCTCAGGATTGTAACCCTGTTAATGAGTAAATTTGATGAAGCTAGTTTCTCCTTTAAAAAAACACATAATTAAGGTGGGATCCATTACTCTATTACTTTGAGAAAAAGGACATTACAACTAGGGAGTCAACGGATCGAAGACGAATCGAACAGTCATCTTTTTGTATTCGTATTCATATTTTTTAAACGAATATGAATTCGAATATCGTCGAATACGAATCGAATGTTGTAACGAATAGGAATACGAATCGAATATCTACTCAATTAGGTTGGATTCAGATATCATCATAACTTATGTAATTACAAGATATTTACGATACTTTATCCTCGTATATAGCACCATTAATCATTCTAGTTTATCTATTTCACCTAAAAACATAAATTCATATTAAACTAAAAATACACATCCAACTAATTAGCCATACTGCAATAAAATATGTATATTGTTTTATCGAATACGAATAGTGCGGATAAAATAACATTTTGGATGACAAAAGTCCATACCATATTTGTATCCATATTTTTTATACGAATATGAATAGGGAAGAAATTGTTAATCAGATAAACAAAATTCTAAATCATTTTCGCTACCAATCGAATTCGGTTGCCGGATAAAACGGATAATCCGATTCGATTGACACCTCTAATTACAACAATAGTTAAATTGAATGTATTTTTTTCTCAAATTGCAGATAGTTATTAGCGCACAAAATCTGGTTAACTGTACTACCATCAGTCCAAATTAGTTGTAGTTTCAGTAAGTTGGTTTTTCTAAAGGAAACGTTTTCACGAAGTGCATTAATTGATATATCATTATTAGAGGCAACGTAGGTGAAAATAATAATATGTTTATTCCTTTACCGGTCTATTTGCTTGATGCCAGAACGATATTTAAATGAGACCGGGGTAGCACAACATATCAAAACCTATCTATATTATTTTTTGGTACTTCGAGAATATTTTTTTTCTTGAGAACGATACATTTGCACTTGGTACAAATCATTCGTCAAAAAGCAACTTCAAAATTGATATTAAGTAAGCATCAAAAGATATTTCCATCCGCCAATCGTTAGTGTGCCATCTGTTTTTTTTAATCGAAACTTGAAACTTACTTACACGAAACTAGCTTGAAACCTCCCTCTGCGGTCAATGAAACTTGTTTGAAAACATTCAACCACTTCATCAACCGATTAGATACGATCTAATGGCTCGAACATGTCCAGTCAGGAATAGGATGCTGCCTGGACGGTATCCCATCTAGTGGCTAAACTGTCACGGATAGTACAGTCAAAGTGATGTTAATGCTCTCAGCGATTAATCAGACGTTTTTCACAAATACTGGCTCTAACCGCATCCTTTTTTTTATTTGAGAAACTACAGTCAAACTTTTCACAAATACTGGCTCTAACCTCATGACTCGGCTAATTTGTGCATGTACCATCCTAGAATCCATATTTTTGTGTGCGCCATCGAAGAGTCCGAGCTTGATGCTCAGTTTCATTTCCCTTTTGGAAAGGCGGAGAATTGAGATGGTCACTTGGAGGGTTTGGCACTGTCGACTCCAGATTGAGCCATTGACCAGGGAAGCAATCTCACGAAGAGGCCAGAATAGGGTGAGTTATGTCTCCCCATTCTTCTATCTTCCGTTTGTAGCATACCAACCCGAATCTCCCAAATCCCCCGTTCAGTGCAGCCGTCGCGGCCAATCCCGATTTGAATGGAGCGGGCGACAACCTCGCCAAGCGGGCATTGCCGGCGGCCCGCTCATGGGAGCAGCAATATGCACGTCTCTCCTCCAGCTCCGCGTTGCGGCAGCGTGCGGGTTGCAGCTCAACCTCCGCCACCCGCAGCCGGCCGCCGCAGCATACTCCGTGGCCTCCACCAGCGCCCAGACGTCGCGGCCACGCGTCCTTTAGCCCTGCGCGCAACCGCCCAGTCTGCACAACAATTGTTTGGTTGATGAAATAACCCAAAAGTTGAAAAATTTGGAGTTTTTAGTTTGAATTTGAGTTTTTGCCAAATTCGGAAAGTCCTTGCCGCCACTTTCCCTTTTTCGCTTTCTTTAGCCCCAAGGTGCCTCGAGCAAAGCCACCTTATCCCATGTACCCGCCCGTGTCGCGCTCCGTTCATCGCGCCTCGCTTCGCCGTTGCCAGTGTTCGCGCCAAACTGCGCTAGTGCCTCGCCACCTTGCCTCGCGCCTTTATGCCGCCATGCCAATGCCGCACGGCCTCGGCCATGCCCCGAGTTGTAGCCGCCAGACGCTCAAGTGTCACTCCCGTCTCTATCGTCTGCGCCAGTGCGCATTGCCACGCCAATGAGGTGCGCTTGCTCCTGCGATGCCACAGTACCATCGCCCTAACCTCTCGCAGTGCCAAACCCGCCCCGCCATACACGACACAGCCGTGCACCACCCTCGCACTAGCTCGGTCGCTGTTTTCACCACCTCCGCTGGCTATAAAGCGCTCTCCCACGACTCCCTTCTTCCTTTTAGATCCGCCACAACCCCGCCGCACTTTCCCTTCGTCCCCAACCCTGACCGCCGCCGTGCCAAAAGCTCTGGTGAGCCCCAACTTGACCCAACACCACGAAGCCGCCCTTGACCACCACATTCATCATCCTCGCCACTAGCACGCCGCCACCGTGCTCCCTCATTGTGCCACCCACGACCAATGATGCCAAGCCGCCACCGAGTTCCCCTAGCCTCACCGACACCACCCCCCGAGCTCCCCTTGGTCCACTGATGCTCAAGCCCATTGGTCCTGTAGCGTCGTCGCATCGCTCCACTTCCTCGGTCGTGCGCCACCACTGCCGCAAGCCCCTCATTGAACCACCTCTGCCCACGCACAACCTAAAAATGGGTTGCGCGAGCCTCAGTAGTGCTCATGGCACCACCTGACGCTGCTGTTTGCCGTTGTAGCTGCCGCGATCGCTGTCGCTGCCTTCGTCTCCGGCTCGGGCGCCATGGGAGCCAGCTCCCGGCTCCCTGGGCTGAGCGGTTGTAGGGCGCTCTGGTGGGCTAAAGGCCTAGCCCAGCCAGCCTTTTGGTCTAGCCAAGTAACTGGGTCAGCTCAACACTGTTCAAAGGCCAACCCAACACATCCTATCACTGTTCACCCGAAGCTCAATACTGTGCAGCCCATTAACCTCGGCTCAAACCTGTACTGTTCACAAAATCCAACCCGTTAGGAATAGTATTGGCCCAATATTATTCACTAGACCCATTACTATCCAACCCAAACCCAATAGTAAATAGTACCAAACAGGACACTATGCAACCCGACCTGACACTGTTCATTCCAAACCCGTTAAGATATAATATGTTCATTTCGACCGTCTCGATCCCATGAAGTCGATTTTCAGCTCCGTTCGACCTAACCAAGCACCAAATAAAACCCCAACCACTCGCACCATCTTTCTTTTCAATTCTTTCTAAATTTATTTAATTTATTTTGTTCCCAGATCGCTTCTTGTTGAGCCTGGACTTATTTATTTTAACTTTCTTTTGCGTTAGGCTTCGACTTCAAAGACTAAGCTCCGGAAGATGTCGATCAAGACGCAGGAGATGCTGATCCAACTAAAGACTTCGAACAAGGAGGTAAGTTGCATTCTTTTATCATGTTGAGCCCATATCTCAATTATTAATATTATTATTTTCTTTACCATATTTATGCCATTTATTTCTTTAATGAAATAATAGTTTGGAATGCTATGTTGAATAGTTAGTCTATGCCATATTCACCTTGACAAATTTAAGAAATATAAAATATTATTTAATGTTTGTCATTGTCACACAATGTTTCTATAAATACTGATAAGGATAATTGGCTGCTCACTAATAGATTTGGATCGAGAGTTGAGGGTTAAGACTAGAGCTAGAAAAATAACTCGAGGCTCGTAAGCCTGCTCGGGCTCGTTACGGCTCGGCTCGGGCTCATGAATTTTGAGCCGAGCCGAGCCGAGCCTGGATTTTAGCTCGCAAGCCAAACGAGCCGAGCCCGAGCTAGCCGCTCGTGAGCTCGGCCCACGAAGGCTCAGGAGGCCTGGCCAGCACCGGTCCCTAACACCCAGCCGGCCAACCCTAAGTCCCCTCACCTCACCCTACAGCGCCCTTGCTCTTTGCCTTCGGTTCTTCCTTCCCATCCCCAGATCCCCTTTTTCTCCCCGTCCTCTCCAGTCTCCACCCCGTTGCTGCCCCGTGTTCCTCCTCACCCGCCGCCCCGTCCTCCCCACGGTCCTCCCCTCTGGACTCCGGTCCTCCGAGCCGACGCCCCCGTCCTCCCCACGGTCCTCCGCGTCGCCGCCGTGGGAGGGCCCGCCTGCCTCACCTGAGTCACCTCCTCCTCCCCCCAAACTCCCGCGCCGCCTCCCCATCACGGCCTCACCCCGCCCGCCTCGCCTCTCCACCCCTCGCCCCCACTCGCCCAGCTCCACGCCTCCACCCGCCGCCTCCTTCTCGCCCCATCAGCCGCTTCAAGCACCGCCTCTGCCTCGCGCACTGTGTGGAGCTACGGGTGGAGGACGGGACGTTCTCTACTCCGCTGCCGACGCCGGTGCCGCCAATGCGGAAGACGCGACGCGAAGCGGGAGGGCGTGGCGGTGGAGGAGCAAGGGAGGCCCTCCTGGCTGTGAATCCGTGATGCTTCCTTGTCCAATTTTATGCCTTTTCTTGTGCAATTTTGATGTGTGAATCTGTGATGCTTCCTTGTGCAATTTGATGCGGAATCTGTGATATGAATATGTGAATGCTATGCTTCTTGTCCAGGAGGAACACCTCGAGCTTGGCTCGCGAGCTTGTTTGAGCCAGCTCGATCTTAGTGCCAAGCCGAGCCAAGCTCCTCTCCTAGCTCGTTTCTGAAACGAGCCAAGCCGAGCTGAGCTCATTGTTCATTCGAGCCTAAACGAGCCTGGCTCGAGCCGGCTCGACTCGGCTCGTTTCCACCCCTAGTTAAGACCACGAAGGTGGACAACCATGAGTTGGTTAGAAGTTCATCTCATCACCCAATAGACTCAGAAAAAGTGAGTCCCCGAAGGTGGACAGCCACGAGTCGGTTGATGGTTCATCTCCTCACTTGGGATAGGTAAGGACAACCTTGTGCCAAGTAACAAATACAAAAATCGCTTAACCACATGTTTAGTGTAACCAGCTTAGTACACTACTCGTTTTGATCAAATATATACAGGTGGCACCAACTCTTGTGGTAGAGAGAAGCTATGGGTTTGGGGGTGGAACAAGAGTGGGTCTAAAGGGTCACTCGTTGATTTACACAACAGTAGGTCCACTTAGCATCGGACAGCGAACTGCACTATTGGCCGGTGGTTTTCCGATGGTTGTTTGATCAAGAACCTACCAGGTAGAGACTAGAAATGGATGAGCAGCAAAAAGGCTTTGTTATCTCGACTCAGTCGCACGTGAATATGCTGCATATTAATAGCTTGATATTGTGAGTCTAAAGTACCTGTGGGTATAGTTGGGCAACTTCCGGTTGATGGAGCTGTGTTCATGGGTAATTCCAGTAAATGAGACATAAGTAGATATTTTGGGATGTTAATATGGTAATTATAGATGTTGATAAAACCCTTGATATTATATTAGTATAGTTTTACTGCTTTAAAGACAAAATGTTTTAACCTAAATGATGCATCCACATACACCTAATATGGTAAGCCTTCATCAATCAATTGAAATACTGGCAAGTTGTTAAATAGCTTCCCATGTAACTTGCTAAGTATTGTCGTGCTCATACTTGCTAAACCATCAACATAAGAAACCTGGGAGGATACCGGTGAGCATTATGAGGAAGGATTTGAGGAACCACTGGATGGTGATGGTTACTGGTATTAGATCTCAACCACGCTCATGCGTGCATGTGGTTTGGAAGATCCTTTGTTCTATAATATATTAACTTTGGCCTTGAATGCCCGTAGTTGTGTCAAAACTGGATGTTAACCCTTAATCTCCGGTAATAAAAAGTTTGGTTCTTATTGTGTAATCGTAAGCAAGTTTGATGTACTATTTTTCTGCTTTGTAACTGCACATCCTAGGTGGTTGTGAAGAGTTTGACGGTCCCAGAAATGGAGCCGTCACAGTTGATGGGCGAGAATTTAGGTGGGATCGTGATGGGAGTTTGAGGATCCAAATTCCACCATTTTAAAGCCACAGTGAGGGTGGAAATTGAGAGGGGACTGTTGCCTAAAGAAAGAGCAATATATATCAACCCTTTAGCATGACTTAAGTTAAGATACCTTAGAAGTTGTAAAGTAATCCCAGATAATAGCTTATCTCTTTTGCCAAACAGAGGATTGTGATTAAAATGCAAACGTTTATGTCTCATCTCACTACAAACTCCTCTAAACTCTCGTCCCCCTTCTTAATTGTCGCCAAACATATTCCAAGGGTAAAAAATTCATTTTCTACCACTATTTGGCTGTTGACCGGGTCCAAATGGTCACTAATGGTATAAACAAGCAGTGCAACTACTTTTGATGGTACACACAAAAATACCGAATTCGGGATGGTAGATACAAGAATTGGTGATGGGATGGCATACACCAAATTCCCTACAGTCCTACTCGAAACGAATGATTTGTACCGAAATAATATTTGAGGCACCTCTCAAAAAGTAAAGTTGAAACACCGCGAGGCAATGCAACATATCCAGCCCACTTTTTGTTGGACCGGACCCAGGGAACGCTCCATGGGCCAAAAGTCAGAAAGGCCCAGCTGGCCCAATCCCTCTACTCGTTGTATCTTCCCACCACGGCCGCACGTTCTTATTAGGGTTTTTGGCACAGAGACTGCGCGCCGCCGCCGGCGCTCCGAGGAAGCAACCAAGGGAGGAGGGAACCCAGAGCTCGGCAGCCATGGCCAGTGATCCCCATCTCCTCCTCCTCCTCGTCCTTGCTTTCTTGTGCTACAGCTGTCTCCTGTCGCCGCTGTTACCGTTCACGATCTTGGATGCGTCGGGTAGTAGTGTTACTTCCCTTCTTGATTTGTTTCTGATGCGGATTGGAGACAACAAAGAGCTTCTGTATTGTGTTGAGTTAGGCACTTGTTGGGTGAGTGGAGTGTTAGGTCTGATTTGAGTAGGGGTTTGCGTGTAGAGGTTTTGCATCTCGTGAGGTCGTAGCTCGTGAGTGCATTCGAACTTGCTAAGAGGAATAGTGCGAGGTCTCTGTTGTCTAGGATTTTTTCCCCTTAGACTTGTGTATATTGCTTAGCTTTTAGTGCAGTGTAAGTGAGTCAAAAAAGATTTTGATGAGCTAAACTGCTACTAGTCAAAAAAAAAAAAGATTTTGATGAGCTAAACTGCTACTGCGCATCTCAGATGATGCCGTTTGGAATGCACCAAGAAATTTGAAGGAAAAGTAAGGCCAAGGTAAAACGTAGCGATGGAATGCCACGTACAGTTGAATGCTGGAGTGGTTAATCAAGAACACAAGGAAAGCTCGCAACATTAGGTTTATCCCCCTGTCATCCTCCATCCTCTATGTGGCAACATAGGATGCAATTATTGATCCAGATTAGGTTTATCAAACTTAAAAGCCAGCTAAACATAGCAGTACTGGAGACATTATGAGTCGCCCCTGTCACCAAGTGGGGTTGTTGCAACGTCCTAACCATCTGGTGATCTAATCATAGACCTGATTTACAAATCAGACGGCCCTCTTCAATTATTTCTACATATACAGCCTCACCATGTCTAATTAAACTAAGCATTGTTGAACCTAACCAGTATGATAACATGTCACACGCACACTCAGCTGATGCACACACTGTGGGCCTGCGGCGTTAGGTTCATCGATTATTCAGGAGCCATCGGGTATGTGCGTGCACCTGCTAGTTGCTGACGTGCCAATTATTTGAGCTGCACTTCCCTCGTGTCCATAATACCAGGGAGCACAGCTGAACAGAATGGGGATTCGGTGAAGCGATGATAGTATGCTGAAGGTGTGCTTGGCAATGGCAGGTGAACATAATTCCAAATCTGTGTGTTTACACCTCACAGTGATGCGATGTCGTGCCTTCCTCGCAGCCGTCTGATCAGAATGCGACGCGAGGTTTTCCGACAAATTACTCCCTTTGTCCACAAATGTAGGTTGCTGTGGGTTCCGGTCAAGCTTTTAAAATTTGGACCATTAATATATGTTAAAGTATGTAGGATGACTAAATGAAAATACTGCTTTTGGATTTGTCTTGCAAAATACTTTCATAATATATAATTTTTATTATTATCGCTAGTATATTATAATAATAAAATATGGTTAAAGTCTTTTATTGAAAACCGTGAAAATGCAAAAGCGACCTATATTTGTGGATGGAGGAAAGAGTACCGTAGCAACATATTAAAGCTGAGGAGCGAGCGTAGCTCGTGTGGAAAGTTTTGTCATTGAGCGAGCTGCGCACCCGAGTTCGAGTTTTGAACTCGCCTCGTGCCTCACCAATAATTTTTCCTTAGGATTGGATTCGAGTAGGATTAGTACACGTGCGTTCATCGATCAAGCATATGTTTGCGTTCCGTGAGGTATTTTTACTCTAAATTAGACGTATGCTAAGGACTTATCCACATGCGTGTGGCGGGTGGGTGTGCGCGAGTACATGTGTCCGCGTGTACTCTCAAAAAAGCAATGTATCAAGCCAGCGTCGTGGCGATTTTTGGTAACTGTAACATACAAGCTGTAAAGATTGACCGTAGAGCACTTATACTCTATGTACCACAAGAATCTTTGGAACGGCCAAATAATAGCCGAAAAACGGAAAGCACGGTGCTGTAGCCCGTGCCTATCCTCGCCGAAGCAGAGAGAGCAGGCAGCTGCGATTTTTCAACGTCTAGTACAGGCTGCAGCTGCGGTGATGAGCTGAGGCGATCAGTTAAAAATAGACCGAGCAAGCACGTGGATTTCGTCTGAGACGAGACGAATGGCATGGGGGCCCGGTCAAACTGAAACGTTAGCGACAGTGTAAGGAAAGGCGTGCATATGTCAGATCTTTCTTACCACTGTAAGCAGCGGCACAATCGTCAGTGTTTTCAGTATCTTGAGGCTAGCAGGTAGCAGCAGCAGCAGGACGAAGAACATGGATTGGGCTTTGGCGTTGCATGGAGCAGGGTCCCGGAGAGATGCAACAAGGACTTGCTTGGATCCTCGCATCTTTTTGCGATGTACCATTCGTCAGTGTTTCAGTTCAGTATCTTGAGGCTAGCAGGTAGCAGTAGCAGCAGCAGCAGGACGAAGAACATGGATTGGGATTGGGCTTGGGCGTTGCATCGAGCAGGATCCCGGAGAGATGCAACAATGACTTGCTTGGATCCTCGCATCTTTTTGCGATGTACCAATCCGTTCTGCCATCTTGCGCGCGCAGTACTCGGTGTTACCTAGTTCATGATAAAAAGGTCTTTACATCACACAGAAGGTGTGTGCGTCTAAAGGATAGATACTATATATCCTCGTAGAAATACCTTAGGTGCACTGGCTAACCATGTACTGTGTTTTTGACACGTGGGCTCTATCTGTCAGTCGTCAACCGCTGCTCGCAAAAGAAGCTTTGAAGAACGTCTGTCCGTACGCATGGCGGTGCTCATATCTAACGTAACGTGCTTTGGCGAGGACCACATCATCGCCTCAGATATGCAACGAGATTCGGCACATCCCTAGGAAGGGATTTTGATCTCCAGCCAACAGAAAAGAGGAGAAAAAAATGGTCCTAACTGCTAAAGGGGCAAGGATTTGGCAAGTGAAAGTTAGCACTCGCGTGCCACTAAGGAGAAGGGGACAATGAGAACCGATGAGTGGTCTGTTGGCTAGAGCATGGTGTGCGCTCGTAGCCCACAGTGTTCGAGTCCTGCTGCTCGACGTTGCTGCTCACCTGAATAAATTGAGTCCACACATGCGCGTGTTCAGTGAAAAAGTGTATGCCCACGTTCTGTGAGACCTTGGTGCTACTGCAAAAATTTATGACGTGTGATTGCTGGTGTGAGTGAGGTGTACATTAGGTGTGTGTGCTCGCCTTGTACTCCAAAAGAAGGAGGGGATAATTTGGCAACTCAAGACAGCTGGAGATGACAATCCTCCATGATCACAATCATCCCATGATAGGTCTACTAAGAATGATGACAAGTGACGACTATGGGAATCAAGAGATGAAAGGGAGAGATAAAGAGATCCATGGAGCACAATGAGTGTGCATGTGTGTCGATATGGCATGACGAGTCATTTGATAGGATGGTTTTGGAAATTGGAACCCAAATGAGCAGCACTAGACAAGCTGATAGGTTACAACTTACAACTCACGATCGGAGCAGCTAGTGGAAGAGACCACAAAGCACCAAGATATGGAAGAGGGGAAGCATGCAAACAGAAACTAGAAGTAGCACATCATGGCATGACCACTTGATAGGTAATCGATCTTGGGCATCAAAATTCAGAACAGCAGCAGCGAGATCAAGCCAGACAGACAAGAGCAAATATTTAGGATGAATCGCTTGATAGATCGATTTAGATAGAAGGTGGCATTGGATCGATCGTCGCTAAATTACATAGATGTACAGGCTAGACATGGAATCCCATTGGCAGACTACACAACACATTGCATGATTACAGGAAGACAAATACGCAGCTGCTGAAACAAAACGACCAGCGGCAAACTCGAAAGGAAAAGCACTTATTCGCCCAGCCTCCCTGAACAGAAGTCGCCATTGCTTCAACACCTCATTTGCAGGCGCAAGGTTTATGCATTGCTCCTGAACGAGCCGAGGGCCTTGATGGCACCGGCCCTGAGGATGAACTGGTGGTAGAACGCCGCGATCGCCGCGCCGATGATAGGTCCGACCCAGAAGATCCACTGCACAAAGTGAAGATGACAAGATAGACCATATATGCATGTCAGGCTGTTGAGTAGTTACTCAATCGGAAGCATAAAATCCAATCATGTGTGGACGAACATATCTACCTGATCATCCCAGGCCTTGTCCTTGTTGTAGATCACGGCTGCTCCCAAGCTCCTGGCCGGGTTGATGCCGGTGCCGGTGATGGGGATGGTCGCCAAGTGGACCATGAACACGGCGAAGCCGATTGGCAGGGGTGCCAAGACCTAAAAGGCATACATAAGGAAAATCGGCTTAAATCTTGCAAGACCAACGCCCTGTTCAAACATTACAGCAGCAAATCACAAAATCAAGCGAGCACCTAAATTATTTTCCAACAAAAGTAGCTCATTTTCCACGTATACGACATGATACACCGCAATACAGGACAGCACAGCGGTCCTCGCCTAACTAAACCACATGGCACGTGTTAGTAGTCATTGCTTGTGCCATCTCTCAAGCTGTTTGTCAAAGCATGTCCATGCTTGTCAGCAACATGAAGGGACTATTTCAGAGACCAAACTAGTGGCCAATGCCTCTTGTCATGCCCCTTTCGAAAGGGAAGAAGAAACTAGAGCAACAAGGGCTGGTTGATGGTTCCTTTTCCCTCTCCCTTTGGGCACACACCAACCTAGTAGTGGTGTAAGAAAATCTGAGGGGGAGGGCCTCGCAGGCCTACCTCATCAACCGTTGATTTTGTTGATAGGAGAGAAATCAACGGCGGATGAAGAGAGCCTAGCGTGAAACCCTCCCAGCAAATTTCCTTCCGTCGTGGCTTTGGCTTAGTACCTTAGTGGGCATTTCACCCCCTCCAAACACCAAAGTCGCCAGTGGCATATCTTGGAAAATCAACAAAAATTAAACATTTTGTTTTTCCGAAACTTCAAGCCTTAAAATGCGAGTACAAAGAAACAACAAGAATCATAGCTCGTGAGTGAATCTTCTTTTAAGAAAAAGATAACACTATCATCAAATTCTTCCTTATCTTCAGTATTCTCATTTCTCCTGCTTTTTTTAGAGGATAGGATATTCTTCTGCTGTTTTCTTTTTTCTTTTTGTTCATATGTATCATTCTTGCCATTCGCGTAATCTATTCTCAGGACATGTTAATCTTTCACTTAAGCTCAGATTCTTTTTTCAAACAAAAAAGAAGAATAGGTAGCTTCTTCTGATGCTATTCTCCATGCTTACCGGGACATGTGAGTCGCGGGCGCTGCGCTTGGGGTCGGTGGCGGAGAAGACGGTGTAGACGAGCACGAAGGTGCCGATGATCTCGGCGGCGAGGCCGGTGCCCTTGGAGTAGCCGGGGGCGAGCGTGTTGGCGCCGCCGCCGTAATTGACGTAGTAGGCGCTCTGGAACGCCTTGACGAGCCCGACCCCGCACATGGCGCCCAGGCACTGCGCCACCATGTACAGAAGCGCGCGGACCAGGGACACCTTGCGCGCCAGGAAGAGGCCGAACGTAACGGCCGGGTTGATGTGCCCCCCCGAGATCCCCGCGGTGCAGTAGACGAGGATGAAGATCATGCCGCCGAACGCCCACGCGATCCCGAGGATGCCCACCCCGCCGCACGCCGCGTCGGCGCCGTTGACGGCGGCGTCCGACTGGTGCTTGTACCCGATGACGGTGGCCACGGTGACGTAGAGGAAGAGCAGCGTGGCGATGAACTCGGCGATGACGGCGCGGTACAGCGACCACGACCCCAGCTCCGCCGCGTCGATCAGCGGCGCCGGCGGCGGGTCCGTGTAGTCCTTGGCCGCGAACTCGGCGCCGCTCTCCATCACCTCGTCCTTCCCCATGTAAGCCTAGCTTGGTGCTTGTTTCTTGGCTTTGCTCTTGCAGCCGCAAGAGAGTGACCAGCCTTGCAAGAAATGGAGCCTGTGAGCCTGTGTGTGGGGTGGGGGAGTGGAGGTGGTATTTATGGAGGAAGGGAGAGTAGGTAAGGGACAACAAGGCAAGGGTCCTCTTTGCTATTGTTACTTTTTTATTCAAGAATATATGATATTTTAGTATCGATATAATTTTCAACGTGCAATTTTGATCATAGATTTTTATATAAATAAGTTCAAAGAATAATATAAAATTATTATATCATGAAAATATTTTTCATGACTAATTTAATGATATCATTTTCGTATTATCAATATAAATAATTTTTATATTAGTGGTTAAAGTTAACTAAATTTGACTGTACATTTTTAAAACGTAGTATATTTCTGAATAATCGCTTACTCAGCTTTCTTTCTTTCTTGGTGTCCTTGATGGGACACAAAATTGAGCTGCCTGCCTCCTTATCTCCGTGGGTTTGTTTATTTGATTTGTTGATAAGATTGAATGGGCTTTTTTTTGGGTTTCTTGCTCCAATGATGCCTGGTTCGATTGGATAAGCTATTGGGGTATGTGCTGCCTGCATGCAGTGCAACTGTGCAACGGATCCCTGGCCTGCCCACAACTCACGGGTTGCTGCTAGCTTCTCTTGCTGCATGTGGACACAAGAAGTTTCCAGCCTTCCAGAGATCGAAGAAAAATGGAAATGAGAGGAGACGAAAATGTAGTAATATATATGTATGTATGTTTGTACGTATGTTGGCGTGTAAGGGTCGATGTACTGTTGGGCATTGTTCGTGACAAGACGACTGTGCTTAATTAGAGGTTCATGATTTTGTCATGTGGCTCTCTAAGCTGGCTAGCAAGCTGCCTTCTTTTCCTTATTTATTTACCGCATCTTTTTTACTCCATCAGAACTTGTGAATCTCACAGGCATTTCATAGGAAACACACCAATTCTTGGAAATTAACTTCGAATCGTATGATTTGTAGATTTCAAATGAACTTGAAATGGATGCGCGCAGCCTGTGGCGTGCGGGATTTCAATTTCAACGATGGATTGGAGCCTCGCGCTCTGAGGTGGACAGGAATTGGATCTCCGTTCCAACTTCAACGCGACGCTCCTCGTCATGCTGTACACTAATTAGATTATTATCGTGGAGATGTAACCACCGTAGCTGCAGCAGACAGGGGCACTCACAGTCGTTTGATACTAACACTTATACCAGTGGAGAGAGACTGGTTACGTTGGATTTTAGAAATAACCACTCTAATGGTTTGATATTAAATCTTAGACTCGTATTGTGCTTGGATCTCTCATCTCAAGGGAGAGGATGATCCATTAAAATAGTACACAAGTCCTTCTAATACACCATTTGTTACCGTTTTTTTTTTTTGTCCTTAAAAGATTTGATAGAGTCTCCCTCACCTCACAAAAATCTCGTCTCACTACAAATGGAGAATGCCTCAAGGTGATCCATAAAAATAGTGCTAAGTCCTTCCAAAAACAAAAAAATCTGATGTGACGTAGCTACAGTATCACATACAAATGACTATTGAGAATGCCCAAAATTTCCTGACCATGTGGCAGGCGGCGCGGGCAAGGATAACGTACACTAGTGCTAACAACCACGCGCGTCATTCCCTGCCGCTCCGCTCCTACAATCAGTGACCGCCGTTCGTGCATTTCCTCGCACGAAAATTGGTGCTGCCAAGCGCAACAGCTAGCCAGGCAGGCGCGCAATCGTCACCTTATCATCTCCCGTTACTGCTATTATAAAACACGCACCAAGAATCGCCGGTTGCGACTTGTGACTCGCATGGCGGGGATAAAAAAAATGATCGAGCGGTTGAGTAGAATTATACGACCAGCTAGCTGGGGATTAAAAAAATGATCGAGCGGTTTAGTAGAATTATACGACCAGCTAGCTGGGGATGGGGATTATACAAATAGTACGTACATGCAATGGATCCCCCTGGAATGGGCAGGATTGGCAGGTAGACGCATCATACACCGACCCTATATGATATAAGCAGACTTTTTTTTTCCGGTTTTGCAGCGGCTACTAGTGGTCGTTATCTTGCCGCGCACCATCGTATCACCACGCAACTGCCGGGCTAGCTGCGCCGCGCGCGTGCTCGGCTGGTGGCAGACCCGGATTTTGATCGATAGTTAACTCATGATCGATAGTTAACTCGTATAGTGTAATATCGATGAATATCGTATTTATACATGTGCTTAAAAAGGTCAACGAATCTAAAAGGGTAAAATGCGCTTAAGTAGGCAATCAACTGGGGCTACAACCTAGTTATCGCCGTCGTCTTCATTTCCAAAGCCAGAAGCACAAAAGTATTCATACAACGGGATTTCGGTCTCGTAGGTTGAACCTATATATTTGAGCAACAATGAGTACAAAGTTACTCAGTAAGCCCTCACACCAAATGCATATATATCTGCATGCTTGGCTTTACCAAAGGAGGGTCTTATGGTTATTGTAGTACAAAGCAAGTTTTTCTTAAATACTGTAATTATTTTCTAAGCCTATGATCTAGTCTTTTTAACTTAAAACCTAAGTGTCACTTGTATAAGCAAGTTTATCATGTAATAAGGTTTCATCCACCTATAACTACTCATGAGTTTCTATCCACCTATTTCCAAATATCAGGTTCCTTCCATTGAACACAAATAAATACAAAATAAAATTCAAATGAACTCTAAAAATTATGATTTTGGTACTGATGGAAAGATTTTGAATTTATGTGAATTTAGAAATAAAATCAAGTCATTTGGATTTAAAACATGGGAGAACATGCTCTCCAAAGTTCGACCCGAGAGGAAATTTCAGAAAATATGAAATACCTGACAAGTGGGACCAATTGGATTTTCATTTTCTTTTTTAGTTAATTTTCTTGAGAAAATCTTCTACGGTGACATGTGGGGTCTAGACGGGTTTTTATTTTCTGTACAAATTATTTTTCGTAAGAAAAAGCATATGCAGCTGACAGATGGGTCCAGCCAAGTTTTAATATCTTTTCTAATCATTTTTATTTGAGAAAACTCGAGAGACTGACAGGTGGGACCGCGGTCCACATAGACTCTGTCCACCCGACACCCCACATGTCAGCGGCTTTAGTCTACAGACTAGGTTTACACAAAGAGTTTAAAGGGCGGGGCCCGCATGTCATACAAACACACTAAACTATGACTTGATTATATTTTCTAATTACCAAGGGCCCACATGTCATACAAAAAATGTACTAATTAAACCCTAACTAATTACTGTTTAACGTAATCTAATTACCGAGTGGGGTTCACACGTCAGCGTCTCCAACGCCTTATTCTCCATCTATAACAGAGGAGTAGTGCTGGACAGCCATGGCGACTCGAGGCGAGCTCAATGTCGGCGCAGATGGCTCCAGCGACCACCGATGACCGCCCTCCCAATTGGTTACGGGGTCCAAGGCGACCACGATGGTGGCGACGGCGCACCAAGAGACGGCATGAGGCGGTGGCTCTACGGCAAGGATGGTGGTGGCGGCATTGCGCACATGCACATGGGCAACTACCGAACGAGGCTACTGACTATGAACCGAAGGTGGAAACAACATCTCTAAGCTACAACGGAGCTAAACGTGCACTCCGTGCTCCAAAAGAAGCGGTGCACTAGGCTCTCCACGGTGGCCTGTGACGGTGCGGCGAGGTGCTATGGTCAACTAGACACAACATTGACTAGCCTATCGGGTTTGCAAGGAACGCTAGGGAACAGATGGGCTCACTCGGGGTCCAAGTGAGGAAGGAGATCGAGTGCGGCCTGGCGTGGACATGTGAGCGAAATGGCGGCAACGGGCTCTGCGCATAGATGGGACGAGGTCGCGGCGATGTGAGAGAGGGGGAGAAGCTTGAGGCGTTGCTACGGAGCTCAAGGTGGAGCTGACACGGCTTCTGGCTCACACAACGCATGAGTACAACACAACGGGCAAGCTGGTGCGGGGAAGATGCACAGTGCCCTCCCGCTTGGCATGACAGGTGGGGCCAGGGCCCACTCGTCAGCGAGCGCGCGTGAGGGAGAGCTGGGCTTGGTTCGCTCACAGCCGTGAGGAGGAGAAAGGAAAGGAGAAGGCGACGACGCGGGTCGGCTTGACTGTGTCGTGAGGAGGGACAGGGAGAAGGAAAGGGCTGGGTCGAGGGTGGGTTTCGGCAGGGAGAAGAGGGGAAGAGAATTTTTTTTGAATTTTGAATTTGCAATTCAAAATTGATTTGAATTTGAATTCAGGTTTGGAAATGGTTTTGCACACAATTAAACTTTTATATTTTTGCAAATTCCGATTTCTTAACACAAGTAAATTTGTTTTAAAATTTTAAATTGCGATGCAAGATTTTGGAATTTTGAAATGCAACCAGAGTTTTTGAATTTCATGAAATTTATGCAATTTTTGAATTGGACCAAATTTTGGGCTGTTACCGCTGGGTGGCTGGCTAGTTGCTCTCTCGTTCGTTGGCCGCGCCGGCCAGCCTGGTTCAGCCACTGCGTGCATGTGCAGCTGGGTGGAGCACGAATCAGCAGCAGCAGTAGCCAAGCCAGGGGATCGGAGCAGATCGATCAAATCATGGTAGGTGGCTCTGAGCTCGGTGCGCCGTTTCAGCTAGGATTGCGGTGGTAGGCTGCAGCCTGCAGGGTGCAAGTGGCTGCCTGCCCCGTCAGCATGCGGTCAGGCCGTGATGAATCATTGAACCCTCAATCATGGAGTATTGGAGTGGACCACGTAGGCAGCTAACTGGGCAGGCTATATACGCTGGTGGATCGGGCGGCGAGTCCACCGTGAAATCGAGTAAATCCAATTGCGACTGCACTTAAGGGTTCCTTTGGAACATGCAAATTTCCAAAGGATTTAGTTTTGCAGGATTAGGACATCAAGAAACATTGCTGTGCAATCTCCGCGCATTCAATTCCTGTAGGATTAATTCCACTGTGTATGACATCAAATCCCGAGTTTTCAATCTCCTACTCTTGTGTCGGGGAGTTCCAGTTTCCTTCATCTGTTCCTTTCGTGGCTGGTGTGTAAACTGTAAAGTTCTCATTCATTCTTCTCTCTCCCGTTCTCCGTCGCCGTGTGTTTCATCCATAGTTATCAATACTGTACCGGTCATATCGGTCAGTACGTATCATACCGTAATTTAAACCGGTACAAAGTAGTTATGCGTACCATACTAGCCTAAATACCAGTCACACCGGCTCGATACCGGCCACGTCGGTGGAATTGATAATACAACCTATTGGACTATATGTTATATTTGATAGTACTACTATGTATTTGGAGCAATAGCACAGTGATATTTTATGTGCATATAATTAAACAAATATATACTTATAAATATATATACTCGTATTATTATATTAAATCTGAAACGATACGCCGATATGGACTAGTACCAGAACAAACCATTCCAAAAACTAAACCGGTATAGTTTCTGGTACAATATTAACAATTATGACTTCATCCACGTGCTAATTGCCTTTTTTTTCTTTGCTGGATTCTTCTTCGGTTGTCGCTTCCGAAAGTTTCCGGCAACGGGTAGCCGCACTGTTCCAATTGCGACGGCGACGACGACGACGACGAGGACAGGCTCGCGCCGGCCCGGACCGCCACGACGCCCGCAGCCACACACTCCGTAACACGACGGCTACGTGTCGCCCCTCGGCTCGCGCGCGGCAATTTTAATCTCGTGCTCTTTTGTGTACTCATCGTACTGTCAGTATTCGCTAATTACACAGGACGTGCAACTGAGCACAGCTAGCGCGCATGCACGCGTTGCGTCTACGGGATGCTCTGCGCAGGCTCGCCCTTTCTGATTTTCTTTGCTTCCTTTTTAGTAAGGTTCTGGCGATGCGGGCGGCCACCTGTCCATTGGAGCCCGGCATCTCCGGTGGTGAGATCGGAGCCACATACAATCCTTCTCATAACTTTGGAAAGGTGCTTGTTCGACATGGTTCGTTTCGATGTGACCAATCGCATCTTCCTTTGGGAGTACTGCTAATTTGCTTCTTTTTCAGGGAAAAAGAAAACATATGACTATTTAGAATTTAGCGGACATTATCACTGGGCTGCAGTCTCTTGCTATTTGCTGACAGGAAGCGCTGCAGGATTAGGATTCTAGACCTGTTCTTCTCCTAATACTCCATCTCCCAATTGAGCCCCAGCCCCAGACAGATGACGATGGAGATGGAGGAGTAGGACCCTCTTTTTTTCAAAATCCTAATCATGTTGGGAGTGCACATCACATTGCATTGCAATGCTTGCCTCATGGGAGTGTTGAGTGTTGCACACCAACGGCCCAACAGGATTAGGATTTAAGAGCAGCTAGTGATCAGCGGCCAGGCACTGATTACTCCCCCTCCGACGCGCGTCGGAACCCGCGCCCCTGCGTTGTCATTCTAGTCGTAAGCGCTCAGGCCAGGCGCTGATCTCAGGCCGACGCGTCACGCGATTCTAATTTTGGACACACGGAAGCGGGCTGCACAGCCCCGGAGCGTGATTGCTCTGCGTACGTATATACTTCCTCCGTTTTGCTTTATTTATCTACAATCCACTATACATACAGACCAAAGAAGCATCGAGT
This sequence comes from Ampelocalamus luodianensis, assembly GCA_036346255.1. Taxonomy (NCBI): domain Eukaryota; kingdom Viridiplantae; phylum Streptophyta; class Magnoliopsida; order Poales; family Poaceae; genus Ampelocalamus; species Ampelocalamus luodianensis. The sequence continues at coordinate 50,286,231 of CM070629.1, read as the reverse complement.
CTGAGAAATAGTTACTAAGAAATGACTATACATGCCCCTGTGATATGACCAACGACAGAGCTAGAAAATTTGTGTTGAGGTGCACCATTGATACTTAAAGATGAGGTAAAATAATAGTTGTAAAAAAAATAGTTGTTAAGTGATTATCGGTGATCGAATGTTAGCGTCGTGTAAGTCGCACATTATGAATGTTGTATTCATATGGTACTTAACATTATAATTAGTTGGGCTTTATTTCTAACTAACTGGCTACTATACCAATTAGTTTTTAAAACAACTTATTTTTTAGAGTGATAACGATAACACATACTAACTTGATAAATAAATTTTAAATATGTGAACATATTATTAAAAATATATGACCATTCCTTAAATTTTTATTAATATGCCACATGGGCTACATGGTCGCAATGACACAAACATATAGATAATCAGACACTTGATTTTTGAGTTAGAAACTAAATCAATTTCTAAGAGCTAAATAAAATACTTTCGTACCATTCACATAGTGTCATGCACATGAGTAGAGAGAGAAAAAGGTGTTCTACAAAATCTGAATGGAGGACATGAAATACAATTTGCATATAATTTCATCAAGTATTATCAAATTGCAACGAAGTCGAAACTCAATTGGAATCTATAGCTAGCAAGGGTATATACATAATTTTTAAAAATCGGGGTACCCGTGCATACCAGACACCCTAGCTAGCTCCGCCCTTATAAATGACACACCATAATTACTTAACTTGTTTCAAATCATTTAAGTAGGGGTAGACATATTCAGTGCTAGTATTACTTTTCCCTGAGTTGCTAGGGTATAGGTCCAATAGTATATACTCCATCCGTTCTTTTTTACTTGACACAGTTGACTTTTTACGACGTCAATAGGTTTAAAATTATCTAGATTGGCTATATGAAAATTATACATTACAATTGTCGTTGAAAATATTTTCATAATATTATAATTTATTAGTACATCTTAATGTAAAATTATAAAAAGTTGTGGTCAAAGTCATATCTCAAAGACCGTGAAAAGTTAACTGTGTCAAGTAAAAAAGAACGGAGGGAGTATTTTTTATTTTTGTAGAAGCGGAATAACACCAGAGAGCCTTATGTCTTGATAAACGAGAACATGTCTAAAATGGAGGAATTTTAGAAGAATTGTTCGAAATCCCTATTGCTTTCCACGAAATCACTCTGAAATTTCTATGTTGTGAAGGGACCCTCGGTAGAGACTCCAGCAGTACACAAACACAACTTACAAGACTCCCATCAGCCATTCCTACAGGTGTATTGACCAGAAATTGAGGTTGGGCGTTCCAATTATTCCAACTACTAAGCTGTGCTCTTACGGTAAGAGCTGATGATGCCTGTAGCCCCTTGCTTTCACGGTCACTTGAGAGGAAGAAGGCAGGCAAAGTGCAACATTGCTTGCAAGGCAAACTAGGAGGGGAGGGGAGCACTACTTACCGAAAGATGGTGGCCATGCAAGTGAAGTCATGCCTGTCTGACGGTTCCCTTTGTCTGTCCTTTGAACGGAGCACTTGTTGCCCTGGTGTCTTGCCAAGTGGGGGTGATTGAAATGCAGTGTCCATGTGAAATCTCGACCGTTCGATTGATGACGAAACACTAGCTGATGGTACGACTACGATAGCCAACGATCATAGCCACCCATTTGTTACTTGTACAAGAGGTTAGATAGGGATAGCAGGACTTGCACTTGAAAGGAATGGTCAAAATTGTGAGTTGTAGAGGATTGTAGCGATCGATCTCCAAATTATCACCAACTAAAGTCTGAAGCTCATCATGGACATAATTAGTGTACACAAAATCATTACTGAACTCTCCTGGACATGCTACCACACCGGTTTGGTGGCTAATAATCCTGTTCTCTAACGTAAGCTAAGACTGAAGGCAGATCTTGTAAGACCAAAAGTCAGCAAAGTGCTGCTGCACCTTACCTCGGCGCGGTGGAGGTCTTTGCAGGCCAGTGGCCACTGAGGTTTAGAAGTGGCGCTCAGCTCTACAACAACACGTCAGTGGCTCCATCGGTGTGTGGTGCTGTTAAAAAGAATATTTCACCAGTACGTCAGATTTTGGCTGTCTGTTCTTATCGTTTGGAATGTGCGATCCCAAGTTCCCAACTCTGAACTCTGAAGCCAATCAGGACACGACTCTGAATCCAGGGCGATTTGGATGACATTTTTGTAGATAAAAATGGATGGTTTCATTTGACATGGCTGTGATATTTAGCCGAGTGAGGCTAACTAACATAATTTGCTACATCGCATTAAACTATATCTGGCAAAGAAGAAGAAGAAGAAGAGGAGGAGGAGGAGGAGGAGGAGGAGATCGCATTAAACTATACATGACGATTCACAAAAGTTGTTTAGTTATTATCAATCTATCGCACGTAAGCATAAGAAAAACGCCGTTGCCATGCCTTCCTGTCGCGAAGTAGTTTTCAGCCTTTCGAAAAATTGTGGTTCTTTTTTTGTTTCTCTTATATTTGGTTTAAGTATAGCTCGCAAATTCCAAAACACATTCAACCACAACCCGAACGAACTTAGTACTTTGGTAGGCGGATTCCTTCTTGACGTGACGATCCGGACATAAACGTACTGCCGATCCCCCTATTCGATAGCGACATAGCAAAAGAGATATCAATGGACGCCAAATAATTGATCACAAACAAGGCAAAATAGACCAGCGTCATGCGGAACCAGAGGTCACCATGATGCTCTGCATTTGCAGTCTGAGCACCTCCTCACTACGGATCGATACAGTGCAACATCGACTATTCCTTTGCGTGGACAAGTTAGAACCATTCCTTTTATTGAGTTTTATGCATCAACCAAATCAGTTCTCCTAGAAGCTTAAGCCGTTGAGAAACGGTGCGCAATATGCTGATACGGCCTCCGCAGATATCTTTGCTTCAGAAGAAAACCCGCATGGTATGAGGCTCGTGGAGAAGCAAAGGCCAGTGGACTGAATTTTACTATGGATTCTGGAGTACTCGAGAAGTTTTGATTTGGGTAGAACGCGGGTCACCAAAACTCGATGTCGTAGGTTCATGCTTTAACATCTTTTAGTTTCACAATTATGGGAAGAAGGCATAGTACAATAGCAGTACGCCTTTATTCCAGTAATGCGGATGATCTGTGAACCCGTGGTTTATTATTTTTGAGCAGACAACGACCTGTGAACTAACAGGAGCCGATCGTGAGGAACCTCAAGAAGAAACCTGTGGGACGTTGGAAATAGAAAATGGTTTTGGCAGACTAGCAATGACCCCTGCTGACCTTGCATATGCTTTGTTATTTGTTTGTTTGCTCTGTACTGGGAGGATGAGATAATGTAGTTGCTTCCAACTAATAAAGGTTAGCATAGGATTAACATATCTCATTCTAGTACCAGCCACATCATCTTCTTGTGGCTTGCGTCGCTCTGCACTGCTCTAGTAGTTTAATATGCTGAAGGTGTCAAGTCTATGATATTTTTTTTTGAAGGTAGTCAAGTCTATGATATTTTTTTTTGAAGGTAGTCAAGTCTATGATATTGAAGATTTCAGTGACATGATGGAATCATTGGAATGGATCAGCATTTTTTTTCTATTTACTTTTATGCATCTCAAAAAACATTGTACAGCCTATAGTTGCATAATAGCCCATCCCAAGTCCCAACTAAGTTTTGGACGGTCCGGCCCAAGCCCATCCGCGCGTTACCTTTTGAGGCCCATTTAATTTGAGCTCACCAAACGAACAAGACAACAAATATATATAAAAAAAAAACAATCCTCGTTACCCGCTCGCTCGCAGGCTCCCTAGTGAGGTAGATCGGAGGAGGATCGCAGTTCGGCGGCGGCGGTGGGTGCGAGGAGAGCCAGATCGAGCAGAGTGGTTGCTGAAATTTCGCCGGTTACCGGCGTGTGGGCATGTTGATTGCTTTTTAAAATTTTTCGTTCTATTGTAAGAGTTTATTTAACTCTGTGTTGCAAGTTAAGTAAATGTTGACCATAAAGTTCAGTTGTTATTACTATTTGTTATTTTAATGTTTTATTAGTTAAATTGATAAATGAATGATATTTCATCGATGTTTCCTGTGTGAGCTAGCTACTGATATGAAATTAGTTCATAATACATAGAAGGTTTTGGATGTGCAAATCCGGGTCTCGACAGAAGTGATCAACGTTTACTTAACTAATAAGATCAATAGCTAGCTCATACAGGCAACATTTCATTTCGGATGTGTAAATCCGGTTATCGGCGTTATCGATGGGTCTAATAAAATTTCATACTGGTTTTTTTTGGATTTATATAATTTTCATCCAAATTTAATTTTTAGTTCAAAAATTAGATAAAATTCGTCTTTACATCTGAAAAATCCAAATTTTAATTCAAAATTTTCATCCGAAATTTAACAAAAATATCCGGTAACCATCGGCTACCGGTTCTATCAGTAGGGTCCAATAAAATTTCCCCGCCGATAGAGTTTTCCCTTGCTGCAACAAGTAGCTGATTCTGTTTTGCTTTTAAGATTTGTTTTGGCAGTAGGTTAGTTATGACCGACAGGAAAAAGGACAGCGCTTATTTGATTTCTTCTTAATCCAAGCGTTGTCTCTGGTTTTGACCAACAGATTACGTACCCCTGTGAGGTTCTTTATTAATAGTGCAAAGGGATATATGTTGCACAATGACAAAAACGACTGGCATGAATGAATTAAGCAGCCCTTCTCGACATGTTAAATGCTTGTAAAGTTTAACCCTGTTTGTTTGCTAGCTTTGTATTGATCTTGTGTGAAAGTGTCATGTCAACCTTGGAAACACGCATTATCTCTTCTAAGTTCTAACATGTTGGGTGATCTGAGAAATGTATTTATTTCGTTATTGCAGGAACCCCAGCCAATTGATTGGGAATACTATAGAAAAGGAACACGTTGGTGAGTTAGTATTAGGATCTAGTAAGGAGCCGTATTAGAGTCGGATTTAATATTCAGACTATAAATAAAAGATGTAAGGATCCTACGAGCGACACACGCAATTATTCCACAAAAGTCTACATGGTATTAGAGCCATCCTCATCCAACATCACCGAACCCTAACCCTAACCCGTACCTCAGTCGCCGCCGCCGCCACCGTTGTCGTCCTCGTCGTCTCTGCCTCTCGCGAGCCATCGTCGTCCTCATCGCCTCTGCCTCCTGCGAGCCGTCGTCGTGTCATCTCGCAGGCGAGTCCTCGGGCCACGGCTGCGCCGCCTTTGGTCGTAGGCGGGCCCTCGCTGCGACTGGGGAAGTAGATCCGGTGTGGATCCGATGCTCCAGACCCGCGGGCCACGACGGTCGTGCTGTCGCTTGGGGTGCAGGCACTTAGGCCACGACGAAGCAGTGCCACCTCGGATTCCCTCTCACCATTGCCGCCACGTTGCCTTGGTTCCCATACGCCTCAATTCCCATCTTGCCATCGCCGCCACCACATCAAAGTTGAACAAGAAAAGCATAGGAAGAAGAAGAAGTTCCGACCGAAGAAAGGGCTTGGCCGGAGAAAAAAGGAAGGGAGAAAAGGAAAAGAAAAGGAGTGTCGGCTGGAAAGAGTGTCAGCCGGAAAAGAAAAGAACAAAAAAAGAGTTTCTCTGTTTGAATTTTTTTTTATGTTACCGCTTTGCATGATTTGGGTAACCGTGAAGACAGTCATCAAGGTTCGGCAGAACGTTGATGAGTGAAGGATTGCTATGATTGTGAGAGATACACGCGGCATATCTTGGTCGTGATTGACGTTGCTTTGGTTGTTTGAGAAGATGGCCCCTGTGGAGATTGAGGCTGCGAGGAAGGAGGAGGAAGAAGTCGCAATGAGGACGGTAGAAGAGAAGAGGAAGACACTTGTTGAGACTACTTCCCCGCTGGTCACGCAAGGTGACATGAGAAGTATGTTACATGACATCTTCACGACAAGTATGATAAGTCTGAGTGCTGGTGTAGGGTCATCTAACTTAAAGCTGGAGCTGATGCTGAATGATGTAAAGCTGGAAGAGAGTAAAAGTTACCTGAGTTGGTCTAGAAGAGCTCAGCTAATTATGAGGATGAAGGAGGTGGAGCATTATCTGTGGGAAACTTGTGTTGAGCCTACAGGTAATGAGAGCATGGATTGGAGGGTGTAGAACACTATCAACTCTCTAGTGGTGGCTTGGTTGCTAACTTCAATGTCTCCATCCATCGCTCGGATAGTGGAGACGATACCGAGTGCACCGGTAATATGGAAGATGCTGGGTAACATGTACTCCAGAGCAGGAAATTTGATGATGGTGGTGGAGGTCCAGGGTAAGGTGGAGGCCCTTGAAGGATCTAGACCCGCCATTATATGTTAATGAAGTATTTTGGTGATTAATGACAAATGCACTTATGAGACTAACACTCTTATTGTTATATCATGTTTAGTCTCAGCTTGGATATAAAAGCAAAAATCCAAACAGGTATGTATTCATTAATGACAAATCTATTTGTGAGACTAACAATTCTATTGATTATATATTGCTTAGTCTTGTTTAGATATAAAGATGAAAATACAAGAGGTATGCATTCTACTTCTTCTTATTATATCTTGTTACATTCCTCGGATCTAAAATATAGGTTAAACTCCACCAAAAAGGTTAACTTGGATATGTGCATATGTTTCTATTACATATTTGTATATGCACACATTTAGGGGGAGTTTATTCTATATTTTGTGATTTCATTAGTATTGATCTATGTTCTCTTTCCACATATATTAAGGATCTTTACTTTGAAATATATCTTTGAATATATTTAACTTGTGTAGTCAATATATTCATATGAGTATATACAACTTGTAGTTCGTATATACTCATGGTATATATAACTTGTGTAGTTCATATATACTCATATTGCTTTATATTCAATTATTTGCAATTGTGTTGTGGGACTAATGTGTGTGCTAAGATGTTTTCAAGGCTTAGTCCCAGAGTTTGAATGATGACATGAAAAAGAAATGCAAAGGTGATAAAAGATTGACATGGCTCAAGACAAAGGAGTCATGCATTGCATTTCGAAAAACTTCTGGAAGGATTTCAGTAGAAATCGGTATGACCGCATTTGGTAAGCGGTACTACCGATGTGCGGTAGTACCGGATTTCATGTGGTGGAACTACCGCGTAGCGGTATGACCGCAAATATGTTGGCGGAACTACCGCAACCCGGTTGTTCCGTTTGTTATGTGGCGGTATGTAAATTCCAGAGAAGGTGTTTTTCTGTATTTCTCGAGCCTCAGGAAATCGGTAGTACCACATCTGAGAAACGGTACTACCAGAGAGCGGTATTACTGGATGCTAGTTGGCGGTAATACCGCACCTGTCAGTAATGGCTTGTTCAGAAGCATTTAATGCAGGTATATCTTGGTAATTAATGTTAATCATTGTTGGACTAACATTTTCCATGAGTTGGATAAATAGGTTATGTTCCAGGGTAATGGAAACTTCGGATGGCATCATGAGTTGATCGTCATCAAGTCAAGGTTCAAGAAGAGGATGCATCATGTGTTGATGCATATCAAGATCTCGAAGAAGAGATGATCATGAGTTGATCATCAAGTCAAGAGAAGACTCATCATGTGTTGATTGAGGTCAGGTAAAGGATGCATCATGGGTTTATGCATGTCAAGATGATGACCCGGACTTGAAGTGAAGATGTGCGTCATCAAGCTTCAAAAAGATGCTCAAGGCAAAGGTATGACCAGCTAGGGCTAAGGATATGTTCATAGTTTTTTACCGGTCTTGGTATTTGGTTGGAAGACCGGATTGCTAGTATAGGTTGCCGTACTATTAAGAGGGGTCTTATCTAGTAGCTTGAGTCTCATCATGTGTTGATAGCTCAATCTCACTTGCTCTAGCTCATCGTGGCATGATGCTATTATTTGCGAATGTGTTTTGCAAATAGTCGAGGCTCATGCGTCTAATCCTTGTAGCATGTGACTATAGTTTGCGAATGTGTTTTGCAAATGGTTGAAGTCTATGTATCTACTCCTTGTAGAATGATCTAAGTTTGCAAATGTGTTTTGCAAATTGTTGGGATTCATGTATTTTCCCTTGGCATGATCTAAGATTGCTTGTTGCTATTTCTTCGGACTTAGATCATGGTAGTGGATCTTTTGAGTTGTGCTTTTTGATTTTATCAAATGTGTTTGAGATCAATCAAATAGATGGGTTGTGTAGCCCTCTGAATAAGCTTTCAATAGAGTCCAAGATCACTCAATTCTGACATCGGAGTCAAAAGTTATGACCTTTTTACCGAGTGTCGTCTGTGCTGAAAAATGGGCTGCGGTAGTACCGCCCTTATAACAGTGGTAGTACCGTAGAACGGTAGTACCGCCCATATAACTGCGGTAGTACTGCACCAAAGTTTTAACGACTTGTTTTTGAGCCGTTAATGCACCCTTTCCGACCGTTGAGTCAAAAATGGTAGTACCGGCCCCTGTGAGTGCGGTATGACCGTATTTCGGCTGAGTTTGCTGATTTCAGCTCCCAACGGCTAGTTTTTGTGTGTGGGCTATAAATACCCACCTTGGCCGGTTGAGAGACAATCTTTGGCATCCCATTTCACTCTCTTGAGCTAGTGTGAGCTTCTCCTCTCAATTGTGCATGTGTTGCACCTTGTGAGTAAGGAGAGAGGTCTCTAGTTGCATGTGTTGCATCTAGAGGTGGATTTCGTATCCACTTGAGCTTGTGCATTCGTTGCACGTGGTGAGAGTCAAGCAAGGGGCTTGGCTTATTACTCTTGGTGTTTGCCGACACCTAGACGGCGTGGAGGCGTCGTGGTCCGGTGATCTTCTCAAGTGAAGCTTGTGAGAAGGCCCGGTGTTTGTGAGTGGCTTGGTGCTCGCCATCTCCGGAGTGGAGTAAGAGCAATCCTAGTGGAGCGAGGTGTTGATACCTCGGAGGAAGGCTTAATTTGTGGAGCCGACCCAATTGGTTTGGGTTTCCCTCAACGTGGATTAGGGGAGACCAGCAAGTCTCCGAACACCACGGTAAAACATCGCCGTGTCATTGTGGTTTGCATTCTTGAGCTTTACTTATCGCAATTTATATTTCTTGTATTAAATTACTTATTCATTGTGTATGAATGCTTGCCATACTTTGTGCTATTTACATTACTAGAATTGAATAGCTTACAAGTCTTTGCTTAATTGCAATATTCATCAATTGATTTGTATTGTTGGTGCACTTAGTTGAATCTAGTTGATTTAGGCTTTAATTGTGCAAAATCGCATTGTTATAAACTTCCGCATTAAAAATCGGTTTTAGCGCATAGAAGTTTAAAACGCCTATTCACCCCCCTCTAGTCGGCCTCCTCGATCTTACAGCCCTGCAACAGGATGAGAATACCGTTCAGGAGTATGCTAGTAAACTGCAATATCTATGGGTAGATTTAGATCACTAAAATCTACTGCAGTTAGCATGTGCTAGTGATATAGAGGTTGGCAGGGTGTGACTACAATGCAGACAGGTTACACATTTTCTGAAGGGGCTAAACCCAAAGTTTAAGAGTAGGAGGGCTGCCATATTTCATTTGGCAAACTAGCCTACTATAGAGGAGGTTATTTTAGTTATGGTACAAGAGGAGATTCGACTACAAGTAGTAGGGAACAACAACCCTATTAGGTCTGCATATGGCATACCTGATGATAGGAAGTGTGCTACAACTGTGGTGTGAGTGGACATCTGAGTCGTGCTTGTCCTTCTCCACGATATGAAGGCCGAGGTGGAGGTCGTGGTGGTCGTGGAGGCCAAAGTAGAGATTACAGAGGCCAAGGTGGAGGTCGTGGAGGAGGAGGTGGAGATTATGGAGGACGAGGAAGGGGCTGAGTTGGCCCTAGGGCTAATATGGCCCTAACAGAGGAGAGCACATCTGTTACTCTAACAAGCGAGCAAGCTATGCTATGGGAGAAGTGGCAGTAGGGAAAGGCATTGGAGACTTCTCATGATTTCACCTCCTTTGGTAACTTTGCCAACTACACCCACGTGAGAGAAGGTAGTCAGACACATGCACTTGCATCCATATATAAGCACTCTCATATTGATTGGATCATAGATTCAAGGGCATTCAAGCATGTTACGAGTTCACTTAGTACATTTGCATCTTACACTAGCACCAGGGCTAATATGACCCTAACAGAGGAGAGCGGATCTTTTACTCTAATAAACGAGCAAGCTATGCAGTGGGAGAAGTGGCAGCAGGGAAAGGTATTGGAGACTTCTCATGATTTCACTTTCTTTGGTAACTTTGCCAAGTACGCCCACGTGGGCGAAGGTAGTCAGACACATGCACTTGCATCCACATATAAGCACTCTTATATTGATTCGATCATAGATTCAGGGGCATCCAAGCATGTCACGGGTTCACTTAGTGCATTTGCATCTTACATCTCATATACTCATTCTAAAATTGTCCAAATAGCTAATAGAACCTCCCAGTTTATCCAGGGTGTAGGATCTGTAAAGTGCACACCATCCATTGCTTTATCCTCCGTTTTGCATGTTCCATCTTTTTCAGTCAATCTTCTTTCAGTTAATTCTATCATTGACTAATTCAAATGCACTATCACATTTGATGAAATTTTGTGTTTATTCCAATAGAAGAGAACTGGGAAGAGGATTGGAACTGGAATACGGCATAATGGGCTGTGGTACATTGATCAGGTTGATGTGGCATTGGCTGTTGCTGTAGGAGTTGATGGAGAAGTTTTGTTACATCATCGTCGCTTGGGACATCCGCCATGTGAGAGTTTAAGTCAGTTACACCTTGATTTGTTTAATAAAGTAGACAAGAGTAAACTTGTGTGTGATGCCTGTGAGTTTGGAAACCATACACGGTCTACATATAGTAGTATTGGACTTTAGAGTTATGAACCATTTATATTAATACATTCTAATGTTTGGGGTCCGTGCTCAGTTACTTCTGTGAGTGGTTTTAAGTGGTTTGTCATATTTATTGATTGCTATACTCATATGACTTAGATTTATATGATGAAGCACAAGAGTGAGGTCCTTCGGTATTTTCAGGATTTTCATAGGATGGTTGCTACTCAGTTTGATGCAAAGGTTCGGATTCTCCAAACAGACAACGGAATTGAGTGTGTTAACAAGGAGTTTGCAGTGTATCTCTTAGAGGAGGGGATACTTCATCATATTACTTGTCCAGGAACCCCACCTCAGAATGGAGTGGTTGAAAGGAAGAATCGACATTTGTTAGAGCTAGCATGTTCACTCATGTTTCGGATGAATGTTCTAAAGGGATTGTGGAGTGAGACAGTGATGATATCAACATATCTCATCAATTGCATGCTATCTCGAATACTTGGTATGAAGTCTCCAGCTGAACTTTTGGGTTAGCGGGAGTTCAAGATGCCTCCCAAGGTTTTTGGTTGTGTGTGCTTTGTATGGGATCACCAACCAACAGTTGGCAAGCTAGATCCGCAGACATTGAAGTGTATCTTTATAAGCTATTCATCAAGTCAGAAGGGCTACAGATGCTGGAACCAGTTAAGTGAAGGTTGTTTGTCAATATGGATGTGACATTCTGGGAGTTTGAGCCGTATTACACAAGAAAAGGTACTCTTGGTCAGTTTTGGAAGAGTTCTCTCCTATCACTGAGGATAACAGTCGAGAGGGGAGAACAAGGAGAGTGATAGTCAATGAGAAGAAGTCATTGTGGAGATAATTCTATGCCCGAGCCTAACAGAATATGCAAGAGATGTGATAGCCCAAAAAAATTGAAGGTTCATAAGTGAAGGTGCTCTGGGAAATAGGGGGAGAAGTAGAGGGAAAAGCAGTCAGCACCTGAACCACCAGCGGAGCCGATAGAGGTGCAACCTAAATAGCCATAGCTTGAACAGCCGGCCTTGCCAGTTGATCCAATCCCAAATCTCTCCTCGGGTCTCTCTCTATAAAGTTCCTTGCCCCCCTTGGGGAGAGTGGTAATGTTCCTTGTAATCACTCACATCTAGAGTTACCACTTACGCAATGTAGGAAAAATTAGAGCTAATACTGGAAAGCCTCCAGTTTGGTATCGCTTTGAGCATGACATTGCAAATTTCATATCATATTCCCATATTTTATCTGCATACAAAGCATTTATTGTATCTCTTTAGATAGTGCATGTTTCAAAGAATTAGCGAGCTGCTAAGCATGATCCTAAGTGAAAGGATGGCATGAAGGAGGAGCTTAGTGCACTTCAGTAGAACAAGACATGTGATCTTGTTCCACTTCTAGTAGGAAAAAGGGTAGTAAGATGCAAATGAGTGTTTACGATTAAGCAAACTCCTGAAGGAAAGATAGAGAGATACAAGGCACGGTTGGTTGCAAAAGGTTATAGTCAAACATATGAGATAGACTATGATGAGTCCTTTGCACCAGTGGCGAAGATGAGCACGGTAAGAACATTGATCTCCTGTGCAACCAACTTCGAATGGCCCCTACATCAGTTGGATGTGAAGAATGATTTTCTACATGGTGACTTACAAGAGAAGGTATACATAGAGATTCTTTCAGGCTTTGAGAACAGGAAGACTGATGGGAAGGTATGTAAACTTAAGAAGTCTTTGTATGGTCTGAAGCAATCTCTAAGGACATGGTTTGATAGATTCAGGCGTACAATCTGTAATATGGGCTATTATCAGTGCAATAGAGATCATACTATGTTTTATAGGCATAGAGGATCACATATCACCATATTGACAGTCTATGTTGATGATATTGTGATCACTGGAGATGATACCGAGGAAATCAAGTCCTTGAAGAAAAGACTGGGAGAGGCATTTGAAGTGAAAGATCTTGGAACTCTTCGACACTTTCTTGGGATTGAAATTGCCCGTTCTTTGAATGGTATAGTTCTCTCCCAAAGGAAGTATGTCCTTGATCGGCAGGCAGAAACAAGTATGTTTGGGTGTCGCCCTATTGCTTCACCTATTGATAGGAATCACAAGTTATGTTTTAAGTTGGGAGATTCAGTTGACAAGAAAGCTTATCAAAGGTTTGTTGGACGTCTCATCTATTTGTGCCATACAAGATCTGTTATTTCATATGCAATGAGTGTGGATAGTCGATATATGCATGATCCAAGAACAAGATACATGGATGTTGTCTATTGAATCCTACGGTATTTGAAGAGTAGCCTTGGAAAATGCCTTTGGTTCAGAAACAATCAATACCTGAATGTGCAAGGGTATTGCGATGCTGATTGGACGAGCAATGTGGATGACAGGAGGCCTACCTCTGGATATTGCACATTTGTGGGAGGTAACCTTGTGTCGTGGAGGGGCAAAAGGCAGGAGGTTGTGGCTCGGTCTACTGTAGAGGCAGAGTACTGAGTAATGGTGTTGAGTGTGAGTGAAATGATATGGATAAAGAGTTTTTTCCCGAGCTTTGGGTATGAAGGAATAATCTCTTGGTGTTGCATTGCGACAATAAATCTGCAATCAATATTGCTAACAATCCAGTACAGCATGCTCGTACTAAGCACGTTGAGATTGATAGGTTTTCATCGAGGAAAAGCTTCATGGTAGGATGATGAAGTTGGAGTATGTCAAGACCGGTGAACAGGTGGTTGACTATTTCACTAAATGGTTAGGTCCTAGCGAATGTGCTACAATATGTGACAAGATGAACATGATTGATATATTCGGCCCGGAGTGTTGGTGAGTTAGTATTAGGATCTAGCAAAGAGCTGTATTAGAGTCGGATTTAATCTTGTGTTAGAATCGGATTTAATGTTTAGATTATAAATAAAGGGTGTGAGGATCCTACAGGAGACACATAATTATTCCACAAAAGTTTACAGAACCGGATCAAAAGTTGTGGATATGTACAAGAGGCTTATGTAAGTATGCGTTTTTGCTACTCTTCACCTTATTTGCATTTCTAGGAAACTGGTGTACTGTTAAATTGCAAGAAAATTGGTTTTGATATCATTTGGGATTTACAACTTGTGACTGATGTGTGATTTGGAACATTGATTAGGATATCAAATGTAACTTGCTTATATTTTGTTTAAAAATTATCCAGCCACAAATTTCGTCTGAGTGATGGATACTCGATACACATTCTAATATATCAGGTAGCTTTTAGCCATAGGTTGCAGAGCAGTTAGGTTAGATAAAGTCAGTCAATATGAGTCAGTTTCTCTTTTCTTTTTTTAAAAGATGCCGCTAAAAATATGCTGTATGAAAGTCATGTCAAAACATTGAACTCCACAGTGGATCTGGATTTAATGCATACCAAATGATTTAGTAACTGGTTTTGCTATCTTGCAGTACAATTGTTATTCTTGTGGGTTTATGCTCTTTTCATCTGTTTGACCTCTTATTGAGATACCATTCATGGAAAAAGGCAGGCAAAGTGCAACATTGCTTGCAAGGCAAACTAGGAGGGGAGCACTACTTACCGAAAGATGGTGGCCATGCAAGTGAAGTCATGCCTGTCCGATGGTTCCCTTTGTCTGTCCTTTGAAGTTTCAACGGAGCACTTGTTGCCCTGGTGTCTTGCCAACTGGGAGTGATTGAAATACTATGTTCAGGTGAAATCTCGACCGTTCGATTGATGATGAAACACTTGTTGATGGTACGGTAGCCAACGATCATAGCCACCCATTTGTTACTTGTACAAGAGGTTACGTAGGGATAGCAGGACTAGCACCAAAAAGGAATGGTCAAAATTGTGAGTTGTAGAGAACTGAGCTGGGGCTCAGTTAGCTACAGGGTGTTTGAGGCACCCAGCCCACCCGCCCACCCGATCGAGCACTGGCTCTCGTTGGTGTCTCACACGGTTTCTTCTTTAATGTAGACTGAAGAGGGAAAAATCCTAGATGTAAAAATAAATGTGAGTTGTAGAGGATTGTAGCGATCTCTAAAGTATCACCGACTAGAGTCTGAAGCTCGTCATGGACATAATTAGTGTACACAAAATCATTACTGAACTCTCCTAGACATGCTCCCACACTGGTTTGGTGGCTAATCCTGTTCTCCACCGTAAGCTAAGACTAAAGTCAGATCTCGTTAAGACCAAAAGTCAGCAAGTGCTGCTGCACCTTATCTCGGCGCGGTGGCCGTCTTTGCAGGCCACCGAGGTTTAGAAGATGGGATTCCGATTTCCACTGCATGCAGGTGGCGCTCAGCTCTACAACAACACATCAATGGCTCGATCAGTGTGTGGTGCTGTAAAAAAGAATATTTCACCAGTACGTCAGATTTTGGCTGTCTGTTCTCTTATTGTTTGGAATGTGCGATCCAAAGTTCCCAACTCTGAAGCCATCAGGACACGACTCTGAATCCAGGGCGATTTGGATGACATTTTTGTAGATAAAAATGGATGGTTTCATTTGACATGGCTGTGATATGCAGCCGAGTGAGGCTAGCTAACATAATTAGCTACATCGCGTTAAACTATTTCCTGGCAAAGAAGAAGAAGAAGAAGAGAGAGAGAGAATTAAACTATATATGACGATTCACAAAATTTGCTTAGCTATTATCAATCTATCGCACGTAAGCATAAGAAAAAAGCTGTTGCCGTGCCTTCCTGTTGCGAAGTAGTTTTCAGCCTTTCGAAAAATTGTACTTCTTTTTTGTTTCTCTCATATTTGTTTTAAGTATAGCTCGCAAATGCCAAAAACACATTGAACTGCAACCCGAACGAACTTAGTCCTTTAGTAGGAAGATTCCTTCTTGACGTGACGATCCGGACATAAACGTACTGCTGACCCCCTATTCGACAGCGACATAGCAAAAGAGTTTTCAATGGACGTCAAATAATTGATCACGAACAAGGCAAAATAGACCACTATCATGCAGAATTAGAGGTCACAACGATGCTCTGCATTTGATGTTTTGAGCAGTGAGCACCTCCTCACTAAGGATCGCTACAGTGCAACATGGACCATTCCTTTGCGTAGACAAGTTAGAACCATTCCTTTAATCGGGTTTCATGCACCAACCAAACCAATTCTCCTAGAAGCGTAAGCCTTTGAGGAATGGTGCACAATCTGCTGATACTTTAACATCTTTTAGTTTCACAATTATGGGAAGAATGCATAGTACAATAGCAGTGCGCCTTTCTTTCAGTAAGGCGGATGATCTGTTAACTCGTGGTTTATTATTTTTGAGCAGACAACGGCCCGTGAACTAACAGGAGCCGATCGTGAGTAGCCTCAAGAAGAAACCTGTGGGACGTTGGAAATCGAAAATGGTTTTTGGCTGACTAGCAGTGAGCCCTGCTGACCTTGCATATGCTTGGTTATTTGTTTGTTTGCTCTGTAATGGAAAGATGAGATAATGTAGTTGCTTCCAACTAATAAAGATTAGCCTAGGATTAACATATGTCATTCTGGTACCAACCACACCATCTTGCGGCTTGCGTTGCTCTGCACTGCTCTCGTAGTAGAGGTACATGTACGTAGTAAGGGATGGGATGGGGATTGTTAATCCAGTAAGGATTAGAAATAGATCAGAGGGAGACCTGTTGGTGTTGGTCGGATAGCATCATTTTATCTTCGGTGTATCTCATGATTTCAAGTGTGGGATAGTTGGGATGGATGTTGACTGCGAACCTCAGAGCCGCTTCCGCTTCCTCCACCTCCCCAGGCCTAACATCCTCGCAGACTCGCAGTTGATGGAAACGGTGATTTTCTCCACGCAAGGATTGAACATTGACACTGTAGTTAAGGACTTAATCACTGAAGGAATCTTAAATAATACAGCCGGGACAACAACGCGCATGACAACTCTAAACCTATATATACATATTTTTTTTTATTTCGCTCCGAAAGGGACTGTTTGTGTTCTTACGCACCGAACACATGTTCCAAATTGCGCAACCGATATTGTATTCTCTACTTCAAATTTTCTTATATACTATATTTAGTTAATAAGATTAAAGTTACGTTTCATCTCGTATATATGTTTCAGAGCACAATAATACATTCGTTTGCAACTTGATTAAGAAAACGACGGTTAGTCAAACACCAAGGTATGAAAAGCAGCTAAATGAGATTATAATAATCCATCGTAATACCAAACATAGCCTTATTGCCGCCGATTTGTCCAGTATCAAGCCAAAGCCACCCGGTGTCATTGTTGCCTCTCTTTCTCCCTCAAATCCGTTGTTGGACCGGTATGGCACCAGAGGGGATGAATGGTGCCTTCAATTTTCCCCTTAGTATTCGTCAATTCTTCACTTCAATAGCTATGAAAAGCTATGAAGTTCATAAAGCCATGAATCCAAAGGAAATCACACTGCTACAATATTTTCAAGAAATAAACAATAAAAACAGAACTGAACAGTTTAGTTTCAGCACTATTTCAGATCCGAAAAACAACGAAACTTTTGATCCACAAGTCCAAATGGCTTGAAACTTAACCCAAAGCTAGATCATGACCTTAGGAACCTATCCCAATAAAAAAATCTGAAAGGACTTGAGAGAATTTGGATCTTTTGGTTCGAGAAGCTCTGCTGCACCAAAACTGGATCAAAACCAAAAATGAGCTAACTCTCAAACAAAAGCTTCAAATGACTTGAAATTTGTTATGCACCTTCTCTAAGATGTCAAAACCTATTCCAATCAACAATCAAGAAAATCGTTGCAAAGTTCTGACCTTTTTCATTTGAAGGCAGATTGCACAAAAAACAGTCAAAAACTAAGAACAGTGAATATGACTTGCTCGTGGGTGAATGATGGCCAAGATGACTTTAGATGTATTCCCACATGTCATAGCAAGCTATAACACCGAAGAAATCAAGGCAAAAACCCTTGGATCACGAAATCACTTGATGAGGCCAAAATCATGCCAAAACCGGGTTTCTTCATGAACTTCCCATCAAAGTGCCTAGATGGGTGGAGATTGATTTTCAGAGGTTATCTCCATCTCTTATATGTCCTTGACACAACAAGATCAAGAAGAGGGAAGAGAAGAGGGAAAAATCAATCAAATCAAGAGCAAATCAATCAACACAATAGAGATTCATAGAGATGAAGAAAGATTGATGTATTGCTATTTGAGGAGGAAAGATTTACAACCACTCCAACTTGGAGGACAAAGAGCACACCACAAGCACTCCACTTCTCTCAAATCCTAACCCTAGAATTCATGAACCCATGGTTTCAAGAGAGGATGGTTGGATGGATGACCACATGTCTCCATCCCAACCCTTTAAATAGATGGGCTAACCAACCACACCCAACCCTTAGTGGATACTATCCACTTAACATAATAGCGAAAACCCGATAACCCCCACACACGGGTTTTAACTCACACTCTTATGCACGGTTTTCAGCGCACATAAGCCCGAATCCGCTAAGTTCTTAGCCTTGATCCAACCTGATCATACCAGCTTCTTCATGACCTAAACCGCCTTCTCAAACTCCGCTCAAGCGCTGTGGTTTTCTTCCGAAGCAGTTTATGGTATTTTGGTAAAACTACCAAAATACCCTTCCTTGACCCGGCCTTCTAGATCCATTTCAAGCAATCGCCATGCTTGCCACGTGTAGATGCACCACTGGCTTGCCACATGTCGGCAGGTCTCTCCCGTTCTGGTTCCACCAGACCATGCCTCACTTGGACCGACCAAGCCACATGCTGCACTCCCACTGTTCGAACCTCCCTTCATTATTTTCCGCCTTTCACATGCCATGCTTGAGCTCACCACCTCACCGGCATCCTCGATCGTTCTGGGCCTCGGCTCCTCCATGAGTGTAGCCCCGATCCTTGCTGTTGACCGTGGTTGACTCCAATCACCCTGCACATCCAATGACAAAGAAATCATTTTCGGGCATAAGTTCTTCACAATTTGATCCATGTTAGCAGTAATATGTCTTATGCAACCTATAAACTTTGATAAATTTGCAAATTAATTTCTCGACTTTCCCAAATTGCAATGGTTTATCACAACATAATCCAGGACCCTCTCACATGGTCCTTCAATCTCCCCCTTGATGAACCCATTGTCAATTTCTCAAAAATGCAATTTGGAGGTGGTTTTAGACAATAGAGAGGGGAAATTGCAAATAGAGCTCCAAATAGTCAAGAGAGGAATGCAAAGAGCTGAAAGTGACCAATTGAGGTAGAGGTGAATTGAAGCTACTGAAAATGGTAGGAATTTCAGAAAAAGCTTCAAGTTCACCAAAAGAGTCGGAAATCTCACTCTAGGTTCATATGAAAGAACAATTGTTCTATTTGACCTTGGTAAACTCCAAAGTTCAATGTTGAATTATTTTGTTCAAGTACTTGCAATTAAGCATATTTAGCACATTCAACACTTGCTGAAATTTATTTTTGGTTTTATCTTAGCAAAGTAAGTCCTGGACTAGAAGCTATCCACAACTGCCTCCTAAGCGTTAACTATTTTTCACAATTTTTTATTTTCTTAGCCATGTGCTACATTTCAAGTCGTGCCGCGACCATCCCAAGAAAAAAGCTTAAGAGAGTGGTATAGATCATCCAAAACTCCCCTGAGTTCATGTCTAGTGTAGTGGCAAGTCGTCTTATGAGAAAGAATTGGTGAGATCATTTTTTTCGCACAAAAGAGATCATTTTTCATTTTCTTGACTTAGTTCAAGAACAAAAGGCTAATACTAACTCATGCTTCGATAAGGAACTAGCATCGCTCAATCTAAAGCTCAATTTAGGTTCAAGACTCAACTTAGCCTATTTGATATGACATGAATCATAAGAGGATCACCGGAGCAAAACTAGTCATAAGATCCAACCAGTCAAGATTTAATTCAAGTTTCTCATATTTAATAGAGCTAGCATGGAAAAAGCTAAGCTACACATAGAAGCACATGATAAATCTGCCAAACTATCACAAGACATGGCAAGATGTAAAGCAAGATATCATGTCACACAAGGATAAAAGTGAAAGCTACATGTACTTATATCACAATGCAAGTTATTGATTTTAAAATGCAATATGGTACAATGGATGCAAAAGATCAAACCCCTCTCAAAACAAGCCAAGAGGACTAATAACCGCCAACTCTCCTTGCAAAGAAGTAAAACGAGAGGAATCAAGAGCCTTAGTGAAAATATCCACAACCTGCTGCTCGGACTCTACAAAGTGAAGCACAACATCACCCTTCTCTACATGGTCTTTAAGGAAATGCTATCTAATGTCAATGTGCTTGGTCCTAGAGTGTTGCACTGGGTTTTTGACAATGTTTATGGCACTAGTGTTGTCATAGAAAAAAAGAGAACTATCTAAAGACAACCCATAGTCTTGTAGAGTAGACAAGATCCAGAGAACCTGAGAGCAACTACTAGCTGCAACTATAGACTCTGGCTCGGCTGTGGACTGTGCAACAGAGGATTGCTTCCTAAATGACCAAGAGATAAGAGATGTGCTTAAGAAGTGATAAGTGCCGGAAATACTCTTCCTATCCACTCTACACCCCGCAAAATCAGCATCAGAAAAAGTCCGAATGGAGAGAGCAGAATCAGAAGAATACTATAGTCCAAAGCCAAGAGTATCCTGAAGGTTCCTGAAGATGCGATGCACTGCTTGACGATGTGAGGCACGAGGGGAAGCTTGAAATCGAGCGCACAAACACACAACAAACTGTATGTCCAGCCTCGATGCCGTGAGGTAGAGGAGGGAGCCGATTATACTGCGGTACTCCTTCTGGTCCATAGGCTTTCCATCCTCATCAGGATCCAACACGATAGAAGTAGCAATGGGAGTAGACATAGGCTTGCTGCTTCTCATTCGAAACGATGAAGAAGATCCTTTGTGTACTTGCTTTAATGAATGAAGGTCCCTTCATTCAGTTGCTTGACTTGAAGACTAAGGAAGAAGGTCAGCTCGCCTATCATACTCATTTTGAATTCTTTGCTCATAGAATCTGAAAATATGGACACCAAAACATGAGAAGAACCACCGAATATGATGTTATCCACATGAATATGAACAAGTAAGAAGTCACTGCCATGCCTGAGAGTGAACAAAGTTTTATATACCATTCCTATTTTGAAATCATTCTTAAGCAAGAAACTTTTAAGCCTATCATACCAAGCTCTAGGGGCTTACTTCAATCCATACAAGGCCTTGGAGAACTTACACACATGGTTTGAGAACCTGTGATTTTCAAAACCAGGGGGTTGCGTGACACATACCTCTTCTTCTATGAAACCATTAAGGAAAGCACTCTTGACATCCATTTGAAATAGCTTAAAGCCCTTAGACACCGCGAAAGCTTGCAATATGCCAATGGCTTCTAGTCTAGCTATAGGAGCAAAGGTCTCTTTAAAGTCTAAGCCCTCTAACTGGAATAACCTTGAGCAACAAGCCTAACCTTGTTGCGAACTACTGACCCATCCTCACTTTGCTTAATTCTTAAAAATCCATTTTGTTCCAATTACATTGTGATTAGGTGGAGGTTCAACTAAGGTCTAGACTTGATTTCTTTTAAAATTTTCAAGCTCTTTATGCATGGCATTGACCCAAGAGGACTCAGATAAAGCATGTGTGACATCTCGGGGTTCAAAAGACGCGACAAAGTAGAATGAGCATGAGAACTGGAGAGATAAACCTGGTGTGAGTAACTCGCTCATGAAGATCCCTAATCATCTGCTCTAGAGGGTGTCGTCGCTGAATATGAAGAGGAGGTCATGGTGCAAATGTGGCCTCTACCTCATGGGTTGTGGAGATAGAAGCAGAGCCACTCGAAGCGCCGGTGAAGTTGGAGAAGTAGAAGTAGGCTCTCCAACCATCTTAGGAGTGACTAGAGAATGGATTGGGTCCTCATCCTCTATGTCAGAGTCATTGTCGATGAACATACTCCCTCGATCACCATGAACCTATGTACCTGCACCGTCGGGTCTAGTACTAGGACTAGCCTCATCAAAAGTGACTTCAGAAGTCTCAACAATTTTGTTAGTATCCAAATTAAATACACGATAGCCACAAGAATGGGCAGGATATCCAAGGAAAATACCATCATAACATCTAGATTCAAATGTATCCAAGTTGCCATGTTTAAGAATGAAGCACTTGCAACCAAATATCTTGAAATGAGAGACTCTAGGCCTATGACCAAATCTAACCTCAAAGGAAGTCTTGCCTATGACTGATCTCAAGAAAACCCTATTAGACACATAGCAAACAGTAGAGATCGCCTCAACCCGAAACCTCCTAGTGTGCTATGCTCATCTAGCATGGTCCTAGCTATCTCTACAAGGGTTTTATTCTTCTTTTCTACAACCCCATTCTGTTGGGGAACTCTGGGTGAAGAGAACTGGTGCTCTAGTCCTTTCTCAGTGTAGAAAGTAGCAAAAGATGGGTTCTTGAATTCTGTGCCATTGTCACTCCTAATGGTTATCAAGGCTCCTGGGAGGTCAACTGCTAGTCTAAGGACCAACTCTCTAAAGCAGCCAAATGCCTCATCCTTAGAAACCAGAAAATATACACAAGAATACCAAGAGAAATCATCTACAATCACTATTACACAAAAGGTCATCACAGACGGTACAGAACCGTCATCACAGACGATTTTTTGAACCGTTTGAGTTTATATGTCTGTGATGATATGAGGTCATTACAGACGGTTTTTAAACCGTTTGTGAAAAAGCTATCACAGACAGTTCTAAACAAGAACCGTCTGTGAAAAAAGCTATCATAGACGGTTGTGATAGTTTTTTTCACAGACGGTTCTTGTTTAGAACCGTCTGTGAAAGCATTTTCTGTTGTAAAAAAACCGAAAATAGGTGCTGAAACTTCGGAGACTGTTTTGAGGCCCTAAACGACCTTTTGAGCCCCGCGAATGAATCTGAGATGGACTTATGGATTTCCAGATTGAGATTTTCGTTAGCTTTCCAACGAGCTAAAGAATGTCGCAATCCGAGTTCGTATGCAAAAGTTATGATGGTTTTGCCGGACAGTGCGCGATCTGCCATCTATATTTTTGCCCAAGCCAAATAACTCAGTATGAACTACACATGCACAGAGAGCCTCTAATAATAACCACAACATCACCCACATCACAGTAGCATCAACTCAATCCATTCACAGAGCACTAACACTGTCGACGATCAAGACGTCGATCTTACGAAAATAAAAAGGAGAAAGTGACGTGGGAAATCTCAGGGAGTAATGGGACTGCTCTTTATTAAAAAGAACTGGAATTTACAAGGTATGTACTAAGAACTCTGCCTGCTCTCTTGTTAACTCAGAACTATTGCACAAATCTATGGCTTGTGCTCTTCCTTCTTCTCCCCTTGATCCGTCCAGGTTCCATCTTTAAATAGCCCTCGAAGAGGTGGCAGTTGCTTCCGGAGAAGACGTCTGATGCGAAGCGTTGCGTCTGGTCGGAGTCAAGTGATGGTTGATACGGAATCAACCGTTCGGCGGTTATATGTCTATGAAACATATAACCGTAGGGAAGTTATTCGCTGGTGTGTCTTGGATAAGATACATCGTATGGTATGGAATATGTACGTGCTCCATTCATCATACGATAGAGAATATACCTTGGGATTTATTCCGTGAATCAGTTCATACCTTCTACGAGCAGTTCTCCTGGCCGGAAGCTTGGCTTAGGCTGTCGTCCGACCAGGGTACCCATTAAGTAACCTCTGGAATCTCTACGACCAGTGAGGTCGTGTACCTTAGGGGTTACGACCATGAAGACGTATGGTCTTTTATATATTAAAGATAATATATAGAGGTTTTAATCCTCGTCAGCTAGCCCCTGAACTTTAAATGAATAGATTGTGTGAATACCTTTCTTCCGATGAAGTCGTATCGGGATGATGCTTAGTTAAATGCAAGGGCATTTGAAGCGGTTTGTATTCACTTTAAAGTTGAGAACTTTGCCTTGGGAATTGAAGAGTTCCTGTGTCCGTTGGATTTTTTTGGGTAACTCCTTATTATAGTTAGAAATTCTGAAGCTTATAAAACCCCTTTGTAGACTTTAGGTTTTTTCACTTCCTCCTTTCCTTCTTCATCTTTGAGTGAAAACTTCTTCCGACCTCCCTTGCTTTCCCCACCCGAAAGGAAACCAATCCATGTCGGACCAAATCACCAACTGGTCGGTTTCCGACTTGAGTGAGAAGAAGTTGGAAAACCTGGAGAAGATCGGGATGCTTCCCAAAAAAGATCTGATTTCTTGGAGATCCGCGTTTGGGGAACATTTCCCGAGCAGTGAAGATGGAGAAATCCCTGTTTTTCTTGCTTATGTTGAATGCGGATTTAGGCTACCGATTCACTCCTTCCTTCCTAAAATCCTGGAGTATTATGGAGTTGAATTGGTGAATCTTGCTCCCAATGCTATCGCCAATCTCAGCATCTTTGTGTATCTCTGCGAAGCGTACTTGGGGATTCCAGCAGATCTGGATCTATTCTGGTACTACTACAGGATGACAAAGTCCGGGAAGACAATTGGGACGCCTGGAGAATGCACCTTGCGCCTCCATGACGGAAAAGCTGATGAGTACATTTTTATGTACTCGAAATCTTCGTGGTCGTCATGGAAGAAGAGCTGGTTTTATATGAAGATCACGAAGAAAGATAGCCTTTATTATTCTGGTAAGAAAGCAGTCGAGAATCCGAGATGGCGCTCCTCTATAGAGAAAGAGGGAAATGTGAAGAAATGGGCCGAAGCAATCAAGCTTCTTAGTGTTAAGGGCCTAACATCTTGGCATGTAGTAAAAGATTTTTCTACACGCCGGGTTAGTCCTTTGAAGGCCCGAGCACATAAGATGCTTTGGTACATTGGTCGTGATGATACGACCAGAGATTCCAAAAATGGTAAGCCATTAATGATTCCGACCAGTTTACCTATCCCAGTTAATTATTTCCGTATCCTTAAATTTTTCATCTTACCTTTACAGTTCTATCTTCTGATGAGATTAGAAGCCGGATCAAGATGATCTGCGCCGGAGAGCCTGGCGATAAGGCTAGTTTCCCTCGGATCTTAGTGGCCGTTTCCGCTGAAGAAAGGATTGAAAGACTTAAGGTAAAAAATATCAACTGCTGTTTTGTTGTTTGTACATATTATTTCTGATCGGTATACCATAAATCCTCTTTGATGTGTAGTCGGTTGGGTTGAGAATCAATGAGGCCACTGAAAGATGTGAGCTAATTGATGATCCGATCTCCCCTTCGACCACACAGAATGTCAACCTTCCAGAGGTAGGTGACCGAGCACAAATAATATTCTGAATAAATTATGTTTATCACCTAACCATCTTTGATGATGAATTTAGGCGGTCGTCATACCTTCCAGCAAGATCACTGAGAACCCTCCAGTGCCTACTGAGGCCACTGTTGTGGAGGTCGATGAATCTACGCCCACTGATCCGGAGATCAGGGACCATATCCTTGACGAACTAGTCGCGGATATCGCTTCTGATTTTCAATCAGTGGATGTGCAGGATCTAGTCAATCCTACCGGTTCAGAACCGGTGAAATCAGTTGACAAGAAGAGGAAGGTCAGCGCAACGAACTTTACTTTGATGCGCTACAAGGGTAAATTCAGAAAAACAACAAGGTATATATATATATATTAAATGAATAGGTCGTATTTATACATACCTTGTATCTTCCTTACCCTTTCTCTCTCCTTCTTTTTTTTGTAGATCATCTGGTGTTCCGGTTGTGTCCGACCAGAGCACCCCTTAGGAAAAAGTTCCTGAAGCAGAGGTGGTCGTGGAGGTTCCTGACCAGGATACTCCTAAAGCCAAAACTACCGAGGATGAAGTAGTAAAAGAAGCCCCCGAGCAGGCTTCAACATCTGCTCAGGATCCTCTAGTAATCCTTACTCCTTCTCCGGAGGTAGTCATCCCCAGAGATCCTCAACAGGTTCCACCTCCTCCTGGAAATGCCTCTCAGGTTAACAAATTTCCTTTTTCCCCCCGATTTATCGAGGATAAGGAACTTGATGAAGCCTGGGGAAAGATATCGGATCGTCAAGCTGAGATTGGTCCAGATACAATCTTTTCCGAATATAATGATATGACAATTCGGGTAAGTGTCCTACGACCATCCTTACAACTCTTTCTTTTGCAGTTTCTTTGAAAGCTTGCTAAAGAAAGGAATTTTTATTTTTGTAGCATTTGGTTGAAAACTATGTTGTGGTCGGAGGACTAACCCAGCGAATAAAAATTTTGGAGCAAAAACACTCCGATCTGAGAAGTAAGTACATTTCTCTTTTTGATCTCCTAAGGTTTATTATCTTGATTCTCCTTACAGCTTAACCTTTTCTTTCTATCATATTTGATAGATTTAGAGAAAATTAAAAAAGATATCAAGGCCAAAGAAGCCATAATAATAAAGCTGAGGGAAGAAAATTAGAGTAAAGACCGGTCGATCGAGCATGCGATGACCAGGCAAAAAGAGGTTTTCGACTCTTGTGAGAAGAAAATCAAAGGTAACTGGTCGTAGACCTAACCAGTATTCCATAACTCCAATTGTAAAAAGTACATTGATGAATTTTTTTATCTACTCGTGCAGAAAAAACTGATGCACTTGAACGAGCGGAGAAGACCCTCAATTTTGAGCGTGGCCAAAAGGCAGCCTTTGTATTTGGCCTTGATGAGAAGATCAAGGCTCTTAACAAAATGACCTTTGATATGGGATCAGGATCAAGCTTGCCTTCTTTAGGAGATCCAACGGAAAAGATGGACTACTTTGGTCAACTTTTGGGAGATCTCAAAGGTCTGCTCAAAACTATGAGGGAAAACCATACCCAGACAATGAAGGAAGCTATTGTAATTGGAGTTAGTGTTGCTTTAGCAAAACTAAAGGCTTTCGACCCCTCTGTTAGTCTTAAAGCTGTGGAAGAGGACTTCGACTGCTCTGAAAGTGAAGCAACAAAACTTCTCAAGGAAGTAAAACCTCTCGGAGACAAAGTTGCAGAGGAAATGGAAGTCGGATCTCCATCACATAGCGACCAGTCTGGTGGTCCTAACATGTAAACGGATGTAACATTAGACTATGTAAAATGAAACTTACCTTTTATCAATGAAGATTCTGCTTTGTCTTATCAATGTTGTTAAATACTCATATACCTCCTAGCCCCCGACTGCTTATGTTAGTAGATGAACGTTACTAAAAGAAAGCAGTAGACCAGGAAATTGAGTAATAACGATGACCATGGTAAGAGTGCTGATAATGTGTATGACAATGATCCAGGAAATACTAGAAAATCATGTGGTCGGAACCAACTGACGATTTCGGCTAGTCTAGATCGTGCCCATTATCGAAGTACTATGAAATACCACTTGTAGTCGGAAGATATAACAAAGACCAGAGTTGTGTAATAAGAAGATATGCATTAAGAATGTATGCAAAGAAAAAGAAATGAAGAGATAAGTACTGTTGTTTAGAAAATATTCGGATCTGGTCGTATCGAATCTCAAGAACTGAAGATTTGTTAAATATTTCGCAAAACGTGCTCATGATCAAATCCGACTGGCAGCGAGGATCGTAGGAAAAGGACCGTCACTAGGAAGCTCCTTCCAGTGGGGTGACCACATGCGAGAGGAGAGACTTCGACCAGGAGGCTTTCTGTGTCCCGACCAGTAGCCAAACTTGAGTAGAACAGAATATTGAAATAAAATAACAGTCCTCAAATTCAAGAAAGAAACGAAAACCAAGTATATCGTCTGAGTTGGTATTCCTCATACTCGTATGTTTCTTTAAGAAAAGAATATCTGGTCGTGATTGTGTATCATTGAAGCAATGATCACAGCTAAAACCAGTGTGGTCGGTGACATTCAAGTCAGCAACCATGAGTAGTGGAAATCCTACGGAAAGGAATATCGGAGAGAATGAGAGTCTTCTCCGATCAACCAGCAACGGGAATGGCATACGACCAGATGCGACAAATAACAAGTATAAACAACCATACTTATCGTTTTTTAAGGAAAATCATCTTTATTGGAAAATGAAAGGAAATCAAAAACATGAAATTAAATATAGAACTTACGCAATTGATCAATATTCCAAGAATTAGACAAAACTTGCCCATCTGTCATAGCTAATCGCATCGATCCCGCCGTAACCGACCACGATGTATGGACCTTCCCATTTAGGTGAAAGTTTGTTGCGACCGCTTGGTTCTGAATTTTCTAAGAACCAAATCACCTCTGATTCAGTGCGAGGTTGCACCTTACGATCGTGGTACCGACGCATGGCTTGGCCGGTAGATTGCCGATCGTAGCAAAGCTTGATTTCGTCGTTCTTCAAGGAAATTGATGTCGTCAAGTCGTCGGTCACACAGATCACTTTCGGAAAAGGAATCCGTTCGAGCAGAACCAATTTTAAGTTCTGGAGGAAGCATGGCTTCAGTTCCGTAAACCATAAAGAATGGTGTTTCACCGGTCGCACGACTAGTTGTGGTACGAATGGCCCATAATACGTATGGAAGTTCTTGAACCCAAGCCCCGACCGCTGAATTAATCGGTGAACACTCGTCGCTTGATCCTTGCATTATGATACCATTGGCTCGCTCAATCGCTCCATTGCTCGTGGATGAGCAATGGTTGGCGCATCTTGATACCGAGGTCTTCATAGAATTCCTGAAAATTGCTGCTTGAGAACTGGGCACCGTTATCGGTGATTATACGACTGGGTACACCAAACCGTGTAATCACGCTTTTTGTTAGGAACCTCTTGGCGGCTTGATTATAGTTTTGACAACCGCTCGGCCGATCCACTTAGTGAACGTGTCAATCATGACGAACAGGAATTCAAAGCCCCCGGGTGCTCTTGGGAAAGGTCCCTAATGTCCAATCCCGTGTTGCAAAAGGCCAAGAAAGAGGAATTGTTTGCAAAGTTTGAGACGGTGATGTACTTGTCGCTATGAAACCGACATTGTACGACTTCGCCACGAGCTCTTTTGCATCATGAAGGGCGTTGGCAAGAGTATCCTTGCCTAAAGGCTTTACCAAAAAGTTTTGTAGGAATGATGAGCTCCACAGACTCCTCCATGAATTTCGGCTAGCAATTTAATGCCATCCGATTGAGATATGCATCTCATCAACACTCCGTGAGATCCTCATTTATACAAGGTACGTTCAATGAGAGTGTATGATTTGGCTTTTCGTGCAATACGATCAGCCTCTACATCATCTTATGGAATTAGGTCATGCTGAAGATAATTGTAGATCGATGTCATCCAATCTCTACCGTGATCGTGATGGCGCCAACCATCATCGACTGTGGAGCATCCATGTTTGCGTAATCAAGGTGTGCAACCTCCTTGCAAACATCTATGTCCTCGGAAGGCTTGACTACCGAGGGTGAATCGAGTTTCTCGAGAAAACTCCGCGGACGGATGTCCGTGTGGAAGCCATCCGCCAACTGGTCGCTGAAAGTTTTCCTTTCTAGGAATGTGTTGGATCCGAAACCGAAGAAATGCTTTTGAAGTTTCGCACTTCCGAGATATGATGACATCTTGGTACTAGAGCATTGATACTCTTTCCCTACTTGATTCGCTATTAGTTGAGAATCACCTTTCACTAGCAATCTGCGAATCCCGAGCGAACAAGCTGCTCGAAGTCCGGCCAGTAAACCTTCGTATTCTTCCACATTGTTAGTAGCAGGAAAGTTAAACTGAATGACATACTTTATTTGTTCGCCAGTTGGGGAAATCAAGACGACCCCAGCACCCGAGCCATGCAACATCAAGGAACCATCAAAGTACATTGTCCACTCGTCGTGGTGTTCGCACTTGGGTCCTTGGGTGGGTTCAGGGTTTGTCCATTCGACAATGAATTCTGCTATTGCTCGACTTGATTGTCGCTCGTGGGAAAAATGGAGATCGAACGCCCAAGCTCAACCGCCCATTTTGATATTCATCCCGATGACTCCTCGTTTCCCAGACTTGACCAAGAGGATATCCAGAGGTACGACCACTTTGTGGGCCGAAAATAATGCCTTAGTTTCCTTGAAGCCATAAGGAGACCATAGAGCAATTTTTGTACTGCGGATACCTTTCTTTGGTCCATACAAGACTTCGCTACGTAATATATTGGTCGTTGAACATGGTCTCGCTCAACGACCAGACACCACTAACCGCTTGTGGCGTTGCGGCCACGTAAATTAGCAATGTTTCTCCCAATCTTGGAGAAACTAAGATTTGGGACTTGTAAGGTACCATTTTAATTCTTCAAAGCGCCGCTTTTTTAGTCCATTCGAAACTCCCATGTTTCCGGAGAAGCTTAAAGAAAGGTAGTCCTTTTTCGCCTAACCGTGCTATGAAACAACTTAACGCTGCCACACAACCGGTTAATTTCTGAACTTCCTTCTTGTGGTTGGATCGCGCATCTGATCGATGGCGGCGATTTTCGTTGGATTTGCTTCAATGCCTCTAGCCAAACTAGGAACCCAAGAAGCTTTCCGACGAAACTCCAACACACATTTTCTGGATTCAACTTAAGGTTATGACGTCTTAAGTTATTGAAAGTCTCTTGTAGATCTAGAATATGATCACCGACGTTGATGCTTTTACGACCGGATCATCAACGAGGCTTCAAGATTCGACCTATCCGAGGGCTAAAAGTCTTTGCATCAACCTTTGGAATGTTGCACCAGCATTCTTGAGACCGATGACATTTTTACATAACAATAAGTACCATATGGGGTGATAAAGGAAGTTTTCTTCATCTTGTTTACTCATATTGATCCGTGGTACCTGAATAAGCATCTAAAAATTTAACAACTCACACCCGTAAGTAGAGTCTACAAGTTGATCAATGCGAGGAAGGGAAAGTCATCCTTCGGACAAGCTTTATTAAGATCTCAGAAGTCAATACACATTCGCCATTTCCATTGGCTTTTCTAACCATTACAGGATTGGCAAGCCACTCGGGTGGTCGACCTCACGAATGAACCCACTTTGAGAAGCTTGTCAATCTCCGATCGATTGCTTCTTTCCGATCGGATAAACGTCAGAGCTTCGCTTGACCGGTTTTTTGTTAGGTTGTAGAGCTAGCCTATGCTCGATCACCTCCCTTGGGACTCCGGGCATGTCGGACGTCTGCCAGGCGAATACGTCCTAATTAGCTCGGAGGAAGGAGACGAGCGACTCTTCCTATTTAGGTCGAGTCTGCTCCACCAGATCTTGGCATCCTCTGGAGAAGTACTTCCGTCGAGATGTATCTCTTTTGTCTGGTCGGAAGGTTTTGGTGTCATCTTTGGTCTTGAATTTTTGACCTGCATGTTAACGGTGTTAGTTCCCCTGGTCGGGTGTTCATCGACGAGTTCTAGACACTTCCGATCGCATGCGTAGGCTATCTTCTGATCGCCTCGGACTGTGATTACACCTTTTGGTCCCGGCATTTTCAAACTCTGATAACCGTAATGCGTGGCTATCAGGAATTTTGCTAAAGCCGGACGACCGAGAATTGCATTGTATGCAGTCTCGAAGTTCACCACATCGAATGAAATTTTTTCTGTCCGGAAGTTGTCGGGCTTTCGAACGTAACCGTAGGGACAAGTGCCCTATTGGTTTAGCGTAGACCAGTGAACTATGCCATGAAAGGCATATTTCATCGGTTTTACCTTGGATTTGGGAATCTGCATGTCTTCTAAAGCACTTGCAAATAAAATATTCAAAGAACTACCCCCATCTATCAAAACCCGATTAACCTTGCAGTTATTAATAGTAGGCTCAACGACAATTGGAAACCTACCTGGTCGAGTTGAAGGAATGGGGTAGTCTTCTTTGCTGAAGGAGATTATTGTCTCCGACCACCTTGAAGGTTTAACGGCGATCGAAGGTTCGGTAAGGTTGACTTCTCGCTCCACGTATTTGAGGTGACGTCTGGACTCGTACGAAGAAGACCCACCGAAGATCACATCGACGGTGTGTTGAGGCTCTTGGTACTCCATTTCTTCATCACCATCTTTGTCCTTCTTGGAGCTTGTTTCCCCGAGCTCTTGAATCGACGGGAGTGGTCCTTTACCTGCATAATAATCTTCCAGCTTCTTTTGCCAAGCGCGACAATTGCGCAAATCGTGTCCTACTTGCTGGTGAAGAGGACACCATTTTTTGTTTCTCTTGTAATCATTGGTCAGAGCTTTAGCCTTGCCACGACCAGTATAATCTTTTCTTCCTTTGGTAAATTTTTCAGAACAACCGTAACCTCTTTGTCGTTGGCTCGCCATGCTTCTTTTCTTGAGAGTCTTCTTTGTTTCTTTTCCATCCTATCTAAGCCGAGTTGGGAATTTTATCTTTCGATCAACACTTTGCTCCACTCGACCGTTCATCGGCGTAGCGCATTTGTCACCATGTCGAAGAGCTCGATGGTTGTTCGTGGGAGATGTATAGCTAAATCCTCCGTAAACCTTCGATTTCTTAATCCCGCTTTGAAGGCTTGGATAACGGAAGATTCGCAACCTCAAAGTATTGAGTTACGACTTGGCTAAATCTTTTAATGTCTCACGGAGAGTCTCGTTTGATTTTTGCCGTATCCTATGGAGATCGTCTTCCTTTCCGTATGCATCATATGTACCACGAAAATTTGCAATCAAAAGGTCGCAGAGTTGCTCCCAAGTATACACGGATCCGACCGGAAGGTTAAGCATCCAAGATCGGGCTGATTCTTCTAATACCGTAGGAAGATAATTTGCCATTACATTTTCATCACCACCAGCACTCGAGAAGCGGTGGTATATATCTGGAGAAATTCCAAGGGATTTTGGGTCCCATTGAATTTATCCATATTGGCCGGTCGGAACCTATTTTGCCAACGCACAGCCTGGAGCCCTGCTGAGAAAGCTCGATAGCCTGTGATAGTTTCGTGGCGCCTTCTTTGAAAAGACGCCGGATTGTAATCGGTTGGAGACCGATTTCTAGGAACGGATTGTCGGTGTTCCAATGTCCCGATTCGGTCGTGGACGTTAGTAGAACGCCTTCGACCGCTTGCCTGGCTTAGGTGATGTCGAAGATCACCAGGTCCAAGCGATGGTTCCCCTTGACGAAGTGAAGGTGAGGATTCCTGGAATAGTCTCCTCCCCTCATGACTTGTTGGTCGGAATCGTCGAGGTGGTCGCAGTGTCAACTGATCCTCAACACGACCATGCAGGCCTCTGCTTCGGGAAGAATGTTGTGATGAAGTTATGGTCTGACTTTGCGGGTGCCTTCGTTCCCGATAAGCTTCTGTGCGCTGCATCGTCTGTTGGATAATCTCCGATACTTGACCTGCAAGTTGGGCGAAACACGAGTCTCGCCGAGCAGGTCGAAGTATTTAACATATCCCCGACTCGCTGCAGTTTTGTATAGTTAAGGTCTCGAGGATTTCGCGGAAGAAGGTGTTTGATGGCTTACATCCTCCGACCTTCTGGTCGATCTTGCCCGGTCCCTCACTGGTGAACGTCTACCAGTTCTGTCACCTTCGGCATTTGGTGCTTGACTGCCCGTACCATCTCTATTAGGACGTGGTGGCGAGGCAATGTGTGGAGGACCGCATACGCATTGTTATCCGTATCTCCGATCGCATTGACCTCGTGCTTCCAGCAGTGATCCTCCGATGAGCTTCCGCCGAATCGATGGAGAGCCTTCGAGCTTCGCGAAGCTTCCACGACGAGAGCGATCGGTGATCGCACCTCCGAGGTTTTGGAAGGACCTCAGCCTGATCCGGCGAATTGCGGATCGAATGCTGAGCTTTATCATCCCCACTTGGTTTACGACCAACGAAGGTTTCATTGACACCGTCACCAGGTGTCGGTTGGCTCCTGGAATTACTAGAAGATGTTGGTGAGTACCTATCAACCATGATTGCATCAAAGGTATGTTGAACCTCGGGTTGCGGTGTTGAATTTTTGTCACCTTTTTTGCCGGTCCAAAGGGCCGGGCTTGCTGAGGCTTTGGGGTGTTCCGAACTGGTCGGAAACACTTCCTCTGAGACCGCCACTGATTGTAGCGGTGTGTCTTCATCCATCCGGCCGTCTCACGATTTACGCCTGCGGCCGGCAGAGGAGGATGATGAAGAGATTTCGTTTTCTCCATGGCGCGCATACATGCATCCATGTCGAGGTCGGCGTAGTCCGCCAAGTCGAACCAATTTTCTTCATCCCAACTTCTCGCCATAATCGCATCGGCGGTCACGACGGGAATGGACAAAGATTTGATGAGCGAGAAAATCTTCGAGATTCCACGCCGCGTTTCCCACGGACGGCGCCACTGTCGGCGATCAAGACGTCGATCTTACGAAAATAAAAGGAGAAAGTGACGGGAAATCTCGGGAGTAATGGGACTGCTCTTTATTAAAAAGAACTGGAATTTACAATGTATGTACTAAGAACTCTGCCTGCTCTCTTGTTAACTCAGAACTATTGCACAAATCTATGGCTTGTGATCTTCCTTCTTCTCCCCTTGATTAAGTAACCTCTGGAATCTCTACGACCAGTGAGGTCGTGTACCTTAGGGGTTACGACCATGAAGACGTATGGTCTTTTATATATTAAAGATAATATATAGAGGTTTTAATCCTCGTCAAACACTAGCTCTCAGTAATCCACATCACAGAGCAAAGGAGGACATCACAGAGCAAAGGGGAGTCTGGGGTGACGAAGTGGAGGAGGCTAGGGGCGACGAGGTCGTGGGAGGCCGCCGCCGTCGAGGCCAGGGCGAGGTGGAGGAGGCTGCGGGTGACGAGCTCGGGGGAGGCCAGAGCGCAAGGTCAGGGCGAGACGGTGGCACTTAGTTAGAGGAGAGATGGCAGAGGAGGAGATGGAGGTGTGAGGTGTGAGGAGATATGGCAGACGAGGCCGGGGCGAGGTTAATATAAAGCAAGTTTCGGCAGCCTGCCCATTAAGTCCAAATTTTTGTTTTCCCGCCTAGTATCAGAGACGGTTTATGAATAGAACCGTCTGTGATACGTAACTATCACAGACGGTTCATGAATAGAACCGTCTGTGATAATTCGCAGACAGTTCTTAAGAAGAACCATCTGTGATGTCTACGATTATCACAGACGGTTCTTATTAAGAACCGTCTGTGAATTATCACATACGGCTCTATTCACGAACCGTTTGTGATAGTTACGTATCACAGACGGTTCCTTAACCGTCTGTGATGAGACGTCTAGTATAGCCTGTTTTGTAGTAGTGAATGACAAGCACATATCACTTCCCTCCTGCAGACTAGACTCTAGAAGGGCCAACTATGTCTAAGTGTAAGAGCTGTCCAAGTCTATCAGTCATCACTAAAGTAAGAGGTGGATAAGAAGCATAGACCATCTTACCATGTCTACAGGGTGTGCACACTAGGTCTCTAACATTCTTAAGCCTAGGCAAACCTCTAATCAGGTTCTTGCTACTGACTCTAGTCAAATGGTCGAAGCCTATGTGTCTAAGCCTACGGTGCCATAACACTAAGTCATGAGAGTCAGAAGCCACAAGACACCTAGGGTGGCTGGAGGTAGAAGAGATACTGAATTCAGCACTAAAGATCCTCTCAAACATAGAGATCCCAAAGATATACTCACCCGAGGAGTCTAGAACTCTACACTCACCACTCTTGAACCTTACTTCTAGACCCTCATCAAGAAGCTGGGAGACCGATAGCAAAATATACCTCAGCTTACTTACCAAAATGATGTCCTTAAGCATGAAGTTGTTATTGATGTGCACTATGCCATTGGCTGTCACGATCTCGGTAGAAGCATCCCCAAACGTAATCAACTTGTTGCCGGATGCACGTGTGAGGGAGGAGAACCATGTAGAATCTCCGATCATGTGTCGAGAACACCCAGAATCAACAAGCCACACATCCTCCTTCCTTGCAAGCTGGACCTATAGGGCATAAGCAGAAAACATCTATGCCTCAGTACTGGGGTTAGCGATAAAAGACTTAGGAATTCAGTACTGAGCAACACGATGACTAGGAATTGCAGTAGAAGTAGCAATAAAATGGTTAGAAGGATAATTATAAGAATGCACATGTGAAACACCTAGATCTCTCCGAATCAACCTACCAAAAGGCCAACACTCCCCTGTCTAGATGCTATATCCATGGTCTATCCTCACGATATCCTAACCCAAAACATTGCCTAGAGTCACCAAAGGAGTCAAAGAAATCATCTACAAACATAGGCCTATGGCTAGTAAGAAAGACATGCTACTTGGCTCCAGACACAGTCGCAAGTGAAGGAACTCCTCTAATGAACCTCAAGGCATGCACTCTCTCCTTCCTCTTACCCTTAGCTCTACGGAAGCAAAACTCAACTATGTGGTCATCTTTCTTGTAGAAGATGCAATGATACTTGACCTTTTGAGGGGTCTGACCGGTTGAAATAGAAGCACCTGACTTGCTAGAAGGGGTTTGGGCAAGACTTACAGATCTAAAGACTGGCTTAGATGGCTCAAGAGGTTCTACCTCAAACTTGACACTCTCAACAACTCTCACAACCTTAGGTGGGTGGTTCTTGGAATACTCTAAGGAATAAAATCCTAGGACACTCTTCTTCACACCCACCTTAGATTGGTCAAGGATTATGTTGAGGTTCTTCTTCCCACTAGAAAATCTCTCAAGGGTCTTTTTGAGATAGTTATTTTCTTTGGCTAGGTCCTCACATGTGGCACACTTATTTGACTTGGTTTCCTAGCATATCTTTCTTTATGGATAGCTACCTCAACTTTTAAGGCCTCACAAGACACACAAGAGGAATTTCTAATCCTACTCAACTGCTCTTTGAACTTGACTCTAAACGCCTTTTGTATCTCATTTAAATCAGCCCCAATTTCAGCACAAAATGCATAAGAATTAGAATCAATTACTTTCTTAGATGCATTCATAGCCATGGATTTTTCAATTTTATATTTCTCCTCTAGAGTCTTGTTAAGAGCATCATTATCAATTATGAGTTTAAAACAGTTTTCACAAGAAGCGGTCTTAGAATGAAGAACCATTTCAGTCATTTCCTTTATTTTAATCTTACTATCCTCACAATAAGAGCAAATATGACTAGAATTAAATTTCAACAATTCCTTAGTAGCACTATCCAATTTCAATTCAAGCAAAGCACAACTTGAGCAAGGTGATGGAATAACATCTATAGGAGTCACATCTAAAGCAATAGAATCCAAGCAAACATGATTATGACTAGATTTGAGAGATTTTAGTTCATATAGGGCATCTTTAAGTTGATTTACAACAGAGGAATGAGCAGATTTCAGGTTTGCCAATTCATCATGTAAGCAAGAGCAAGAATCACAATTATCAGCAGGATTAATGGGTTTGATCCTAACCATTTCTAGGTTCAAGTTTTCAATCATGATATCATGTCTCCTAATCATTTTAGCTTGCTTTTTCAGATTTCATTCAGTAGCAACCAAAGCACATTTCATCTTTTTGGGTGAGGGGCATACCTCATCGGGATCGCTGTAGGGCTCATCATCGACGGAGGATTCGACATCATAGCTGTCCCTGACCATGAAGCACATGCTGGAGAAGTTCTGTGCCTTCTTCTTGCCGTGGGAATCATCCTCGTCGTCCTCCATCCCCGAGTTCACATCGCTTATATCGACGTTTTCAAGAGCGGCAAAGTCCAGGATGACGAACTTCTGGTAGTTGGGCTTCTTGGTCTTCGTGTCTCAAGCCTGAGGACGCCTCCGGAAGTCCTTCTCCTCCTTGCCCTTCAGCTTAGGGCACTTAGCCCGAATGTGGTTTGGCTCACCACACTAGAAGCAAGTAACAGGATCACTTCTCCTCTTGTTCCTCACTTTGTTGTAGGCTTTCGTGAATTTTATGGATAGAAAGGCTAAGTTATCCTCAGATAGCCTCTCTAGCTGCTTATCACTCAAGGAGTGCAAGGCAGATAATGAAAATCTAGATGAGCTAAAGTCCAAAGAATCGAAGAACTACTCTAAGAAGGGTCAACCACTAGAGCCATCGGCTCTGTCTTGGGAAAACATGAGATGAAGTCAATCTCATGCGTCTTCAACCTTGAGTAGAGATTATCCATGGTATGCTCACTCATGACAGTGTTGTCATTGATGGAAGTGATCTTCACCCCCCAAACTCTTACATCAAGTGCACTCAAGAGCTGACATGCATTCTCAGATTCAAAAACACAAGGCCAACAATATGTAGGTCACGAATGATCTTAGAAAACCTTCCCCACAACTCATTCAAAGATTCATCAGGCCTTTGCTCGATCTTTGAGTACTCTTTCTTAAGTGGGTTCTGTCTCACTTTCTTGATTACAGATAGAGGCCTCATGGTAGTTAGCGAGGGTCTTCCAGATCTCGTGAGCAGGCCTCAAGTGAGCGATATGCTTAAACTCAGATCGACTAAGCCTTTGAATCAAGAAATTAATATTATTTAAACAACATAGTGACATTAGCCTATTTTTGTGAAAAAAATTCAACTATTTATTTTGTAATTATCTTTAAATTAATATTATTTAAACAAAATCGAAGTTCCCACTCTTCTGTTCGAAGGTGTGTAACATGTGTTGACACTAACTGACATTGGTGAGGCAGTGAGAGCGCACATGGGGTAGGAAGGGTGGCGGCGTGAGGAGAGGTGGGGATTAGGCTATATAGCTACATCAATCTCGAGACAATTGGATGTTGAAAAATGTACTTTATTGTTTAGAGGAAACATGTACCTGATGGCTAGCAGAACTCGGTGTACAACTTTTATAAATTGTAGAAGGTGCAGCGGCGGCGAGAGGAGAGGTGGGGATTAGGCTATATAGCTACATCAATCTCGAGGCAATTGGATGTTGAAAAATGTACTTGATTGTTTAGAGGAAACATGTACCTGATGGCTACCAAAACTCAGTGTACAACTTTTGTAAATTGTAGAAGTTTTTGGCTCATTTAGCATCTTTTTTAAACAAAATAGCAAAAGTAGTCTCCACGTTCGAAATGACAAAAATGACACTTCTACAGCACGATTTTGCCCCGGAAGGCATGCACCGCAATCTCAGACCACAACAAGCAACTTGCCGCACCCCAGATCGCGGCACGTGGCCGCGGACTAGGGAACGTGCAACAGCACGACAGGTGGCTTGCACATGTTCCTGCCACGAACTGGGAGCACGACAGGCCACCTGCAACGATTGGAGAGTGCGGTAGGTCGTCTATCGCGGTCTGGGATGACAGCACGTGGCTTTCGCAGCAGAATTGCGTTGGTAGAATGCTATTTTAGCCTAAGACTCTAAATTATAGTCGCCTCTACCGTGCCCATTCTCCTACGTTATCGACCTGGTAGTATTATTTAAGAATATCACATGGTATGTTCCATGTCCAGCTCTCTTGTTTTCTTACGATTCCACTATGGATAAGGTCACGACACTCGGAGAGAGGACCAATTACACTGGAGTTTGGCCTAGCTAACCCCATGACTGCCTTTTGGTTTGGAGAGCCGTCCAACACCGACTTGACGCTCATGACGACGTCATCTCTCCATCTTTCACCCGGGCCTACCACCAACGTATCATTTCAGATAATCTTGCGGCCAATATGAGCTAATGCTCAATTAGGTTAGCTTGCTAGCTCAGCCTTAGGAATTAACAAAGACAGAGAAAATGCTTAACCACAATACAGATGGAGTCGTGTTGTCAGGCTGAGCCGGATGTTCAATTCCATCCACAGAGCAGGTATCTTCTGTCACTACTTCGGCTGGTTCCTCAATCTTTTTTGATGTGCCATTTCGTGTCAGGAATGTTGGCCTAATTAGATCCAATCTCATCTGTTTGGTGTTGTGTATGTATTATGCATGGATGAGAAAGAAAGGCGTTGCCTGCAAGCGCCGACCAAAGAATCTAAAAAAATTCACATTACCAGAAAGGTTGCAATTAGGGGCTCCCTGGATCCAACTTGATTAGCCCGTGGTTTCCACTTCTCACCAATTAATTGACGGAGTCGGGAGTTACCTGCTCTTGTCCTGGTCTTAACTGGACTCTGGACGCTTCATTGGTTGCTCCATGTATGTCTGCGTGGCAATGGTTCTCGGTCGTGTGGATAAGTTGCCTCAAATTTTATTATCTACTATGTTTAGTTAATAAGATTAAAGTTACGTTTCATCTCGTATATATGTTTCGGATCACAATAATACATTCGTTTGCAACTTGATTAAGAAAACGACGGTTAGTCAAACACCAAGATATCGAAAAGCAGCTAAATGATATACCCCTAGCATACCAGGGTTCAAACCCTAGGTTTGGTCCTGCATGTCTTATTTAGGAGATTATTCTTTCAGTGGGAGGCGACGTGCTCATCGCAAGCGAGGCGCCGGTGGTGACTTCGTTATTTCTTCGTCAAGCTTCACTCGTCCAGTCTTCCGTAGGCGTTGTGTGTGTGAGTGCGTGCGTGTGGTGGTGTGCGTGTGTGTGGACGTCTATGTGTTGTACTGGGTGTTTCTAAAAAAAAGAAAAGCAGCTAAACGAGATTATAATAATCCACGCAATACCAAACATAGCCTTATTGCCGCCAATTTGTGCCGACGTGGTGAGCGGTGACAGCTCGGCGACGCAAGAGGCAGAGAGCAGAGCCGAAGCCGAGGTTGCATTGGCCAGCGGCAAGGCGGCGATGTCGAGGCCGAGATGGTGCCGAGGTGAGTCGAGGGCGTCGGCAGCGGCGCATGGGGAGCAGAGTCAGCTTGAGGCGGCCGAGGGTGGCTTGCGACGGTGTTGAGGCAGCGCGACGACGACAGAGGCGGCATCGTGTGCGCCGAGGAAGAGCGGCGTGGTGCACGTGGGTGCTAGCTGCACAGTGGAGCACGGAGACGTGGCGGCATGGCAGCAGCGGCATCGAGGCTGGAGCGGCGGCCGAGGGCCCAGCGGCTCGGGTGGCACGGCACAAGCAGCGCGGCGACGGTCGAGAGGGAGGGAGAGAGAGAGAGGCCAGAGGCGAGGCCGAGAGTGCAGGCTGGGCGGCTGGGGAGGTGGCGGCCTAGAGAGAGAGAGAGGCTGGAGGTGAGGCCGAGCACGCAGGCTAGGTGGTCGAGGCAGGAGCGCGCGACGGCGGCGTAGCAAGGGGCGCGGCGGCTAGCACGATGGCGCGACACAGTGGCGGTGGAGCTGGCCGGCCCGGCCGGAGGAAGAATAGGGGAGGAGCAGGGAGCTAGTTGGTTGGTGGAGGAAGAGAGGAGGGAGGATCTGGTGGAGAACGAGAGAAGAGGAAGGAAGGAATGGGAAAAGAGAGAAACGCTGGACAAAATAAATGGAGGAAAAATAAAGAAAAGAAAGGAGAAAAGAAAAAAGAAAGAAAAGAAGCACATATGACTACAATGTTATTTCTTAAAATCTCCGAGATTCGAGTGGTATTTTCATAATTATTGAAAGGGTATCATTGGTCATTTGTTGTAGTCAAACATTTTAACCTGACATAGTGGAGGGATCTAGTACATCGGAGGGTAACGTCAATAACATTTTCTAACAATTTTTCGAAACAGCGGCATAAACCAAATTAGCAAAAAAAAAAAGGTATAAACCGAAAGTGCAATTGAAGCAGTGACATAAATCGAAATTTTCCTTTCCATAACTTTAGCCTTTGCGATGGTATTAGACAGTCTAGAATGAATGGGATGGTATTTTTGTTAAACATCACTCTTTGCAAGGATATGTGCTGACCAAATTTTCCCTTAATGGTTTCATCTTTCCATCGATGTCATAAGAATTGGTTTAAATTGTGTACCCTCGCTAATGAGACATGGTGTCGGTTGCTGAATCACTTTTCGGCGCCATTTGTAACCAGTCTAGTAGATACACGATTAATTTGTACCATTATAATCAAGCTCCACAATTTAACAGTGCAAACCCTTTTTTTGTTACTTGAGTAATGAGATAATTTCCAGGGCTTTTTTACTTGAGTAATGTGGGAGGGTGGTCCGGGGCGATACTTGACGTTCGTTCTTGATGCAACGGCTGAGATTGGAACTACCAAATTTTCAACATTAGGTCTATTTTCAACTGATGCTCCCGAGTGCCAGTAGCTTCACTTGGAAGTTGAAACTAGAAGAGTACTAACACAGACAAAACTACATTTGATTTTCAAAGCACACACACGAACACTTGCTCTGCTGCACCACTGCAGGCTTCACATGCACTTACTGAAGCTACTACTAATAAACCAGTGCTCTCCCATTCACCTTAAACTTGAATTGAGAAAGAGCCCAGCTACAGCTTGGCCATGGAGGTGGACGAGCTAGGCGTTGCTCCGGAAGGAGCCGTACCCCCTGGCACTGGCGCGGAGGACGATCTGGTGGTACAGCGCCGCGATCGCCGCGCCCACAAACGGCCCCACCCAGAAGATCCACTGCGTCAGATATGAACAACGCAGTGTCAGTTCAGGCCAACTGATGATACCATGACTACTTCTTGCCAATTCCATTATTTTGTACAATGTGCACGAAACGTGTACCTGATCGCTCCAGGCCTTGTTGTTGTTGTACACCACGGCGGCGCCGAGGCTCCTCGCCGGGTTGATCCCCGTCCCGGTGATCGAGATCGTCGCCAGGTGCACCATGAACACCGCAAACCCGATCGGCAGCGGAGCCAACACCTTCATTTACATTCAAAGATGCAATGAGCACAAGTTTTTGAAATGTGGAATCGCAAATTAACTAAAGTTTATCTATTTACCGGAACATGGGAGTCGCGTGCGTTGCGCTTGGGATCGGTGGCGGAGAAGACGGTGTAGACGAGCACGAAGGCAGGGTTTCAAATTTCGGCGAAATTTCGTGAAATTTCGCGAAATTTCGGTCATTTCGGTGGAGCACGAATTTTTCCCCTTTCGCTCAAAAATTCGGTTGCACATGAATTCAGGTCAAATTCAAACAGAATTCAAAATTTGGTCAAAATTCACAATTTTGGATGAAATTCAGTCAAATTTGAATGCTAATTTCGCCATTTGTCCGAATTGGTAATTTCGCAATTTCGTGGACCCGAATTTTTGGTCATCCGAATTGAAAACCCGCGAAGGTGCCGATGATCTCCGCGGCGAGGCCGGTGCGTGGAGTGGCGACTCGTTGGCGCCGCCGTAGCGGGCGTAGAACCCTCTCTGGAACCCCTTGACGAGCGCGACGCCGCAGATGGCGCCGAGGCACTGGGCCGCCATGTAGAGCAGCGCGCGCACCAGGGAGACCTTGCGCGCCAGGAACAGGCCGAACGTCACGGCCGGGTTGATGTGACCGCCGGAGATGCCGGCGGTGCAGTAGACGAGGATGAAGATCATGCCGCCGAACGCCCACGCGATGCCGAGGATGCCCACGCCGCCGCAAGCGGCGTCGGCGCCAGAGGCCGATGCGTCCGTCTGGTGCTTGTACCCGATGACCGTGGCCACCGTGATGTACAAGAACAGCAGCGTGGCCACGAACTCGGCGATCACGGCGCGGTACAGGGACCACTTGCCGAGCTCATCGATGTCGACAAGCGGCGCCGGCGGTGGGTCCGTGTAGTCCCGGGCGCCGCCGGCCTCGAGAGCTCCCACGTCGACCTCCTTGCCCATTGCGTGGCTAACTAGCTTGATTTGTTACTAGAAGTCTAGAAGATTGCAAGAGCTGCTTGAGAAGTTGCAAGTGTTTGTGTTGCGAGCTTTGTGGTTGTGATGGGAGGTATTTATAGGGCTTAAGGTTAGCAAGGACAGAGGAGGGGTCTTGTAGGGTTTAAAATTGGGTAATGTTACCTGTGATATGATGTATTGATCGGACGGACGCATCACTCCACCGAACCAACTCTATCCTAAAAAAGATATGAACCCACTGGGTTCCCCATCCATTCTACTGT
This sequence comes from Ampelocalamus luodianensis, assembly GCA_036346255.1. Taxonomy (NCBI): domain Eukaryota; kingdom Viridiplantae; phylum Streptophyta; class Magnoliopsida; order Poales; family Poaceae; genus Ampelocalamus; species Ampelocalamus luodianensis. Next base: position 50,242,501 of record CM070629.1, on the reverse strand, counting down.
GCTTCTTCCTCTCCCCAAAATTTCTCCACCAAATCGCCTCCGCGCCTAGCCGCCGGCCGCCTCGCTTCTGCGCCCCGGCCTCACTATGCCACTGACCACCTCGCCTCCACGCCCCAACCTCCTCCACCCGCCCACCTCCGCCGTGCCCCGGCCTCACTCTGCCCCCCGCCGCCTCGCCTCTGCTCCTAGCCTCCTCCACCACGCCCCGACCGCACACACCACCCTACGCTCGGCCAGCTCCGCCACGCCCCCACTGCCCTGCAACCCGACCGCACCCGCACTCACAGTTTCCCTACATTCGGGCCTCCCCTCGCCCGGCTGCTCCCGCCGCCCCGCACCCGGCCTCCTCGCGCCCAGCCACCTCCTCCGTCCCGGTCGCCGTGTTGTCCGAAGCTTAAGGCCGAGCACGTCGACACCGTCGTTGAGTGTGAGGCCAGTGAGTTGGGTGTTTGTTGCTGTTATAGGGTTTTCTTGTTACAAAAGATGATTTGAGATGTTGGAATTGTTTTTGTAGTGTTGCAGTTACACATTATTGAAATGTTTTTTTAGAAAATTTTTAAATGTTGCAATTGTTTGCTGGTTGTTGCACAAAATGAAATCAAAATGTTTCATAAGTTAGCCTCAAATGTTGGGCCTCTTGAGACGTCTGATACCTGAATTGTTTTGCAAGGGTTCTAATAATTTGTTACAAATGTGCTCCCAAAATATTGCATATGTGTTTTCAAAATGTTGCAGAGTTTATAACATCATCGATTAATATTTTTTCAAACTTCTGTGCTAATTTTTCATGTATATCTATGTATGTATCGAGATCTTTAATTCTTTTAAGTGAATTTGTCAAGAATATGATCCCCTCTCCATTTTTCAAGATCCAAGTACTTTTGTTGCATATATTGAATTTTTTTATTGTGTGTGTCGGACATGTCGCACTTGGAGGAGTCGAGAGTGTACGATGGAATGTCCGAGTGCTAATTGTGTCCTTTAAAATTTCAATGCAAAATTGCAATGAGCTTGGATGTATACATTGGTTGGAGATTGACGATTTTCATTGTCTGGCATCAACTTGTGTTTCCATTATTTTGTTCTAGTCATAGTTGTAGATGCTCTTTGGACTAAATAACTTCCAACAATTTTTTCCAAAATAATTCTACAAAATGGTAGACTTTAAGGATTTGTCTACTTGTCATCTAGCTGTTTTTTTTTAAATTAATCCAATATTTTTTTTATTATTAGACCGTTCCAATATTCATGCAACCAATTTCTCTCCCTCCCTCCCTCAAAAAATTTCGGAGGTGCCTTGGGGATCTGTGAGTATTTTTTTGCTAAGGAGCACTCGAATTTTGAGCCATTAGATCTAGATCCATAGGATCTCATTCCTCCTCCAAACTATATATCTTCCCCACCTTCTCCTCCCCTCCCAAAACCTTAGCCGCCGCCCCACCTCCTGCTGCCGCGCTGTCACCATGATCTAGTGCCAGAGCTGCCTACCGAGCTGCCACCGCTTCTGCCTCATTCTTGCGCTGCCTTCTTCCTCCTATCTGGCGAGCTCCCTTCTTCCTCCTCTTCGGCAAAATCCCGCCTCGCTGCCCTCCTTTCTCGTCTTCGACGATTACCGTCGCCGGATCTGCCACCGCCTCTCGCCGCCTCCTAATAGCCGCTCTCGTCTCGTCGCCCCCACCAACCTCCACCGACACCCAATGCCAGTCCGCCCCACCCCCCTTCCCCCTCTATACCTCGGGCACTCGTGAACACAAACCCTAAATTAGGTGAATCCGAACACTAACTCACAGGAGAGCCGCCATAGCTGGAGATGAAGGTGAAGCATGAATCTTGGTGTAGATCCAAAGGTGAGAAATTCGAGTACCCTCTACCCCAAAAAAACACATGAGTTCTCCTTAGCAATCGCCAAAATTTCTCTCCCTCCCTCTTCCCCACCCACTCCCCATTGGAATTGTATCCTTTAGGGCTTGTTTGGAGCCCTATTCTCGGTCGGGATCCCCGCCTGACCCTGTGGGCCAAAAGCCCCGTGGGAAGTTTCCCAGGTTAGCGAACTGGCCATTTGGATGGCAAAGGAAGGTGGATTCCCCGGCCCAATCCCCCTCGCTTCCAACGGGGGGGGGGGGAATCATCGCATCAGGACACCGAGAATTATTCTCCTCCCGCATCGCAAACTCCTCCCGCATCGGCTCATCATGAACTCCTTCACATCGGCGCCTTCCTCCCTCCGCTGCTAAGCGCTTCCTCCTTCCTCTCTGGCAGATGCGTTTCATCGGTAAAGACTCCTTCTCTTCCTCCCGCTAGCGTTCTACATATAACCCCTTTTTTCTCATCGATTTCTCTAGATCTAGTGCTACCCGTTTTGAGGAAGGAGAGGAGGCGGTTTCTGTTTGTGAGAAGGTCACTGAGGTGCAGATATCGGGAGAGGAGAGAGCCGCCGACCATTGGAGTTGCCCTTGAGAGAGGATGTCGTGAAGGTAAGTCTCCCTGCTCCTCTCTCTCTCTCTCTCTTTGCTGAAACTGCATGTACAACATGTATGGTGGAGGAGCAGTAGGCTTCGAGGTAATTGTACTTGATTTGCAGAGGCTATTTGGGTTCTCGATCGAGATGATTTCCATGAGATTTTAGATCTGGGGGTTCTTGATTTACCATGAACTTCATCTTTATTTCATTGCTTATATAGAAATAGGAAGTACATCAATGGAAGATTTGAATTTCGTATCAATTGAACAAATGGAACCTCTAACTGATCAAGTTATCTCCAATGACAATGATGCCCACGATGTTGGCTTAAACCCTTTTTCAATAAATCTGGAAGAGCAAGCGACATCCAATGCTCATATAGAAGCCGATCAAGTGGAACATGCTCCTTCTGCTTCGTCTGGACAAAAAGGAGATGATAACGGGAAAAAGCAGAAGTAAAGTCAAATTGTTGGGGTTCTTGAGAGCTACTTGGAATTCAAGAAAGAGCAAACCAAAAAATTTACCTAAGAACTAAATGAAACAACAAGACATAGTTAGAGTAATGAGTTTTCTATTGGGAAGTGTGTTGCTGTACTAGAATTAATTGAAGACCTAACTGATATGAAGAAGGCAAAGGGCACTACGACTCTTCAAATGTGAGCTGAATTGAGAAATTTTTATCAACACCAAAAACACAAGTATTCGATTGCTTTGGATTAAGAGTTAAATTGCTCCATAAGTAAGTTGTCTTTTTATTTCTATTTTTCCTTCTACAATTGCTTTATATATTTAGCTTTGTATAGTCAACTTTATAATTGATTGCTTGATTCATTTCTAAAGGATTTGTTACTGGCTAGTGTTATAGTTTTGTTGTTCTATAAACCATGCAGAACAGAGAAACATTCAGAGTTATGGGGCTTTATAGCTTTATTTTTATGAACAGAATTTTGAATATGATTCTTTGGTTAGGGTACATATGTAGTATATGCAATTATGTATTTACTGATATCAGATCTTACCAACGCTATTCGCCTGTACATCAATTCGTCATGTTTAAGTGTCTAGAAATTTTTTACCTTCGAATTAAATACTTCTCATTGTTGATATATAGATAATCTTCTTCTTTAGCTGCTTGGTAGCACCTACACTTTTAAGCAGAATGTTGCATATATAACATGTACTAGATACTGACAATTCTTCGAGTGACACACTGGAGATGTGTGGCTTTACTGGTATCAGGTTGTAGTTGAGCACAAGTGGGAAAATGAGGTTCCATAAGGCAGTCAAGCATTCTTTTGAAATTCTTTTGGTGCTTCGATATTCGGTATGCATCATACTTCTGAAAAACTAGTTCAGTAGGTGCAAGGATATTTCCCAGGGTCCCAAACCAGTACTACTACTGCTGTCAACTAGTGCCAGATCTCAAGATCTTCCTGTGCCAACTGGTAGTAATGATAATAAAATATGTCGTACAATTAGTTAGTATTTGTCTTAGACTCTTAGTTAAATCTGCACAAATCTTCTTTAACACCAAGCAAATCTCAAGTTAAAAGTAGCAGTATATGTCAACTTCTTTGTCAGATTTCATATTGTCATAATGATGTTAATTCTATTGCATTGTGGCTGCCTCACAACAAACTGAAAATGGAGCCATCACCACAGTTAGTTCTATGGAATTAGAGAAGGTGGCTTATGCATTTCTTCGGATTCATTACAGTGTTGTTTTTGAAATCTTTAGTGCTAGACTATCAGTTAACACCATTGGATTTTAGTACTGCGAAATATCTATTTGAACTATAGTTTAGTAAAGTTAGCTTATGTACTACGCTGTTCTAAGAACATATTTTGTGACTCCTATAGTTCATAATAATGTTAAGTTGTATTTATAGTAAAGCAACTTAGTTGTGTCCTTTGTATTTGCAAGGTCAATGTTTACTGGTTCTCACATTCAACATGAGATTTGGGTCTTTGGAAGAGACGTGCCAATGCAAAAGTTGATTTTGTTCGTAGTAGGAATCTTTGCAAATGGCGTCACGGCTGATTGCAGTGTTGTTTCTGAATCCGAATAAATTATTTCCTAATTCAAATGCTCTATTAATATCGGAAATTGAACTGAAATTTTGTGTTTTTACATATTCTGTGATTGTTTAATTGCGCTATTGTTTCTAAATTTTACATTTTTTTTAAAAAATTTCATGGCTAGAATTTTTTATCCCTATTGTTCCCAAACAGCAACAGTGATTTTGCTTCCGAGCAGAAAGACTTCTCTTGTATTGAGAGGGATTCCAAGTTCTCAAAATCCCCCACAGGGATTTGCCCCTGGTTTTCTACCCCTTGCTTCCAAACAAGCCCTTGCCTTTCAAAGAAAGGCAGAGAAGTGTTGTTCAACCAATCCAGACCACTGGATTGAGATTTGCCTAGTCAGGATTGAGTTGTAAGAGAAATTCCCATTTTCTGCGGTAAATTAAAGAGCTTGAAAATCTCGTCTAGATTGATCCCAACCGTTGATACAGGATCCAACATCCCCTACTGCCGTGCCGTTTGTGCCTTTTGAATGGCCGGATATATAGAGGATGTGATTCCCTTTCACTGCTACTAAAGCTGCGATCAATCATTTACCTCTACCGTCTGCCCCAAAACCTAATTCAATCTATTTGTCCTCGTCTCCAATTGTCCAATTGTCCGATTGACACATGTGACACCAAATGGAAAATTAGTGCTCAGCGCATAAGCCAAATTAAGCCTTGACACCAAAAACTAGGAAATTTAATCTTATTTTCTTATCTGTATTTTCCTCCAAATTCTCCAACATACACTAGATTCTAAGCTTGCAGATGTGATTCTACATTTCATTTTTATTTCGAGCATACTCTGACTGAAACTAACCATTAGCCTTCACTACCAGAAACTGTGAAGCTCTCGAGTAATAACAAGTTTACTCATTTGTCAACACATATATTACAATTTCCACTCAATTTTAAAAAATAAGGAGATGGGGGCCGGGAAAGAATGTACTAGTATATGCATATTATGTAAGGTTTTAATATTCTTTCCCCTCTTTATTCACCTAAAATAGCACAACTTGGACTATCTAAAAAAATCGCAGGCGTGGTTCACGTTTATTATTATGACTCACAGTAAGTAGGTCCTGTGAAATTACTATTTTACATTAAATTTTTTCTTGGAAACATGGCCACAAAGGCCATTAACCCTGGATTTGAACATATAGCAAAATAAAAGGCAGTCCCTGGCACTGGTTAAGGACTAAAAAGAAATCAAAAGTTACAGTAGAGTCCTTGAGCTGCCAAAATTCCAGTCGCTGTTGTTTGACCTCCTCACTTGGCCGATCTGGCCACGGTTCGCCATGTTCTGTGAGTTTGCCGGCGATCCTGAGTGGCAGGATTTGATTCGAGGTTTAGGGAGACACCATAGGATTAGCGACGGCAAGAAATGCTGGCGATCTACTTGGTGGAGCTCTATTTTGGCAACCAGGAGCGATAGTTGATTGGACCGACAGTCCTGGTGCTTGTTGAGACGAAAACTAGGGGGTGGCGAGTAGGGATATCTAGAGACACAAAGAAAGGAGAGAAATACACAGCGGCCGATGAGAAGCGTCACTTGATATACATGGTGAAAGAAGCCTGCACTTCTACCATATTGCAATTGCTAAAATACCTTTATAGAAAAGGAACATTCAATTAGTTTTAAATTTAAATATTCAATGTTACAAGTAAGCTCTTAAAATAAGTACGTGCAGAAAACATGTTTAACATTTTACAAAAAAAATACACATGTTTCAATTTACGTATACCTCGGTTGATTTTTTTTTCCACTTTATTTTAGGATTTACTTCAGTAGACTTCCCAGATATTGTAATATTGCAAATGCAGCTCAAAATAATATTCAATTCAAGCTAACATATAGTAATGCAGCACTTTTTTTTTGTGAATTCTCCAATCCTTTATTTGACATGGTATTTTTTTTTAAGAATATCACATAGTATGTCCCATGTCTCTCTCTCTCTGCCTGACCGGCTCTCTTATAATTTTCATGCTGGATAAGGTTTTTGGCACTCCGGGAGAACCATGATTGCCTGTTCCTGTTGGTTTGGAGGGCCGTCCAACACCGACTTGATCCTAATTAAATTCCTAAAGCTGACATCATGTCCATCTTGCTCACGGCCGGGCCCGCCACCAGCATCATTTCGGCTCATCCTGTTGCCAAGATACACTAACAGTCCACCACTCAGCTAATGAAATATGTTATAGGCCTTGTTTGACGGAGCGGTAGCTTCTCTGAAAAGCTGTTTTTTTTGTTTTCTGGGCTGAAAAGCAGCTATAGCTTTTCTTCAACTTAGAAAGATAAACCCATAAATTGGCTTTTGCTAGTTATATATGGCTTTTGGCTTATGGCATAAACTGCTCGCAAGCTGACCCATTTAGGGGAGTTTCCGGCTTTTTGGAAACTGAAGCTGGCTTTAAGCTTCCCAAACATGGCCATAGTTCACTCCATGGGTGGCGAGGCGCCTGGGGCTGGTGCACAGCACCCCAAAATAAATAATTTTTTTACTAGGTATAAGCAGTAAAAGAACTTAACAGTTGGGCATTTGGGTTGACCATTACAACAATTCAGCCCATCAGACCACTAACCAGAGCAAGTCACCAGGCACTGAGGCACCCGCACCTTCCTAAGTCATTATACAATCGATCACAGAGAGTACTATCACAAAAGACTGGTTGTACAAACTAGCGAATGCTTTTGGCATCTGTTCTGACGAAACGTTTCGGTTCTTGGTACAACCTTTTGTTCCTGTCATGGTGTCATCTCGGCTAGCTACAATCGCCAACTGAAACAACCACTTCTCTGGTGCAGAGTACCAGTAATTTATCTCTGGGTACAATCATGGGCGGAGTCAGTAGGGGTGCTCGGACACATAAAAAAACCAAAAACATTTTCAGGGATCAGTTCTGCATTTGGCCATATTCATAGTACTTCTTGGAGTGCACTCTCTTGGAAACTCAGCTCACAGCTCGCTCGTGCCTCCACCAGCCCACAGTCATCTCATCACTCACCAGCACACATCCATCTCTATCTCCAATACTCCAACTCCTCCCCAATTTGGTTCCTACGGCTCGGCGGTCGGCGCGGCGCGGAGGAGCAGTGGGTGGCGTGGCACCAGTGTGGGAGCAGCAAGCAGCAGTAGGCGACGCGCCACTCACTAAGACCAATGGTTTTACAGATGCGCATAGAGCAACTTCCATTTTTCTCACATTCATATTATTATCCAAGTTATTTTTCAAATTGATTACTATAGTAATGACATGCAAAAAGATACTAGTAGACAATTTTCTCCTTTCTTTTTTTCTTGACGTTTTTTTACTTCTAACTGGCAAATTCGTGACTTCGTTGGGCGATGCGTAATTTTTTGACAAATATAAAGAAAGTTTGTAACCATATACAACACAAAAGTGCATGTGCCATAGTGGAAACACCCTTAAGTCTTGAAGAGGTTGGTTCTGGGTTGGAACCTTGGCTATACATTTTTTTCCTGTATTTTTCGTTTTAACTTCACAAAAAATTTAAATTTTGATTTGAAAATTTTGACCGAAATAAATCCAAAAATTTCAGTAACCGCCGATAACTGGATCTATCGTTAGGCTCCGAAATTTTTTCCCAACCGGTAGCTTTTTTCCTAGTTTGAACTAATCGTACCTAACGTTACTTTGTTTGCGTACCCCTAACACCAAATTCCTGGCTCCACCACACTGGTTCACTGTCAATAATTAACAATTAATGACAAAGAAAAGCTTAACCACAATACAGATGTACCATTGTAGTAGCTAGTGTTGTCATGCTGAGCCGGAGGTTCAATTCCATCCACAAGGGAAGAAGGAAAGTGACAAGTGAGCACCGGAAATTCTTGTCACCACTTCATCAGATGGGAATTTTATTCTGTTATCTTATGTACCTGGCTACCATTCCATGTCAGGAATGTTGGCCTAAATAGATCCAATCTGATATGTGTGTCGTTGTTGTGTCCTATCTACTAGCTACTATGTATCAATATAAGAGAAATAAAGGCAAGCATGCTCGCACGTATGCGCCGACCAAAGAATGAGAATCTGTGGAAAATTCACATGCTTAAGCGAAAAAAGTCGCAATGGGAGGTTGGCTGGATCCAACAAGGTGAGTACTGAGTAGATTGATCAGCCCATGGTTTCCAATGGGAGTTTCTTGCTCTTGTCCTGGTCCAGGATGCTGGATGCTTGATTGCTGCTTGCTACTTGCTAGTGATGCGTATCGACGTGGCAAATGTTCTTACTTAGCTAGTTACATGCACATATGATGTCCCTGCAAATTAAATGCGAAATTTGCAGGTACACTTCTTTAATTCGTATGGGTCAGAAACTGGGCGAGGCAGACAAAAGGAGATCGATGAGAAATTGAGGTGAAACTAACTCATGTATCCTGCTGGATATGATTCAGTATTATTTATTTTTTTAAATATCTTTGCGATTGTTAGACAAGTCTACTTAGGAAAAAACACTTGTATCGCTAGCTTGTCGTCCAACTGGTACTGCACCCGGTCTTCCTTTCTTCGTTCTTTGATTCGCCGTCTAGAAAGTTTAGGGTAACATGATCTAATTCCAAACTAGGTTCATTCTTTTCTTTATTCGAAGGCCGCGGCCAACCCCTTTTGTACGTTAATAGTTTTTTCCTTCTGACAAAAGGAGAAATGCTCCGGCTTTTGTGTTTGGTGCGTTTTGAGAGCAGCAGTTGCAGCTCGTGAGGTGCAACGTGATGCATGACTCGGATTTCTGTGTGTTTCCTGGTGGCCTTCAATTGCTTGTCTCTTCTTATGGATTCAGTCATTACCATTATGGTGCTGGACTAGACATGAGAACTGGGCCAGGGCTTTTCGGGCTGGCCCACGGCACGATCGGCCCGGCACGGCAGAAGCACGACACAGCACGTTTGGGCCCTACAGGCCCAAAGCCGGCACGACACGTGCTAGGGTGCGTTGCCGCACGGCCGCACCCAGCGTCGTCGCCCGCTCGATCGCCCCGCCATGGCCACCGCCCTCATGCCGGCCGCCCTGCCACGGCCCAAGCACTCATCGTTACTCCTTGCGCTCACAGCAGCGGTCGTTGACGAACTACTCCAACGTGTGGCCCATCTAGGGGTGGGACTTGAGCTCGAAGTCACAGCCATGCCCATAGCGCGCCCACCCTCGCCACGGCCACCGCGCGCGCCGAGGGTCGCATTTGCCCCCGCGCTGCCGGCCCTCTGGCTCCCTCGCTCCAGCTCCCTTGCGCACGGGCCCCCTCGCAGAGAGGAGAGGGGGCCGGCTAGAGAGGGAAGGGAGATGACTAAAGAGGGGAGGGAGTTGGGGGGAACGAAAGAGGTCCAGCTTCCTCGCGCACGGGCCCCCACGCGGAGAGGGAGGTGGCCGGAGAGGGGAGAGAGTTGGGGGGAGTGGAAGAGGAGGCCGGCGTGGGGGTGGCCGTTGTGGCCAATGGGGGACCGGGGGAGCATTAGAGAATGGAGAGGGAGGCCGATGGGGGGAGTACTGGGGCAGAGGGAGGCCATTGGGGGTGGGGGGCCGGGGAGCTGAGATGGCCGGCATGGGGCTAGCCGTGGGGTGGCGATGGAAATGGAGGGAGACTGCAGTGAGTAGTGTTAAAAATGAGGGCAATATTTTAATTCCAAATTTTATTAGAAGGCAAATATTGCAAAAGACTAATGATGCATAAAACAGTACTGCTAGCAGACAACTCATTGTACTTCACAATATATGAAAACCAGGATGTAAACAAGTCTATCAATCACACAGTAGACTTACAGATGGGTCCGATGAAGAGCAGAAGCGCGCAGAGTTGATGCAAAGTGCGTAAACGTAGATGTCGCAAAGGCAAGCAAGCGGTCGCGCAGCAGATGCGCTGCCCAGAAACCTTATTGCCGCCTCGCAAGTCTCCACGCAAAGAACGGCTCGAGATACCGCTTCCCTTCTTCACGTGCACGCCGAGAAGAAGAGTCGGCAGGTTCGACGCGCAAGAAGATGCAGTTACGCATTAGAAGGAAGAAGAAATGGAGGCTATACTTGTACTCACTATGCAATCGGACGCCTCTGCATATATAGATGCGCATCGTAATCGACAGATTAAATGACCATTTACCCATCGTAATCGACACACTTAACCACCATTTACCCATCGTAATCGCTACACTTAACCGACCTTTTACCCATCGTAATCGTTACACTTAACCATCATTTACCCACCGTAATCGCCGTCATCATCACTCAATAAAGCCTGAAATTTAAACATTTGAATCTCATTCAAACAGAGAGAGAGATGCATGGTTCAAAGAAAATAAGGTGGACTTGGTTCGCCAAATGGCGTACACGCCACGCACGGCGCGCGCCGCAAGTCACAAGTCACGCGATTTTCACGCGAAAATATGCGACACGCGCAGCGTGCGCGCGTGTGTGTGTTTAGCCGAGCCCTCCTCATGCCATCCTCATCCATGTGTTACATGTTTCAAGGAGTGGCAAGGACTCCACCTTATATGTTGGTCACCTCCACCTTGCCTTAGCAATATGGTACTAACCCATAAATGCTTTGGAATTATAGAAAATGGGCCTCACTCATATGGGCCAATTTCTAACAATCCCCACCAATTCCAAAGCAAGAAGCAAAAAGGATATCAAAGATATTGTGTCAAGCATCATAATATACAGTCTTTTAGTGTAAGTCCTGCACGGGTTGAACTTACACCTAGAATGACAAGATTCATCTTCTCACGGTGATGAATGGACCATGCCTTGAATTCACAATTTTTGTGATTAGATTTTACTTGAAATCTCAATCGATACTAGGTGTCAAAGAACCGCGCCTAAACGGAGCGTTATTTGGTCATGCTCCTTATCTCGCTCATGAGCTTTCTAGAGAATGCCCTATTCTCGTGAATCGCGACTCACAGCTTGGGCTCAAGTAGGTATATTCTTTCTAGGTATCCTGCAGCTAATACCTTTTCCTCATTTGGACAACAGAATATATTAAGGTTTTATGCCATCCTTCCATACGCTTGAGAGTAATTTGTCTATTAGGACATGGATTCAATGAATATATACTCTCTTGTTACAACATGAACTTGTTTTTCCCATTGCCTAAGTCACGGGATCTCCGATCAAAAGGTATGGGTTATCGTTGAGTTGTAACTCCAATGGGCCTCATTCCCATGTCCATAGACGCAACGAAATCGCCTTCCGTGCTAGCCCCTTTGTGAAAGGGTCGCATGATTTTTCTCAAGGCGTATATAATTCACAGAATCACCCGAGTTCCTCAATTTTCGATGATTTAAGCCTACGCTTCACATGTCCGGAGGACTTCATGTTATCCTTAGTACTTGTAACCTTAATCAATACTGCTTGATTATCACAAGACATTAGGATTGCTGGTATTGGTTTCGCAACCGCTGGCAAGTCCAACATAAGCTCTCTAAGCCATTCACCTCAACAAAGAGTCGTGTCTAGTGCTACAAGTTCGCTTCCATAGTTGACCTCGTCAAAATAGTCTGCTTACACGACCTCCATGAAACCGCAGCCTCTGCTAGTGTAAAGACATAACCACTTGTAGCTTTGATCTCATCTCGCATCGAGATCCAATTTGAATCACTATATCCTTCTAATACGAAGGATGCCCAAGATAGTGAATTCGTATGAGGTTGTGCCTCTCAAATAGCGCAACACTCTCTCAAGTGCCTCCAGCTGATCATCTCCTCGGGTTAGAAGTAAACCGACTTAATTTGCTCACAAGAAATGATATGTCAGTCTTGTGGCACCAGATAGATACATAAGTGATCCAATAATTTGTGAAAATCTTAATTGATCTTTTCCTAACGCTTGATTCTTTCAAGCTTAATGCTTGCATCATAGGGCGTTGGAGAAATTTTACAATTCTCATAGCCAAAACGGCTTAAGATTTTCTCAAGATAATGGGATTGACTCAAAGTGATCCCATCCTCGTTCTTGATTAATTTAATATTCGAATAACATCCGCTCTCCTAAGTCTTTCATATCAAAGCATCGAGATAAAAAGATTTGACCTCGTCAATTACGGCAGTTGTTTGTTCCAAATATAAGTATGTCATCTACATATAGGCACAAGATCACTCCTTGACCCCACCATAACGATAGTATACACATTTATCGCCTTCATTCACAACAAAGCCAAGAGATGTTAAAGTTTTATCAAATTTCTCGTGCCATTGTTTAGGTGCTTGCTTTAGACCATATAAGGATTTCAATAATCTACATACCTTATTTTCCGTCTGTAAATCACAAAACCATCAAAGTTGAACCATATAGATTTCTTCCTCCAACTCTCCATTAAGAAAAGTTGTCTTTACATCCATTTGATGGACATGTAGACCATAAGAAGATGCTAACGCAAGGAGCACTCGATGGTGGTTAGTCCGCGACAGGAGAATAGGTATCAAAGAAATCTTCTCCTCTTTCTGGTGTAACCCTTGGCCACAAGTCTTGCCTTGTACTTCTCAATAGTACCATCGTGCCTTAGTTTCTTTTAAAGATCCACTTACATTCTACTGTGTTTGCACCGATAGGACGATCGTGATCTCCCAAGTCCCATTAGCCATGATAGAGTCCATCTCGCTACGGATCGCTTCTTTCCAATACTCAAGATCGTAAGATGCATAAGCCTCTCAAAGGGTCGTTGGCACATCATCCACGAGGTATACAATAAAGTCATCACCAAAGGTTTCTCAACCCTTTGTCTCTTGCTCCTACGAAGAGCTTCGTGACTAGATTGTTATCCTCCTCGTGGATATCACATATTGGTTGAGAGATGGTGGGAAGTTCTAAGTTTGATTATTCTCACTTTCAATATTTTCAATTTGAACATTCTTGGTTTGTGAAGCACTGTCATTGTTCTCATAGGAAAATAATCCTCAAAGAATGAAGCATCTCTAGACTCCATTATTGTGTTAGCAATAATCTCAGAATTTCGATTTAACTACTAAAAATCTATAGGCCGTGCTATTATGAGCATATCCTAGAAAAATACAATCGATTGTTTTAGGTCCAAGCTTTCGCTTTTCTCGCAATGGTATATTGACCTTGGCCAAACACCCCAAGTTCGCAGAAAATTAACATTGGGTTTTCTCCTTCCATCCTCATATGGAGTAATATCACTCTTTTAGTGATTACTCTGCTTAGGACGAAGGTTGTCACAATATAGCTTCCCCACCATGTCTTAGGCATACCAAAGACTCTCTAACATGGCATTAACCAAGTCCGTTAGTGTGCGATTTTTCCTCTCAGCTACCCCATTTGATTGGGGTGAATATGGTGGTGTAAATTCATGGACTATTCCATGCTCAGAACAGAATTGAGAAAATTCATGAGAGATGTACTCTCCTCCACGATTAGACCTTAGTCTTTTTATTTTCTTCTCTAGTTGGTTCTCAACCTCGGCCTTATAAGTCTTAAAGTAGTATAAAGCTTCATCCTTAGTTTTTAGCAAATACACATAGCAGTAGCGTGTTGCATCATCAATAAAAGTTAAAAATATCTTTTGCCTCCTTTTGTCAACAATCCATTCATTTCACACAAATCTGAATGAACAAGATCTAATGGTGCCAAGTTCTTTTCGCCCTCTAATCCCTTAAAGGGTTTATGAGGTCGCTTTGCTTGCACACATGACTGCACTTTGATCCTTTGACAATTTCACATTTTGGAATTAAATCTAACTGACATTCTAGCAATACTATCAAAACCAATATGACAGTAAACGAGAATGCCAAATATTTGCCTCACATTTATTTAAACCATTTGCAACATTCAGATTATAACAAGACTCTAAAGTACTTAGGCGGAACAAGCATCCGCTCTCATAGCCTTTACCAACAAAATTCCGAACTTAGACATTACAATTTTATTTGACTCAAAGACTAGCTTATAACCGTCCCTACATAGAATGTAACCACTAACGAGGTTCTTGTTTATTGTAGGAGCATGCCGCACGTTCTTCAAGTGGACGGTCTTCCTCAAGTAAGCTTCAGCTTCACCGTACAACACCAAGAATGAAGCATGCGATCCGCTTCCCATTATGACGGAGGAAGCCCTCGCTGCTGGTAAGAAGAAAACAAGGAAATATCGAACATACGTGAACATTAGCACCAGATCAACCCACCAATCGTGGATTGACATGCTGAAAAAACAACAGAGAATTACTATACCCTCCTCAAGTCGAGGCCTCGCTTATGATCACGTTGATGCCTTCTTCTTTGGTCGTTCACCATCTCTCGCTTTTATGAAATGACAGCTTTCGCCATATGACCGCTTTTCCCACACACAAAGCGGTGATGTTCTTCATATCCTTTTCTCTTTTTCTTCTTAAAGCTAGTTGTCTTGTTCGTTTTGTTGGATTTTGTACTTCTTTGCAATGATCTTTTCTCTATAAAATTTGCATTGTTCACCGTAGTACTGGTGCATCTTTTGCTCTTGCCTTTTCTTCCACATCGAGGCGGCAATGAGATCTTCAAGAAATCTCTTCCTCTTGTGTTTCAAGCTAGTGGCAAAATCCCGCCAAGAAACAGAAGTTTGGCGACAATGCCCGCACCACAAACTTAGGAGGCAACACACACCCGGATGCGCAATCTCACCAACCAATAGCTGGAGATCATGAGCTTGTCCAACTATGGACTTAGCCTCATCCATGGTAAAGTCGAAGAATTGCTCACACATATAGAGCCAACGACCGCCTCTCGCTCTCGCATATTTGTGCTCTAGTGCATCCCACAACTCGTGGCGGACTTATAGTCCATGTACACATCATAGAGCTGATCCGCAGAATGGTCGAAGGCGCCAAGAGCAGTGTTGTTCGTGATTATCGAATCGCATATATCGGTCAATCAGAACGGATATCGTGGGTGGATTACCCACCACACCTCAAAGACATGAGCGAACTTGGCTCTAGTCCGCCATCTACGAAATTTCACCGTAAAACCTCTCGTGTTTCATAGCATCGAAGCTCCACCATAGTTGTGTTGCAACAAAGTTTACATTAAGGTTTCGAATGTTAAAAATGAGGGCAATATTTTAATTCCAAATTTTATTAGAAGGCAAATATTGCAAAAGACTAATGATGCATAAAACAAGATCGCTAGCGCACAACTCATTGTACTTCATAATATATGAAAACCAGGATGTAAACAAGTCTATCAATCACACAGTAGACTTACAGATGGGTCTGATGAAGAGCAGGAAGCAGCGCAGAGTTGATGCAGTGCAGAAACGTAGATGTCGCAGTGCAGCAAGCGGTCGCGCAGATGCGCTGCCCAGAAACCTTATTGCCGCCCTCGCAAGTCTCCACGGCAAAGAACGGTTCGGAGATACCGCTTCCCTTCTTCACGGTGCACGCCGAGAAGAAGAGTCGGCAGGGTTCAGACGGCGCAGTACAGCAGCACAGATTAGAAGGAAGAAGAAATGGAGGCTATTCTTGTACTCACTATGCACTGGACGTCTCCAGACATATATAGATGCGCATCGTAATCGACAGATTAAATGACCATTTACCCACGGTAATCGACACACTTAACCAGCCATTTACCCATCGTAATCGCACACTTAACCACCTTTTACCCATCGTAATCGTTACACTTAACGATCATTTACCCATCGTAATCGCTCGTCATCATCACTCAATAAAGCTGAAATTTAAACATTTGAATCTCATTCAAACAGAGAGAGAGAGATGCATGGTTCAGCAAAAATAAGGTGGACTTGGTCTGCCAAATGGCGTGCCACGTCACGGCACGGTCGCGCGTCGCAAGTCACAAGTCACGCGATTTTTCACGCGAAAATACGCGAACGCGCACGCATGCGCGCGCGCGTGTGTGTTTAGCCGAGCCCTCCTCATGCCATCCTCATCCATGTGTTACATGTTTCAAGGAGTGGCAAGGACTCCACCTTATATGTTGGTCACCTCCACCTTGCCTTAGCAATATGGTACTAACCCATAAATGCTTTGGAATTATAGAAAATGGGCCTCACTCATATGGGCCAATTTCTAACAAGTAGTGCAGGAATGTGGCAATGCAAGACAAAGACATTGGGAGGGAGAGGGACACGAGAGAGTGGGCACTGGACAGAGACGTTGGGAGGGACAAGAGACGTTGGGACATAGACACGAGAAAGAGTGGGTAATGTGTTGTTGTAGTGTGCCATTGACAAGATGGGGAGCATGGAGGACGAGAGACGTTGGGGACATGACAGACAATGGCTAACATTTGGCTCTCTCCTGCCTATAAATTTCGCTATCCACACTCCGCACAAGTCACAAACTAACAACCATCTCTTCCTTTGTCTGTGCTCTCTCTTCCCTCTTTGCTCTCTAAATTCTACTCGCTTGTCTTCCAATATGTTTGGTACGAAGAAGTCAGGAGGGGAGAATAGGAGAGCACACCCTCGCACTCCTAGTCCTCCTCCCAAAGAACAAGAAGAAGTGCAAGAGTAAGAGCAAGAGATTGATCCTCGCCAACTCTCCTCGGGCATGGGAGACTATGGCATGGATGACAGTAATATGGACAGAATGGGGGGGCTTCGAGGATGCCCACATCTCCACCCCGGGCGACAGAGCCAGTGCATCGATGCCTACAATGGTTGGAGGCTCTAGCGGCCGACGTGCATGGTCTTGGCAGCATATGTAGTACAACATAGAAATAGAGGATGGGCATCAGGTACCTTATGCGATATTAAATATTATCATAATAAATTATATGCACGCTCAGATGGAGGAATAGGTCATCTCAAGCAGCACGCATAGGCATGTTTGAAGAAGATAGCGGCAGCGCGGACGGAGGGGGGGCATCCAGACCTAGCTTAACTTTGGGGCCGATGGTTTGGTAAGTACATGGATGTACAACCCTCAGATAGCTAGTGACAAACTTGCTAGATATATAATTACTAAGGATCTTCTGATTAGGATGGGTGAAAGCTCTAGTTTTGAAAGAATGATCCAACGTGATTTTTGCCCACAATACCGATACATAGGTAGGAGAACAACTACGCGTGACATAGTCGAACTCTACTAACGTAAACTATCAAGTTTGAAAGAAAACTTTCTAAATGTTACATTTTCTTTTGCTTGAACCTCAAATATATGGATGTCATCCCTATCTTAGTGTTGTTGCACATTACTTAGATGACAATTACAACTTGAACAAGCGAGTCATAGGGTTCAAGCCTATTGATGAGGCACGCACTGGAGATGCCATCGCACAACGCATATTAGAGGTCATTCAAGATTTTAAAATAGAGCAAAATTATTTGTCATCACTCTTGACAATGCCTTAGCTAACACGATAGCCATGGAGTTCCTCGTACCGCATCTAGAGTCCTACACTAATGGTTTCGTTCTCCACCAGAGATGCATGTGCCACATCTTGAACATCATGCAAGTAGACTTGATGGTAACGAAACCTAGTTAGACAACATACGCTATGCTATCTAGTTCATTACAGTTTCAGGCCCAAGATACGCTTAGTTCCGGAAGTACTGTAGGGCCAACAATAAGAGGTCAAGAAAATTCAATCTAGACATTAAGGTGTGGTGGAACTCCATGTATACTATGTTGGAGTGATGCAAGGAGTACGATTACATCATCACTCTATTCGTCAATACTAATTCTGGTAAGCAGTTGATTACTAAAGCGGATTGGCTAGTTGCTGGTCATTTTCGTGAATTTTTGAAAGTTTTTTTTACAATGCATCCACATTTTTATCTAATGTTTACTATCCTACTTCTTGCTTAGTCATCGAGTGGCTTTGGATTATTGCTAATGCTTTCAAGGAAAACATAAATGATGCCCTTCTGAAACATATTATTGAACCAATAGAGAGAAAATATTTAAAATTCAAGCTATCTCACATCTCTTCTATTTTGGTACTATTATGGACCCTTGGAGAAAATTAGCAAATCTGAAGAGGGCTTACTGTCGAACCCGGGAGCGAAGGATCCCGAATTCTCTGTGTTCAAACACCAGTCCAGGATTTCCAGTGTACACAGTCTCACAAAAATGAATATCACATTCATATCACGAAACGTAAATGACATTAAATAAATAAGCGTTTAATACAAATGAGTCGAATAATAATATCAAATGTCAAATGATAAACACAATGGAAATAACATAATAGTGGGAGCCACACGATGCGCCACAGCAATCGTGCAGGTCGAGAAGGCCTACTCGTCCCGGGTCCTCACCGTCAAGATAGTGTCTTCTCTGAATAAGATTTATTCAGAAGAGTGAGCACTACTACCGTGCTCGCAAGTCACACCCAATATTGAATTTAAATGCATGCATAAGGAAACAAGTGAGTATGTAGGGGTTGTTTTGCATAAACAACATTTTCATTTGAATAAGCATAGTAGTTTCTAAGGCAATTTTATACTATGGATAAAATCATATTTTGAAATAGTAATGATATAATGTGGATAACCTCCAATGATAAAGTGAAGGATCCTCCTAACACTTGGCTTCCCCCAAATTTTCATAAGGATTAACCATCCTCAACATTTAGTAAAGCATTCTAAAACCAAAAACAATTCTAACTTTAAGTGGCCCGCTAGCATGTCCATGACATGACGCGCTATTCGAATAGTTTCTACTCGCAGAGTTGGTACAACTTTACCCACACGAGGTGACATGCTCGTTATGTCACCAATTCACGCTTCCGTAGGCGTGTGGTGAGCAATTACCATGAGGCCTTTACAATGTTTTATCCTAGTACATTCATGCCCGCTAAGGTTTCGCCCCTTTGGTGACGAGTCCTCAGGAAGCCCCTCTTGCGCCAAGTGGAAATAAAACGTCTAACCGACACCCACAAAATCACATGACATAAATATACTAGGACATCACAAATTAGTTAGCCAAATCCTGCCATACGGGACATGTGGTGGTACGTTATGGCATAGCAATAAGCGGCTCAAAGACCGGTCCTCAATTGACTTGGGCGTCATTCCTACAACCCATGGGCCTTGATCTTAACGAGATCAAACCGTGCATAAACTGCACCCACCATTCCGACCATTTCGCCAAGTCCAAACCCATTTTGATTTTATTTTGAATAAAAACTTCATTTATAAACTCATGTGGTAAAACAATACCACAATAACAAGTTTGAAAACAATTTATAGAAATCGTGTAAACCCTCCCAAATTTCGTAAATGTGGACTAAGCAGCTAAGCATATATTTGAATTTTGTAATAACTTGCCTATGGTATCAAGGTAGTCGATACAACATTCAAATTTGGCCATACAATAACATATGGAATTAACTATATGTAAGCAGGATATTAAAATATTTATAACAACATATGCATGCAATAAGGAATTTAAAACTGAAAATAACTTAAAATAATAGGGCAATATGGTCAATGATGTAACTTGCCTTGATCGATGTCTTGGAATTCTAAATCTTGATTGATCGAACTCTCGAGTCGTCGAAGTCTATCTGAAAATACGACAAATTCAATAAGCAAATTCAAATAAATTCAAAAACATAGTTCAAAATAACTCCAAATTGACATATTTTGGTTTAGTTAGCTATATTATAATTTTATATAAATTTTGCAATTTGAATCACCCCATTTGAGTTCATATGCAAAAGTTATGAATTTTGAAGTTTATACCTAAATCGAAATTTTATTGAATTTCGAATTATTTTCCTATGAAAATCCATTTATTGCGCAATGATTACATCAGCTACATATTTTGGAAAATAAAAGATTTAAAAGTATTCGGCAGGTGGGCCCATGAGTCGGTGACTCAAATTCATGTGGACCAAGTCCATCGAACCTTGGAAGATCCGGCGCGGTGGACCAAGCCACGCGCGTGTGCGTGGCGTGACCGTGTGCCACATGGGCGACACGCATAGCGCGAGGTGAGGTGGCGCCGAGGTGGCAAGGCCACGTCGGGCCGACGGTGAAAGTGCCTCGGCGCGAGCTTGCGGCGTTTGCTGGCGCTTCGGCGAGTGTGGGTGGTACTAAAGAAAGAGAGGCGCGCGGGGATCCTGATGCACTACCTTGGGGCGGCGGAACGGCGTGTTTTGGTCGTCGGCGACGAGGTTTGGCGGCGGCGTCTGCTCGGCTCCGGTGAAGTAGGCACTCCGAGGGTCCTCCAGCGAAGCGAAGGTGCGCACCGTGAAGGCGAGGTGGCGACGAAGGTGACGGTTGTGTCGGAATGGCTGAGGACGGCTTGCCGGCGCCGGAGAAGACAAAACACGAAGCCGGCCGGCGATCTTCAACGAAAATCTAACCTGCAACGAGGAGGTGAGGGGATGGTGAGTGAGGGGGTTGAGATGAGTGAAGAGAGGGGCGCCCGGGGCTTCCTTTTATAGGCGCCGGGAGGCCGGAGCAGCGGGCGTGGCGTGGGCGTGCGGCGGCGGTTGCGGGAGTTGTGGCGCACTGAGCGGAGAAAGAGGGGAAACAGCGTGGGAGGTGGCGAGACCGCGCGACCGTCGCGCACGACGCGAGGAGTGCGGGGTGGTTAGCTGCGGCCGTTAGTGAAGCTTGATTGCGTGCGAAAATGGCGGTCGTGGACTCGTCCGCGCGGAGAAGAAGGAGGAGGAAGAAGAAAGGTTACGGGCCGTTGGATTTTGATCCAACGGTCCGCATGATTAGGCGGCGTGGAAGGAGACTAGCGATTCTGGCCGTTAGATTTAGATCGCACGGCTCTCATTGATGGTGGCATTCGGACTGTGCGGCAGTCACAAAGGATCTTGACCGTTGATTCAAGATCCAATGGCGGAAAAGAGATGGGGTGCGTACGTGCGGTGTGTGCGTTGGATTTTAATCCAACGGTGGATGGATAGGTGAGAGAGAGTCGCGTGGTGGGCGAACGAGCTGCATGGAGGAGAAATTTGGGCGGAGCCTTTGGGTTTGGCCCAAACATGATAGAGGATTTTCTTTGCTTTTCTATTTGTTTTAATTGCATTAATTCATAATAGCCTTAGAAAATAGCAAAATACTTCCAAAATTATGAAAAATTCACGAAATTCCCATACTCATTACGGACTTAATAAAATTATTTCCAACTATTATGTTGGTTTTAATTTTGCAAATAAATTTGTTTTAGCTTTAAAATATTTATATAAAGATTTTGAAAATTCGGAAAACCACAAACATAAATAAACTTTTAAATTTTCTTGAAATTGAAATTTGGGTTGTTACAAACCTACCCCTTAAGGGAATCTCGACCGAGATTGAGATTGGTCAACAAAGAGATGGGATAGTTGGTCTTGAGGTCTTCTTCTTTTCCCATGTGGCTTCACTTTCGGGTGGTGACTCCACCGCACCTTGTATGATCGATGATTTCGCTACGGTGACTCGCTCTGCGACATCCGAATCTTGATTGGTCGCTCCACGTGGGTGAGATCTTCTCGAAGATCGAAGCTTTCCAAGAAGGTATGGTCTTCGGCGCTTGTAAGCATTTCCTCAATGGGATACATGGAAGACATCGCACACGGTGACAAGGCTTCGATAGCTCAGGCGATATGCCACTTCACCTCTTTTGGCTAGAATTTTGTATGGCCCCACAAATGCAGGTGCAGTTTTCCTTTTGTTGGAATCTTCTTACTCCTCTGAGTGGAGTGACCGAGATAGACCAAGTCTCCTACCTCAAAGTTTAGATCCCTCCGACGGTTATCGCATAACTCTTTTGTCGGGTTTGTGCCACTTCGGATGTTCCTTATAGCTTTGACCTTACTTTACGCCTCTTTGATTATCTCAAGTCTGTAACACCCTGGACCCACATTACCACAGGATATTACTTAACCACTCTGACTAGCCAACAATTTCATAAGAATATAAAATTTCATGACAACTCTAGGCAAGAATCAATAAGCGGAAGCATAAACCACTATGGGAATAAAGATAACAGTAACAAGTTCAATAATTAAACAACCTCTAGCAGATCAATCCAAGTGTAGTCCACAAATGCATCAATAAATAAATCAACAGATCACTCGTGAATAGCTAGTCAATAGGCTAAATTCCTCTCAACTTTATTCTGACATGAAACTATGAATTGAGTGCATTATTGTAGTGCCGCTCTACCCATCCGGGAATGCTTAAGAATCACACGAAAGGGGAAAGAAACAACAAGAATGAGATAAAATCTCAGCAAGTAAGTTGCATAACGAGTTAATCAATTGACAAGCAAGCTACAACACACAAGTTATAATATTGCATGACCACAACCACAATCCACTATCTCATTCAATAAACCACATGGACTAGCATGAGTCCTGCCTCATAAGAATTCAACCATTGACAAAAGAATGCATGTTCTCCATCCACAATGCTTAATGCAAATGCATGCCATGCTCCATCGCACTCTTACCCATCAAGGTAGAGTGTGCATCATCACTGACAGTATGCGATCTTTGTCACCGTCTGATCGCGGCCATAAGCGGCGACATCCACAATGCAATGTAATGATATGTTATGAGTGATATGATAATCATAAACCACATATGTGACATCTCATAATGGCACCAACAGGATTAACTTGTACAACTACCACATAATCATTATGGAAAAATACATCCATGATCCACATTCGACACATAAAGCAACCATTTCATGACTACACACAAGATATCCAATGTAATTCATTAAATAATAATTACTGTCATCATCTCATATGTAAGTCAACCAACCATGGCATAATACTTCAAAATACGAAACTCATAGGGATTGCAAGTAGTAAGAACAACGGTTAAGCGGTAGTAACTGCTGCTACAATTACTTGCCTTCCACGATGTGACGCGTTAACCGGCCAAGGCGATACTCCTAAACCTGAGGCTTCACCTCCTAAACAAGTAAAATAATTTCAATAAGGTCATAATATACCCAGCGCTACTAATCGGCATTCTACAATGCTTACTAGACGACTCAAAACGAGTTTATAAAGCTGAAAACGAAAAACAACGTTTGCTGCCATAATCTGATTCTGGACAGCAGCACGGTAAATGACATAACTCATGATCTGGAAGTCAAAAAGAGGTAAACCCAATTTCTGTAGATTCTTAACTGACTAATCTACAATACTCTAGTTGACACGATACTCCAATTCGGCCAAAAAAATAGGCTAACCATTGTCTGAACTTACAGTACAGAAACTGTCTACACAAACGAACAGCAAAACTAAAATGACCATAACTTTTAATTGGTAACTCCGAATTGATCGTTCTTTATCAATCTGAAAAGGTTATCGAATTACCTACAATAACCTAGTTGGGTGAACTTTCAGATTCTACCAAATTCCCTTTCAAATTTTAGGAAAAAACCAAACAGATTATTCTCGTCAGATTTCTGGCAGCAGATACTAAATCGATCATAACTTTTGACTCAGACCTCGGAATCAAGTGATCTTCGCGGCTACTGAAAGATAACGACATAACCCACATATCTCTAGGATATGGAAACTTAAAATTCAGCCTCTAAACATACGAAAAAACCCACGCAAGGTTCTGGACAGAATTGCATCTTCTGCAGCCCAACAATTAACCATCAATTCTAATCGGATTCGCATCTAAAAAGGATTAAACAGCGGGGAGGGCATCTCGTTACCCTTGTAGAACCACTAGAATTCGCTGAACCAAACCCCACACAAATTCTTCTTCTTCTTCTTCTTCTTCTTCTTCTCCTTCTTCTCCTTCTTCTCTCCCTCTTCTCCTTCTTTTCTCCCTCCCTTTCTTCTTCCTTGCGCAAGGGGCAGCACCTTGGGATAGGGGAGGTGCAGGGGGACAGCACCTTGGGAGAGGGAGGTGCAAGGGGAGGAGTCGCCAAGAGGAGGAGGAGGCGGCTGCTAGAGGAGGAGGAAAAAGGGAAAGGGAGGGGGCGGCTAGGGTTTGGGAGGGTGGCCCTCCCCCCCTTTGGCCGGCCACCACTAGGAGATGGGCCAAGGCCCAGCCCAAAAGGAAGCAAAAACAACAGAAAAGCCCCTCTCTAATCCGGTTTGTGAAAAAGAAAAATAAAACTTCCCGATTAAATTATTCACTACCGATTGTTTTTAATTAATCAGATTCTTGACTTTTCACACTTAGGAGTATTACATTCTTCCCACCTTAAAAGGATTCGCCCTCAATCCAATTCTCTGAACCACAAGGAGCAGAACAACAAGCAAACAAACAACCCAAACTAGGAGTACTCACGGCCTCGAAGAGCTCAGGGTACTTTTTCGCAAATGATCCTCCGGCTCCCACGTAGCCTCTCTCTCGCATCGATTCGTCAAGGACCTTCACATACTTGATGGTCTTATTCCTCAAGACCCGCTCCGATGTATCCAAGATACGAATCGGGCGACTCTCCACGGTGAGATCTGCTCCCACCGTGACTGCTCCAGTCAATCTTGTGTTCGGATCTCGCAAGTATTTCTCGGCATAGACACATGGAAAACATTGTGCACACCACTCAATGAGTTTAGCAACTCAAGCGATAAGCCAAACTACCCACCGGGCAACCTCGAAAAGGACCGATGTACCGCGGGCTAAGCTTCCGGTGGTACCAAAGCGAACAATACCCTTGGTTGGAGACACGAGAAGGAGCACAAGGCTACCCACCGCAAACTCCAACTCTGCGCGCGAACATCCGCATAGCTCTTTTGTCGGCTCGAGCGACCAACAAGTTCGACGAACCTCCCGCACTTTCTCCACGGTCGCTGAACAAGATCCGGACCAAGCAACGACCTCTCACCCACTGCATCCCAACAAAGAGGGAAACACACCTCCGACCATACAAAGCCTCAAAAGGAGGCATCTTGATACTACTTTGATAACTATTATTATAGCGAACTCGCCAAAGCAGGATAGTCCTCCCAACTACCCTTCCAAGATAGCACGCAAGCACTGAAGCATGTCCTCCGTGGTTTGAATGGTCGCTCGATGACCATCCGTCGAGGGTGAAAAGCATCGAGGAAACTGTCGTGCCCAACGCACCAAGACTCGCGAACTTAGAGCGAACTTGGCATCTCGGTCGAAACAATGGACTTGGGTACACCGTGTAGTCTCACCACCTCTCGGATGTACAAGCGGGGCTAGGTCTCATTTGTGTTGGTCGTTTTTATCGGTATGAAGTGTGCGGACTTGTAAGCTTGTCCACCACGACCCAAATTGCATCTCGCCCTCGAGCGGCGCGCAACCCAACCACAAAGTCCATAGTGATATGCTCCCACTTCCACTCGGTACCTCAAGAAATGCAACAAACCAACGGGACGTTTGTGCTCGACCTTTACACTGTTGACAAACGCCACACGCAATGACATATTTAGCAATATCCACCTCATCCGCTTCCACCAAAAGATTTGTTTCAGATCACGATACATCTTGGTCTCTCTGGATGTACCGAATATGGGGTCCGTGAGCCTCACGAAGAATATCATCCTTCACCGGTGATTTCGGGTACACACACCGCCTTTGAATCGAACCGCACCGTGTTCATCCACACTAAAATCTCGGAGCGCCCCTCGAGATCCTCTTCCGCACCTCTGAAAGGAGCCGTCGAGCCGTTGAGCTTCAAGAGCGCTCGGGGATGGCGCATGGATGATCATTTGTGTCTGCTGCCGCAGAACCAGTAAGGCAGAAAGAAATACCCATCTTCTCAAACTCCGAGGCCAAGGATAACGCTACAGGTACCTGTCCTACTTAGGGCATCGGCCACCACATTAGCCTTACTGGGGTGATCTTTGGATAGTCGAGTCATAATCCTTGATTAACTCTAACCACCTCAGCTGCCTCAAATTTAGCTCTCTGTGTGAATATATACTTAAGGCTCTTGTGATCGGTGAAGATATCGCTTTGTTCCCCATACAAGTAATGCCTCCAAGACTTGAGCAAACACAAGCTGCGCCAACTCGAGATCATGGTGGGGTAATTCTGCTCATGAGTCTTCAATCGTCTAGAAGCATAAGCGATTACTCGCCCTCTTGCATCAGTACACATCCGAGTCCAATCGAGAAGCATCCGTGTACATGTGAAGCGCTTGCCACTCCGGGCAAGGATAGAATAGGTGCATTTACCGCCTTGTTCTTCAAAGTCAAACCCGACCTCTGGCGTCCGTCCACACAAAGGAACCCCTTTGCGTGAGTCGGGTCATTGGTTTAGCAATGCTAGAAAAATCTGCACAAAGCGCGGTAATACCCGGCAAGACCAAGGAAACTCGGATCTCGACACATTGGTTGGCCTCGCCATGAACCACCGCCGCCACATTCTTGGATCCACCGTAATACGTGTTGGTGATGGTATGACCCAAAAATCCTACTTGGATAACGAAAGCACACTTCTTTAGCCGCATAGTATTTATTCTTAGAAGAGTATCTAGGACCAGTTGAGATGCAATTCGTGGTCCTCCTCCGTTTTGGAATAAACGAGGATGTCGTCGATGAAGACCACCACAAAAGAATCCGGTACTCATGGAGCATCCTGCTCATAGCTTCCATAAAGACAAAGCGGAGCATTAGTCAGTCAAAAGACATGGCGACATATTCATAATGCCCATACCTTGTGCTAAAAGTCGTCTTCTCTATATCCTCCTCCCCGATTCGCGATTGATGATAACCAGCATCGCAAATCAATCTTGGAAAATATTTTGGCACCTCTCAAGCGATCAAGAGATCTTCAATACTGAGCGAGGATACTTGTTCTTGATTGTCACTTGGTTGAGTGCTCGATAATCCACACAAAGCCTCTTGGTGCCATCCTTCTTTCCCACAAACAAAACCGGAGCAGCCCAAGGTGGCGTGCTCGGTCTAATGAACCCCTTAGCTAGAGTTCATCCAGCGCTTCTTTAATTCAACCTGTTCAGCGGTGCCATCCGTCACGAGGACTTATAAATAGGCCGCGTGCAGGGAACAAGCTCAATACGGAAGATCGACTCCGCTCTCGGTGGCGGTCGGGAGCTCACTGGGAAAAACATCCGGTACTTGCGGACTACGGTATGTTCTCTAACCTCAAGGTAGCCTCGTGACCCTCCACCAAAGCCCACAACACCACGACTTCGCATCCGCCGATTAGGAAACAAGCGGCACAACAACGAGAGAGTATCTGCGAGCACTCCTTGGAAAACAACTTCACGCCCGGACGAGAAGCGCAAGGTGACCGTCTTCGAAACAAGAGATGGCGACGATACCGCGTGAGCCAATCCATGCCAAGGATCACATCGAAGGGCTCTGTGGATATAACCACCAAATTCGCCACGAACTCCTCATCCGCTAGAACCACCACACAACGGGGCAAACACGGGAGGCGGATATAAGCCCACTAGGAGAACTAACGACCTTTGCCCTCCCAATTAATCGCGCTGAAAGCCACGCCGCTCAACAAAATTCTCCGAGATAAAAGAGCGGCTCCAGAATCAAAAGTGCGCGAGCATCGAAAGAGTCAAGCGATAAGGTACTGTCACAACGTCTCCACGATCCACGCCATCCGATGTCGGCATGGAGAATGCGCGAGGACGGGAAGAAGAAGGATCTCCCACTCTGGTAGGTCGGCGCGGTGTCCACCGAGGTACCGGTCGATGGGTAGGTCTGCGAACCGAGTATCCTCGGTGGGGCGCCAAGGCAATCGATGAAGGTGTTGGGGCGCCGGCGGTAGCGGTGTAGGGACGCGGTAGGGACTGCGGGGTAGGAGCCACGACCATCATCCGAGCAGTGCCATCGGGACGAGAGAATCCCGCCAAGGTGTGGCGCCAACTCCCTGTGTAGTTTCCCCTTGGGATTTCGCTGCACACCACATCCTTGTGGTTTTGACCACGAGATAGCACCCCCTCCAAGAGCGTCACTCCGCTGTGCGGATCCCACAACGAAGCACACCAAGCCCATTCAGGGCCCGGTGGCACTGCATGCTGACTCCCTCCAGAGAGCTGGTTCGCCCGCGCTACCCTGTAGGCTGGTGGTGACGACCCTTTGCCTTCTTAAAGATAGGGCCCCAGAATGGCCCCTCCTCTCGCTATGACTCGAGGTGATCTCCTCCGCAGGCCTTGCAGTGTCCTCTGTACGCATCTCGCATCTCGATCCCCAAGGCTGCTCCACGAGTGCAAAATCGTGATCGAAAAAGCACCAGCAGATGGCGGATCGAAGGCCTAAGCCCACAAAAGCGCTCGCCTTCTCCGCATCATCCCGAGCCACATGTGGGACGGCGGACTATCGATTGAAGCCCACCTCATACTCGCCACGCATCGCTTGTCTTGAGTGTATTTGCCCAAGTCAATTTTCATCTTGTCGAGAAGGTCTCTGGATAGAACCGCCTCTCAAGCGCCGGACAAACTCCGCCACGATGGAGTCCATGGGCGGCCGTGCGGCGCATCGCACTCCTTTCCACCGGTCCGGGCCTCTCTTTTGGCGGTTGCGCCATAGCGCGACGCGATCGAGGCCACTACCTCAAAGCCTCCATCTTGTCCTCCACGTGGGACGGACCCGGTCGCGACACCGACGGGAGTGGCTGCGCGCCGGCCGTCGGCCTCAACCCTACCCACTCACGAAGTGAGATGCCGCTCGCTCCGGTGCGCCGCCCTCAGGCACCGGAGCGGCATCGACACCAGGCCACCGCCCCGCTTCAAAGCCTCAACTCTTCTTTGCATGGCCGACCACGACCAACGGCTCCTCTTGGGTACCACCCCGGGTGAGCATCCTCATCCTCCTCAATCGCCGGTTGTGCTACGGCGTAGCGATCTGAGCACGGCCACTACCCTTAGGTGGCATTCCTGCGACCACCGCAACCCACGAGCAAACAAAACATTAAACTCGGACAAGTGAAGCACAAGCAATAAATTAAAGAATTCAACAAGGTATATGCAAGATATGCAAACCCTTCCCATCCTACATGTGCAAGTGTGTCATTTTCTTACTTCTCCTAGAACCTAAAGCCTAGGCTCGATACCAAGCTGTAACACCCTGGACCCACATTACCCTCAGGATATTACTTAACCACTCTGACTAGCCAACAATTTCATAAGAATATAAAATTTGTGCAACTCTAGGCAAGAATCAATAAGCGGAAGCATAAACCACTATGGGAATAAAGATAACAATAACAAGTTCAATAATTAAACAACCTCTAGCAGATCAATCCAAGTGTAGTCCACAAATGCATCAATAAATAAATCAACGGATCACTCGTGAATAACTAGTCAATAGGCTAAATTCCTCTCAACTTTATTCTGACATGAAACTATGAATTGAGTGCATTATTGTAGTCGCTCTACCCATCCCAGAATGCTTAAGAATCACACGAAGGGGAAAGAAACAACAAGAATGAGATAAAATCTCAGCAAGTAAGTTGCATAACAGTTAATCAATTGACAAACAAGCTACAACACAAAGTTATAATATTGCATGACCACAACCACAATCCACTATCTCATTCAATAAACCACATGGACTAGCATGAGTCCCGCCTCATAAGAATTCAACCATTGACAAAAGAATGCATGTTCTCCATCCACAATGCTTAATGCAAATGCATGCCATGCTCCACTGCACTCTTACCCATCAAGGTAAGAGTGTGCATCATCTCTGACAGTATACGATCTTTGTCTGCCGTCTGATCGCGACCATAAGCGGCGACATCCACAATGCAATGTAATGATATGTTATGAGTGATATGATAATCATAAACCACATATGTGACATCTCATAATGGCACCAACAGGATTAACTTGTACAACTACCACATAATCATTATGGAAAAATACATCCATGATCCACATTCGACACATAAAGCAACCATTTCATGACTACACACAAGATATCAATGTAATTCATTAAATAATAATTACTGTCATCATCTCATATGTAAGTCAACCAACCATGGCATAATACTTCAAAATCTGAAACTCATAGGGATTGCAAGTAGTAAGAACAACCAGGTTAAGCGGTAGTAACATTGCTACAATTACTTGCCTTCCACGATGTGACGCGTTAACCGGCCAAGCGATACTCCTAAACCTGAGGCTTCACCTCCTAAACAAGTAAAATAATTTCAATAAGGTCATAATATACCCAGCGCTACTAATCGGCATTCTACAATGCTTACTAGACGACTCAAAACGAGTTTATAAAGCTGAAAACGAAAAACAACGTTTGCTGCCATAATCTGATTCTGGACAGCAGCACGGTAAATGACATAACTCATGATCTGGAAGTCAAAAAGAGGTAAACCCAATTTCTGTAGATTCTTAACTGACTAATCTACAATACTCTAGTTGACACGATACTCCAATTCGGCCAAAAAAATAGGCTAACCATTGTCTGAACTTACAGTACAGAAACTGTCTACACAAACGAACAGCAAAACTAAAATGACCATAACTTTTAATTGGTAACTCCGAATTGATCGTTCTTTATCAATCTGAAAAGGTTATCGAATTACCTACAATAACCTAGTTGGGTGAACTTTCAGATTCTACCAAATTCCCTTTCAAATTTTAGGAAAAAACCAAACAGATTATTCTCGTCAGATTTCTGGCAGCAGATACTAAATCGATCATAACTTTTGACTCAGACCTCGGAATCAAGTGATCTTCGCGGCTACTGAAAGATAACGACATAACCCACATATCTCTAGGATATGGAAACTTAAAATTCAGCCTCTAAACATACGAAAAAACCCACGCAAGGTTCTGGACAGAATTGCATCTTCTGCAGCCCAACAATTAACCATCAATTCTAATCGGATTCGCATCTAAAAAGGATTAAACAGCGGGGAGGGCATCTCGTTACCCTTGTAGAACCACTAGAATTCGCTGAACCAAACCCCACACAAATTCTTCTTCTTCTTCTTCTTCTTCTTCTTCTTCTTCTTCTTCTTCTCCTTCTTCTCCTTCTTCTCCTTCTTTTCTCCCTCTTCTCCTTCTTTTCTCCCTCCCTTTCTTCTTCCTTGCGCAAGGGGCAGCACCTTGGGATAGGGGAGGTGCAGGGGACAGCACCTTGGGAGAGGAGGTGCAAGGGGAGGAGTCGACCAAGAGGAGGAGGAGGCGGCTGCTAGAGGAGGAGGAAAAAGGGGAAAGGGAGGGGCGGCTAGGGTTTGGGGAGGGTGGCCCTCCCCCCCTTTGGCCGGCCACCACTAGGAGATGGGCCAAGGCCCAGCCCAAAAGGAAGCAAAAACAACAGAAAAGCCCCTCTCTAATCCGGATTTGACGAAAAAAAGAAAAATAAAACTTCCCCGATTAAATTATTCACTACCATTGTTTTTAATTAATCCGATTCTTGACTTTTCACACTTCAGGAGTATTACAAGGTCCAAAGAGCTGATGCTCTCCTACTTCATCCACGTAGTGGAGTTCGCATTTTCGCCATACAATGCTTCAAAGGAGCCATTTGCAAGCCGGCTTGATAGCTATTGTTATACGAGAATTGCATATGGCAAATTCTTGTCCCAACTTTGTCCAAATTCGAGGCACGGGCTCGGAGCATATCTTCGAGGACTTGATTGGTGCGTTCAGTCGACCATCTGTCGAGGATGATAGGTATCTTGAAGTTGAGTCGGTGCCTAAGGCTTCATGCGAACTCTGCGGAATCTTGATGTAAAGCGAGAACCTCTCATCGGACACGATCTTCTTGGGTGCGCGTGTAGACAAACAATCCTAGCCACATATAACTCTGTCAGCTGGTGCTTACGTATGTAGTCTTGGCGGGAATAAAGTGGGCTACTTTGGTCAACCGATCAACTATCACGAGATAGAATCATATCCGATTGGGTCCTAGGAAGTCCGGTGATGAAGTCCATGCCAATCTCTTCCCACTTCCATTCGGAATTGGTAGTGGCTGCGACAATCGGTGGTCTCGATGTTCGCCTTTATTCGACACACATCACACGAGCGGCGAACTCGGCAATTTCTCGCTTCATCTTGACCCACGATATTTCTCCTTGAGATCTGGTACATCTTGGTGCTTAGGGGTGAATGGAGTAAGGCGTTTCATGAGCCTCCTTCGAATTGATTGTTTTAACTCCTGCCGGTTAGGTACACAAATGCGGTTCCCAAACCACACGGTTCCTTGTTCATCTTGGCGAATCACCGGGCCTTGCCTCTTCGCATATTCTTCTTGATCTCCTTGATGTCATCATCTTCTAGTTGTTTTTCTCGATCGACTTTGAAGAGTCGGTTGTACTTCAAAGCATTCACACAACCTTGGTGACAATCTCCAAGTTTAGGCGCTTCAATTCTTCATGTAGTTACATTTGTTCATACGCACCATCATGGTATTGCAATAGGCCTTTCGCTCGGGGCATACTGCAACTACATTTGCTTTGCACAGGTGATAATGGATTCCAAGATCATAATCTTTTATCAACTCTAACCATCTTCTCTGCCAGAAGGTTTAATTTCGCTGTGTGAATATATACTTCAAACTCTTGTGATCCGTGAAAATCTCACGGTTACCAATGAGATAATGCGCAGATCTTCAAGGCATGCACAATCATTGCTAACTCGGATCATGGGTTGGATAATTCCCTTCATGTGGCCTCAATCGCCTCAATGCATACGCTACTACCTTGCCTTCACGCATCAATACGCATCAGAGACCTTGACGGGATGCGTCGCGAAGATCTCGAAATCTTTATGGATATCAGGTAAAACTAACACAGGTGCTGAGACCAATCTCCTCTTCAGGTCTTGAAAACTTTCTTCACAGGCATCTGTCCAATCAAATTTCTTCTCCTTCTTCAGAAGTTGAGTCATGGGTCTTGCAATCTTAGAGAAATTTTCAATGAACCTGCGGTAATAACCCGCTAGTCCAAGGAAACTTCTCACCGGTGGCCGTCTGGGTTGCTTCCAATCTGATACGGCTTCAACCTTGGCAGGATCTACTGCGATTCCTCCTGCTGACACAATATGCCCAAGGAATGCCACTTGACTTAGCCAAAATTCACTTTTGCTGAATTTGGCATAGAGTTGATGCTCCCTGAGTTTGTCCAGTATCATTCTGATATGCTTCTCGTGTTCTTCTTCATCCTTCGAGTAGATGAGAATGTCATCGATGAAAACAACCACAAACTTATCCAAGAATTCCATGAACACTTTGTTCATCATATTCATGAAGTAAGCAGGGGCGTTCGTCAAACCGAATGACATCACTGTAAACTCGTACAGTCCATATCTGGTGGTGAAGGCTGTCTTCGGAATATCTTACGTGCGATCTTGATTGGTGATAGCGATCTCAAATCAATCTTGAGAAGACACTTGCTCCTTCGGTGATCGAACAGATCATCTATCCCGGGGCAAAGGATATTTGTTCTTGATCGTCACCTCATTGAGTGATCGTAATCAACACACATTCTCATGCTATTGTCCTTTTTCTTGACGAACAAGACCGTGCTCCCAAGGTGATGGCTGGTCGGATGTAACCTCGCCGCAGATTCTTCAATCTGTTTCTTCAATTCCGCTAACTCATTAGCTGTCATTCTATAGGGTCGCTTCGATATTGGAGCTGTCCCTGGGACTAAGTCAATTAAGAACATGACGTCCCGATCCGGTGGCATGCCAGGTAATTCATCAGGAAAGACATCAGCATATTCTCGGACTCTTGGTATGTCTTCAAGTTTCACTTCCTTCATCTTTGGTGAGGATAGAACTTCCATTAGTGCAGTCTTGGGTTTGAACTCAGTGAAATTCCTTCTCCATTTGTGAGAGTGATAGACCTATTAGCACAGATCTATTTGTCCATGATTCTTGGCTAACCAGTCCATTCCAAGAATAACGCCGGACCTTGGGAATGCAAGACTATCAAGTCCGCTAGGAAGGATACTCGGATATTTCAAGGGTGAGGTTGGGCATAAAGAACTAGTTCTCATTTACGAGACCGGGAATGGATTATCATGGGATTTGCTAAGGAAGATATTGGTAACCCATTTTGTCCACAAATTTATTTGACACGAAAGAATGTGAAGCTCGGAATCAAATAGTCTGGAAGTGGTATTGAATTGACAAGAAACATACCAAGCACAACATCCGGTGCGCTGGCTTCTCGGCCGTGGCGTGGTTCACACGTCCCTTGATGAAGCCGCTTTGACGGCTTTGAGACCGCCGATGGTGTGACTCTGGTGCTGGCTTGGAAGGCGTCGTTCTGCTTTGCTTCTTGGGGCATCTGTTGGCATAGTGGCCTGTTTCATTGCGGTGGAAGCAGTCCTCCTGCTGCAGAGGCGGAGCTCTTCTGCTGAAATTGTCCTCCGGTTGATGCGCTGCGAAGTTGGAGGTGTTAGGCGCGGATTCGCACGGGGCTCTGGATGTGGAAGGCCGGAACTTCCCACGCTGCGGTGGCTGCGGCTGAATGAAACGAGGCTTGGGAAAGCCTCCTGCGTTGAACTTCCGGGCGGCCATCCTCCGCTTGTGGTTCTCCATCTCGTGATGCTTGGTCTCTGGCGGATCGCCTTGTCCACCAAACTGTTGGAAGTCGGTGAAGTTCGGTTGGACGAGATATCGTCGTTGAGTCCCTCCGGGAACCTTTCTTGCCGTTCTTCATCTCGGGCCACATCAGTAGGGCATAGCGAGCTAGTTGGTTGAAGCGGTGGAGATACTCGCCACCGAAGCGATTGCCTGGCGAGTGCATGAAACTCCTTCTTCTTGATGTCATCATGCCGGCAGGATGTGGGCATGGCGGAAGGCTCTCACAAACTCGCCCCACGAGATGGCACGAGCATTGGCGTGGGAGATGCGTAAATTGTCCCACCATTACGAGGCCGGTCCGTTGGTGATGAGTTGCGACAGGACCTCTCGCTATCTGTGCATTCTTGCGATGTCTAGTTTCTTTCCGATGTACGAAGCCAATCGTCGGCATCCATCGGCTCGGTCTCTTGGAGAATGTCGGAGGGCGCATACGCATGAACTCCGACATGGTCACCGTGAGAAAGGTGTCTGCGGTGCACGAGTTGCGGCGGTAGCCGCCGTTTACTCGTTGTTACGAGCGTTGTTGGCGATCGAGCCAACAATTCAATAAGGTGAGTTTGATTGGCCATCATCATTGCCAATCCGGTCCTCTTCTTTGGTGGTGGGGAGGTTCTTGAACATGCCGCTCCCGATGGTCGGTATTTCCGTTGTTCGACCTGGATCTTTGCCATTTCTGTCAGGGTGTTCACCATCCGCTTGAATTTTCAAGGACTTAGGAAAGAGAAGAAAAGGTTGCACTAAGGGAAGTAAATTTATATTAGCCCAAAAGCACACCAAAACAAGACAAAGAATCCAAATTTCTTTTTCAAAGTATTTCTTTATTTTATTCATTTGATTATGGCTACCACAAAGGTTAGTAGCTCATAATTCGCGACTAATCGAATAACTAGGGAAAGCAAACATCTAAAATGGTGGAAGTAAAACATCTATGGGGTGGATGGGGTGTAGTCGGGAGTTGCAGTGTTGCGCTTGGCCCTTTTTGTCAGAGCCAATTCGACCTGCGCCTTGACCTCTCCTCTGCGACTTCTAGCCTCCAACGAGAAGCACTCGTCGTGGTGTTGCCATAGGCGTAATCCATCGCCTTGGCTAACTCCACTGGTGGGTGATCTCCGGCATATCCTCATTCTCGATCGAGTGAAGGCACTTTGCCTGGTCAGTGGGGATGTGCATGGGATAATCTTGGAATGATATCCGAAAATGGGCGTCGTAGGTGTAGCGAAGTCGGCGACGGCTTCTCTTGCCGCATCTTGGATCCGATCCTCGAAAGTCTCCCCGGCGCATTGGGCGTCGAAGATGTGGAAGGATGTATCCGCGCTAAGTTAGAGTAGAGGATAACCTCCACTCTCGGCGCTCCTGCTGTCCCACGATATACTTGTATCCTTGGTATGTGGGTCTCTTCGTGAAACTCGAGATCTTGCATCATCTTCCATAGGATATCCGCCCATTCTCCAACGTAGACTCCATGGGAGATACGGGTGATCTCTCGGCCATCTACAATTTTAGAAAGGACAAGAGTTTAGAAATCTTTTAATAGAGAAAGGAAGAGTAAGACTACGGAAGGCAGTGTAAATAGTTTGTAAATTTTTTAAAAATAGTCCTTAATGGTTTTACCAATTCTACAGTGGCCCCGACCTACAATCGATATGGCTCGATACCACTTTTGTCGAACCCGGGAGCGAAGGATCCGAATTCTCTGTGTTCAAACACCACCCGGATTTCCAGTGTACGATCTCACAAAAATGAATATCACATTCATATCACGAAACGTAAATGGCATTAAATAAATAAGCGTTTTAATACAAATGAGTGCGAATAATAATATCAAATGTCAAATGATAAACACAGTGGAAATAACATAATAGTGGGAGCCACACGATGCGCCACGAGGCAATCGCAGGTCGGAAGGCCTACTCGTCCGGTCCTCACCGTCAAGATAGCATCTTCTCACGAATAAGATTTATTAGCAAGAGTGAGCACTACTACCGTGCTCGCAAGTCACACCCAATATTGAATTTAAATGCATGCATAAGGAAACAAGTGAGTATGGCGGGGTTGTTTTGCATAAAACAGCATTTTCATTTGAATAAGCATAGTAGTTTCTAAGGCAATTTTATACTATGGATAAAATCATATTTTGAAATAGTAATGATATAATGTGGATAACCTCCAATGATAAAGTGAAGGATCCTCCTAACACTTGGCTTCCGCCTAAATTTTCATAAGGATTAACCATCCTCAACATTTAGTAAAGCATTCTAAAACCAAAAACAATTCTAACTTTAAGTGGCCTGCTAGCATGTCCATGACCGCGGACGCGCTATTCGAATAGTTTCTACTCTGCGAGTTGGAACAACTTTACCCACACGAGGTGACATGCTCGTTATGTCGACCAATTCACGCTTCGTAGGCGTGTGGTGAGCAATTACCATGAGGCCTTTACAATGTTTTATCCTAGTACATTCATGCGCTAAGGTTTCGCCCCTTTGGGTGGCCGTCTCGGAAGCCCCTCTTGCGCCAAGTGGGAATAAAGCGTCTAACCGACACCCACAAAATCACATGACATAAATATACTAGGACATCACAAATTAGTTAGCCAAATCCTGCCCATACGGGACATGTGGTGATACGTTATGGCATAGCAATAAGCGGCTCAAAGACCGGTCCTCAATTGACTTGGGCGTCATTCCTACAACCCATGGGCCTTGATCTTAACGGATCAAACCAGTGCATAAACTCGCACCCACCATTCCGACCATTCGCCCAAGTCCAAACCCATTTTGATTTTATTTTGAATAAAAACTTCATTTATAAACTCATGTGGTAAAACAATACCACAATAACAAGTTTGAAAACAATTTATAGAAATCTGGTGTAAATCCTCCCAAATTCTGTAAATGTGGACTAAGCTTGGCTAAGCATATATTTGAATTTTGGTAATAACTTGCCTGTGGTATCAAGGTAGTCAGATACAACATTCAAATTTGGCCATACAATAACATATGGAATTAACTATATGTAAAACAGGATATTAAAATATTTATAACAACATATGCATGCAATAAGGAATTTAAAACTGAAAATAACTTAAAATAATAGGGGCAATATGGTCAATGATGTAACTTGCCTTGATCGATGTCTTGGAATTCTAAATCTTCAGATTGATCGAACTCTCCGGAGTCGTCGAAGTCTATACGCGAAAATACGACAAATTCAATAAGTAAATTCAAATAAATTCAAAAACATAGTTCAAAATAACTCCAAATTGACATATTTTAGTTTAGTTAGCTAGATTATAATTTTATATAAATTTTGCAATTTGAATCACCCCATTTGGAGTTCATATGCAAAAGTTATGAATTTTGAAGTTTATACCTAAATCGAAATTTTATTGAATTTCGAATTATTTTCCTCTTGAAAATCCATTTATTGCGCAATGATTACATCAGCTACAGTATTTCGGAAAATAAAAGATTTAAAAAGTATTCTGACAGGTGGGCCCCATGAGTCAGTGACTCAGCCCATGTGGACCAAGTCCACTGAACCTTGGAAGATCTGGCGCGGTGGACCAAGCCACGCGAGCGTGTGCGTGGCGCTGACCGTGTGCCACATGGGCAGACACGCAAGCGCGAGGGTGAGGTGGCGCCGAGGTGGCAAGGCCACGTCGGCCGACGGTGAAAGTGCCTCGGCGGCGAGCTTGCCGGCGTTGGCGGCGCTCGGCGAGTGTGGGTGGTACTAAAGAAAGAGGCGATCACGGGATCGATGCACTACCTTGGGGCGTGAGCGGGCGTTTTGGTCGTCGGCGGCGAGGTTTGGCGGCGGCGCTCGCCGGCTCGGTGAAGTAGGCACTCGAGGGTCCTCCGCCGGCGAAGGTGCGCACCGTGAAGGCGAGTGGCGGCGAAGGTGGCGGTGGTGTCGGAATGGCGAGGGCGGCTTGCGCGCGGAGAAGACAAACACGAAGCCGGCGGCGATCTTCAACGCAAATCTGACCTGCGAGGAGGTGAGGGTTGAGATGAGTGAAGAGAGGCGCGGGCTTCCTTTTATAGGCGCGGGAGGCCGGAACGGCGGGCGTCGTGGGGCGTCTTGGCGGTTGCGGGAGTTGTGGCGCACAAGCGGAGAAAGAGGGGGAAACAGCGTGGGAGGTGGCGGAGTCGCGCGACCGTGCGCCGCGATGCAGGAGTGCGGGGTGGTTAGCTGCGGCGTTAGTGAAGCTTGATCGCGTCACGAAAATGGCGATCGTGGACTCGTCCCGCGGAGAAGAAAGAGGAGGAAGAAGAAAGGTTACGGGCGTTGGATTTTGATCCAACGGTCCACGGTTATTAGGCGGCGTGGAAGGAGACTAGCGATTCGGCGTTAGATTTAGATCGCACGGCTCTCATTGATGGTGGCATTGGTGTGCGGCGATCACAAAGGATCTTGACCGTTGATTCAAGATCGATGGCGGAAAAGAGATGGGAGTGCGTCGTGCGGTGTGTGCGTTGGATTTTAATCCAACGGTGGATGGATAGGTGAGAGAGAGAGTCGCGCGGCTGGGCGAACAGGCATGTGGAGAAATTTGGGCCGAGCCTTTGGGTTTCGGCCCAAACACTGTTAGAGGATTTTCTTTTGCTTTTCTATTTGTTTTAATTCTGTTAATTCATAATAGCCTTAGAAAATAGCAAAATACTTCCAAAAATTATGGAAAAATTCACAGAAATTCCCATACTCATTCTGGACTTAATAAAATTATTTTCAACTATTATGTTGGTTTTTAATTTTGCAAATAAATTTGTTTTAGCTTTAAAATATTTATATAAAGCTTTTGAAAATTCAGGAAAAACCACAAACATAAATAAACTTTTAAATTTTACTGAAATTGAAATTTGGGCTGTTACACTTACGAGGGAATTGGGGAGGCATTTGATCTTGATTTTTCTAAGGCGTAACTCACATTCATTGCGAGTTTTTGATTTGTATTATGCAAAGTCTAGCAATAGAAGTCAATCGAGAACATCTGCTTCAACAACGCAATAAGGACAACACAATGTGAGCGCTTTCAACGTGTAGAAGAAATTGAAAGCCCTGGCATTCAGTTCATCCTCTCATGCATTAACCAGGTCTCAATGGAATCCAAGAGTAGAGATCAACCACTACCGTGACACACTTTTTGCGGACACCGAGCTTGACTTCGCGGAGGGCAACACCAGCATATTTATCCCGTGCTATCACATTTTGCACGAGATGTACTTATGGTTCTGGTGTTAACTGTCTCATCAGAAGCCACTTTCAGTACGGTTAGGAGGATCATCGAGCCAAGGGGGTCGTCTCTCGCACCTGAGATGGTTGAGATACTCAAATGCCTCAAAACTGGGAGAGCACAAATGAACAAACACAACATCAACTCGAGGATGCGGAGATCGCGGAATAACTGACCTAGAGAATCTCGATGTCAACTAGTCTATCTATGTGTATGTAGTTACTGTACTTTTTTCCTTAATCCAGGATTTTTTTTACTAGGAATTCCGCTAACTCGAAAAATTTTAGTTCGGTTTTTCTTCAAAGAGAAAAAGAATGGAAGAATTCTTCTTATTCCATAATAACCTTAGAATTCTGTTTGCATAACGTACGCTACGCCATACAATCGAAATAGAAAATACCAGGGGTACCCACACCGAGTGTAAGGTTTTTAGTGAGGTATCAACTTTGTATTTGTATTGTACCGAACAATGAATAAATTTTAGTTATTCCCCTGAATATTTATGTGTTGCTGCATTATGAACAATTTTTATGTTGTTTTTCATTTCCCATCGTATTTTTTATTTCTCCCACTTTTTTCATTTCCTTTTTTCCTCTCCTCTTTTTCCCATTCCCTCTCTTTTTGTCCTTCTCCCTCTGTTTTTCTCTCCTTCCCCGAGACGAGCCGAGAGCCTTCTTCCTTCTCCGGTTCTCCCCTCTTCTTCCCCCTTCATTTTGCGACACCCTTCGTCCACTCCGTAGTCCTCCCTGTCTCCTCCTCCTCCGCAGCCATGTAGCCCCACCTCCCCTCTCCATGTGGCTACGACGGTGGCCAGCCTCCCCCGTCCCCATCCCCCACCTCCTCCTCCCTTCGGGCTCAACCCTGCCTCTCTGCCGCTGCTCCTGTAGCTCCCTCGCGCGGACCCGACACTTCGGCTCCCTCGCGCAGCCTCCCTCACGCCGGCCGCCTTGGGCTCGCCCCTCCCTCCTTCGCCGACCTCGATAGCTCTCCGCGTGGTGCACGGGCCCCCTCGCTCCGCCCACCTCCGTGCGCGTCAAGGATGGGGTGGGAGAGGGAGGCAGCCACTATCGATTCTGCGGGATGGCGATGCAAGGAGGTCGTGGCGGCGTTCCACTGGGCCGTACTTGGGTTCACTAGAGCCGAGTCGGGTCGTGTCGTGCCAGGCTGACATAGCACAGTCCTAGCCAGTGCCGGCCCAGTGCCCACTTATATTTAGGCCTAAAAAAGATCACTACTACAGACAAGACTAGAAGAGTTTCTTTTCTTCCATCACCAAACAGTTTGTCATGTCATTAATGCCGATTCAAGGATGTCATTAATGCGGATTCAAGGATTTCCCAGGTAGTATCGGTTATGTTGGCAAGAGATTGACCGTAAATGCTATATATTTTATTGTAGGACTAAAAGTCTGGATCCAACCAAACAGAATTCGGATCCTCTGCAATATTGCAAGGTCCTGTGTGAATACTGTTTTACAAGAAGGTACTGTAGCAATAGTATGATATGCACAACGGTGATTTTACTGTGTAGCAAAACGCTCCAACGATTGATTTGGACATTCAACTTTCAATCGGACGTTAGAGATCGTTTCTAATGCCATACTATTGTAGATCTTTGCATTGAATACTTCAGTGCAGAGGATCCCAATCCAACCAATAGGGTTGACATTTGTATTTAAAACACTTCGCCTTTCTTTTTTTTGGTTAGAACAAACTCGTTCTATCTGGTCAATAATAGCTCCTCTAACATTTTTCCGGTTCTATCCCTTGTAGAAATAAAGGAAAACAGAGTGCACACAAACAATTGTTCACTGCCTGCTACACATGTAAGCACACTACTCAGACGTTTGCATATAATAAGAGCCTACTGGGAAAGCCGTCAATCATGGACACTCTTAGAGCATGTACAATGATACAGACAGCTGTCGTCTATAGCAACTCTCCATGTTATCTAAAGACAGCTCATAGAATAGTACTGCTGTCTTTTTAGTTGTCTTTATAAAACACACAATCTTTTAATACTTTTCTTGTTTCTGACGTTATAGTCAACTACAAGATTGTAAACAACATATTTTTCTTTCTTCATACTCTTTCATCCACGTGAGTAAAAAAATCCTATATAACAGTAACTAGTAACTATAGACAGTTGATATAAACCTATTATATATGGCTGAGCTGCTCGACGCAACAGTGATGAGGCGGTGGACGTGGGCCCACACCCCAGTATAGCGCATGACTCGCGTGGTATCCACGTCAGCTGTCACCGTCCGCGGTCGGTGCATGCATAGTCACCTGTCATAACCTACAAATATATTAGGCCGTACTACACACCGTCAACACAAATGACAAGCTAGCCCCTGAAATGCTGCTGCCCTTATTTTCTTCCAGATTGCCACTCTCCCCTGGTTAAGAATAAAAAATGAATTGCAGACAGCCAGACACTATCTTAGTTGAGAACATCTACGGGCCTACTTAGAACACATAAATTTCACTGAAAACAATTCAATTCTCAACCAAGCCCACGTAAACGACGTATGCGCACAGACAATCAAAGCAGAAGACACTTCATTTAATCACAAAGCAGTTCAGAAAATGATCACACCTTGCAAATTCAGGGCCTAACAACAATCTGCTACTAGTTATTGATATTATTCAACCAATTACCGGAGTAAATGAAACAAGTTACAAACATTCAACGATACACCATGCATGCATGTATACAAGATTATTGACCATTACTTTGCTATCACTGTAAAGCACGAAAAATTAGTCTTCCCTATTTGGTTTGGTACTTCCTTACCAAATAGAGGCCAAGTAAAGCCAAACATTCAAAACCACCCCAATCACGCTCAGAGTTAAAAACGTTCTTTGTATAGTACTGGTGCTTTGTATCAGATATTCTTCACTGCTGCAAAAACTTGTTCAATGCCGTTATGTCCAATGCTAAAAATTCCCTCACAGCAGCAAGCACCGCAATCCCAAGCTTAATGGCATCATCCTTACTTGGCGCCTATATGCACATGTTGACATGACAGTCAGATGAAAGATTTGTGCTTCCTACGGTTGAAAGTTGTGAGAAAAGGGAAGAGAGGCTAACCTCGATGTTAAGGGGAAGAACTGGGTCATGGAGGGATAGCCTCAATAAGAACCAGCCACCATATCCTGAAACCCTTACCTGTGAAGTAGTATGAGATGAAATATCTATCAGAAAGCTATTTTGGAGAAGAGTAGATATATCAAAATACACACTGCAGCTTCCAAAAGCAAGCAAAGAATATTGACATACGCCTTCATAGTTCTTCGGGGCTTTGTGGAGATTTGGATCTTTACTTATCGCATTCTCCAAATGTTTCAAGACTGATTCTCCGTACTCACGGAAGGATCTGTAAATAGAAATTAAATCCATGAAATTCTAGCAGTATTTCCAGAAATAAACAAGACATCTCTATAGTCACAGCTCAATCATGTATGTTCCATTGTTGTGCCAACATATCAATCAAATTGAGTAAACCTTTCAAATGAGTGACTATGGTACATGTGTTTGTATTTTATGTACTTTACATACAAGTTTTCCACCATCCATTACTCATCTTACAAGTGGGAGTGGGGGAGTGGAAAAAATGTAGGGAAAAAAATTTGAGAAAAATCTTATAGCTAAAAGTTGTTTGTACCATAGCCATCCCCAAAAGTTAGAAAAGAACCCAGGGGTATGAAGAGTAAGCTTATGCCCCCAATCCTTTTTTTCACATGACACAGATTTCCTTAATGTGGATTAGAATTTAGAAATGAAGCATTCACAATCAGAGCATTGCATCGATTTCCTATGTAGATGAAATCACAGGATTAACAGATATATGCTTATGCAGAACAAAGGAGCATGGCAACTTGAATTCACAAAAAAATCCATTTTCTTGCTGCAAATTCAAATAAGATTCATGCATATATTCTAGCATAACTCTTCTTTCATTTCCACAGAATTTTGGGCTAGAAAGA
Organism: Ampelocalamus luodianensis; assembly: GCA_036346255.1. Lineage (NCBI taxonomy): Eukaryota > Viridiplantae > Streptophyta > Magnoliopsida > Poales > Poaceae > Ampelocalamus > Ampelocalamus luodianensis. The sequence goes on along the minus strand of CM070629.1, from coordinate 50,198,348 downwards.
TTGTAATTAACTCTCCTCTCTCATGTCATCCACCCTAACTGACCATTCAAATGACAATAATTGTTAACAGTTAAATGGCAACTGGTAGAAGCACTTCCCATGAAAAAGAACTAAATGGCAGTTACGAGTTTAACATACCCTCCTTTCAAATTTGCATGATCCTGATCAATCTTCAACCTTATCTCCACTGTCACAGCAGCCTCCTCAAGGCCCTCGACCAAATCAGTCAAAACTTTACTACCAATGTTTGGATTTGATGTTCTGGCAGCAGCAAGTTTATTCAAAAGTTTAACCTGAGGAAAAAAAGAAAAATATGAAGGTGCATGCCCACAAAAGAGAGAGAACCAAACGATAAGTCTGAAGGTGCATGTCTTGTAAAGAATAAGATGTTCCAGTTTTCCATAAAACCAGGTCAAATGAAACAAAGAACATCAGAAATTAAGACACTATCTTATCATGGAGTTGTTCTAACAAGGAGGAACTATCCTCATAAAAGGGATAGATACATGGCTACAGTTTTGAAGCAGGAGCTATAAGAGATTCAGATGTAATGTGTCATCGAAGTTCAAAGACAGATTTTTTAGATCAAATGTAACCGGTGCATGCAAATCTGGTGTATTTAACCATCTTGATCAGGTAACAAAAGGACACTTGCCTTATGCATTAAATGCCAATATGGGTTGTCCAGTTACCATATAATTGCACGATTCGAAAAGTTCAATGAATGAAGCAGAACAAGGGCCCTTACCATAAGATATGCTCCATCATCAAGCCAGTGATTCTCTTTCAGTGCTCCATGGCCACTTGTTTCCATGGCCAAATGTGACTCCTCACCAATAGAATTCTGAAAGATTGTCAATAACTTACATTTCGTTCTCCTTCAGGACTATCTGAATTACACAGAAAGTGCAAACTAACCAGACGAATAGCCTCATCTATTACATTCTTGTACCCTCGCTTGAAACGATGATGCTTCCCTCCTTAAGCAAAAAAGAAAAAACAAATGATCTTCTAATTAAACAAAGCACCAAAATATGTAGCTAGTAACTACCAAGTTTCTCTTCAATAAATAGAGTCAGCCCATCTGAAGTCACACTATCTGTCACAATGGTAGTTCCTGGATGCTAGTAGCAGGGCAGTGAATTAGTTAGTGGCAAGCAATAGCGTAATATGAAACATAACTGCGACTCGACAAAATCTTACCTCCTCAAGAACTATGGCAGACATCAAAGCAATCAATCGGTTACGGTTCAACTCACAACCACTGGAATCAACAGCAGCAGACCTGCAAAAGGCGAGATTTTTAGCCCCGATGTATTACACATCAGCAGAACCTCAATGGTTAGCTATTCTATACCTGTCGACATCAGTATCAAATATGATGCCCAAGTCTGCCTTGTTATCAAGCACTGCCTGTGTAATGGCTTTCATTGCAGTTTTGTCCTCAGGGTTCGGAATATGATTAGGAAACAAACCTGAATGTGTAATAATTTATAAAATGAGAGAAAAGGCGAAAGGAGATTAATGGAGTTAAGAAAAGATTCAGCTGTTACCATCAGGCTCCAGGAATTGGCTCCCAGTAGTATCAGCTCCTAATGGTTTGAGTACCATATCCTGATCCAAGAACCACAAATAAACTCAATTCCATAATCAATTGCAATAGCTAATTGTTCAGTTGTCTCATTCTAAGTATTTAATTGGCAGTTTGGCACGGTAAAATAATGACAAGTAGTGGGGAAAACAAACCAAAGAGAACAGTACGACTTCAACTTGGGAGATTGTAATCTAGGGTTGGAAATGTAGAAATGGATGAAAAATGAAGTTGATATCAGAAAACTGTGCCTATATTATATAACAAGACAAAGGTTAAGTTGGTATTGTTATCAATATTATATGTATATTCATGAGGCCCAATGGACAATATATATAGGGAGTATAAGGGGATATTACATGGGAATATGCTATACACATGTAAGGAAATACAGAAGAATTCCTATTCTAACGTCCCCCTCGAACTCATGGTGGATCACACACATTGAGTTTGAAAAGAAAATACAAATATTGTACCCTAATCTGTAACTTCGTGAAGAAGTACTCTGAGGGCACAAACCGTAAAGCAAGTACTCCTGCCTACACCTGTGAGCGAATGTATGAAGCATCCACACCAATGTGCTTGGTGAGCTCATGCTTCACTGGGTCACGGGCAATACTGATAGCGCCTGTACTGTCAGACAAAAGAATCGTAGATCCCATCACAAGCACTCCAAAATCTGCAAGTAGCCACCTCAACCAAGTAACCTCTACTGTCACTGCTGCAATAACTCTCAACTCAGCCTCTGCATTCGAACGGGAAACTGCAGTCTGCTTCTTTGTCTTTCAGGGAATCAGGGAGAACCCAAGAAAAACACAGTAAGTAGAAAGAGAATGACGATCAGAATGATCACTAGCCCAGGTCACATCGGAGTACGCCTGAAGCTGTAGTGAGGTGGAAATAGAAAAACAAATGATGAAAGATAGTCCCACGCAAGTAGCGAAGAACACGAAGAAGATGACTGTAGTGAAGATGGGTAGGACGAGCCATGAACTGACTCAAGATATGAACATCATGAGCAATATCAGGACAAGTGTTCACGAGATACACCAAACTCCTGACAAGATGGCAATATCGAGTAGGATCCTCAAGAAGACCACCATCAGTGGCACGAAGCTGAAGGGATAGCTCCATGGGAGTATCAGCAGTGCGAGTGTCAGTCAGACTAGACCGATCAAGAAGATCCTGGACATACTTCTGCTAGGAGAGGTAGTAGCTCTCAAGCATAGAAGAGACCTCAATCCCAAGAAAGTACGTAAGAGAACTAAGATCAGTCATCAAAAACTGCTCACTAAGATGCTTCTTCATATACGTGATGAATGAGGAATCATCACCAGTGATGAGCATATCATCAACATACAGAAGAAGTAGTATCCTACCCCGGCATGAGACATGGACAAAACGAGCAAGATCGTGGGAACTGATATTGAAACCGACAGTAGTAATCATTGAGGTAAAATACGCAAACTAGGCACAAGAAGCCTGTTTGAGGCCATAAAAAACACGACAAAGACAACAGACGTGCCCATTAGGAACAGAATATCTAGGTGGTGGCTGCATGTAGACCTCATGCAAAACACCATTAAGAAAGACATTCTTAATATCCAGCTGAGAGATAGACCATCGGCGAACAGAAGCAACTGCAACAAGAGTGCGAACAGTGGTCATATGAGCAACAGGGGCAAAAGTCTCATCGTAGTCACAACCGTACTCCTGCTGAGAGCCGTGAGCCACAAGGCTCGTGGTCATACGAGCAACAGGGGCAAAAGTCTCATCGTAATCACGACCGTACTCCTGCTGAGATCCGTGAGCCACAAGACGAGCCTTGTAGCTCTCAATAGTACCATCAGACCTGGTCTTAATCTTGTACAGCCACTTGCACGTGATAGGACGAGCATGCATAGGTGTCGGAACAATATCCCGAGTCTCCGTACGTCGAAGAGCATCAAGCTCCTCTGCCAGAGCGAGCTGCCACTCAGAATGAGGAGCAGTCTCACAATAAGAACTAGACTCAGTGACAGAGAGAGCATGAGCTTTTGGAGCAAATCCAAGATGATCAGGAGGTCGAAGGGATGTCCAGTCACGAAGGACATGACGGGGAACATCATTAGGAGGATCAGATGTAGGTGTCGGCAAGATACCAGGAGAGGAGATTGGTGAAGGATGAGGATGCCTAGAGTAGTGAATACCAGAGAAATGAGACGGTGGTGCTGCAGGAACGAGAGGCAATGCCGGAGGCGGAGGTACAGAAGGAACCATTGGAGACAGACCAGGGGAAGACTGATAGTGGAGAAATAGGTGAAGAGTTAGAAAGAGACAACCATGAAATCGTCTCAACGGTGGAAACAGGACAAGGAGCCGAATTTTGATAGAAGGTCAAGATTCGTCAAAAACAACATCTCGTAAGATCCTGATCCGTTGAGCAGAAGAATCGTAGTAGCGATAACCCTTATGCGCAGAACTATAACAGAGAAACACACCCAACTGACTGAGCCGATAGTTTGGTGCGCTCACGAGGCTGCATCAGAACAAAACAAATGCAGCCAAAAACACGAAAGTGAGTGTACTAGGGGCTCGAGAGTAGAGACGCTTTATAGGACTGACACCCTTAAAAGCAGTAGAAGGTTGCATATTGATGAGATATGTAGCCGTAAAAACAGCATCAGCTCAGAACTGTGGTGGAATGTGAGAGGCAAAGAGAAGAGTGCAGTCAGTCTCAATCAGATGACGATATTTGCGCTCAGCAACCCCATTCTGAGCATGGGCATCAGGACAAGAAGACTGGTAAAGAGTGCCCTACTCAATAAGAAACTGTCTAAAAGCGTCAGAACAGTACTTACTAGCAGAATCATAGCGAAAAGTACGGATGGAAGAATCAAACTGAGTATGAACCATCGTTGTAAAGCTACGATAGATCACAAGAAACTGACCACGATCAGACATAGGGAAAAGCCTTGTAAAACAGGAATAATCATCAATGAAGCTCATATAAAACTTATGCCCGCCTTTAGAGATAATAGGCGCAGGTCCCCACACATCTGAATGACTTAAATCAAAAGGACGAGAAGACAAGGACTCACTAGAATGATAAGGATGTTGTAGTTGCTTGCCCAGCTTACAACCCTAACAAAACATGGCTGTGTCAACAGTAACATATCCAAGAACACCTTGACGAACTAATGAAGAAAGGCGAGACCCACACAAGTGACCTAGACGATGATGACACTGCGCAAAAATTCCAGAGGTGGTGATGGCAGTGGCGGTGGAGGTAGACGTAGAGGTGATAGGAACAACTGAAGTGGACGGAAGGTGGAGGCTGTCAATGATGTGCAAACCCCGACAATACCTATGGCGTCGGCTAGTCCCAAGTACTGTTCGTGCCTCTTGGTCCTGGACAAAACAAGTGTGAGAGTCAAAACCAACCTTACAGCCGAGATCGGTGAGCTGACCCACCGAGAGAAGCTGCATGGCAACCTGGGGAACATAAGAAATAGCTAGAACAGAAAAGTCAGTAGACATAAGAGTGCCTTGACAGCGGACAGACACAGGAGTACCGTCAGCTGTCTGAACAGAGATAGGAAAAATAGGAGGTCCTACTGAAGTGAGATGTGAAGTCCAGTATCATGTGGAAAGAGGTACCAGAATCCAGAATCCAAGAAGTACCTTGAGATGTCTCGAGCTTGGCTTAAGGCGAGAACTCTTGTTTGTGAGAGAGGCTCTTGAAATAGAGCTGGCGGAGGCGGAGCAGTCACCTCTTGAGAATGTCTGATCCTCCCCGCCGAGGGCCCGCCTTGTATCGTCGTCCACCCACGCGTCTTGTTCCGCTTTTTGCACACCGCATAACTCTGGTAGTCGTGTAGTTTCCTACGCAGCCTGTCCCAAGCCAGGAAAAAGGAGGGTTGTGTTAGGCTCGACGAGCCAACGTAAAAATCAAGCCACCTTTTCATGGAATGAAACCCAAAATTGATAATTCGTTGGGGTATAACCCTCTCAACGACGTGCCATATCGGAACCCGGGTGTGGTGATAAATGAGCAAGGGCCGGGACGTCACTCCCTTAGTGACGCGCTACGTCGTCGTCCGGATGTAGTGGAAAATGTGCAAGGGTCTTCGCACTTTACTCGACGAGTGCGAGGGGCAAGGAAGCTAGCCGAGGAGAGTAGGATTCGTCTGGGTAGTTGGAATGTAGGGTCCTTAACAGGTAAGTTAAGAGAGTTAGTTGATATGATGATTAAGAGACGTGTAAATATCTTATGCGTTGAAGAGACTAAATAGATGGGTCAGAAGGCGAAGGAGATGGAGCATACTAGCTTTAAGTTGTGGTATACTGGAACAGAACGAAACAGGAATAGAGTGGGCATCTTAATTGATAAGCGCCTCAAGAGCGGAGTTATCGACGTGAGGAGACAGGGGGATAGGATTATCCTAGTCAAGCTAATCTTTGACGACTTGGTTTTGAATGTTGTTAGCGCTTATGCTCCACAAGTAGGTCTAGATGAGGCCGCTAAGAGACAATTTTGGGAAGACCTAGATGATATGGTTAGAAAGGTACCTAATAGTGAGAAGCTTTTCTTAGGAGGCGACTTCAATGGTCATGTCGGTACAACTAGTGGGGGGTTTCAAAGGGTGCATGGGGGCTTTGGTTATGGTGATAGGAACCATGAGGAAGAAGACATCCTAAACTTTGCCGTAGCCTATGATCTCATGATAGCTAACACCTTTTTTAGAAAGAGAGATTCCCATCTAGTTACCTTTAGTAGTGGTCAGCATTCTAGCCAAATCGATTTTGTTATTGTTAGGAGGGAGGACAAACAAACCTGCATAGACTGTAAGGTTATACCTGGAGAGTGTGTTATCCAGCAATATAAGTTGGTAGTTTCCGACTTTCATTTTAGGACACGAGTTCAATAGGCTAAGGTCGCTAGAGCCATGAGGACGAAGTGGTGAAAACTCAAAGGGGACGCCTTGCAGGAGTTTAAGGAGAGGATGATGGCGGAAGGGAAATGGAACGTGGGAGAAGCGAATAGTATGTGGACAGAGATGTCATCTCGCATTAGGAAGGTGGCTACGGAGGTGCTTGGAGTGACCCGAGTGACAAGATGCGAACCTAAAAACACATGGTGGTGGAACGAGGAAGTGCACAAGGCTATTGAGGAGAAGAAGACATGCTACAAGCATATGCATCATGATAGGAGCGACGACAACGTACGTAAATACAAAGCAGCAAAAAAGAATGCAAAGAAAGCGGTGAGTGAGGCACGAGGTAAAGCCTATGAGGAAATTTACCAGAAGCTAAGTACAAAGGAGGGCGAGAAGGATGTCTACAAGATGACTAAACTTTAGGAAAGGAAGACAAGAGATTTCAACCAAGTTAAATGCATAAAAAAGGGCACTAATAGACTTTTGGTGAAAGACGATAAGATCAAGGATAGGTGGAGGAATTACTTTGATGAGTTATTCAATCATGACAATGACGATAGTATGATCGAACTGGACGATGCTTTTGATGACACCGATAGGCGGTTTGTTCGAAGAATCCAGAAGTGAGAAGTAAGAGAGGCCTTAAAAAGGATGAAAGTGGGTAAGGCGTTGGGGCCTGATAACATTCCAATCGAGGTCTGGAAATGCCTGGGAGAAGTAGCGATCGTTTGGCTAACTAATTTGTTCAATAGCATTTTTAGATCGAACAAGATGCCTAACGAGTGGTGGAGTAGCACATTAGTACCAATTTTTAAAATAAAG